>CM070873.1:113292068-113892068 GCA_036365515.1 Torymus aiolomorphi
TTAGAAATATTAAATAATGTCCAAAGGTACGAACTTTTGACAGTTTCTCCTATAATAGTATTTCTAATTTGACTTTTAACTACTGGTAAAATTTGTCAAAAATCTCCACCTAAAACAATTAACTTTCTTCTAAAAGGTCTATCCTTGCAAGTGACATCTAAAGTGTTATCAATAATTTCTAACGCTTTTTTTGGAATCACTGAAGCTTCGTCCCAAATTATAAAGCCTGTTTCTCTCAATATTTTTTATCAGAATCTAATTTTACAAATGCTTTTCAATGTTACTTAAATCTAAAGGTAATACGTAATTTACTTTTCCTTTGTTAAAGTTTGAAGGTTTCTTGACTGTTAACATAGGCCTTGCCTTGGTGGAACCACCTTTTTGCTTTTCCTTTCTGAAAGTATGAAGGTTCCTTGACTGTTAACATAAGCCTTGCCTTGGAGGATCCACTTTTTTAATCACGGTATTCTTTTTATATCATTTTAAAGGATTTCCAAAATAATTGCTGCTGCTAATACATTAATAACTTTCTATCTAAAATAGAACGTTATACGATCCAAAATATTACGTTTCCTTTGTTAAAGTTTGGAGGCTCCTACACCAAGTACAAATTTGAAGGTTACGCCCAAGAGACGTAATAGCTCCCGTACCCCAACACAACTTTATAGAACCTACACACTTTACGCCCGTGTGGGCAAAAATTATTCCAATTATATAATATGTATGTACATTCAAATTGTTCATTGTAAATCAAATAAACGAAAGTTGTGAAATCAATTACCGATAGTCAAGTATTGCAAACAACTCTCCGAAACAACAGTATGACGGTTCTCAGAAATGTATTCAAATTTGTTCATTCTTCTATACAAATTAAACACAAGAAAGTACTGAAATGAATTTATTATAGTCAAGCACCCATAAGTTAACTTGACTGACATAATAGAACTTTTAGTACCTTGCGTGTAAAATTACATTTTACGCCCACGTTCTAACTTGAAAAATATTCAGCCAGCGGGCATAAAGTACTACTTAACCCCTAACAGGCGCAATAGCTCACACACTCCTACAAAACTTTATGGAACCTACATACTTTGCGCCCCTGTGGGCGAAAACTATTTTAATTATATAACTATTATTCCTTCTTTTTATTTCTAAAATTCGTAAGAATTTTATCAGATATTTACGAAAAGTCAAAGCCTATATAAAAAATTACATAGTTACCACCACATACCCATTTTTCATTATTCTTTACCAATTTTGAAATTTTTATAATATTACGCATCTTGGGAGGACAATAGAAGTCTATAGAGCTGCTCTAGCAGGGGTGGCCCTCCAATCTCCCATACATACTTGGCGGGCCCGACGGTTTTCAGTTTACGCGTGGACTTTGTAAATGTAGAATACTAAATTTTTGCATAAATTCATTAACAACGTTTATACCTATAAGTACACTATAAATAATTACATTGGCCCTAATTTTTAATTGATACCGTTGAAATATAATATTCCTAGATGTGCAGAATCTGATGATTTATTTTCATTACCTAAATTTTTGCTTCCTCCTAGAGGAAGCTTTGTGATAGTAATTTTTGGAGTTGTTGTAAAAACATGTTATAATTGATATTCGAGGTGTTAGGAACCAAAATACATGATTTTTGAAAAATGTCTGAATGTGTGTGTGTGTGTGTGTGGTGTGTGTACCTGTGTGTGTGTGTGTGTGTGTGTGTGTGTGTGTGTGTGTGTGGTGTGTGTGCCTGTGTTTGTGTGTGTGCGTGTGTGCGTGTGTGTGTGTGTGTGTGTGTGTGTGCGTGTGTGTGTGTGTGTGAGTGTGTGTGTGTGTGCGTGTGTGTGTGTGTGTGTGCGCGCGCGCGTGCCTGGATCTCAGCTTCTACTCCATCGATTTTAACCGGATAGGTCTCATTCATTTTGCTTTTTTTTGTGATGGCGGGTCAAAAATCCGTTTTTTTGATTGGGCCGATTCGTTTTGATTTATTTAGAATTTTCGATTTTCTCAAAATTGTTTTTGGCTTTTTTTCAATGACAGAATCGAGATATTTAAATCTGATGGGTAGCATTCGAAAGAGTGGAAAAAAACCTATAAAATCAAAAAAAAAATTTATCTAGCTATCCCGGTTCTCTTGTTATTGACAAAAAAGTGTTTTCTTTTAAAAAAGCTTATAACTCCGAAACTAAACGGTCAATTTTTTTGAGAAAAATCACGATAATGCAGAATATAAGTAGCTATAAGCTCTAAAAATTTGAATCCATTCTTTTGGTTAGTTTTTGAGAAAAAAATTGAAAAATGAAAAAAACGAGTTTTCTATGTCCAACGATTACGGAAGTAAAATTGACTTAATCGCTTTAAAATTCCTTGTAGAGGTAGATTTTGTATAGTTCTCGGTCGAGTTCTTCGGGCAAAATGAATGGTCTAGAAATTTCAGAGATATTTGAGGTTAAAGTTTTTAACCTTTTTTTCAAATCGTAATTTCTCGAGAACGGCTCTATGTATCTGGATCGGATGGGTAGCATTCGAAAGAGAATTAAAATATCTATATTTGGAAAAAAAAATTTTATGTCTAGCTATCACAGTTCTTTTGTTATGAACAAAAACAAAAACGTGTTTTTTTCAAAAAAGATTATAACTCCTTAATCCTATCTCCTATCTTCAAAAAAATGATGGATTAGTTATGATATCAATTTATTAGTGATTTGGTTGGTGGGTGTAATGGGTTGCTAGGTCACAAAAACAAAAGTGGTGTAGTTTCGATAAAATCACAGCGCTCACCGCGCGCTTCGAGAATACTAGTGATGTTATATATGTATTTATGTATATATTATGTTAAACTTGGAACATTCTTGCCGGTTGATATAAATAAATAAATGAATGAATAAATTTGAAAATTAATACTTTTTAATCTTCAAAATAAATTTAATTATAATTATGGCATAATTTGTTGCAAAAATTATAAATTTTGTTATTAAAAATTAATTAAAGGAATCACAAAATTAAGTTTGAGGAAGCAACGGGCCAAGGAATTGGCAGCGGTTTTTCCTTGTGTCCGTCTTTTTTAAGCAGGAATGAGATAAAAAATGCATATAAATTTATAGTCTACTCAAAAGTGCTTTCGATTTTACTAACTATTTTATAAGCCACCTACCTACATATCATATATGTGATGTCATCTGCAATTTTATATATTATGATCTCATGAGATCTCATATGAGATCTCATGTCCGATATTCTCATATGAGATCTCATGTCCGATATTCTCATATGAGATCTCATGTCCGATATTCTCGTATGAGTTCTCATATCATATTTTATTATCATATCAATGTAACTTCATGTTATTTATGAAAATAAGATACAGCCTAAACAGTTAGCTAATATATAATACTTGTGTTCCAGGGTTCAATTGCATATAGACCCTACATCCGTATAGATCACACAGTAAACATATTTTTAAATGCATTTTTTAAATTCACTTATTTATTCACTCCTTTCATTTTAATCATTTATGTCTTTCGCTTTACAACACTATTATCAAAATACACAAAATGACGTACATTTCACTGACATAAAAGCCCACAAATGTATTTCACTGGAAAGCTTCATGTTTTTATATTACAAAAACAAATTATTTTACAAATACCAGATGTGTATTTCTCTGTGCTAATTTTCATTGTTTATTTCAAACAAATAATTTTTTCACACACACACACACACACACACACACACACGCACACGCACACGCACGCACGCACGCACGCACACAACAAACTCGTGTTCCAAGGTTCACTTACATATTTATACATTTACTTGGATCCATAGATCACCTAATAAACATATTTTTATTTCCTTTTTTTAAATCACTTATTTATCCACTTCATTTATTATAATCATTTATGCTTTTTGCCGCACAACTCATTTTTGCTTGCTCCTAGCGGAAGCTTTGTGATAGTAAATTTTTGAGGTGTTGTAAAAACATGTTATAATTGTGTTCCGAGGTGTTAGGAATCAAAATACATGGTTTTTGAAAAATGTCTGTATGGATGTGTGTGTGTGTGTGTGTGTGTGTGCGTGCATGCGTGTGTGTGTGTGTGTGTGTGTGTGTGTGTGTGTGTGTGTGTGTGTATACGCCTGGATCTCAGCTTCTACTCGGTCGACTTTGACCGGACAGGTCTCATTTTTTTTGTTTTTTTCGCCCGTTTTTTGATTGGGCCGATGCGTTTTTGTTTTTTTTTTTCAAATTTTCGATTTTCTCAAAACTGTTTTTTTATTTTCTTTAATGATAGGATCGAGTTATTCGAATCTGGTGGATAACGTTCGAAAGAGAATTAAAATACCTATATTTTCTAAAAAAAAAAAAAAAGTTTCTAGCTATCACGGTTCTTTTGATATTAACAAAAACGAGTTTTTTATTTAGAAGCTTATAACTCCTAACCTTAACGGTCAATTTTTTTGAGAAAACTCATGATAATCCAGAATATAAATAGCTATAATCTGTTAAAATTTGAATACATTCTGTAGGCTAGATTTTGAGTAAAAAATTGAAAAATGAAAAAATCAGTTTTGTATGTCCAACGATTACAAGAGTAAAATTGACTTAATGGCTTCAAAATTCCTTTTAGAGGTAGATTTTTTATAGTTCTCGATCGAGTTCTTTGGGCAAAATGATTGGTCCATAAATTTCAGAGATATTTGAGGTTAAAAATTTTTTGACATTTTTTAAAAATTGTAATTTCTCGAGAACGGCTCTATGTATCTGAATGGGGTGGGTGGCATTCGAAAGAGAATTAAAATACCTATATTTTCTAAAAAAAATTATTTTTCTATCTATAACGGTTCTTTAGTTATCATCAGAAACAAAAACGTGTTTTTTTTTAAAAACTCATAACTCCAATGATGTTATCATCAGTATATTATAAAAGTATATAGTATTGACGTCAAAATGTAATATGTTTGAATTTTCAAGATTGAATTCTTGAATTTAAATATTCAAAACTGATGAATAATTAAAATAGTATAAGAGTAGGTGGCGCTCCGATCGGGGTAGCGTGTCGTGCAGTATGTATTCCGGCCGGGTTCAACAAGCTGTGGGTTAGTCACGAATCCAGCAGTACTGCATATCCGCCTACACGGTGCGGTGCGTCGTGCGTTGTGCGTACATATAGATATTTTACTTCTATTTCAAATGGTAACTTTATTTATCAGCTCAAAATTTATACAAATTTGATACAAATAAATAATAAATAAATAAATAAATTTAAAAATTAACAATTTTTAATATTCATAAATGAATTTAACTATAATTATGCAATAAATTTTTTTATTAAAAATTAATTAAAGGAATCAACAAATTACGGTTGAGGAAGCTACGGGCCAATGAATTGGCAGCGGTTTTTAAAATATATGAAAAAATTATGTATATTTCACTGATAAAAAAGTTCACAGATTTATTTCACTATGAATCATCATGGTTTTATGTTACAAAACTAACAATAAGTTATTTCATAATTATTCGATGTTTCATTTTCACTCACATACGTTATACACTTGTTGCAGGGATTCTTTTCACGTTGATTCTAGATCCATAGATTACCTAAATAATTCAGTTATCATACAACTCGAGTTTGTTTTAATTATTTATGCCCTGTATTAATTAATTACTGATCACATAAAATTCAATATTTGTGATGGAGCAACCAAGCATTTAAACATAATAACTTTTATCTTGATCACAGTTATTCTCATCAGTCCATATATGATTGCCATTTGTACATGTCCATTGAGTGTACATAAAACATCACTTTAAGTTCACAATTCTTGAGAAAATTATTCAGTTGTGAACCCTATAGAGAACTTTTGCGTAGATCTTTTACCATCTTTTATTCTATCACTATAGTAGCAAATTTCTTTTTCTTAAATCTGGAATTTGTTCACTAAGTAAATTGGGAGTTTCATTATTTAGGTTAATAAATACTTGAGGTACTCTCAAAATATTTCAAACTGATTTTAAGTAGAAGTTGTAAAATTTGATTATAAATACTTCATGTAACACATCATACTGGTACTTAATTTTATTTATTACACAAAACACTGATTAAATGACACTTATTTTAATAATACAATGTGACGTGGTACTTTGTCATAACCGCGATCGTCAGCCACGTTGCACACACGCGGTTACTTCCCACTCCACGACGCACAGTGGGCTGAAAGACCAAAAGAATGCTCAAAAGTTTTGATTTAATCGAATTCTGCATGGAAAAAAATCTGACCCGGTAAAATTCTTCTTTTCCACCACTTTTTGAGAAATTTTTCCCCCCGAAGGTTTAAATGTATTTATAAAAATGTTACCGATACCATTTTACCATGCTGTCGCGAATTCGATATCTTTAGCGTTTGGTTTTGGACGGAAATGATCAAGAATAATTTATATTGCTAATTATTTTAGGTACCAAAGAAATTATATTTTTGTTTCAAAATTACGTGAATGAATTCTTGAGTCATTCACGAGTATCCATAAATTTTTTGGTAATTCTATAATTGATAATTTCAGAAATATAGTTGTTCAAAAATGAGTATGGGCCAAATTGACCCAGTATGTGCTCCACGATCGAAAACATAAGTGTGGCCTCAAAGAGTTAAGGGCCCAAAATACTAAAAATTACAAAAATAATAATATAATTAGCAATATAAATTACTAAAGATATCGAATTCGCGACAGCATGGTAAAATGGTATCGGTAACATTTTTATAAATACATTTAAAACTTCGGGGGGAAAAATTTCTCAAAAAGTGGTGCGAAAAAAAGAATTTTACCGGGTCAGATTTTTTTTCCATGCAGAATTCGATTAAATCAAGACTTTTGAGCATTTTTTTTTTGTCTTTCAGCCCACTGTGAGACGCCCTTCCCCTTCGACCGCGCCCCTCTCACCCGAGTAAAGCTGTGGCCAGCAGCAGCAGCAGATCGCATCGCCGTCGCTGCGCGCGGTTACCGCTGCCGCCTACGGCGGAATCTGCGAGGTGTTGCCGGCGCCGCTGCCGTGCGAGAGACGCTGCAAGTCTCAATACAGCCGAGGCGAGAGCAGCCGAGCGCCGACGAGGGAGCTCGAGCTGACCGACGCGCTTGCCAGTCGACTGCCGGCCGGCACTTGCCCGCCGCGCGCGCTTGAGGAGCACCGAGAATCTGGAGTGTCTACTCGCGAAGGAGAGAGAGAATGTTTTTTGTGTCTGAGCGTGCGTGTGTGCTCCGTCGCCTTCCCCGCTGCCTATGACTGCCTCCTGCCGTTGTCGCCGTCGAAGGAGTGCCTGGCCGAGTTAGTGAGGCAGGTCGGGGGAGCCGAGCGTGCCGAGGAACAGAAAGAGAGAGAGAGAGATCGCGTCGACGAGTCCCCTGGCCGCAGCAAAAGTAAGTCCCTTGTGATATTCTTCCCTCCGCCTAGTTGTTCGCGACGTTGCTACGAACCCCCTGGTTCTGATGCGGAAAGCTGAAGCTACAAGCCGGATTCTCGTCGTCAATAGTAGTAGAGTTGATCACAGTTAGACTGCGGGTAGCAAAAGCTACAACTTGTATTATCCGTAAGGAGCAACCCGGGCTCTATCGTCTGCGCTAGTGGTAAAGTAATTCGGTACGGAAGCGAGCGTACCTGGCGCCCTATAATTAGTTGAGTACTTTCATGTAATCTGATTCTTTAGTTCAATAAACGCACCTACTGGTGCTTTTCACCTTCATTGTCGCGAGTTGGTTCACTGTGTATGCGAGTGAGAGTGAATGTAAGCGTGTTTGGTAAAAACCCTTTAGTCACTTGGTGGAAACTCTCCCGTCGAGGAGGAGTTTCTCACATGGCGATTGCCCTGATCCCCAGCATTCGTAATAAGTGGCGCAGTCAACGTGGGGCCACGGAAAAGGCCGTGGCTGAGTGAATTAGGGATCGCGTTTCGCCATTGCAGTGCGCGCACACACGGAGAAGACGGCGAGGGAAGCGCTCTGGCAGCCATTTTGGAAATTAATTCGCGACCGCGTGTTCAATGATTTTTGGCGATTAAACTTTTTCGTGCGAATAATTGCGATTGTTAGAGCTTTGGAATTTTATTGTTTTTGATTTAATTTTGTTCATGCGAGTAAGTAGTTTTGTAAAATAATTAGATTGAGGGGTAATTTGATCTAGTTTGAGATTTCGGAAAATAATAATTTGAGATTTTAGCGTAAGTATTATTTTTCTAAGTTGTGAAAATTCCCATTAGAAATTTAAGCATTCAATTTCGATTTTTGTGCGTAGAAAATTTTTGCAGGATTTTGCTTTAGCTTCGTGTGTGAACAAAAATTGATGCGAAACTGTGTAGACTGTAGCTTGAGTAAGCGTACCGTTGAGTTTTTCTTTTTTTTTTGCTTTTGCGTGATTACGCTCTGCCGCGCGACAGAAACGCAAATAGTTTGTGCGTGCAGTTTCTGTTCGCGGAAGTTGGCAAGTTTGAGCGAATCACATTTTAGAACATAGCTTTTTAAGGTTTGCTTGGGTTTTACACTCCACATTTCTCCCATCCAAAAATTTCCTTTCCTTATTACCGGCCTACGTAAGCGTCGCATCGTGGAAAAATTCGAGCCTTCGGGTATTGTTTGGTTACCCGAGGGAGACTTCGTTTTGAACTTTTCGACCTTCGTCAAAGTGCTCGAGCGAAATTCGGGTTTGTCGAGTATTTCGAGTTTCGCTGAATATTCAAAATATTCAATTCGTTTGTATTTAACTCAAAAATTTCGTTGTAGATTTCGTTAGGCTTTGCAATAATAAGTAGCCTTTTCATCTAGAGAGTAAACTAGTAGTTGGTTAAAATTTCTAGTCGGATTGAAAAGTGCTGGGTTTGTTTAATTCGCGCAGTAGTAATCTATTTGAAATTAAATACGAGGTTAGTTGGTCAGCCGAATTGAATCTCGATGAGATTATTAAAGCGTTACCATCAGTTTTAGATGAAGACGCATGGCAATGGTTTCGCAGAGAATATCAATTCTGGAAATCATATGAAGATTTTGTGGAAGCTTTTCGCTTGCAATATAGCTTCGAAGATGTGCAAGAAAGGCTTCGCAAAGAATTAGAAGGTCGCACTCAAGGACCAAATGAGTCGATGTCGACCTATCTGTGCAAAGTGAGGGATTTGCTCGGCCAGCTGAAGCCGTTGCTGACGTTACACAAGCAACTGGATCGAGTATACCAAAAGCTGCACCCTTCTTACCGAATGAGGTTCGATAGGAAGGATTTTGAGACGTTCCCGGAGTTACAGAAGCTAGGGAAGAAAGAGGAGCTTCGTTGAGCTCAAAATCGAGCCTACAAGCCACCACCCTCGCTGGCAGAGTCGTCTTTTCCCTCTTCGGCGTACATACCGCCGAAAACTCAACGCGCAGGGAAAGTAGTCGTGATAGAGCCGACCAGCCGTATCGATACTCCGTTACTTGATGTAGCGCCGATGAATGTAGCTCCAGTATCGACGACACCGTAAGATGCAGCTCAAAAGTGACCCGGACGAGAGGACAAGTCAGACTCCAAAGAACCCTTCAATAAACGACCAGATCGTCGGAGTCAGAACGAAGGACGCATTGCAAGTAACGTGAAGGTCGACTTGCCGCCGAAGCTGAAGCACGAAGAGATGCAACGACGCAAGGAGCGTGAACCGTGCTTTCGATGTGGACAAGTTGGACATTGGCGCAAGTGTGTTAATGCTGCAGTATGCCGAAACTGTGGCGCGCCAAATGTCACGGCGAGAACCTGCGCCAAGTGCAGGAAACGACTAAGCGGAGAGAATAGTGGAGTCGACTCTCCTCCGCCCTGAAACATAACGACTCCTGCCAACGAAGCGAAAATCGTGGGAAGCTGCGATAAGTCTAAAGCTGCAGATATTCCAGATGATGTCACTCCGGAAACTACAAAGTGTCAAGTGCTAGCTCCCGAATCGTTGATTATGAGTAGTTCAATGGGAAGCATTGAACCGCGCCTCTTCTTCAACATAGAGTTAAATGAGATGAAGTTGTTGGCGTTGCTGGACAGCGGAGCCGGATGTTCATACCTTGGGAAGGGCCTCAGCGCCAACTTTGTCGAGAAGCTGGAGCCTCTTTCGTCCGCTGCGCACATCGCCGATGGTAGCACAGTACCGGTACAAGGTATTTTAAAGGTAGAAATTACTCTCGATGAAATGAATCACACTATGCCCTTCTGGGTATCGGATGACTTTCAGTACGAGTGCATCCTTGGAATCGACTTCAAACGTCGCTCTAAGCTGACGATCGATTAGGGAAATGATACTTGGTCAACTCCAAGAGGTATAGTGAGTCAATTTTATCCGTATGGGCACGATCCCATAAGTTTTGCAGCTCTAGCTAGTGTTGGTGGACTGAGTAGAGCGACAGTGGATCAGCAACTGAAAATTGATGAGATTAAACGAAGACTTATCCCTCCTCCCCCGCGACATTAGGATTGGCCAATGTCGCTCCACACTTCATTGATATTCAGGGACACGAGCCGATTCGCGATGCGACCCGAAAATATTCGCAGAAGATGCTGAAGGCGGCGTGGGATGAAGTCGACAGGATGTTAGCGGAAGGTATAATCGAGCCTTCAAACGGGCCGTGGAGAAGCTGCCCCATTTTAGTACCAAAGTCGTCAGACACGTTTCGTTTTTGTATAGATTATAAGCGAGTGAATAAGGTGACAAAAGCTTTAGCCTATCCACTGAGGAACATGCATGACATCCTCGACAAGCTCAGAACAGCTAAGTATATCAGTAAATTAGATTTAAGTCAAGCTTATCACCACATTCCATTGGATCCTAGATGCAGAGAAGCTACCGCGTTTTCGGTGCCAGGGCGAGGAGTGTTTCAGTTTCTACGACTCCCGTATGGATTGACCAACGCACTGGCGGTATTTCAACGCATCATGGACGAACTCGTCAAGTCGGAGTGGGAGCCTAATGTGTTTGCTTATTTAGATGATGTAATCATCGTCGCGCCAACCTTCGAAGAACATATAAAGTGGTTAGAAGTAGTTGTCGAAGCATAGAAGAAAGCAAACCTTCAGATCAATCTTAAAAAGTCGGAATTCTGCTGTGCCGAAGTGAAGTATCTCGGATACATTGTAAATGAAGACGGACGACGACAAAGTGCGCCCGATTCTTGAGTATCCAGCACCCATGAATCTTAAGCAATTACGACGATTTTTGGGCATGATAGGCTGGTACTCTAGGTTTATAGCTCGATTAGCGGAATATAAAGCTCCGTTATCGAAGCTATTGAGGAAAGACGTGCGATAGCAATGGACGGAGGAGCAGCAGGAGGCGTTCGAAAAGCTGAAGCTAGCACTCACTCAGGCTCCAGTTTTAGCAAGGCCTGACTTGTCGCTCCCGTTTTCGCTGCAGACAGGCGCCGGCGACTACGCCATCGCAGGAGTGCTCACACAAGTTTTCAACGGAGAAGAGTATCCCATTTATTTTGTCAGCAGGACCCTTTCTCGAGCGAAACAGAACTACACAGTCACCGAGAAGGAGTGTCTCGCCGTTTTATGGTCGGTCCAGAGGTTGAGAGGATATTTGCAAGGAGAGAAGTTCACGGCGATCACCGATCACCATAGCTTGCTATAGTTAAACAACATCCGCGACCCTACTGGTCGACTTGCGCGATGTAACACGGCGCTACAAATGTATAACATCGATTTCGTCCATAGGAAAGAAGCCTTACACAATGTCCCCGATACGTTGTCACGAGCATGGGAAGGCACCTACGAAATCGCAGCTGTAGCGAGTAGCACGGACGGAGATCTATGATACCAAGAGAAACTGAAGACTGTCGAGAGAAATCCAACAAGGTATCCAGATTGGAAAGTAGTTCATGTATTTCTCTATGCACATCGACCGAACAAAAACATCGACCCTTTAGTGCCTGATATGGATACTTGAAAATTGGTGCTCCCAGCAGGAGATCGCGCGAAAGTTCTAGCGGAAGCTCACGACACTCCGCAAGCTGGACACATGGGAGTAGAAAAGACTTTCACAAGAGTTGCTAATTATTATTATTGGCCAGGGTATCATCGAGACGTCTGTAACTATGTAGCTCAGTGTCAAGAGTGCCAAGCTCATAAAGGTTCGCAACAGACGCCAGCAGGGTTGATGACGGAGCGTAATATCGAAGGGCCGTGGGTCGTAGTGGCCGCCGATATTATGGGTCCTAAACCTCCATCAAAAAGCGGAAATAAGTATGTCATCGTGTTCAAAGACTTATTTTCGAGGTATGTCGAGCTGAAGCCTTTGCGAAAGGCCGATGCTAAGTCCGTACTGAAGGCATTCGACGATTTGATTATAAATCGTTGAGGTTATCCGCGCGTACTCCTCACCGATAATGACACCGAATTCGCCAATAAGATGGTGACAGATCGGTTGGCGGAGTATGGAATAGTGCAATCTACTATTCCACCATATCACGCACAGGCAAACCCTGTCGAATGAGTTAATCGGAACCTCAGGGCTATGATCAATAGTTTATTAAAGGCAGATCATAGAGATTGGGTCCTCCATTTGGTAGAGTTAGGATTCGCGTTGAACACCGCGGTTCATTCGTCGTTAGGGGTTTCCTCGTCGTTCATAAATTTCGGTCGAAATCCTGTTCCTTCTATCCTTCTCCGCACCTATCTGGAAAGTCCTCAACCAATCCTTCCGCCAGACTTAGAAAAGTGGAAAACTCGAAGCAGTAGACTACCAGCGTTGCATGACTTGGTTCGATGTCACTTGGACAAAGCTACCGCTACACAGGCTAAGTATTACAATCGTACACGCAGAGAAGTATATTACCAAGTAGATGACTTAGTGCGGCGGCGTAATCATGTGCTATCTTCTGCCGAAGATCGATTCGCCGCAAAACACGCACCAAAGTTCGTAGGGCCGGCAGAAGTGATCAAAGTATTACCGCCGGTAGTATATTTAGTAAAAGATCTTAACATGAATCGAAAGACTAAAGTGCATGTAAATGATCTTAAACGGTTTGTGCCGCCGCGCGAACCAGCTGTAGCTCAAAGCGAAAATGTTCTCATTTCAGATGGAGTGGAGCAGCGATGAGGAGAATCCCGAGTACACCGGACTTCCGGCGCTACTCATCGGCCGCGCAGGAAGGCGGATTCTGCGCCAGCAGGAGAGCCTCCGCCGGCTGGGAGGAGAGGCCGGCCCTGTAGGGCCCTGTAGGGTCCGCACCGGTGGGGTGGATCACCGCGCCTTTGGAAGGAGCCGGGGCTTCCGACCCCGCAACCTGGTGACCTCCAGCTCACCGCCACGAGAGCGGGGCCCGGCGTAGCAAACGCCACCGCCGAGACGTGCCACACCGCCACCTAGCCCGCCATCGAGCTGCCCCTTCTACTCGCCGTTCAGCTCCCCCTCACCGACGAGACGTCTGGGCCCGCCACCGGGACATCTACAGTTGGCGTGCATCACCGAGCAGCCGCCGGCCAGGATGGAGGTAGTGGTGCCCCTGCCAACGAAGTCAGCCGCCCCTGCTGCTGAAATTGTAGAGGCTTCGGCCACAGATGGGTGGGCTGCCCGGAGGCCAGGACGCGCTTCTGCCGCATGTGCGGCCGTACGGGGTGCACCATCACCACTTGCCCGTCGTGTTGCGACGATTGGGGCCGTCGCCGGCTACCAGAACTGGAGGAGGAGAGGCTGCAGCTGGAGGAGCTGCCTCCAAGTTGATCTCCCAATTTAATGAGAGTGTTGTATTGTTGGGCAGTGAGTTATTGTAATTTTTGGGTGCAAAGTCGCATAAAGCCAGCCTCAAAACTTGTCGTGTTGAAGTTATTTTCCCGTATCTCGTCCTGTCCTACCTCACCTTGCGTAAGCTAAAGGTGCGTCAATCGTATAAACTCCGAAGTTGTAGAATCACGAAATTGGCCGCCGCTGGCATCGGGACCTTTGCTAGGTAATGAAATTGAAAATGAAATCAGCTTGGAAGTATCGGTCCGCCAGAGTACTGCTCTTGAGAGCAGTAGTAAAGGGAGCGGCCACGTGAGTCTTCAAAAATTTTACTATTGTTTTTGTGAGTGAATGTGATGATGTTGGAGCGTTGTGCGAATATCGATAGGCGGGTAAGTCACCGCGATTTTTGTGTTGTATTTGCGTTTTGGGGGCTAGGTCGTGTTAGTTAGAATACACAACCACCGCGGACACTGACATAGAAATTGAATGCAGTCAATCCAGGTGGACGTTGTTGCAGTTCAAGATTACACTCCACACCGCTGTTGCTAGTACCTGCTAGCTTAGATGTCAGAAATTATAGGAGATAGGAGCGTTAACGTTGAAGTATAGTCTATGGACTACTTCAGTTAAGGGTGGAGGAGTTGTGACGTGGTACTTTGTCATAACCGCGATAGTCAGCCGCGTCATACACACGCGGTTACTTCCGCTCCACGATACCCTTCCCCTTCACCCACGCCCCTCATACCCGAGTAAAGCTGCGGCCAGCAGCAGCAGCAGATACTCGCGGATCGTTCGCGCGCCGGGCATCGCCGTCGCTGCCCGCGGTTGCCGCTGCCGCCTACTGCGGTGTTGCCGGCGCCGCTGCCATGCGAGAGACGCTGCAAGTCTCGATCGCCGATACAGTCGAGGCGAGAGCAGCCGAGCGCCGACGAGGGAGCCCGATCTGACTGACGCGCTTGCCGGTCGACTGCCGGCCGGCACTTGCCCCGCCGCGCGCGCTTGAGGAGCACCGAGAATCCGGAGTGTCTACTTGCGAAGGAGAGAGTTTGTTTTGTGTGTCTGAGCGTGCGTGTGTGCTCCGTTGCCTTCCCCGCTGCCTACGACTGCCTCCCGCCGTTGTCGCCGTCGAAGGAGTGCCTGGCCGAGTTAGTGAGGACGGTCCGGAGGGCCGAGCGTACCGAGGAACAGAGAGAGAGAGAGAGAGAGCGCGTCGACGAGTCTCCTGGCCGCAGCAAAAGTAAGTCCCTTGTAATATCCTTCCCTCCGCCTAGTTGTCCACGTGTGTGTGCGCTCGCGTTCGCGACGTTCCTACGAACCTCCTGGTTCTGATGCGGGTAACTGAGGCTACAAGACGGATTCCCGTCGTCAATAGTAGTAGAGTTGATCAGAGTTAGACTGCGGGTAGCAAAAGCTACAACTTGTATTATCCGTAAGGAGCAACCCGTACTCTATCGTCTACGCTAGTGGTAAAGTAATTCGGTACGGAAGCGCGCGTACCTGGCACCCTACAATTAGTTGAGTACTTTCATGTAATCTGATTCTTTAGTTCAATAAACGCACCTACTGGTGCTTTTCACCTTCACTGTCACGAGTTGATTCACTGTGTATGCGAGTGAGAGTGAATGTAAGCGTGTTTGGTAAAAACCCTTTAGTCACTTGGTGGAAACTCTCCTGTCGAGGAGGAGTTTCTCACATGGGGATTGCCCTGATCCCCAGCATTCGTGATAACAATAATATATTTGTATCGGGCAGATCACTACGTTATTTGTTATCAGTATAATACTGTCTAGACCATCTTACTTGTTGCTTCCTAACAGCTTTAGATACATTTTCAGAATCTATTGAATCCTGTATACACATTCGAGAAACTAATCCGGATATTTCTACGTTATTATCTTGTAGATGATGCTTGTAGATTTCCATTTCTTCAGGCAGTTGTTTATATTATGCAAAAGTATGCAAATCTTGCAGTTAATATATAAACTTGTGTTTACAAGAGCTACAAAAATAAAAAATGTTTTAGAAAAACCACATCCACAACCTAAAAATAAGTAGAATATATAAGTGTGTTTTCTTTATTCTCACTCTCACTTGCACTTTCATCTACTTCTTCCACACCACCATTATATTCGTCACTTTCATTAACTTATTCATACATAGAATCATCAGAATGTTCATGATAGTTAACTTTCATAATTTTTGAGGTGTACCAAATAAATGGTCTTTTAAATTTTTTGCAGATCCTTTCCCTGTGTTGTAGATTTACTAGGTGTTCTACTCAATGTTTTTGATCCAAGACGAGTAGGAGAAATATTTTTGTTTGTATTTGGTATTTCATTTTCATCTACTTCGTTTGCATCTGCTTTCTGGTTCTTATTTCAATAATATTCTTACTATCTTCAGCTTTTAGAGATATAATTATCTTGAAATTGAGAAGTAGCGAATAATGATCTTCACCTCATACAATTTTTTTACTGACTCCAACAAAAATCTTCTTGACTCCGTAAAATAAATAAAAAATTTTCACAAAATATCAATTCGTTTATAATAACCATTTAACATTTAATCATTTAATACTTATCTAAAAATAGTTATTGCCCCATTGATGCTCGTAAATAAATTCTTTTCATCAGTTGACTTCTTGAGATGTTTAATAATTTAAACGAATATTATAAACAATCTACCGCGATGATCAGTAATATTGTGTGTATATATCACATACATATAGAGAGGTTATGAATAGGATTTAGGAAAATAGATTGAGAACGATGAGTGGCGCAAATGGTAGCGTAGCTGCCCGGTATGCAGAAGGTTGTCGATTCGAGCCCGACCTGGGCCGTTATTTTTTTCGTTTTCCGTTTTTTATCCTATACCTTTACCTTTACCACCTTCCCTTTCCATGTATTTTTCTTTCTAAAAAAATTCTTGACTGCACTAATGTTTCAAATAGCTTCTAAAATTTAAAGATGTATTGAAACACATAAAGAAAGTGCTTGATAAGTTAGTTACCTTCCTTATCTTTGCCCGAATAGCCGTTAGATTCATTATTAAAAAAAAAAAAGTAAATTACTTTTCGTAATGTAATTAACTATTATTTAGTAAAATATAAGATGGCTGAACAAGGTGATTCAAAACCTAGTCCATTAAGATGGGATCCTGTGCAAAATATGTATATTAAATTGTGAGTAGTATACAACACGCAAGAGAATTAGATGAATTAAACGAACAGTTACAGAATCATATAAATGAACAAAACGAATATGAAATACATTTAAATAATTATATCAATGAATATAATAAGAATATTACTATGATACAAACACCGTTAATTTGGGATCCAACACAAAATAAATAGGTATTTGAAATTTCGAACGTTCATAGTGAACGAAAGATTTTTGCCATTTTCAAATTTAGCCGAATTCTACTTAATACATTTAAAATCGGATAATAACTGTATTTCTTCACTTCTCACTCTTTCAGTCACCAGTAAACCACACTCCGGGGAATTCTAACCAGAATTAGAAACTTTAAGTTAATATTTCGTTCATTATGAACGTTCGGAATTTCAAACACGTAAATAAATACATAGAAGTATAAAATGTAAAAGATGCTACAAAGTTAGACAAATTGAATGAAATAATAGAAACCCATGAAAAAGAAGAAAATAAGTATAATAACAACTGATAAGAATTTTTCCATCGGTCTTACAGTCTTACAAATTAAATTAAAATAATTAATATTTATGGCAGTCAGATTGCCCTTGTTTATAATCACCCCCGCAGAATCTGAAATAAAAACTTAATTAAAATCTGGAAAAAACTTTGTTAGCAAAGGACGATCTGACTGCCCACCACCACCACATTGTCCGACGTTTCGAGCCTGCTCCGGCTCCTCCTCAGGGACTGAAATAAAACCCGCGATACACCTCCTTATATACCATGCACCCATACCCCCTTCTTTTCTCTTACCCCACCACCCTCCACATTCACCTCTCCAACTTGCCATTCTCACTTAAATTAATAAAGAATGATAAATGTTATCTAATTTACTTGACTCTATCATTAAATTTACATTATTCCGATTTCTTAGAATGTGAATACTTTCAAGGCTTTCCCTCTTATATTTATTCTTAATCCCCTGTTCCAAAATATCCACACTCCCAAAATCGAAAGAATGCAAACTATTTAAACAATGTTCTTTCAAACCCGATGTACAACTTGAGCTGCGTAAACTATATTGATGTTCATATATTCTCTTTTTCAAATATCTACCCGTTTGACCAATATAACAACCATTACAATCCCTACAATTAATTTTATAAACAACTCCCGATTTCAAACATTTATCATCCTTGTCTTTACAATTACTAAATAACCTTTCTAAATTATTATCATTTCTAAAGAAAACTTGAATATTATGTTTACTAAAAACCCTTCTAATCCTTTCCGACAAACCTCTAACATATGGTAAACTAAAATATGCATTCTTTCCATTTCTATTCCTTGTTTGATTATCTACCCGCTGCTTCAATCCACCATTATAAATTTCCCACACTCTCTCATCAATCATTTTATCAATAAATTTTACGGGATAACTATTTTTAATAAATGTTTCTCTAACTAAATTTAAATTCTTTTTCCTAAAATCTTTATGTGACAATTTAATCGCTCTGTCAATGACACCTTTGATCGCACCTGTCTTGTTTCCGAATTGGTGGTGAGAATCAAAATTTAAAAATCTACCTGACCATGTAGGTTTTCTATACCAATCTAATTTCACTCTATTATTATTACCTCTAATGACTCTAATATCTAAAAAACTCAATTGATAATCTTTCTCAACTTCTTTTGTGAATTTAATTCTATCATGGATAGAATTAAACACATCCACCATTTCATCCACAAAACATTCTGGTACAACTGCAAAAATGTCATCAACATATCTTTTAAAAATAATTGGCTGAAAAACCAACTTAGACAAAGCAATACTTTCCAATTTTTCCATTACTAAATTGGCTATAACAGGTGACAAAGGTGATCCCATTGGACAACCATATCTTTGTTCATATAGACTATTATCAAAAGAAAAAATTGTGTTTTTAAAAACCAAATTAAGTGCCTTTATAAATTCATCTTTTGTTAAACTAGTATGTACTTTAATTTCAGACCATTTATCTTGTATAATATCATTCAACAACTCTAAAGGTATATTTGTAAACAAAGATACTACATCCAATGAAACCATCCTATGATCATTCGGAATAATAATATCTTTCATTATACCATAAAAACTCCAACTATCTTTAATATATGAATTTGTTTTACCCACTATCTTGAACAATATATTAGACAAAAATCTAGCAAGTCTATACGTCGGAAAATTTATCGATGATATTATTATTCTATATGTCAACTGTTCTTTGTGAATCTTAGGAAGCCCATAACATTTAGCTACAGTGCCATTTTCACATTTTAAATATTTAAACATACTATCTTTAATATAAGCTTTTGTTTTCCAATGCATCAATAATTCTTTCAATTTATCTTGTAGTCTATTGATATGTGGATTCCTAATTTTCACATAAGTGGTATCATCCTCCAACATAAGTTGAATTTTATTAATATAATCCCTTTTATCCGAAACTACAGTTACATTTCCTTTATCTGCTTTTTGGAAGATCATATTCGGATTCTCTCTCAAGAATTTCTTCGTTATTTTTAATTCATGGAATAAATTACTATTCAAATAATTATCAAATCTATGTTCTCTTTTAAAATTATCAACAACTTTAACTAAAGAACGCCTACATTCTTTTTTAAACTCCAGATTAAAACTACTCATACTACTTTCTACCTCAGCGATGATATTCTTGATCGGAAGAGATTTACTTGAATATGATATTCCAAATTTAGCACCCTTTGACATGATATTTACCACTTCTTCTGGTATTACTTTGTCAGTTAAATTTCTAAACCAATCCTTATTAACATTGTTAGTTTGATTGACCTGAGAGTGTTTTCTATGCTTTAAATATTCAAATTTTCTTTTTAATTTACTCCTATGGTTATATTTTACTTTTTCAAAGTGCCTCTTTTGACCACGAAAAAATTCTTGCAAATCATTCTGTTCTATTTTATTATATAAATATCTTTCAAGCTCTAATAAATATTTATTCAAACGATTAATTTCAAAATTCAAATCTCTAATTTCTAAGTTAAGTAATTTATTTTTGAAAAAGAAAATATTTTTCCGTAGATCATAAGAAACTCTTTTATTGTAATCCCGATAAAAACCCTTATCATCAAATTTTTTTCCAATATGTTTAGGAAAAATATTTGATTTTTTACACCTTAGAAGAAAAGTGAGTTGCTCCTTTAAAATTACAATCCTTAAAACCATTTTTACCCATTTTGAGCAATAATCTTTTACCACCTTCCCATAAATCCCATATATATCTCTAAAAAACATTTTACCCCACCTTTAATAGACCTTAGTTTTATCATTAAAAATATTACTTATGTCGACTGCAATTTAATATCAACTGATAAGAATTTTTCCATCGGTCTTACAGTCTTACAAATTAAATTAAAATAATTAATATTTATGGCAGTCAGATTGCCCTTGTTTATAATCACCCCGCAGAATCTGAAATAAAAACTTAATTAAAATCTGGAAAAAACTTTGTTAGCAAAGGACGATCTGACTGCCCACCACCACCACATTGTCCGACGTTTCGAGCCTGCTCCGGCTCCTCCTCAGGGACTGAAATAAAACCCGCGATACACCTCCTTATATACCATGCACCCATACCCCTTCTTTTCTCTTACCCCACCACCCTCCACATTCACCTCTCCAACTTGCCATTCTCACTTAAATTAATAAAGAATGATAAATGTTATCTAATTTACTTGACTCTATCATTAAATTTACATTATTCCGATTTCTTAGAATGTGAATACTTTCAAGGCTTTCCCTCTTATATTTATTCTTAATCCCCTGTTCCAAAATATCCACACTCCCAAAATCGAAAGAATGCAAACTATTTAAACAATGTTCTTTCAAACCCGATGTACAACTTGAGCTGCGTAAACTATATTGATGTTCATATATTCTCTTTTTCAAATATCTACCCGTTTGACCAATATAACAACCATTACAATCCCTACAATTAATTTTATAAACAACTCCCGATTTCAAACATTTATCATCCTTGTCTTTACAATTACTAAATAACCTTTCTAAATTATTATCATTTCTAAAGAAAACTTGAATATTATGTTTACTAAAAACCCTTCTAATCCTTTCCGACAAACCTCTAACATATGGTAAACTAAAATATGCATTCTTTCCATTTCTATTCCTTGTTTGATTATCTACCCGCTGCTTCAATCCACCATTATAAATTTCCCACACTCTCTCATCAATCATTTTATCAATAAATTTTACGGGATAACTATTTTTAATAAATGTTTCTCTAACTAAATTTAAATTCTTTTTCCTAAAATCTTTATGTGACAATTTAATCGCTCTGTCAATGACACCTTTGATCGCACCTGTCTTGTTTCCGAATTGGTGGTGAGAATCAAAATTTAAAAATCTACCTGACCATGTAGGTTTTCTATACCAATCTAATTTCACTCTATTATTATTACCTCTAATGACTCTAATATCTAAAAAACTCAATTGATAATCTTTCTCAACTATTTTTGTGAATTTAATTCTATCATGGATAGAATTAAACACATCCACCATTTCATCCACAAAACATTCTGGTACAACTGCAAAAATGTCATCAACATATCTTTTAAAAATAATTGGCTGAAAAACCAACTTAGACAAAGCAATACTTTCCAATTTTTCCATTACTAAATTGGCTATAACAGGTGACAAAGGTGATCCCATTGGACAACCATATCTTTGTTCATATAGACTATTATCAAAAGAAAAAATTGTGTTTTTAAAAACCAAATTAAGTGCCTTTATAAATTCATCTTTTGTTAAACTAGTATGTACTTTAATTTCAGACCATTTATCTTGTATAATATCATTCAACAACTCTAAAGGTATATTTGTAAACAAAGATACTACATCCAATGAAACCATCCTATGATCATTCGGAATAATAATATCTTTCATTATACCATAAAAACTCCAACTATCTTTAATATATGAATTTGTTTTACCCACTATCTTGAACAATATATTAGACAAAAATCTAGCAAGTCTATACGTCGGAAAATTTATCGATGATATTATTATTCTATATGTCAACTGTTCTTTGTGAATCTTAGGAAGCCCATAACATTTAGCTACAGTGCCATTTTCACATTTTAAATATTTAAACATACTATCTTTAATATAAGCTTTTGTTTTCCAATGCATCAATAATTCTTTCAATTTATCTTGTAGTCTATTGATATGTGGATTCCTAATTTTCACATAAGTGGTATCATCCTCCAACATAAGTTGAATTTTATTAATATAATCCCTTTTATCCGAAACTACAGTTACATTTCCTTTATCTGCTTTTTGGAAGATCATATTCGGATTCTCTCTCAAGAATTTCTTCGTTATTTTTAATTCATGGAATAAATTACTATTCAAATAATTATCAAATCTATGTTCTCTTTTAAAATTATCAACAACTTTAACTAAAGAACGCCTACATTCTTTTTAAACTCCAGATTAAAACTACTCATACTACTTTCTACCTCAGCGATGATATTCTTGATCGGAAGAGATTTACTTGAATATGATATTCCAAATTTAGCACCCTTTGACATGATATTTACCACTTCTTCTGGTATTACTTTGTCAGTTAAATTTCTAAACCAATCCTTATTAACATTGTTAGTTTGATTGACCTGAGAGTGTTTTCTATGCTTTAAATATTCAAATTTTCTTTTTAATTTACTCCTATGGTTATATTTTACTTTTTCAAAGTGCCTCTTTTGACCACGAAAAAATTCTTGCAAATCATTCTGTTCTATTTTATTATATAAATATCTTTCAAGCTCTAATAAATATTTATTCAAACGATTAATTTCAAAATTCAAATCTCTAATTTCTAAGTTAAGTAATTTATTTTTGAAAAAGAAAATATTTTTCCGTAGATCATAAGAAACTCTTTTATTGTAATCCCGATAAAAACCCTTATCATCAAATTTTTACCAATATGTTTAGGAAAAATATTTGATTTTTTAGCCCTTAGAAGAAAAGTGAGTTGCTCCTTTAAAATTACAATCCTTAAAACCATTTTTACCCATTTTGAGCAATAATCTTTTACCACCTTCCCATAAATCCCATATATATCTCTAAAAACATTTTACCCCACCTTTAATAGACCTTAGTTTTATCATTAAAAATATTACTTATGTCGACTGCAATTTAATATCAACTGATAAGAATTTTTCCATCGGTCTTACAGTCTTACAAATTAAATTAAAATAATTAATATTTATGGCAGTCAGATTGCCCTTGTTTATAATCACCCCGCAGAATCTGAAATAAAAACTTAATTAAAATCTGGAAAAAACTTTGTTAGCAAAGGACGATCTGACTGCCCACCACCACCACATTGTCCGACGTTTCGAGCCTGCTCCGGCTCCTCCTCAGGGACTGAAATAAAACCCGCGATACACCGCCTTATATACCATGCACCCATACCCCTTCTTTTCTCTTACCCCACCACCCTCCACATTCACCTCTCCAACTTGCCATTCTCACTTAAATTAATAAAGAATGATAAATGTTATCTAATTTACTTGACTCTATCATTAAATTTACATTATTCCGATTTCTTAGAATGTGAATACTTTCAAGGCTTTCCTCTTATATTTATTCTTAATCCCCTGTTCCAAAATATCCACACTCCCAAAATCGAAAGAATGCAAACTATTTAAACAATGTTCTTTCAAACCCGATGTACAACTTGAGCTGCGTAAACTATATTGATGTTCATATATTCTCTTTTTCAAATATCTACCCGTTTGACCAATATAACAACCATTACAATCCCTACAATTAATTTTATAAACAACTCCCGATTTCAAACATTTATCATCCTTGTCTTTACAATTACTAAATAACCTTTCTAAATTATTATCATTTCTAAAGAAAACTTGAATATTATGTTTACTAAAAACCCTTCTAATCCTTTCCGACAAACCTCTAACATATGGTAAACTAAAATATGCATTCTTTCCATTTCTATTCCTTGTTTGATTATCTACCCGCTGCTTCAATCCACCATTATAAATTTCCCACACTCTCTCATCAATCATTTTATCAATAAATTTTACGGGATAACTATTTTTAATAAATGTTTCTCTAACTAAATTTAAATTCTTTTTCCTAAAATCTTTATGTGACAATTTAATCGCTCTGTCAATGACACCTTTGATCGCACCTGTCTTGTTTCCGAATTGGTGGTGAGAATCAAAATTTAAAAATCTACCTGACCATGTAGGTTTTCTATACCAATCTAATTTCACTCTATTATTATTACCTCTAATGACTCTAATATCTAAAAACTCAATTGATAATCTTTCTCAACTTCTTTTGTGAATTTAATTCTATCATGGATAGAATTAAACACATCCACCATTTCATCCACAAAACATTCTGGTACAACTGCAAAAATGTCATCAACATATCTTTTAAAAATAATTGGCTGAAAAACCAACTTAGACAAAGCAATACTTTCCAATTTTTCCATTACTAAATTGGCTATAACAGGTGACAAAGGTGATCCCATTGGACAACCATATCTTTGTTCATATAGACTATTATCAAAAGAAAAAATTGTGTTTTTAAAAACCAAATTAAGTGCCTTTATAAATTCATCTTTTGTTAAACTAGTATGTACTTTAATTTCAGACCATTTATCTTGTATAATATCATTCAACAACTCTAAAGGTATATTTGTAAACAAAGATACTACATCCAATGAAACCATCCTATGATCATTCGGAATAATAATATCTTTCATTATACCATAAAAACTCCAACTATCTTTAATATATGAATTTGTTTTACCCACTATCTTGAACAATATATTAGACAAAAATCTAGCAAGTCTATACGTCGGAAAATTTATCGATGATATTATTATTCTATATGTCAACTGTTCTTTGTGAATCTTAGGAAGCCCATAAGATTTTAGGAAAAAGAATTTAAATTTAGTTAGAGAAACATTTATTAAAAATAGTTATCCCGTAAAATTTATTGATAAAATGATTGATGAGAGAGTGTGGGAAATTTATAATGGTGGATTGAAGCAGCGGGTAGATAATCAAACAAGGAATAGAAATGGAAAGAATGCATATTTTAGTTTACCATATGTTAGAGGTTTGTCGGAAAGGATTAGAAGGGTTTTTAGTAAACATAATATTCAAGTTTTCTTTAGAAATGATAATAATTTAGAAAGGTTATTTAGTAATTGTAAAGACAAGGATGATAAATGTTTGAAATCGGGAGTTGTTTATAAAATTAATTGTAGGGATTGTAATGGTTGTTATATTGGTCAAACGGGTAGATATTTGAAAAAGAGAATATATGAACATCAATATAGTTTACGCAGCTCAAGTTGTACATCGGGTTTGAAAGAACATTGTTTAAATAGTTTGCATTCTTTCGATTTTGGGAGTGTGGATATTTTGGAACAGGGGATTAAGAATAAATATAAGAGGGAAAGCCTTGAAAGTATTCACATTCTAAGAAATCGGAATAATGTAAATTTAATGATAGAGTCAAGTAAATTAGATAACATTTATCATTCTTTATTAATTTAAGTGAGAATGGCAAGTTGGAGAGGTGAATGTGGAGGGTGGTGGGGTAAGAGAAAAGAAGGGGGTATGGGTGCATGGTATATAAGGAGGTGTATCGCGGGTTTTATTTCAGTCCCTGAGGAGGAGCCGGAGCAGGCTCGAAACGTCGGACAATGTGGTGGTGGTGGGCAGTCAGATCGTCCTTTGCTAACAAAGTTTTTTCCAGATTTTAATTAAGTTTTTATTTCAGATTCTGCGGGGGTGATTATAAACAAGGGCAATCTGACTGCCATAAATATTAATTATTTTAATTTAATTTGTAAGACTGTAAGACCGATGGAAAAATTCTTATCAGTTGATATTAAATTGCAGTCGACATAAGTAATATTTTTAATGATAAAACTAAGGTCTATTAAAGGTGGGGTAAAATGTTTTTTAGAGATATATATGGGATTTATGGGAAGGTGGTAAAAGATTATTGCTCAAAATGGGTAAAAATGGTTTTAAGGATTGTAATTTTAAAGGAGCAACTCACTTTTCTTCTAAGGTGTAAAAAATCAAATATTTTTTCCTAAACATATTGGAAAAAATTTGATGATAAGGGTTTTTATCGGGATTACAATAAAAGAGTTTCTTATGATCTACGGAAAAATATTTTCTTTTTCAAAAATAAATTACTTAACTTAGAAATTAGAGATTTGAATTTTGAAATTAATCGTTTGAATAAATATTTATTAGAGCTTGAAAGATATTTATATAATAAAATAGAACAGAATGATTTGCAAGAATTTTTTCGTGGTCAAAAGAGGCACTTTGAAAAAGTAAAATATAACCATAGGAGTAAATTAAAAGAAAATTTGAATATTTAAAGCATAGAAAACACTCTCAGGTCAATCAAACTAACAATGTTAATAAGGATTGGTTTAGAAATTTAACTGACAAAGTAATACCAGAAGAAGTGGTAAATATCATGTCAAAGGGTGCTAAATTTGGAATATCATATTCAAGTAAATCTCTTCCGATCAAGAATATCATCGCTGAGGTAGAAAGTAGTATGAGTAGTTTTAATCTGGAGTTTAAAAAAGAATGTAGGCGTTCTTTAGTTAAAGTTGTTGATAATTTTAAAAGAGAACATAGATTTGATAATTATTTGAATAGTAATTTATTCCATGAATTAAAAATAACGAAGAAATTCTTGAGAGAGAATCCGAATATGATCTTCCAAAAAGCAGATAAAGGAAATGTAACTGTAGTTTCGGATAAAAGGGATTATATTAATAAAATTCAACTTATGTTGGAGGATGATACCACTTATGTGAAAATTAGGAATCCACATATCAATAGACTACAAGATAAATTGAA
The DNA here is from genome assembly GCA_036365515.1 of Torymus aiolomorphi. NCBI lineage: Eukaryota > Metazoa > Arthropoda > Insecta > Hymenoptera > Torymidae > Torymus > Torymus aiolomorphi. The sequence continues at coordinate 113,318,922 of CM070873.1, forward strand.
AGAATTATTGATGCATTGGAAAACAAAAGCTTATATTAAAGATAGTATGTTTAAATATTTAAAATGTGAAAATGGCACTGTAGCTAAATGTTATGGGCTTCCTAAGATTCACAAAGAACAGTTGACATATAGAATAATAATATCATCGATAAATTTTCCGACGTATAGACTTGCTAGATTTTTGTCTAATATATTGTTCAAGATAGTGGGTAAAACAAATTCATATATTAAAGATAGTTGGAGTTTTTATGGTATAATGAAAGATATTATTATTCCGAATGATCATAGGATGGTTTCATTGGATGTAGTATCTTTGTTTACAAATATACCTTTAGAGTTGTTGAATGATATTATACAAGATAAATGGTCTGAAATTAAAGTACATACTAGTTTAACAAAAGATGAATTTATAAAGGCACTTAATTTGGTTTTTAAAAACACAATTTTTTCTTTTGATAATAGTCTATATGAACAAAGATATGGTTGTCCAATGGGATCACCTTTGTCACCTGTTATAGCCAATTTAGTAATGGAAAAATTGGAAAGTATTGCTTTGTCTAAGTTGGTTTTTCAGCCAATTATTTTTAAAAGATATGTTGATGACATTTTTGCAGTTGTACCAGAATGTTTTGTGGATGAAATGGTGGATGTGTTTAATTCTATCCATGATAGAATTAAATTCACAAAAGAAGTTGAGAAAGATTATCAATTGAGTTTTTAGATATTAGAGTCATTAGAGGTAATAATAATAGAGTGAAATTAGATTGGTATAGAAAACCTACATGGTCAGGTAGATTTTTAAATTTTGATTCTCACCACCAATTCGGAAACAAGACAGGTGCGATCAAAGGTGTCATTGACAGAGCGATTAAATTGTCACATAAAGATTTTAGGAAAAAGAATTTAAATTTAGTTAGAGAAACATTTATTAAAAATAGTTATCCCGTAAAATTTATTGATAAAATGATTGATGAGAGAGTGTGGAAATTTATAATGGTGGATTGAAGCAGCGGGTAGATAATCAAACAAGGAATAGAAATGGAAAGAATGCATATTTTAGTTTACCATATGTTAGAGGTTTGTCGGAAAGGATTAGAAGGGTTTTTAGTAAACATAATATTCAAGTTTTCTTTAGAAATGATAATAATTTAGAAAGGTTATTTAGTAATTGTAAAGACAAGGATGATAAATGTTTGAAATCGGGAGTTGTTTATAAAATTAATTGTAGGGATTGTAATGGTTGTTATATTGGTCAAACGGGTAGATATTTGAAAAAGAGAATATATGAACATCAATATAGTTTACGCAGCTCAAGTTGTACATCGGGTTTGAAAGAACATTGTTTAAATAGTTTGCATTCTTTCGATTTTGGGAGTGTGGATATTTTGGAACAGGGGATTAAGAATAAATATAAGAGGGAAAGCCTTGAAAGTATTCACATTCTAAGAAATCGGAATAATGTAAATTTAATGATAGAGTCAAGTAAATTAGATAACATTTATCATTCTTTATTAATTTAAGTGAGAATGGCAAGTTGGAGAGGTGAATGTGGAGGGTGGTGGGGTAAGAGAAAAGAAGGGGGTATGGGTGCATGGTATATAAGGAGGTGTATCGCGGGTTTTATTTCAGTCCCTGAGGAGGAGCCGGAGCAGGCTCGAAACGTCGGACAATGTGGTGGTGGTGGGCAGTCAGATCGTCCTTTGCTAACAAAGTTTTTTCCAGATTTTAATTAAGTTTTTATTTCAGATTCTGCGGGGGTGATTATAAACAAGGGCAATCTGACTGCCATAAATATTAATTATTTTAATTTAATTTGTAAGACTGTAAGACCGATGGAAAAATTCTTATCAGTTGATATTAAATTGCAGTCGACATAAGTAATATTTTTAATGATAAGTATAATAACTATTGTAATAATTTACTTATAGAATATGATTTAAATTATTTACAAAATTTAATTAAAAAATATGAAAAATAAAATAAATCAAAAGCAAACATAATATTTTCAATATACAATTTAAACTCAATTTTTTAGTATAAAATATTTGAAATTTCACAAAAATAGTATTAAGTTATATTAATTTTTAATTCTATTATTTTACATTATCTTCTTTCACGTATCCAATACAATGTTTATAAGCAAAAATATATATATCAGAAAAAATAAAAATATATATTTCCATATTATAAATAGCTTACAAAAACGTCACAGGATATGTTAAAGAAAATTTAATTAAAAATTTGAAAATTATTTTTTTATAAATATTTTTGTAAATTTTAAATAGAAGTAACAAATATAAAAATTCAATGATATAAAAGAAAATTATTATTAAGTAAATTATTATTAAGTATGAAAATGGAATATTTTAAATTTAAGGAAAATAAAATTATATTAATTTTAAAATCATTTACAATAAATTATAGTAAATTCTTTCATGTATCCAATATAATGTTTAAAAGCAAAAATATATATAAAAGGAACAAATAAATATATATGGTTCAAAATAATAAAAAGCTTATAAAAACATTCAAGGGTATATTAATGATAATATAAATCATACAATTTATTTTTAATTTATTATTTTACTAAATTTCAAAATGTAATATAAATGATATAAAAATATATTTAATAAAATTTCATAAAATTTTAGGTATAGTGGTAATGTACGGCTATTGGCGAAGGATGCCACTTAAAATAACAATCCAATGCATCCATGAATAGTACACCCAGGGTGACATGGAAAACTGTTCGTCTCTTCAACCAATCTTTATAGTTAATAAAGTTTATATAAAACGAATTAACGCAACACAGTTATTGGTTAAATTTAAAACATTGTTCAATATTTATAAAGTAAGTAATAAAAGTAAGTAATAAAATAAGTAATAATTTATAAGTAATAAAATAAGTGTAATAATTTAAAATAATGAACATCAGGGTGATTTGTACTCTTATCCCAAAATATAAAATTTTTAAATTTATTTTATATGGGGGTTGACGAGCGGAACGAGTAGGGGGTACCCCCTAGTGTATATATATATATATATATATATTTATCTCAAATGTAACTTATGCGGACGCATCCTTAATCTCTCTCTCTCTCTCTAACGGCCCATAGGCGTTACAAACGCACTGGGCGAGCGGCAGTGTTCGATGAGTTTCTTCGGCTCAGCAATGAGGTCGACTCACGCTTTGCTCAAGAGCGTAACTCCTTCCTTCACAAGCATCTCTCAGACGCTCTTGATGCTAACAAGGATATATGGAAGGAAATGCGTAAACTCGGCCTTATTCCAAAGCGAAAAGAGGAGGACCTTTGCGGCTTCACGCCGGGAGAGTTAAACGCTCACTTCGCTGGAATCTCCGTGTCCCCCCTTGAAAACATAGAAGAAGCTATGGACACTATTTTACTAACAAGTGAGGAGGGCTTTTCCTTTAAACAGGTTACACTGAGTGATGTAATTCTTGCAATTTCTCACTTCTCCTCACAGGCAAAAGGGGTGGACGGAATTCCTCGGGAGGTGGTCGTGAAGGCTCTCCCTGTCATTGGTGACTACTTGGTCAGAATTTTCAACTCCTCCTTCGCTCAGGGAATTTTTCCGGGCTCCTGGAAGCAGGCACAGGTAATTGCACTCAAGAAAATTGCATCGCCGTCTACAGTCTCGGACTTTCGTCCTATAGCACTACTCTGCTTTCTTTCTAAGGTGCTTGAAAAAATTGCCCACAACCAAATCACGGAGTATCTTAATAGCAATAACTTACTTGACCCCTCCAGGCCGGATTTCGCAAGCACTACAGCACGCAGACGGCACTTCTCAAGCTAACCGACGATATACGTATAGGCATCGACAATAGACAACTGACGTTACTGCTACTGTTCGACTTCAGCAAAGCCTTCGACACCATCTCACCAACAGCGCTTCTGCGTAAGCTCTGTCGGCTGGGGTTCTCCAGGGCAGCTCTCCTGTGGATTCAATCATATCTGAAAGGACGTACCCAGATAGTCACCTCAAATAGCAAAGGTAACTCTGACTGGTTAGAAACCAATCTGGGAGTTCCACAGGGATCTGTCCTGGGTCCACTGCTTTTTTGTCTCTACGTTAACGACTTACGTGACGTACTTGACGGTAATACTATCAGACATATATTTTACGCAGATGACCTTCAAATCTACTTACACACGACAAAAGACGAAATTCTGGAGGGTATTGATCGGCTGTCCCATGCGGCGCAAATGGTGGCTGAATGGGCGGCGAACTCGGGCCTGCACCTCAATGCTGGTAAGACCAAAGCCATTGTATTCGGCTCCAGGGTAGGAGTTAATCATATAAACTCATTAGATCTGCCAGGTATTGGTGTGCGGCCTGGAGAACGCATCCCCTTCAGTAGCGAAGTTGCGAGTCTCGGTGTTACACTGGATAGTAAATTAACATGGAAACCGCACATTGACCAACTCACAAAGAAAGTCAATAAAGCCCTATACAGTTTGCGGTTTATTAGGGCGTGTACCACCGAGATTCTCCGCAAAAGATTAGTCGAGTCCCTAGTTCAACCCCACCTTGACTACTGTACGGTGGTCTACTTGGACGCGTCTGACGAACAGCGAGCGAGAGTGCAAAGATTGAGCAATTCATGTGTGAGGTACGTTACTGGGGCTAGGAGGGATGAGCATATCACCCCCTACTTGAGACGTCTGGGCTGGCTCCGTATGGACTCACGCAGATTCTACTTCGCAGCCCTGCTACTATATAAAATAATTCGGATGCGTGAGCCCAGTTACTTGGCTGCCTTTTTTACGGTGCACAAGCCTAGGCCAACAAGCAGGGGAGTGCAGCCGGAGCTTGCTTTCCCTGCCTTGAACTATAAGACGGGTGATAGAGCGTTTCTGGCTCAGGGTGCCCGCTTTTGGAACTCCCTCCCCCCCCTGCGCTACCTTCCATCACTTTCATCATTCAGGAGGGCTGTGCGCCAACACCTGCTTGATCTCGACGCCTAGCCTCTCTATAAGGATGCTTAGAGCTGCCAGTGCGGGGACTTTTATCTAGTTTAGTATTAGACTGCGGATTAACTTTGATCTGTGATTTTTTGACTAAGCGGCTGTGATACCTTACTGTGATATTTTATGAAATGGTTAATGTATAACTGTAATTATTTTCCTTTTAGCGTATAGTACCAGCTGTGATATTTTCTCTAGTTTTATTTATTTATTTTGTCTTAATGAAGGGTCCTCGTGATTTTTAATGATTTTTATGTATTTTATTTTTATTTTATCATATGGTTCTTTTTTATTATTTTTTTAATATTTTTTTTATCGTAATTGAAGGTCCTCGTAGACAAACATATTTTTATGTATAATTTATATATTTGTATCAGGTTGTATTACTTTTATTTTTATATATTTTTATTATATCTTATTTTACTGTATTTTATTTTAAGTTATACACTGTATAAATTCTGTATTAATTATTTTGCCGCGAAGGCAAATAAATCGTATCTATCTACCTATCTCTCTCTCTCTCTCTCTCTCTCTCATATATATATATATATATTATGACGGAAAATAATTCTTCGTCATTATCCCCTCTCTCCGCATTATCTCTAACCTATTGAGATTGTTACAGGTGCCGACGAGAGAGAGAGAGAGAGAGAGAGAGAGAGAGAGAGAGAGAGAGAGAGAGAGAGAGAGAGAGAGAGAGAGAGAGAGAGAGAGAGACGCGCGACCCGGTAGACTCGAGAGAGGGTCTAGATTAGTCTCGCTTAGGATAGCGCCCGCGCTCCTTGACAGAAAATTTCAGGAGAGAATTGGCGCCCCTCGAAAAAACCCACAGTTTTTGAGAACATTGGTAGAAGAATTTGAATTCGCGCGCATCCGGAGTGCTAAAGATTGCAGCGTGCCGTGACATTAGTTCACACAGCGCATTAGTGTATTAAACACGAGCAATCTAACACCGGTGAGGTGGATACACTTTCATTGTTTGATCACGAGTTTGAAAGCGACCTCGCATTAATAAACGTTGATTAATTGCATGAATTTGGACACGCGTTATGGCAAAATTAATAGAAATAATTGAAATTTGCTTAAACAAATTAACTTTATTGTACTTAAAAATTAACAGAAAATTTTTTTGTCTCCTCTTTCGGTAATTATCCACCGATATCAAGTTAAAATTGGAAATAAATTAAAATCTGGAACCACTTTCAAAATCATTAAAATCAATATTCAAGTTAAATCAAAAGTTGAATTATTATTAAAAAATAAAAATTGCAATAAGCGGGAAAAGGAAAATTTTCTAACGCGAAATAAAGTATATTCGAACTCGCTGATAAAAACTCAGTATCTAGGCACACGCAACGCAGCTTGCGAATCGCGATACACAGCAGCGTGAAAACAGCAACAGCTGATCGCTCGGGAACTAACGTACCCGGACAGCGAATAACGTGAGTGCCATATAGTCACCTAGTGGCAGCAAGCGTAGACTACAGAATTCGAAGCCGAACTTTCGCAACGCCCTGCATTTAAGTCAGGTTGAAAAATTGTCGAGATACACAGGATTTCGAGTGCACACTTTCATACATGAGGCATTTCACGTCAACTATCCCCAGCGCCGAGCGCGAGCACCAAATCGTGCTATTTTTAACTCATGTTTATGATACTAAAATGTAACTAAAAAAGTTGTTTTATAAGTGTTTCCGACGTATTTTTTCCTCAGCTTTCCAATGGTGTAGGCAGTTCTTCCGAAATTTTCCATTTTCACCTTCAAAAAGTACAAAACGTCTTATGTCTCAAAAAGTGTATTTTTAATATTTTTTTGACCATTTAGATCGAAACATGAGCATTTTTTACATAGGAAATGATTTTTTTCATAATTTATTAAGGATGTTTTTTTTTCAGAAGTAGAACGTGAAAGAGTAGCGCAATGGCTCTCCTGCGCGCGGGACGTGGCGTAAACTAGGCCTGCCTCGCTACATAATAACCTTTCATAATCTTTACCTGTTCTTTCGAATTCTTTGTAATGTAAAAATAATATTTTATTGGCTTTTTTATAAAAAAAAAAAACAGAGTTTCATAGCGAACAGCAATATAGTAACTATACTAACGATTTTTTATCAGTGCAGATAATTTTTCTTTGTTTTTTCTAACAGTTTTTCTCAGGAAGATTTGATATTCAGAACTTAAAGAGATTCTTTTGAGCTTCAATGTACTTTCATCAAAAGGAATAATAGCATGGTATTGTAATGTGTCTGGTATTAATTTAGTCTTATCCAGTCTTGGTTTTAGTTTCAAGAGAGTATCTTCATATGATTCTTTACTGCTATAAAAAACTCCGGTTTCTTTGCAATAATCTTTAGCCCAGTTATAAAGCTTTTCTGGCGTTAAAATATGATTATTAGAAGAAACTTGTAGACTCGATCGTTTTGCACCTCTTTCTAGGTTGGGGCTTATACCATCGCAGGCACCTTTGCTTTGTGTAAGGACATTTGCATATGTTGCCCATGCTTGGTTTTCATTTTTGTCATTATTTTCTTTTTCTTGAATTAGTAGTTTGTTAAGTAGTTAATTTTTTTCTAGCAGTACCTGAACTATTTGTTTTAATAATTTGTTTTCTACTTTGTATTTTTCATTTTCTCTTAGTTCTTCATAGATGGTATCATTTAGTGTTTTTCCTTTATTTGACTCTAGATCAATTTCATTTAATATCTCTTGCTTCTGTAGTTCCCTGTCTTCGTCTTTGTATTGAGCTATAAAAGCAGCGCAGGTCCTTTCAGTTCACCATATGGTAATTTTGAGGTTAGTGCAAAGTTGGTGTGATCTTGGCAGATGATAAATGAGTTGCTTATAAATTTCATAGGCACACCAGCGTTATATTTTGTAACTACTTCGTTTGTGTGTTGAAATTCACCACATAAAATACAAACTATTGCACCAACTTTTTGAGTTGAGTGACATTTATAGAATTTATTTAACGTAGCATCGGGCGGCTCCTTGCTACCCGACGCCATGTTGATGACGTATTATAACTTTTTGATATTCATAAACGGCAACAGTATCATGGTTTAGATTGTCGGAAATCACAGTAATGCTTACATGTTTAAGCTCTTCATTTTCTTTATAATACACAACAACTGTAAAAACAGCTGCTTGGTTGTTGTTCCAGTGGAACGATTATGTAGGATTTTGTATAACAAACGCATAATTTTCGGCAAAATCACAACAAACAAGAAATTTTCCTTGTTGGAGGTTGTTTTTAAGTCACTGTTTGGGAATTCAGCAATTTGAATTCCCGCAGTTACGCTCAGCTCGGCTCGACTCATGGCGCAGCCACGGCGCAGTAGCACCTCGCGGCGTCTCGGCGGAACAGCTGAGACGCTATACTGATTAATGCAGTATAGTCGCGATATTTCTATCTATCTCACACTCTCGTATGCAAATATGAGAGATAGCAATTGGATTAGGGTCATGTGATACAAATTGAATGAAGAAGAAGGAAGTGGATCAAGGTCTCGCTCTCTCTGAAATCAGCTTTGCCACGAGGATCATCTCTTCGCTGTGCACCTGCTACGTTTATCTGCAATTCTCAACTCTATTCACTGGATCACTCACTTCGGAATTCTCATCGCTTTTGTTCATCCTCGCTCAACCATCACACATCAAAAGGCATCTCCGATTCATACAATCACTGCCCCTGCCAGGTAACATCACTCACTCCACACGAGGTTAGGTAATGACCACGTGTTGGCACTGGTGAACTCATTTATATTTTATGGAAAACTCAAGGCAACAAATCAATTATATTTGGTTGCTGTTTTATTACATCAGTTCATAGTGCTGAGTCGAGGAGAATAAATTCATTGGACACACTCATCTAATTTATATCATCAGTGACAAGCTCAACAGGTTATTAATCTCTACTGAGGGATTTCTGACACACTGTATCACTCAACCAGGATTAAACACACCTGCGTGCACACTCAATCAGTGACTTTTATTATAATTAGCAGCAGTAATGTATTATCAAGTAATTTAAGCTCAACCAATAGTGCTTCGACCAGACTCGCCTCTGTTATTTAATGTTAACTTTCACCACTAGTGCTTCGATAAACTCACCTTTTTGTTTGTTTAATACTGATTTGTTTAATGTTATTATGTCACAATATAAATAGTCTGTAATTTAAGAAGCGAAAGTGATTTATTTAATATAATATGAAGTTTATATAAAACCTGTGTTCGACTCAAACTTATTTCATCACCCACAGCATGTTACTCATTTAAAATTATGGCATTCTCAAACATTTTGGTCCTTCGAGCCGGATATACATGCTGTAGTGTGAATAAATCCAGTGAATAGAAACTCATTCGGTAAAAACTCAACAGATTCTCATCATGTCAACCACACCCAAGGATGACCTCAAGGACTTGGAGAAGCAAGCAGACGCTTCCTCTTCTGAAAAGGAGGATGACATCCAGCAGGAGAAGCAGGATACTGCGACTCCAAACACATCATCTGGAAAGAAGAGTACAGCTAAGCGGACTGGTAGCCGACAACTCACTGTGCCTGGACTTACTGGTAGACTACCAAGCCAGGACTCGATCAAAGCCTCCAGGGTCCATTCCGGCTTCCCTTTTGTGCAAGGTTAACTCTCAACACCTGCGGCTTGATGCTTTGGAATGCATCACATCTTACATCAGAGTCAGGAAGGAAACTGCCACTCTTACGGTGATACTGGCTAGGAAGCAGGATGCTGAGGAGCTCTACTCACTATACAAAAAGGATCATGCAGTCATCGAAGCAAGTTGTCCAGCAGCCTTCGCAGACAACGATTACTTCAAGTCAGAATTTCACAAGTCAATCCATGAATTGTACCATACTATTGTGTTTGATGTTAGCAGTTTGGAGGAAAACTGGAGGTCCAAGCATCAAGTTACTCAACCACTCACTGGAGAAACTCAAAACCGTCATCTCAGCAAGCTGCCAGAAATCAAGCGGCCCACCTTCAACGGAACATACATGGAGTGGCCTTCGTACAAGGAAATGTTCTCCGGATTGATTCTCAAGCGGCCTGGACTCAAGAATTATGAGAAGCTACACTACCTGCGTAGCTCTCTAAGCGGAACTCCACTCACATTGATAGAAGGGTTTGCACTCAGTGATGAGTCTCCGACACCTGCTTGGACGACGCTGATAACGAGGTTTGAGAATAAAAGGGTATTACTCAATGATCAGCTTGATCATTTAGCTGACTTAACTGCAGTTCCATCCAAAAACCCGGCAGCACTCAACACCTTGATATCGGAGATATCAAGAATTCGGAAATCGCTACACATGTTGGTACCGCAGGAGCAGCAGCATGGAGATTTCATCTTGCCTCATCGTCTGTCAAAGCTGCTTGACAGACCAACTCGAGAAGCATGGGAGACTTCTCGCGTTGCCATCACGGAACTGCCGACTTTTGATGAGTTTGAGTCATTCCTCATCGCACGGGTGCGTGCGTTGGAAATTGCGGCTGATTCACCACCATCCACTCAAAAGCCAGCGATCACTCAAACCTCAAAAACAGCAAGGTCTCTTCACGTCACCAGTCCAACTCAACCACGGCAAAAATCACAGAAACTGACACACTGAACGAGGATTTCACAACATCCATGCACGTATTGTGAGGACTCGCATTTTATTGTGGCTTGTCAAAAATTCAGACTTCTAAATGAACATCAGAGGAAAAAATTTGTAATGGAAAAGCCGCTGTGCTACAACTGTACAACAATACAAGTGCAGGAGTTGCAATGGGAATCACCACACCATGATACATGTGTCCCGAGACCCTGAAAGCAAGACTCAAAACAACTCAGCATCCAGATCAACTCAAAATTAGGACAACGGCGCAATTACCTTACATCACGGTCAAACTCAACATGATTACTCAACTCCTCAACTCACTTTACTTGCAACTGCATTGGCATGGTATGACTCACCGGTGACATCTCATAAACTAAGAGTATTCATTGACACAGGCTCGGAAATCTCACTCATCTCCAAGGACACTGTGAACTTCTCAACATTAAGCGGCAACACTCAACTATACCAATCCTTGGAGTTGGCGGCACGCACTCAACTCAGACTCTCGGAAAGGCTCAACTCACCTTAAGCACCATCTACAAAAATCTCACGTTTCGGATCACAGCTCACATTATACGCCAAGTCTCAACACTGTTACAATCAGAAGAATGTGAGCAACGTCAGTGGCAACATACAGAGAAACTCAACTTGGCTGATCCGACCTTTTGGAGACCTCAACCAGTAGATGTACTGATCGGAGCGGACTATTACGGCCACATCATCAAACCTAACCTTATAAGGGGGAGTGTGACTGAACCTGTCGCACAATTGTCAATTTTCGGCTGGCTGCTAATAGGTCCATCCAACTCAGCTATGCAACACAGGGTAGTACACCATACAACGGCCTCACTCAACACTGAAGACTTGCAGGAGCTACTCACCCGCTTTTGGGTTCAAGAAGAGCCACCCTCAACTTCTGCAGTCAAACTCAACAAGAAAGAAGCAATGTGTGAACAACATTTTACTGAAACTCACACGAGAGATACTGATGGACGTTACCAAGTCAGATTACCTCTCACAAATTCTGCAGATGTACTTGGACCTCTTTTGGAAAAGCTCAAGCGTGCCTCAGGAGAATACTCACAAAATGCAATCAAGAAAGCATCTACAAGGAAAGGTACTATGCTTTCATGGATGAATACTGCAAATTGGGCCATATGGTGCAGATCCCTCAACAGGAAATATCTGCCAAACCATCTTACTATCTTCCTCACCATGGAGTATTATGAGAAGATAGTTTAACAGCAAAACTCAAAGCAGCATTCAACGGGTCAGCACTCACCGCAAATGGAAACTCACTCAACGATATCATGCATACTGGACCCAACCTCTCACCTAACATTGCGGATGTTCTCATATGGATTCGAACTCAGCAATTTGTATTCTCAACTGACATTACTAAAATGTATCGTCAGATTAAGGTTCATCCTCAGGATTGGAATCTACAACGCATTTTGTGGGTAGATGCAAAGGGTCAAATCACTCACTTTCAGTTGACTACAGTCACCTACGGAACACGAGCAGCTCCGTATTTAGCAATTCGGACACTCCTTCAGCTGGTCAAGGATGAAGGAGACAATTATCCACTTGCGGTAGACTCACTACTTTTTGGAAGGTATGTGGATGATATCTTCGGTGGAGCTGCATCAACGGAAATTCTCATCGAAAAGGCCAAGCAGTTAACCGCTCTCTGCATGGCGGGTGGTTTCCCATTAGCAAAATGGAATTCAAACTCACCTGGCTTCTTCAAAGAATTTCTCAAAGTGCCAGCAGCCGAAGAAGCTGTACCTCTAGATGATTGCGCTACAAATATACTGGGGATGAAATGGCTCCCACACTCGGACCAGCTCACCTTCAGAATGACTCTGCCACCTCACCAGGAGATGATCACTAAACGGATTATACTGTCGGAAGTATCTCAACTTTACGATCCCATTGGAATAATCTCACCGGTCATAGTCACCTCAAAAATCCTCCTACAAGAACTGTGGCTTCACAAGCTGTCTTGGGACGAATCACTGCCAAACACAATTGTGAAGAAATGGCTGCACATCCGAGAAGATCTCTCACACTTGAAGACAATCGCCATGCCTCGGTGGTTAGGCATTCAGGATAACTCAGTTGTGGAACTTCACGGCTTCTCGGATGCTTCACAACAGGCAATGGCCGTAGTTCTTTACGTCAAAACCACAACACTCCAATCTCACTCAACAACATTGTTCCTCATCTCCAAAACAAGGGTGGCACCACTCAAACGACTGTCAATCCCAAGATTGGAATTGGGAACGGCAGTGCTACGCACGAAGCTGGCAAAACACGTTTTGGACAACTCACGATGGCCAATTTCACAAATTTATCTATGGACAGATGCTAAGGTAGAACTCACATGGATACACTCACACCCCTCACGATGGAAGGATTTCGTTGGAAACAGAGTTGCACTCATACAAGAACTCATTCCAACAGCACAATGGAGACATGTGCCTGGAGCAGACAATCCAGCGGATTGTGCCTCGCGCGGATTACTCACTTCGCAACTCAGAGAGCATTAATTATGGTGGCATGGACCAAGTTGGCTCTGCCAGGAGGAATCAGCTTGGCCTTCTCAAGCAACCTCTATTCAAGAAACCAACCTTCCAGAAATGAGGGCTAAAGTCACACACACCGCAGCCAAGACAAACTCAAGTAAATTGTGGGACATCATCGATCATTACTCATCATTCACTCAACTTATAAGAATAACTGGATGGGTAATGCTCGCAAGCGATCGATTCAAGGCTAAAGGAAAATCTCATCATGAATCGAAACTCACCACTGAGCTACTCATCAAGGCAAAACTCTTCTGGGTCAAGAAAATTAAGCAAGTTCATTTCCACTCAGAACTCATTATGCCGAAAAATTCTCAAGTCCCAAGAAACCATGTCTTCAACCGATTGACTGCCTACATAGACTCAACAGGAATTGTTCGATAAGGAGGGCGGCTTCAAAAAACTCAACTCGATCATCACTCCAAACACCCAGCAATTATCCCACGGATCAGTCAACTCACCTCACTGATCATTCGGAACGCTCATCTCTCAACTCTGCACGGTGGCGCTCAACTCACCCTGGCACACACTCGGCAGGAATTTTGGATAATAGGAGGCAGAGCACCGGTCAAGTCACATATTTTAAAGTGTGTGACTTGTACAAGATATCGGGCTCAACGGGTTCAGCAACTCATGACCCATGGCCAGGGTCACCCCATCACCCCCTTTCACTCACACTGGGATCGATTACGCCGGGCCAATCACCATTAACTCATGGAAAGGTCGTGGATCCAAAACATACAAATGTTGGATTTGTATCTTTGTGTGCTTCTCAACTTCAGCTGTTCATCTAGAACTGGTCAGTGATTACTCAACGGATGGATTCTTAGCGGCTTACAGACGGTTCACCTCAAGGAGAGGAATACCTTCTAAACTATAGTCAGACTGCGGAACAAACTTCATCGGAGCAGCAAGGGAACTGAAGATTCTCTTCTCACAAGGTCAACATGAAAACTCAATTTTGTACAACCCACTAACCAACGAGGGAACCCAATGGATATTCAACCCACCTGCTGCACCTTACATGGGAGGCAAGTGGGAAGCAGTAGTGAAATCAGTTAAATTTCACCTGCGACGGGCCATTGGGGACACTCTACTCACCTTTGAAGCTTCAGCAACCTTGCTCACTCAAATAGAAGCATTACTCAACTCAAGGCCGCTAGAACCACTCAGCGAAGACCCAGAACAAAAGCCCTTTGCCTGGCACGGTGAAGGCCGTAGTCTCTTTGGACTCCGGACTAAGTGGTATCTGGTGGTACACACTGCTTAAATCCAACGTGGATATGTATCGCGCTTCCTGCAGTTTGCGCAAGATACTTTCCATGTATGGTAACGGGTACGCGTCTGGCCTTGACGCTGCGTTCACTTTTCTGAAGTTCACGTAGAAACGGAACTTCCCGTTGGACTTGCGTACCATAACCACTGGACTTGACCAGCCACTTGTCGAGGGCTCTATTATTCCCGCGACTAGCATTTCCACCACCTGTTTGTGCATCTCTTCCTCGAGTTTCTGAGATACAGGGTAGTACTTCTATTTAATTGGTCTTGTAGATCCGACGTCTATTGCAAGCTCGATCCACGAAGTACACCGTAGTGGTGCCCGGCTGTTACCGATCAGCTGAGCTACTAAAGCTTCTACCTCTTTGCGCTGTTCCTCTGTTGGGTCCGCCAACCCTATAGCTGATACGGACACGGTGTTGTTTGCGGTTATGGCGGCTACTTCTAACTTTACGCTTGCATCGTCATCCTTGAGATGCAGCGTGTTATCTGTGGTGTCTATGATGGAGCTAAACTTCTTAATGAAGTTTACCCCCAAGTAGCACTTCGTGTCTACATCTGGCATTATTGCGACGCGCACTTCTTCGCACACGCCAGCCACGATCATGGGCAGATACATATAGCCAACCACTGCTATGCTTTGCTCGTTTGCCACCCGTGCCGTTAGGCCGCTGGCTGGGATTAACTCTTTTCCACAGGCCGTAGCGAGCTGTAGGCCGATGGAATTCATCCCAGTCCAGGAATCTCCTGTATTGAAGAGTGCTCGTAGCCTGTAACCAGCTACACCTACTTGAAGCCACCATCGCGAGCAAGTATCTTGGTTGATTTCATTCGGTTGAATCACGGGCACTTCTTTGCTCTCCACTACAGACGATTGGACCGAGTTACCCCCGGTCTCTGGTGAGAGAGCTGGGGGCGGGTATGAGGTCGTATTTACCTGCCCCCCTGGCCGTTTCCCTGTTGGTTTCCGGCAGCATTGGGCTTGTTGCCTCCCTTTTGCTCATATCCGGGTTCTCTTCGGTACTCTGGCCTTTCTGGAGGTCCGTTATTTCTCGGACTTAGCGGCCTAGCCTGGTGGGTCGAGCTAGGCTGGTTCGGAATTTGCCCGACCTCCCGCCGCCTATTTTCCCAGTTACCCTTCTTCTTAGGTTTTCTGGTTGGCGGCGGGCTAGGCTTTTACCCCTTGTTCTCGTCGGCGCCATTCTTTGTCAAGGCCGATAAGCATTCGGCCATGACCCGACGGAATATAGCCTCGAGGCTCTCTCGAGGCTCGTGCTGTTGGTGCCCCATCGCCGCCACGCCTGGATTCTGCTTTTTCCGCTGATCCGTGGGCGGCTCTGTCGGCACGCAAATTCTGGCATGTACGTGTGCTCGGGCGGTGGTGGCGAGTGATACACCTCATCTACCGCAAGCGGTAATTCGGCTTCCCGGGTCAGGTCCAGGAGCCCTCGGTAATCCGTAATTTGATTTCGCATTACCATCTTTTACAGTTCTGGCCGCATGTTCCGGTGCAACATGTCTAACTGTTGAGCAATGCTAGACACCGGAACTAACTTGAGGATCATGGCTTATAGATTTACTACGTAATCACGCGTAAGTTCTCCTGTTGTATGGCGGTTACTCCGGTACCAGGTGGCGGCTACCCCCCTTAGGAGCTCTGACAACGACGAAGGTAGCTCGTCGTGCGTCAGATTAGCAAGAGTTCTGCATTCCTCTATTCTCGTGAGGAATAACTCAACGCTCTGCTCCTTTGAGGACCCTGAGAACTTGATGTGCCATTTTCGGACTACCTGGCCCACATCACTGTTCGTCTGCTGAGGCAAATACGTATGCCTCTCAGACGGGTTCTGGGACGCGCCATTCCTTGTCTGGCGCTGGGAAGAATTTCTGGTATCATTGCTCCCAGCCTCTGTTGGGGACTGGAGACTCGGGCTGCTGCTGTTAAACGCCGCATACGTGAACGTGTCTCGGAAGTTCACATGCGGTGATCCTCGTCTACGGCCCGCGCTTGGGAGTTGAACTCCCTCCAAGTGCGTACTTGAGGTTGGATGTCGAGCTCCTTGAAGTATTCATACACTCTCTTTAAGCTCTTCCACCTCTTCGACGAGTGTCTTGATCACTACCAGTAGCTGCTCCGATAATATACTGTCTCCGACTGCTATTCCAGCGGTTCGCGACTCACGCTGTCGCGGCCACTCCAGGTTTTGCGACTGTGGCGGGATTCGCGATTGCTGCCAGAACCCGTGCTGCCCATTTCATGCTAACAACGACTCTTCTTCGTAGTTGCGCTGGCACTGTCGTTGCCTGCACTGCTATTCCAGGAGCACTTGCTGCCGCTGCTGCTGCTCCTGCTGCTGTTGCTGCTGTTGTTGCTGTTGCTGCCGTCGCTGCTGCTCCAGCCTTTGTTGCTGCTGCTGCTCCAGCTGCTGCTGCTGCATTTGCTGCTGCTGCATTTGCTGCTGCAGCAGTTGCTGCTGATGCAGTTGTTGCAATTGGAGCTGTTGTTGTTGAAGCTCTCCCTCGGCTTTGGCTGGAGATGTCCCGGTGGGTGCTGCAGAGTTCAGTAGCTCTGTCCCGGAACCCTTCTGGCCGTTTGCCTCTTCCGCTGGCTCCACCACTGCATTATGTGCTTGTTGTGGAGCGTTCATCCTCCTAGACTCCGAGAGTTTCTGCATTACTATCGGGTCATCAAGGAGCGCTACGAACGGGTGCGGGTGGTCTAGGTCGGTATTGGGATCCACAATAGTCGACCCAGACTTGTTCATCAACGTTAAGTCGATGAACGCCCTTCGGAACTGCTCGCGTTTGGCAAACGCTTGCTGCTCCGACAGCTCGGGCTCTGGCACGAATTCGGCGGCACTATAATCGCCCATAAGCCACTTGATCGCTGTCAGCATATTTACTGACTGCAGATCTGACTGCTGTAGACCAAGGGCTTGCATGGCCTCGTTAATTTCCTCTTCGGGCTGTGTATATGCCCAATTGAGTATCGCAGATTCCGCAAACTGCGATGATCGGTCCATGGTATCAATTGGCTTATATATTACGCGTCACGAGACCGTTCTAATCCGGTCACAATGCTCGTGCGCTCGCGCCCCCAGTGAGCATGCCTGCTCGGCGCGGGTAATTCGAATCTCGAACTACCTAACTCGCGCACGCGTTACAGTCCATAAATTCATGAACATTTACAATTTCAGAAACTATTGTACACCGATCTATTTGAAACCATGATTCATACTCTATTTGAAAAATATCACTTTCATCAAAACATTCAAGTAAATGTTTACGTAATATGGACATATTGGGGCAATCTAAATAGTCACCCAAATAGCATGTATCGTGTGCATCATTATACATAATTGCTTGGATGCAATCGTGGTAGTTTTTAAGAGGCAATCTAGTATCTTTTGTTAAATTTTCTAGATCCATAGCACTTAGTATGAGCTTTACGTTTTCATGATGTACACACACGAATACATTATGCGTACCAATACTTGCAGCTAAAACACAATGTGGTGGCCTCAATTGTGTAAATTTAGTAAAACCAATATTAACGTATTCATTTTCTTTTTGATATGAACTATACAGTTCATTTAAATTATCAAGCAGTAATCTTTTTTGAACATGTTCTCTTTTATCATTGCTCTGCTTAACAGATATGCAATCTTTTAAACCTGGCATAATTCAGCTTACATCATCTTTTTCATAAAATGTTTTCACTGAATTTACAGTTTCAGCTGAAAGTAGTTTGCCACTTTTATTAGCATGTATTCAAAAAATTCCACTTTTAGCTACTAAATTTCTTGCTTCGCGAGCTTCCCGTTCAGTGCAAGCGAATTCTCGCATTAACTCCCTGCGAGACCAAAACTCAGGCGCAAGAGTTAGTAACTGAATTCTCTCTTGCATATTTGTTGATTCTGAAATTTTTTTCTTTATTTGTTTAAGAACTGCAACACCAGCTTTGTGATACTCATCGTTACACACTATTTTTTTAGCATCTGCTGGAGGTAAACTTTATTTATGTTTGTAAATTTGGCGTTGACAGTTAGAACAAATTTTTGCTTTTTCTGGTACAAAGGGATATTCGCTTCTTAAAAGTGTTGGAAAGTCGATCAAATCTTTTATTTTATATGAAGGGTGATCATTTTTATTTAAAGGATTTATGCATTTTAATTTCCAAGTTGAATCCATTTTAGTTACTACAATAAACGAAAGAAATAACGAAACAAAGAGCTACCGATGATTTAATCATCAAATACACGAAAGATACTATGCAATCCAAGTTTGATTGTATTGACAGAAATTCGAAAAAATTTCGAAGAGGAATAAGATGAAAAGTCATTGCAATGATATACTTTCGACGTAACGATTCACATACGGATAGAAAATTCCGATATGAAAGCCACCTATCGAAAGAAAAACGAATCATGCGGTGCCGCGCGAAGTCCCGCGTGCAGGAGAGCCGTTGCGCTACTACTTCGCGTTCTATTTCTCGAAGAAAACATCCTGAGCAAACTATGAAAAAAATCATTTCCTATATAAAAAATGCTCAGGTTTCAATCTAAATGGTCAAAAAAAAATATTAAAAATACACTTTTTGAGATATAAGATGTTTTGCACTTTTTGAAGGTGAAAATGGAAAATTTCGGAAAAACTGCCTACATCATTGGAAAGCTGAGGAAAAAATACATCTGAAACGCTTTTGAAACAATTTTTTTAGTTACATTTTAGTATCATAAACATGAGTTAGAAATAGTATGATTTGGGCAGTTGACGTGAAACGCCTCATATACGTCACGACGAACACGAGGTATAGATGGCGCCACGCAGTAGCAGAGTAGCGCAGCGGAGTGACTGCCGCGCTCTCCACCACCGACACCGCGCATGCAGATGCCGTCGCCGCTCTCTTCTCTATCAACCGCCGAGCTGGACGCATGCCTGCTTCTCCCGCTACACATTGTACCGACTTGTGCTCGCTACGCTCACACCACTGTTTTCGCTGTGTGCCTCAATAAAGAGCTGTGCCCATTTTTAACTCTTATAAAAATGTCTTGCCTTCCTGATTAAACCACCTACTCCAACAGGTTATCGGCCCAGCAATGCCAGGAAGGGTTTAGAGCCGTGCATCGGTGAGTAAAAACCTGAGTCCGTTTGGCTAACTTGAGACGCGCGGCCATTTTAAGTTGTTTGTGCGGGAGCCGAGAAATAGACGCGATATTATTTTTTAGACATAGAACGAACTCGGTAAAGTTTTAGTAGATTAGATTAGATGTCAATATAAAGAAGTCCGCATAAAGAAGTAATACTTTTTCTCGAAATGAATAATGGCGTGGTGCCGGCGTGATACGAAAAATAAGTGCATGCATGACATTTCCAAGAAACGCATCATTTCTGAAGAGCTCAATAGAAGTTAGATAGTTAAATTTTTCGTTATGAGAAATAGTTTTTAGTGATTCACGATCTGAAAAATATATAGAAAGTTTCAAGTGTGGTTAACTGCATCGCGACACACACAAACATAAGTGAATTACACAAAAGACGCTAGATAAAATTCGATTCTCTCTCCCACTCTGTCGCGAGTATACGTATATACACGTAAATTAGAATAGAAGCATTAAGTCGGCAAAAACAAATAAACACTGGAATGACGGCATGAGGCATAAATGATACTGCCGTGCAGAGGATTCTTGCCTTCATGTTCAGTCGCTATTCCTTAGTGCGTGTCCAGACTTACGTAAGTGTACGGCCGGCTCTCCGATATTTTTGTCGCCATTGCTGTGAGTGACGTCACGTTTGGAGGGAGCACGAGTGCGGGCTTGATGCGTATGGGAATAGAGACTAGCTTGGAACCATCTAAACTTTTTGTGCGGTCTAGTCTGGTGAAAAGCAACATTATTTACTGATACAAGATTGCAATATAATTTACGTAGAATAAATGTTTGGCATTACAGAATCTAGAAGTTAGAAGAGCCAACCTCAAAGAAAAAAACAACGATGTCCGATGAGCAAAGGACTCCAGAAAGGAGAAATGATGCTGACATCAATCAAAGTAATTTTTTAATACATATACAAGTATATAATTACTGAATAAAAATAAAAGTCATTCATACAGTGTCCCATATACTTAAATAAACTTATAACAAAATAAAACTTCATTTATTGATAAATAAATATTACAAAAAGAATGTAAACAATTAATTAAGAGATAATAGAATACAGATCTGTCCAATTTTTTTCGAGCATGCAATAATTTCTTTTTTTGGCATGCATTTAGATAGATAGATGAAATAAAAGACCAAATATTTATTAGATCAATTGTTTACAATATTTAGATGATAACAACAACATAGCCGCAATTAACAGCCCACGCACACCAACATATTTTTTATATGCCCAGTAGAAATTAGCTGAAACTTCTTACAAAAAGAAAACCCGACAGTTAGACGCCAAGGGGTAACAACCCCCTTACATAATTCCAGTAACACAAATTTAGAAGACAATATAAATTTAGATAACGAATTAAATAATTCAGTGATCCAGCCAAACATAATAGGTGAATTAAATGAAATGATTAAAAAAAAAAAAATTTTAGACAGTCTTTTGAAGTAAAAAGTAGTAATACTAAATTAAATATTAAAAGAGATTATAAACTCACATAGAAAGTAGCATTAAAGGTCTGGCTGGATTACCTGAACTCTACATTAAGATCAAACGACCTGCTTGAAATTATAGATGACAAAACACTACACCCGCTCAATTGAGAAAAGCATGATTTAGAAAAGAGAAAATCCTTAGAGATATAAAAATAAATCATTTAGATGAATATTATCACAAAAAGATTTTAAATTTAAAAGATCAAAAAGAAATAATTATAAAAATCAAAGAATTTAGAAAAAATCGAATCAAATGTAACAGCTTCCTCGGTTAATGCGCAGCTGCATCACATGAAAATGAATAATAGACAAAAAGTAAATGAATTTAGTGATAGATTTGACACCCTTATAAGAGAATATAAAAGTTGCGATACAGGCGTGCCATTGACAGAGGAAGAAAAGAGGTCAGCCTTGTATCATGCTGTCTCAAGCAACAATCCCGAACTAAGGTCAGCTTCTCTAATTCGTAGACAAGCTGAAAATAAAGAAATTACGCTAGAAGAAGTAAAATCCTTCTTATTACAGTTAGAAGCAGAAAATAAGAACTTTGAAGACGCCAAGAAGGCAACAAAGGCGAACATAGCCCAGAGGCCGGCAGAGGGGCGCGCGGAGGGGCACAACAGGAGCTATAGATGCAACAGAACTGGCCATGTGTCCTCCGCGTGTCCCCTGGCGGAATATGGGCTATGGTTCTGTTACGTATGCCAGGGGCCTGATTCTAAATTTGTCTCGACGTCGAGACACACCAAATCCGGAGCTGCATACCAATCAGGGAGCTCCTTTAAAAAGAAAAGCAGTTGTCTCGAGGCCGAGACACATTTAGAATCAGGCCCTAGGATGAAAAGAGACACAAGGGAACGGACTGTCCCAGCAAAGGGGCAGCCGCCACCCAGAAGAGGTTCGTCAATAACGATCATAACAAAAATAACAATACATAAAACAACACTACACAATACAGAGGGAATAGAAATTCTAGAGGAAGAAGTAATAATAAACGAGGTGGTGGAATTACAGTCAGAGGGGGCGGTAGAGGTAACTTTAGAGGCAGGGTTTTCAAAAGAAGTACGAATCGGAGCGCACGCGGCAGATACCAGAATCCACTAGCACAAGGAGCGAGAGCTTATATCGCAGATATGAATATTAGTAAAATTAAAACTCGAACACAAACACAAATCACTTTTATCGCGGACTCAGGTGCTACCGATCACATTGTGAATATAGGCATAATTTTAAGCGAATTTAAACAATGCACGGGAGAAGTACTTAGAAGCACTAATAAAAATGGCTCGGCTAATATAGTAATAGACGGTAAAGGAAATTTAATTTTTAGATCGAATATAAATAGCGATAATGAAATAATTATAAAGAACGTAATATCCGCAGAAGATATATCAGAAAACCTTATTTCTCTTAGGAGCTTTGCAGATGTAGGATTAGGCATTTATTTAGATGATAAAACACTAAAAATTTTTGATAAAGATACAGGAGTAGAATATTTAACACTGAAATATGAGAAGCCTAATTGGTTAATAACTCTAGAAGCCGATAAACAAAGTAACAATATAGAAAATTTAGAACACGAAAAATATTCATGCATAGCCAGATTAGCTTCTTTGGACGAGCTTTTACAACAATCTCAGACGGATGTTTTGAACTTAGAGTTAGATAAAAATACAGAAAAGAATTTAGAACAATTAATAATAACACGTCTGAGATTGGGAGGGTGAACATAGGAAAACTCGTTCAAACATCTCAAAATGTCGATAATTCCCAAAACATTAGCAATTTTTACTTAGATGAAAATAAATTAAATCGGAACATTCATAATTTAGATAGCATGAATATTACAGAATCCTTAGAAATTGCAAACCAGAATTTAAAAACAAAAGAAGATAACATAAATAAACTCGATGACGGCATGCTGTGGCATACAAAATTAGGCCACGGATCTCTTGGTTATCTTAAACAGTTACAAAAAGTAGAAGAAAAGTTAAAAGGAATTAAATTTGATAAATCCATAATGGACTGTGAGGTGTGTATTCTGGCCAAGATGGAGAAAATACCTTTCTCTGAAAATGGAACTAGAGCATCAAGGCCTTTAGAAATGATACACACCAACACAATGGGACTTATAAAGCCAGCTTCATTTCCTGGTGGAAATAGATTTATAATTGTATTTCTAGATGAGCATACAAGATTTGCAAAAGCTTATTCTGTTAAACACAAAAATGAAGCTGGAGAATGTCTAGAAAGATTTCTGATAGCCGCCAGAAATTTATTAGGAAAAAACGAAAAAGTCTGTTACATCAGAGCTGATAATGGAACGGAGTTCACTGGAGGAAAATTTCTAGAAGTCATGGAAAAAGAAAAGATAGAATATAACACAGCACCTCTACACACACCCGAACTCAATGGAACAGCTGAAAGATTTAACAAGACAATTCAGAATAAAATAAGATCATTGATGTTTGATTCTGGTCTACCGGGGAGCATGTGGATACTGACACTAGAAGTTGCGGTTCATGTTTACAACAGAACTCCCCATAAGTCATTAAATTCAGAAACGTCAATAAAAATGCTAACTCCAAAAACCAAATGCGATTTAGACAGAATCAGAAGATTTGGATGTATAGGATATGCTAAAATACCTATAAATGAAAGAAAATTCTCTGAAAGAGCAATCAAAGCCATAATGGTTGGATACTCAGCAGTCGGGTATGTACTATGGCATCTAACAACTGGAAAATTTCTCCACTCCAGACTGTTAGATGTAACGGAAAATTGGTCTACAAAAACACATACAATGATGATTCAGAACAGTGCAATAAATTGGAAGAGATAGAAAATTTAGATGAAACAGAAAAAGAAAAAGCACTGTCAAATCCAGAAGAAAAAGAATGTATAGAAGATAATAAACAAAAAGAAAATTCAGAGAAAGAACAACCAGTAAAGGAAAAATAGACCGAAGTAATGCCAAAGAAAAGAAAAGCAGTAAGCAAAAACATAGAAACTCTAGAAGTAAAGAAACGCAATCTACCTAGTAGAAATGCGAAAACTCTTGAAAACAGAGAAAAATACATGGCCACTAGAAGAACACAAAAAGAAAAATTAATAGAAGACACAAGTCTCACGATAAACAGTGAAGACTCTGAAATAAGAAGCAACAAAAACAAATTGGATGATGAATTAGGACATGTATTACTTGCATCAATAAACAAAGATCCCACTTCGTATCGAGAGGCTATGGAATCAAACGATAAAATGAAATGGCTAGAAACTATAAACGAAGAACTGAACGCGGTGCTAGAAAATAATTTATGGAAAATCGTTGATAGACCTAGCACAAATAAAGATGGCAAAAAGATACACACAATAGACTCAAAGTGGGTATTTAAAAAGAAAACAGGAGAACATGGAGAAACAGTGTATAAAGGCAGACTCGTAATTAGAGGATTTAAAGATAGAAATTAATGCGAGCTAAACGAAACTTATGCCCCAGTTTCCAGATTGGCAGTAATCAGAGCAGCGCTCGCGATTATTAATAAATATAAATTAGAAGTACATCAAATGGATGTAAAAACAGCTTTTCTGAACGGGGTACTAGAAGAAGAAATTTACATGGAAATCCCCGATGGCTTAGAATGTGATCCAGAAATCAGAAAAACTAAAGTATGTGTACTGCAAAAATCTCTGTATGGCTTGAGGATAAGTCCAAAAAGATGGAATGTAAGATTCTCAGAAGAAGCGCTAAAGCTAGGACTTGAAAAAGATATTAATGAACCATGCCTGTTCACATGGAGAAAAGAAAGAAAATTAGTTCTGCTAATTTTGTATGTAGACGATATACTTCTGGCTGGTAACGATAGACAAAAACTAGATGAAATCAAAATGAAACTAAGTCTTTCATTTAAAATGAAGGACTTAGGCAAACAAAAAAATTTTCTTGGAATGAAAATTATCAGAGATAAAGAAAATAAAATTTTGATGCTCTCTTAGACAAACTGAATATATTGAGAAAATTCTAGAACGTTTTAACATGAAAGACTGCAAGGCTCAAAGAACTCCAATGGTAACTAGACAAGTCAAAAATAGAGAGTTAAGAAATAAGGAAAACTTAGATGAATCAGATGACTTACTGCATAAAACCAAAGCACCTTATAGAGAAAGTATTGGGAGTTTGTTATACTTAGCAGGTGCCACGAGACCTGACATCGCCTTTGTAGTGAATTATCTATCTAGACGCCAATTAAACGCAACTGAAGATGATTCGAAAAACGTAAAACGTATATTCAGATATCTTAGAGGAACCTCAGATCTCAGATTGACATATAAAGCCAAAGACGAAACTCTAGAAGCAATGACAGACGCAAGCTTTCGAGATTGATCCGATTCATCCTCTACAAGTGGCTATATTATAAAGCTATTTGGCGATCCGATAATGTGGAAAAGTCACAAACAATCATATGTCACTTTGTCTACATGTCAAGCAGAATATCTCACCATGAGCTAAGCTTGCCAAGAACTTGTTTCTTTAGATAAAGCCATCAGAGATATTACTGGAAAAACAATGTATCCAGTAACCATATGGTGTGATAATAAATCTGCCGGAGATTGTACTCAGATGGATGACAGCCATAAACTTAAGAACTTCAATAAGAATATCATGTTGTTCTTTTGCGTAACTCAAACGAAGTGCATTATCCTCTTCTACCATTTCCGATAGATACAAAACCTTCTATTCATCTGAAGAAAATCTAATATCTCTACAGATGATAGACTCTGAAAGGATACAGTTTTCCTATTCCAGTTGTTATCTTCAACCTCCTGAGCTAACGTATTTTCCAAATCGTTAGAAGTAACCATATGGTGTGATAATAAATCTGCCAGAGATTGTACTCAGATGGATGACAGCCATAAACAAGAACTTCGATGATACTTTAGAAGATATCAGAAATAACTTAGAAAACAGAGGAAAGACAGGTAGTAAAAGCCACATATAGCTATTACTCATGGGGACTACATAAAATCATGTGTGTTAGAAGGTAAAGTAATAGTTAAGTGGGTTTCTACTAAAGAAAACGAAGCCGATATAATGACGAAACCACTTACATTTGATACACATACATACCTACGAGACAAAACTTTGAATTTAGAATGAAACAACCTCCTGAGCTAACGTATTTTCCAAATCGTTGATTCCGTCAATGATTTGATCGAGTCTGCTAGGATCTGAATTAAGTCTTTTACCAAAAAAATTGTGTAAAGGACATGCAATTTTGCAGTATAATCCTGCATTTTTCAAAAGACTATTATGCAACTGATGATGGAGTAACTTGAATTTTTGCCCGATGATACCGTGGACGGCTTCAACCAGGGTATCTACCAAAAGCTGAAAAAAAAATTCAAGGATATTTCCAGGATTTACAGGATGAAAAAAGTCATATTTTAAGGATATTTTTTAAATAGTAGATAGTTCATTTAAATAATTTTTTATTGTAATTTAAATAGCAAATATAATCATTTACATATATTTTGAACACATGTTTATAAAATTTTGTTTTAAACTATATCAATATCATATATTTTATTACAAAGCATTTAAAAATGATATATTATTCAATAAGTTTTTTTAATTTTTCCGCTTTTTTATCAAGTAATTTAGCCTCTTCTTTTGCCAAATCTAAAAGTTGTCTTTTTTTTGCGCGTATTTCTTTTAATTCATCTGCCGCTTTTCTGTTTCATGCTTTTTCTTTTATAACTAAATTTTCTTTATCTTTTAAAGCAATTTTTCTATTTCGAGAAGCGTTTGAAAAAGCCTTTCTCATTCCTGGGGTTATCGCTAAATTTTTTTCGCCGTTAACTTCTTGTACAGCGCCATGAACACTACGTTGCGCTATCAAACTTTCTTCTTGTAAATTTTCAACTAAGAAGTCTTTATTGTAAGAAAAGCTTCTTTCAACAGAGGCATTTCCGTGAAAAGTTACAAGAATAATTTTTAGAAATTTTTCTAAATCATCTGATACTTTTTCCTTCGAAAACATTTCTAAAAAGAACCTGTCTAATCTGTCTTTTTTATGTCAAAATCTTTTAACTTTCTTTTGACATTTTTTGAGCTAATAAATAAACTATAAACTCTCTTAATACGATCTGCTTCAATGGCATTTAATAGTTTTTTATCTACTAAATACCAGAGGGATATGTCTGTATTTTGCTTCCTCCTAGAGGAAGCTTTGTGATAGTAATTTTTTGAGTTGTTGTAAAAACATGTTATAATTGATATTAGAGGTATTAGGAACCAAAATACATGATTTTTGAAAAATATCTGTATGGATGTGTGTGTGTGTGTGTGTGTGTGTGTGTGTGTGTGTGTGTGTGTGTGTGTGTGCGTGTGTGTGTATACGCCTGGATCTCAGCTTCTACTAGGTCGCTTTTGACCGGACACGTCTCATTTTTTTTATTTTTTTTGCGTGATGGCGGGTCAAAAATCCGTTTTTTGATTGGGGCGATGCGTATTTGGTATTTGTTTTTTTTCAAATTTTCGATTTTCTCAAAACTGTTTTTTGATTTTTTTTAATGATAGGATCGAGTTATTCGAATCTGATGGGTAACGTTCGAAAGAGAATTAAAATACCTATATTTTCTAAAAAAACAAAAGTTTCTAGCTATCACGGTTCTTTTGTTATTAACAAAAACGTGTTTTTTTTAGAAGCTTATAACTCCTAAACTTAGCGGTCAATTTTTTTGAGAAAAATCATGATAATACAGAATATAAGTAGCTATAATCTGTTAAAATTTGAATACATTCTGTAGGCTAGATTTTGAGTAAAAAATTGAAAAATGAAAAAAATCAGTTTTGTATGTTCAACGATTACAAGAGTAAAATTGACTTAATGGCTTCAAAATTCCTTTTCAAGGTAGATTTTTTATAGTTCTCGGTCGAGTTCTTTGAGCAAAATGATTGGTCCATAAATTTCAGAGATATTTGACGATAAAAATTTTTTGACATTTTTTTAAAATCGTAATTTCTCGGGAACGGCTCTATGTATCTGAATGAGGTGGGTGGCATTCGAAAGAAAATTAAAATACCTATATTTTCTAAAAAAAATTAATTTTCTATCTATCACGGTTCTTTAGTTATCATCAAAAACAAAAACGTATTTTTAAAAAAACACGTTTATGTTAATAACAAAACAACCGTGATAGCTATTTGTTTTATTATAAAATATAGATATTTTACTTCTATTTCAAATGATAACTTTATTTATCAGCTCAAAATTTATATACATTTGATATAAATAAATAATAAATAAATAAATAAATTTAAAAATTAACAATTTTTAATATTCATAAGTGAATTTAATTATAATTATGCAATAAACCGCTGCCAATTCATTGGCCCGTTGCTTCCTCAAACTGAATTTTGTGATTCCTTTAATTAATTTTTAATAACACAATTTATAATTTTTGCAACAAAATATGCCATAATTATAATTAAATTTATTTTGAAGATTAAAAAGTATTAATTTTTAAATTTATTCATTCATTTATTTATTTATATCAAACGGCAAGAATATTCCAGGTTTAACATAATATATACATATAATATACAATAACATCACTAGTATTGTCTAAGCGCGCGGTGAGCGCTGTGATTTTATTGAAACTACATCACTTTTGTTTTTGTGACCTAGCAACCCGTTACACCCACCAACCAAACCACTAATAAATTGATATCATAACTAATCCATCATTTTTTGAAGATAGGAGATAGGATTAAGGAGTTATAAGCTTTTTTGAAAAAAACACGTTTCTGTTTTTGTTCATAACAAAAGAACTGTGATAGCTAGTCAGAAAATTTTTGTTTTCCAAATATAGATATTTTAATTCTCTTTCGAATGCTACCCATCCAATCCAGATACATATAGCCGTTCTCGAGAAATTACGATTTGAAAAAAAGGTTAAAAAACCTTTAACCTCAAATATCTCTGAAATGAAAAGAACTCGACCGAGAACTATAAAAAATCTACCTTACAAGGAATTTTAAAGCGATTAAGTCAATTTTACTTCCGTAATCGTTGGACATAGAAAACTCGTTTTTTTCCTTTTTCAATTTTTTTCTCAAAAACTAACCAAAAGAATGGATTCAAATGTTTAGAGCTTATAGCTATTTATATTCTGCATTATCGTGATTTTTCTCAAAAAAATTGACTGTTTAGTTTCGGAGTTATAAGCTTTTTAAAAAAAAACACGTTTTTGTCAATAACACGACAACGGGGATAGCTAGAGAATTTTTTTTTGGAAATTATAGGTTTTTTATGCTCTTTCGAATGCTACCCATCAGATTTAAATATCTCGATTCTATCATTGAAAAAAGCCAAAAACAATTTTGAGAAAATCGAAAATTCGAAATAAAACAAAAACGAATCGGCCCAATCAAAAAACGGATTTTTGACCCGCTATCACACAAAAAAAAACAAAAAGAATGAGACCTGTCCGGTTAAAATCGATCGAGTAGAAGCTGAGATCCAGGCGTACACACACACACACACACACATACACCCACACACACACACACACAAACACACACACACACACACACACACACACACACACACACACATACATCCATACAGACATTTTTCAAAAATCATGTATTTTGGTTCCTAACACCTCTAATATCAATTATAACATGTTTTTACAACAACTCAAAAAAATACTATCACAAAGCTTCCTCTAGGAGGAAGCAAAATTTTTTAAAAAATTATAAATTTTGTTATTAAAAATTAATTAAAGGAATCAACAAATTACGGTTGAGGAAGCTACGGGCCAACGAATTGGCAGCGGTTTTTTTTGCAGTACTTTCCATTTGCATCGCATTAAGGGAAAAGTAACTTGCATCACGAATAAATTTATAAATAATAGGACATTTCTGAATTAATTTTTTACAAATTTTGATGATAAATTGTTGACATTGAATCTTAAATCGTGTTATTTCTAATTCTTTTAAATCTTTACATTTGCTTAAAGCTGAGGACGCAGCAAATCCAATATTGACTAATTTTGCAGAATATAAAATGGATGCTTTTGTCAAGTCAATTTCCAAAAGTTCTTTTGTACTATGGACAGTCGTCATAATATTATCCTTTACAACTCTGCTCATTAAATCTTTCAATAAATTAAATAGATCATCTCTTATAAATGGTAGCATAGGCCAATCAGTCTGATATTTCCCTAAAAATGGTTCCATCTCTATGGAAACTGAAAACATAAAACTAAGTTTTGCTTTTAATAATTGGTCATTTAAACACGTTGTAATTTTCTCATAATTTTCGGATTTAGGTGCATTTTTCCCTAAAGCTTTTACAAATACATGTAAATTAGCAATCATAATGAGAGCTCTTTCAATGACTCTCGAATTTTCCATCCACCTTACAGCACAAAACTTTAGAGGGAATTGTGATGAATTTGTAAATGTGTAAAGTCAGCTCGTCGAGTAGGAGAATCTTTAAAAAGGGAATATAACGATCGTAAAAACTTCCAAATATCCCATTTACTGTCATTATGAGCAGTTTTAAAAGCTCCATTAACTATATGTAAAACGCAGGTACCTGTGTCAATTAGTTGTGTCTTATTTTTAGAATCACTTAAAACACTGCACATATCACTTAAAACCCGTTTATTTACATTGGAACCATCCATTGATATTTGTATCATTTTACTTAAATGTATGTCGTGATCATAAAAAGCTTTGGTGAAAGCAGAAAGTAAATCAGCAGCTGTAGCATGTCCCAAAAAAGTTGAGGTTAAATATCTGGTACTGACTTGATCATTTTTCCAAAATCTTATTATAATATCCATTTGTCCTTTTTGGGCAACTTTATTTAAGCTTTCATCAAATGACAGTATAAAACTCACATTGTCGTATTAATTACACTTTGAAAATAGGGACCTAATCCATGAGAAATGACATAACATATTTTATCCTGTGCATTTGAAATTTCTTTGCTACGTCGCTATCTGGAAACATCACAGGAAATAATTCACTTGAATCAGACACAGTACGCGTTGATAATTTTTTGTAAACGTAGTTTAGCGCCCATAATATTTCTACATTTGTGACAGCCTCATTAGTGATGTATTTAGTTATCATATTACCAGATGATTTTTTGACATTTTTATTTTGTGTATCTTCCAGAACTTGAGGAACCTCATTTATTTTTACATTATTTGCTGAATTCAGTACTTTTTTACTTGTTTCTATTATTTTACAGGCACCAAATAATTCAAGACTTCTATTTTTATTATTTGCCAGTTGACTGTGTTTTTTGCCGTTCGCATGTGACTTAAGAGCACATATTTCCATGTTACTGATATCAAAAGTATTTATACACAAACTGCAAGCTGCTTCAGTCACTGATTTAGCTTTTTTTACCCAAAAAATTCACGATGGTTTTTCGAATCTAACCAGTCCTCTTGAAATGTGCAACGTTTGTTCAGAGTTTTAGGCATTTTTAAATTTCAAAACTTTTCTGGAAAAAAAACACATTTTATTTTATCAAGATTAAACATGAAAACATTTATTCAATTTTGACATACCTTTGGTCGAATTCTCCTACATTAAATAATACTTTACATTATTCTAGGAGTAGAAATGCTTTTTATTTATTATACTAAAATAATAATTGTTTTATATTATTAATATGGTTTCTTTAGGTAAGAATTTCTCCTTCATTGGTAAAGTATTTACTAATTTTTGATAAATTTCCATTTTGATGTATTACTTTCTTAAAATTATAGTGTAGCGAAATGGATAAATGCCTTCCTTCTATTGAACAAATTTTCTTCACAATATTAAATGTAAAGTCATTAAAGGACGTAACCTGATGTCGATATTGCTAATACCTCTATAAGTTTGCTTATTGTATACATCAATACAGGTTATATAACCTTCAAATGTTGTTTGCATAAACCTGTAGTTTTGCGATAAAAATAACACATGCAGTATTATCAGAGACACATTTCACGAAAATCAATATTGCAAGAATCACCTGTATACTCTGTTAAAAAGTTGTTGCACTGATAAGAAAGTGGTTGCACTTTAAATTGTAGAAAAGTATAAGGCACTCGCGGGCTCAGCCAAAATTATGTGAGCGGCGTGATGGCGTCGCGTCAGCCGTTGCCAGGCGCGTGTCAGGCTTGTGCCCCCGATACCGAATGCGCAACCGCATGTCGACGCTTGGGGGCGCCGCGGCCGCGGTGTTCGGACACGCTGCACGCCGCACTCACACGTTGATGAATTACATATCTATTCGTGGGTTTACTGGTATGCTTAATATAAAATTCTTGAAAACATTAATTTTTCAAGGATTTTATCAAAATAAGGCTGAAATTCAAGGAAAATGCGAAAAACGGCATTTTTCAAGGATTTCAAGGATGACAAAAAAATTCAAGGTTTCCAGGATTTCCAGGATTTCCGGTAGACACCCTGTTCAACGACCCAATGAATTTTTGTTACCTAACGTGATTGATTGGATTCTGTCGTTGTCAATTGATTACGCTTACCTAAAAATAATACGTTTTTAAGTGGTTTTTATATGAAAAATTAAAACTTATTCATATGTAAAACATATATATATAAAGCTTTCAGAGCTAGCATTAAAACTGTGTAGCCTTTTTCTTCCGAAAGACTTCTTACATCTCGAAAACATCTGTCTAGTATGAAAGTATCTCCTTCTCACAGAATCTTAACAAGTCCATTAGGATCGGAAATCAAATGCTCTAAAATCTGAGCATCGTTCTTGTTAGCAGTGAACCACATCGACCACATAACCATCAATTGTGCAAATCGTGAACAGTTTGCACAAGGGTGTCTTTTTCTGGCCTGAATATGACCTTTGCTGGTAAGCGTTATTACTACTTTTCTGGTGGCAGACATAAGATGCGTCGCAAACCAAACCTAAGTTATTCTCTAAATCATGCAACCTGCTGGCAACCGTAGCAGTTCGACTCATAAAAAAATCTGGAGAGTATGCATCGATTCCAAAGTATTTAGGTAACACATCAACTTCAAATGATTTTAAGACAGATTCAATAGATCTAGCAACTTGTTCATCTTGTAGATCTAAGATTGCAGCGATACCATGATTCGAATTGCCAGTTCTTAGTTTAAATAAAAACGTTATTAATGCTTGCGTGATGTTGCGATTTTCAGAGTTTCGCATGGTCGTCATCTTATTTTGAAGGAAAAGTATGTTTTCCTCCAAGAGCCCTGTAAGAGCTTTCACGTGCTCTTCTGAAATTCCGCATTCGGCGATTTGTCCATGGAGACTAGTAGTTGATTTATTTGATAAATGGTCCAAAAACTTTGATACTTCCGTTACTTCAATTGAAGATTCATTTGCAAACGAAATTATGTTCTGTACTTCCTCGTTGTAGAATCGATTTTTAATGAAATGTTTACGACAAGACCTATTTCTTCTAGGAATAAAAATTCTTCTAGCAACAAAAATTTGCATTCTCGATTCAAATGGAACATCCTGAATATCAGATTGTGATTTACATACGAAACAATACACACGACTGATGCATACCCTATCAAAAGACAATTCAACCATTTCAGCTTCAATTTTGGTAGGTTCAACATATTCTTCACTAAAAGATTGTGCCGGTACATCAGGAGTAGACAGCTAACTATCCGCCGGCTCTGAACTATCACTATGTTGTACTAATGAAAGAATACTGACTGGTTCATTTACAAACATTTCTTCAGATTGCATTCCTTGTCGTGGCATATTATTTAATTGGGCATTAGAAGACGAAGAGGGTTCATTACCTTGAGTTTTTTGTGATTTATTAAAGAGATACTTCTGATATCTCAGTTGAGTACGGCATTTAGCGCAAATGATATCACCAACTTGTACGTGAAATTGAAAATCTTCATTTTTATCGCATCGTCGCGTGTATCAATAGATTTTGGAACACCAGTCGTGTTACGCATAGATGTATTATATCGAACACATTTTAATTTATTTCTCTTCACTTGTCTTGCTCGAGGTTCATCAATTGTTTCGGACATCTGTAGAAAAAATGAAATATGATTGAATATTATTCAATTTATTTATTTAATATAGATCAATCAGCTTAAATTCAACATTGATTAACGAATTAGTTCATTTTGGAAATAATAATAAACTAAAAATAGATTTCGACAGAGATGGTTAATACTAGTAAAGAAAGTACTTAAATACAAAAATCTAAGCCCTTTCATGCATACATGTTTCTATTTCTATTATATAAAAAATATACAGGGCTTTATGGGTCGCTGCCCGCTGGTTTCGAAATCGTACTTAGAATTTAAAAATAACAAAATTAATTAATAATAAAGAAAAATTACAGCACTTCAAATAATACTGAGACTCTTGCTGAAGTACAAACAAAAAAATTATAAAAAACCGTATTTATTGAGCGAAAAATTAAAAAAACCAGTTTCGGATAGGTGACTAATATATTAGTCACTATGCCGCAAACGGTTGAGAACCTTGAAGTGTTTGTACTTAGAAAGAGTATTTGAGTATCGAGGTACCAAAGTCCTTTTTCTAAAGTATTTCTGTACTTGAAAAAAATATTTAACTAAAAGTACATTTGGCGCCAAGTACTTTTGTACTTGAAAAAAGTATTTTAGTACTTTTGATCAAGTATTTTTGAACTTATTTATACTTACCCAGGCAGAAATAATTTTTGGATAAAACTGTCAATAAAAGACAACAAATGCTAATAACAAATAATAACAAGGCGATTTGAGACGCTAATAACAGCTAGAAAGTGTTGTGAATTCCTATTAAAAGAGATAAGTATGTATTTGCGTTTATTTGCTTTTTCTGATAGTATCATGTGAGAAATGGTTTTATGATACAAAGAAACAAATAACTGCAAATAACTGGTTATAACTGTTATCAAGTGTTACTTATTGTAAATAATCAATTTTAACTGTTATTTATTGTTATTAATAGTTATTATTAACTTTTGAATTTATTAATACTCCCTAGAAAGTTTTACTTTTATAACTACTCATAATTATTGTTATGGACTGTTATTAATTTTTAGTAACAATTTTATGTTAATAGTATTTGTCAGTAGTTAATTATCAATTATTATCATGAGATTGTCGTTATAACTATTATTTAGTGTTACTAGCGTCCCAAATCATGCATTTATAAAGTGTAAATAATAGCAAATAAATGCAAATAAAAATTATATTTAGGTATTAACAATTGTGTGCATAATTTATTTCCGCCTTGGTGTATTTGACAATTCTTAAGCTCTTTTCTAGATTTAGAACTAAGCATGGCTGCAATGATTTGAATCAAGAATTTAAATCTCGATTCAAATGGATGTTTTCAGAAAGAAACGTAATGTTTGTATTTATTTCTTCATTTGCAAAAATTACATCATATTTAAATACATTATTACAATTATTTAAAATTTTATGCATTTATTATTAAAATTAATTTAAAATCCTCATAAATATTTATTTATATTACTCATGTATTGTTACTTATATATTATTATTTATGTATTATTTACGTATTGCTTACGTATTGCTTACGTATTAATATAATACATAAATTGTAGTTCAAACATATAAATGAAATCCGCTTTAATTAGAAAGAATCTATATTTAGCAATCTCAATGTTTTATTTGTGATAAGAAATTGAACATTCAGCATTTTTATGAAAATCAAAAAAGCTTTAAAAAGCTTATATTCATACATAGTTCTCGCGCTCTAATAGGTTGACAATACTGGCGTGGCCTTGAAGTCACAACGCAGAGCCTTGCCCTCTCTGCTTTCGCGTTAAACTCGATTATATCGACGTGCCATATGAAAACTAACACAAATTTTTCGGAAGAAAACTAACACGTTTACAAAATTTCGAACGAAAAACAACACATTTCAATAATTTCAGACGAAAAATAACACGTTTTCGGAATTTCGGACGAAAACTGACACCTTTCAATAATTTCAGACGAAAAATAGCACATTTTCGGAATTTCGGAAGAAAACTAACACATTTAGATTTTTTTCCCTCTCTTCCATAAAAGCCTACGTTACAAACTCGATTTTCAACAATTTTTTTCTGGAAAACCACGTAGACAAAAATTCTCAAAAAATTCATTTAATCGTGTTTTTAACTGAGGAATAACATATAAAATTTTCAAGTCGATCTCTGCGTTTTGCCGAGACTCCTGAACATCCTTAAGAGCGCTTTAGACTACAGGCTAACAGTCGCTAGAATCACTATTAACTAATGTTTTCGACATTGCTGAGTACAAATCTGACATTATTATTTTGTTTAATGAAGTAGAAGGAACATTGAATAAAATGTCGATTTAACTGAATATTCATTAAAATGGATTGCGGACAGTTTATTCATGAAAGTTCTTTTGTTTCATACTGTTATATATTTTTTATATATATTATTACTTCAAGAAATTATAAAGAATGTACGTAATACAAATGATGATAGTATTGTTAAGGCCTTACAGTCACCCACAATCAAGAAAACCATTTACCGTGTATTTCAAATGGTAATATATAATGGTACTATTGTGCGCACGATTCCAGAAACACTTTTGCATTGATGTTATTCTATAAAAACTTTTTTTCTTTGTTATTCGATCTCCTATGGTTCCCCTGTCTCCAAATGTCTATTTCTTTCCCCAGAAAAATCTTCAAATACTTTTTAAAAATAATTTCCAAACAATTTTCAAAATTGTCGAATAATGCTCTGTCAAAAAACAATGAGGTTCCAAATTATAAATGTAAAACAGGGGAAGCGTAGAGATTCAAATAACAAAGAAAATAATTTTTTGCACGAAAAAATCGACCAAGTACTTTTTGTTGAATCTTACGAAGAATGGAAGCTTTTTTGTTACGTTTAAAATTCAGGATAGAGGGTATTTTTGATTTTCAGTGACTGGAAGGCCTTAAACATGAAAATTCTAGAGTTACGTTTTTAACTGTATTTAAAGTGATTCGATTACTCATGGAAAAAAAGAATTTTTTCAAATCGTAAATCAAATGTGTTAGTTTTCGTCCGAAATTTCTTAAATTTGTTACTTTTCGTCCGAAATGGTTCAAATGTGCTAGCTTTCGTCCGAAATTTGTTAAATGGGTTACTCTTCGTCCGAAATGGTTCAAATGTGTTAGTTTTGGTATTAAATCCTAAATGTGTTAATGTATGAAATTTCAACTGTGTTAGTTTTCCTATGGCACGTCGATATAAACATCGTCGATCTTCACGCTCTCACTTATCATTAACTTGATTCGCAAGATGCCGCTCACCTTCGTCGGGCGACGACGAACGGTACAAAGATGCGTGACTAGAATTAATACTAAGCTATCAACTGATCATTAACAGGGAGTAAGACTCGTTTTACAATAGAACGACGTAGGGACAACAGTAACTAACTCCATCACACAATCCTCACCCGGGTGTAGAGCTACAATCCTTGCTAGCGGCCACTTGCCTGGTGGCATGAGCTCATTACGCACGAGCACTAGATTTCCTATCTTTGGTGAAGGCTTTGGATGTAGCCATTTGTTTCGCTTCTGAAGGGCTGTCAAATACTCACTCTGCCAGCGAGTCCAAAAATGTTGGATCATTTGGGCCAAGAGCTGCCAGCGTTTTCCTATTGGAATATTCAAGGCTGTTAAGTTAGGTTCAGGAACCAAATAAGAAGGGCGTTGGATGAGGAAGTGAGCTGGAGTTAGAAAATTCAGATCCGAGGGATCATCTGAATGACCTATGAGCGGCCTAGAGTTTAAGCACGCTAAAGTGACTTTATCGCTGCTTTCCAAATGCCTCCGAAGTGCGGTGCACTTGGTGGGTTGAAGTGCCAAATAGTGCCTTCATTTGCGAGATGAAGCGAAACTGAATGCTGAAACTTGGACTTGTTTCGCAGCATCACTTTAAGCTGAGTATGCGCACCAACGAAGTTAGTAGTGTCCTCTATGGGCTGTAAAGCGTTGAAAGGCTGTTT
The DNA here is from genome assembly GCA_036365515.1 of Torymus aiolomorphi. Taxonomy (NCBI): domain Eukaryota; kingdom Metazoa; phylum Arthropoda; class Insecta; order Hymenoptera; family Torymidae; genus Torymus; species Torymus aiolomorphi. Next base: position 113,357,090 of record CM070873.1, read on the forward strand.
AATGACTCCGAATGATAAATGACTCTGAAGTATAATCCTCAACTAACTTCAGGTGCACTGCTCTCGTTGCCATGCAAACAAATACGCATATGAAACCTTTAAGTGTGCTCTTTTCTCTTGTTTTTGTTAGGCGAACGCTAATTGGACATAATCCACGCCAGTTTTGTCAAAGGGGCTAGCCGGGCGGACTCTGGCCTCGGGCAGCTCACCCATTAGCTGAGTAGACACTCTTGCTGCGTAGCGTTCACACTGGGTACACCCTCGAATTACCTTCTTAACCTCCGCGCGTCCTCGTATGATCCACACTTGCTGTCTTAGCGTGCTCAGAGTTAGCTGTGTTCCGCCGGTAGCTTGCGCAAATGCGCTTGCTGGGTGAACAGTGTAGGGAGTGCGCAGGAACGTGGTAGCACGATAGGGTTTTGGTGTGACTGTTAGTCAGGAAATTGACCAATCTACGGCCCACCCTGATACGGTGGTTTTGTATCACTGGATTTAAGGCAACAAGAGGGTTTTTGTTGCTTAGCCGTTGACCGGCCTGAATAAGCGAATATACATCATTAAAATATGCTCTTTGAACTAAGTAGCAACAGAAGAATTGTGCATCTGCGATCTCAGTAGATCTGATAGCGAGACTTGTATGATCAATGTTCCTTTGAAAAAAAGGCGAATGGAGAATCTTGTACTCTGGATTTTTATTCGACCTTAGATTAATAGTAATCCTAATAATAAATCTTAAACAATACGACGTGACTCTAAGCAATGTGGTTAGTATTGAATACTTATTTATTAGAGGCCAGACACACATTACATCGTCTTTAATGATTTAACTGTCAACGTTACGTGTGTCTTTACAAACATTCGCTACGATTACGCTACTCACGGCAAAGTTCAGCTCGTCTTGTTTCTTTGGCTAAGCTCCTGGTTCTTTAGTTAGAAAGGCTGGACCTTTCCACCAAAGTTCGTTAGACTGGAGCTTGGATGGTTCGATTCCTCACGATACAACATCAGCAGGGTTGTCCTTAGACTTTACATGATGCCAAAGAGCATTGAGCAGAGATGTATGTATCTCAGAGCATCTATTCGCAATAAAGACATTCCAGCGTGAAGGATAATTTCTTAGACAGAACAAAACGTCTGCTGAGTCAGTCCATAGATGAATATCGCAGATATCAAGCTTAGTGGAGTCAAGAAACTGTTTAGCGAGTCGAGTGAGTATCAAGGAACCACACAATTTGAGTCGGGGGATACTTAAAGTTTTTACAGGTGCTACTTTGGACTTCGCGACCTGTAGTGAGGTTGAGACATCTGATTCTTTCATGAGTCTCAAGTAAAGAACCGCTCCATAGACTACTTTAGAGGCATCGGCAAAACCGTGTATCTCCACTTTAGTTTGTGGCGTGAAACCTGTCCATCGTTAGAGGCATCGGCAAAACCGTGTATCTCCACTTTAGTTTGTGGCGTGAAACCTGTCCATCGTGGAATACTGATGTTACTGATTGATAGAAGGTCCTGTAACCAACGAGTCGATTTTTCAGTTGAATCATTTGGCAACGGTTCGTCCCAAGTTAGTTTCTGGAGTCAAAGTGATTGTAATAACACTTTTACTACTATAGTAGCTGGGACGTTCAACCGAGCGGATCAAAGATGTGCGCAATGCGAGAAAGCACGGCTCTTTTTGTTACCGTCGTTGTTATTGCTTTGTCTTCTAGGTGAAAGCAGAAATAAGCACCAGTAGTATGCCAAGTAATTCCCAGTAAGGAGATTGAAGAGTTTGGATTGAACAGTGTTACCTTGTTTTCAGCTAACATATTCTCGGGTAGCAAGAAGAGCGCCTGTGTATCGTTTGAGCACCATTTCCTAAGATTCATCTGAGCCCTTTTGAATAAGTTTATTAAGTCAAGAACTTTATCTATTGCTTCTGTAATCGAATGTGCTCCTGTTAAGACGTTGTCGGAGTACATTTCTTTTCTGACTACATCAGCTGCTACAAGGTGTTGCTGTTCATGATCATTCGCCATTTGTAAAAGAGTACGAATTGCTAAATACGAAGAGCATGTCAAACAGTATGTGACGGTATTAAGAAGATACATCATAATCTCTTCTAATGGGTTTGATCGCCAGAGAATTGTTCGGAATTTCTTATCTTGCTCACCAACTCCTATCTGCCTGAACATTTTCTCGACATCCGCTGATAGAGCGATTTTATAGTTCCTTACTGAACAAACAAGGTCTACTGGATGTGTTAGTAGATTAGGCCCACTGCACAATAGATCGTTTAGAGATTCACCTGAGCGGAATTTACTGGAACCGTTGAATAGGGTTCGCAGTTTCGTAGTAGAGCTTGCTTCTTTCCACGCACCATGGTGCGGTAGGAAGAAGTGATCTGAATTGGATGAGGGTCCTACAACGACTGTCATGTGTCCTAAATTTGTATACTCCTTCATGAAATTGCTATACTCTGTTTCGAGTCTCTTGTCCTTTTGGAATCTTGCTCAAGGCGCTTCAGTGCGTTTAGCGCACATGGATAAGAATTTCCCACTTCTATTTTATTTGCATACTCTGCATTTTCCCAGGGTAGTCTTACGATGTAGCGACCGGTCTTGTTCCTGTAAGTAGTATTTATGAAGAGATCCTCACAGGCATTTTTTTCGTTTGTGTAAGAATTTTTCACAGCAGGCATTTCTTCCATCCGTCAAAATTCTTGCAATAGATGAAGCAATTGGGTGTTTGTATCTTCCACCTCACAGGAGATATCAGTGTTCATATGTTCAAAGGAAGTACAGTTGTGCATTGATAAATTGTAAATTGTGCGGAAGAGTTTTAGCTGATTCGTGAGCATTTGCCTGTGAGAGCCAGCCGAATTTGGAGCTCATGGCCATGGGCTGACGAGCAGAGCCTCTGACAATCTTATCTTCTATTATGTCTGCATAGACGTCTGCTCCTAACAACAGTTCGATATGAGTGTGTTCGATGTAGCTGGGATCCGCTAATCGCAGCCCTTTGAGGTAATTGAGGGATTCTACAGCAGGAACCCTTGGAGGTTTATACAAGGATAATTTCGGAAGAACTAGCGCTGTAGTTTCCAAGCAATAAGAAGAGTCAAAGTGAGGAGCCAATTTGAGATGGACTAGTTTGCTAGCTAGTAGCGAGTCCTTTTCACCTATTCCGTGGACATGAACGCGAGTATTGCTCCGAGTTAGTGCTAACTGATTACACAAGTTCTGAGTGACTAGTGTAACTTGGCTGCAAGGGTCAATAAGCGCCTTGACAGTGAGTCGCTTATTCTTAGGACCGCTAACACGAATGAGCGCGGTGGCTAATAGGATTCCAGTATCTTTCGTTGCTTGCGCAGTGTGAGTAGCACTTGTAGTTAAATCTGTAACTACTATGTTTGAGCAATTAGAGACCCGGGGACTATTACTCATATTTGATTGGGATGAAGTGTTATTGGAGGTTGTCTCTGAATGGGGAGTATCAACGTGTAATAGCGTATGGTACCTTGCCTTGCAAGTGAAACAATTATAGAGAGATCTGCAGCGATTCATTGTGTGACCGCTGCCTAAGCAATTACCGCATAAGCGCTTGTTCTTTGCGTATTCTCTGCTTTCAGTTACGAGTTTTTTCGTGAATTGCTTGCATTTATCAAAAGTGTGTTCGGCGTTACAAAGAATGCAATTCGAAGCTCTAGGGGGGGAGTCTTTGGAGAGTGTTTGCAAAGAGTGAACAGTACACAATTCGTTTTCTCCTTTAGACTGATTTCCCTTGGCATTTTTACCTTTGAAAGAGCTATTGTAGAAGACATTCTGAGAATCTTTGCGTCATATAGGTTCTCAATCTGACCTTTGATGAATTCTTTCAACTGTTCTGTCCTTGGTGGAGTATCATTGGATTTATCTATCGACTTTTTCCATTCCCTTCTGGCGTTACTGTCGAACAGTTCCACAGAAATATGAACGAGAAGATCATTACTTATTTTAGCTTCCGACCTAAGTAGCTTTTTTAGAATCTCCAATGGACTGAATAATTTTCTGCTTACCCTTTTCAACTCTGATTCTGATTTCATGGATTTTATTCGTAGTATCGATGCGACAAGGGTATTCACTGTTCGACGCTTATTATCGTAATACTCGATCAATATATTCCATGCTCTTTCGTACTGGTCGCCTGCAATGGGTATAAATTTGATCCGTTCCAGAGCTTCGCCTGTAGGGTTAGTTCTGAGATCGTATTTGATTGAAGCGCCTAGGTCCGTTCGACGGTGAACGACTGACCTGAATAGGTCTCGAAAATTTTCCCATTCAGCAAATTTGCCGGAAAACTTGGGTAAGTTAATTCTTGGGAGTGAGTGTGCTTCAACTGAGGCTGAATTAAAGGTGATATTATGATCACCTTGATCATTAGGGGATGCAGGCTGATTCAGCGTTACCTGAGCTCGCTCAAGTCGCCTCGTATCTTCTACGAATTCCTGAAATTCACCTTCCCTATCAAAGTGTCGAGGATTTGTTCGCGAAAATTCGAAGTGAAATAAGCATGATCTTGTGGAACATCCTTGGTACTGAGAATTCTGCTATGATTTGCTTTGAACTGTGAGTAACGGTCTTCCAGCCCCGTCAGACGAGCCTGAGCCGTAACTCTGTTCATTTTTGCCGCTCCCTTTTTAGGCACGGCCGCTTCCTGGGAGAGCCTTATATTTTCGTCAATGCGAAAATTGTAACACTTCAAAAACTGAAAGTTTACGATATAAAAATAATTTTCCACCCACAATGAGTTCATTTTAAGCGTTTTTGGAGATGTATGTATGTCGGTAGCTACGTATGTAATCAAGTAACCCGATTATCTCAGCGAAATTTCGATGGATCAAAACAGGCTTTGGGGAAAATACTCATCTAATTATACGTAACTGACAGTTCCCTAGCGAAGATAATCGATGGAAAATTTTAGAAATGGGAGCATAAAGAAATATTTCAAAAAATCGATTTTTAACCTTAATGTCTAGAAAAATTATTTTTAAGCTAATATCTATCTACAGGCCTATCTGCTAAAACTAATTAAAAGACACCTTTTTTTGTTGGGAATCTTTTGCTCCGAGCAATATTTACCAACACAAATGCGAGAAAACGTCAAAAAAGGTAAAAAATGGACGATTTTTGACTATAACTCAGCAGGATTTGATTTTACACATAAATATTAAATACAAAAGTTGTAGATAATATTGAAACAAAACTTTTTTCCATTTAACATTATCATGTAAAATTGATTCCTGATGAGTTAAACTCATAAAAACGATTTTTAAGGCCTAAATATACATAAAATGGACGATTTTCGACTATAACTTGACAGGATTTCACTTTACGCAAACATGTTAAATGTAAAAATATGTTAAATGTTAAAATTGTAAATTATAATAATTCCCGTTTAACATTTTCATGTACAATCAATTCCTGGTGATCTAAACTTATAAACGCGATTTTTATGAATGCATCAATGTACCTTACATTGTCGATTTTCGCTTATTTTTTAACAGAATTTGATTTGACACAGAAATATTAAGTACAATAGTTACAAGATCGGAGAAATCGATATAACATTCGAAAGATTATATACTTACAACAATATCATAATGAAATACAAAATTACATTTAATTACAATATTCAATGGGATAAACACATTCGAAAAATAATTACAGAAACGCAATATATATTCCCCCATTTCTACAAAAAACAAATATTATGCAAACTAAATAAAACATTGTTAAAATTATATTATGCTCTTTTTAATAGTATTAAAAAAAATTTTGGGATAATTGCTTTGGAACGTTTTTAGGCACGACCATTTCTCGGGAGAGCCTTATATTTTCGTCAGGGCGAAAATTGTAACACTTCAAATTCTGAAAATTTACAACATAAAAACTATTTTCCACCCAAAAGGAGTACATTTTAAGCGTTTTCAGAGATGTATGTATGTCTGTACGTATGTATGTGATCAAGTAACCCGATTATCTCAGCGAAATTTCGACGGATCCAAACGGACTTTGGAGAATATACTCGCCTAATTATAAGTAACTGACAGTTCTCTACTGAGCCGAATCGATCGACAAATAAAAAAACGCCAGAGAAAATAAAAATTTGAAAAAATCGATATTTGACCATACGGTGAACAAAATTAAATTTCAGTCGAAAACAACAAATGCATCTGTTAACACTAATTAAAACACGTCTTTTTATATTAAACATTTTTTTCTATGAACAATATTTAACAATGTAATATCGAAAAAACCGCTAAAATCATCAAAAATGGTCGTTTTTTTGCTATTACTTTACAGGATTTGACTTTACACAAAAATGTTAAATGTAAAAGTTATAGATAATATTGAAACAAAACTTTTTCCTATTGGACATTTTTTTTGTACCATCAATTTCTGACGAGATAAATAAAAAAAAAACGGTTTTTAACGCTTAAACGTACGTAAAATGGCCGATTTTCATTTAGAACTAAGCAAAATTTGACTTTACACAAAAATGTTAAATGTAAAAGTTATAGATAATATTAAAACAAAACTTTTTCCTATTGAACATTTTTTCTACGACTAATTCCTGACGAGTTAAATCCAAAAAAACAATTTTTATCGCCTAAATATACCTAAAATCGCCAATTTTCGTTTATAACTTAGCAGGATTTGATTTTATACAAACAAAAGTTATAGATAATATTTGTTCCATATAACATTTTCATGTACAATCAGATCCGGACCAACTAAACTTATAAAAATGATTTTTTAATGCCTAAATACTCCTAAAATAGCTGATTTTCGCTTATTATTCAACAGTATTTGGCTTGACACAGAAATAATAAGTATTGATATTCCTCTCCATATTAATAAGTAGTGAAATGATAACACAGCAAATGTGGGAGGACAACCCAAGGCTTAAATAAAAACTCCTTTAGTTAATTTTTTTCCATAAATACCGGCAACGTTTCGTCCCTGGTATGGAACCTCTTCAGGCCTTTATTAAAATATAATAAAAATTATAATTGTATAGTAATGTTTTCACAATAAATATGGATGTTATAAACTTTGTTATTGTATAAAAGTCAAAAAATTAATGGTCATACCATAATACTTAAATAACTAATATCACATCAGAGACGAATACGTCTCTATCGTCATACGCGTTTTCAGTGTATGGCAGTCATATAATAGATGTAAGTATGTAACAGAGTCAACGCAGGCGGAGATACCCGAAGGTACCCGAACTTACTTATTCACGTATACATAGAAAGCCATAATAGAACACCTTCACACAAACAAAGAGAAATTTCAAACAGAGAATAGTTATACTTAGGAATCTGATTTATTTAAATATCTATTTAATTTATTATATTGTTTACTAATAGTGTTAAAGTCTTCTTGTTTATTAATGTTATTATTATTGATATTAATAAAAATATTTTCCGCAATTAATCTTTTAAAATTATTTGGTTCTTTATCTAAAATTTTAACATTATCATAATCAAAACTATGTGAAAAATTATTTACATGAGTCGGAATTGGTAATATTTTGTCTAACGGGGTTTTTTTGTGCTCATATATTCTCTTTTTTAAACATCTCTTTGTTTGGCCAACATAAGTGGCATTACAATCCTTACACGCAATCTCGTATACCACCACATTGGTCTCACACCATTTTTCCAGCTTATCTTTACCTAACTTAATAATGCTATTTAATTTGTTTGACATACAAGGAACTATAGTAAAACCATACTTTTTGAAGGAAGACTTACATGTAAAAAATAATTTATCATGAAACGGATGTAACATTTCTGATTGTAGACATATTATTATTATGTTTTGAATTGCCATAAATGTGATATCTCACGCGATAACGAATACAACTATCAATAAAATTATCAGGGTAGCTATTTTTGGCGAGTATTTTTTTAACGATAATCAAATTTTCATTATGAAATTGTTGGTGCGAAAGAAGAAGAGCTCTATCTACTAGATTGTAAATGATATTGCGTTTTAATTGAATTGTGTGGTTTGAATTAAAATTTAAAACTCTATTAGTGTTTGTGGGTTTTTGATACCAATTAGTAATAATACTATTATTCATTATTGTTAAAGTGACATCAAGAAATGGAATCATATTATTGTTATGTAACTCGTGTGTAAATTGTAAATATTTATTATAACTATTAAATTTGTTTAAAATTAGGTCTCTTCTTCTTTCACACACAAAATTGTATCGTCAACATATCTAAAATAGAACAATGGTGAGATATTATGATTATTTTTTAATTCACTGAGAACTGTGATTTCTAAGTCTTCCATAACAATATCTGCAAATAACGGTGAAATCGGAGAGCCCATGGGTGTACCAAAGATTTTTTTATAAATTATATTGTTAAACAGAAAGTAAGTATTGTCAAAAAGAAATTTAACTATGTATATTATGTTATCAAACGGAATTTTTGAGTGACATTGAATCTTATGAAACCATTTATCTAAACTACACAAAACTAATTCTACCGGTATGTTAGTAAACAAAGAAATGACATCTAGAGAAACTAAAATATATCCATGGGGAATATATATATTCGTCACTTTTTCTTTTAAGGCAAAACTATTGTTAATATGTGAGTAACAGTTCTCAGTGAATTAAAAAATAATCATAATATCTCACCATTGTTCTATTTTAGATATGTTGACGATACAATTTTGTGTGTGAAAGAAGAAGAGCTAGACCTAATTTTAAACAAATTTAATAGTTATAATAAATATTTATAATTTACACACGAGTTACATAACAATAACATGATTCCATTTCTTGATGTCACTTTAACAATAATGAATAATAGTATTATTACTAATTGGTATCAAAAACCCACAAACACTAATAGAGTTTTAAATTTTAATTCAAACCACACAATTCAATTAAAACGCAATATCATTTACAATCTAGTAGATAGAGCTCTTCTTCTTTCGTACCAACAATTTCATAATGAAAATTTGATTATGGTTAAAAAAATACTCGCCAAAAATAGCTACCCTGATAATTTTATTGATAGTTGTATTCGTTATCGCGTGAGATATCACACTTATGGCAATTCAAAACTTAATAATAATATGTCTACAATTAATAATGTTATATCGATTCCGTTTCATGATAAATTATTTTTTACATGTAAGTCTTCCTTCAAAAGGTATGGTTTTACTATAGTTCCTTGTATGTCAAACAAATTAAATAGCATTATTAAGTTAGGTAAAGATAAGCTGGAAAAATGGTGTGAGACCAATGTGGTATACGAGATTGCGTGTAAGGATTATAATGCCACTTATGTTGGCCAAACAAAGAGATGTTTAAAAAAGAGAATATATGAGCACAAAAAAACCCCGTTAGACAAAATATTACCAATTCCGACTCATGTAAATAATTTTTCACATAGTTTTGATTATGATAATGTTAAAATTTTAGATAAAGAACCAAATAATTTTAAAAGATTAATTGCGGAAAATATTTTTATTAATATCAATAATAATAACATTAATAAACAAGAAGACTTTAACACTATTAGTAAACAATATAATAAATTAAATAGATATTTAAATAAATCAGATTCCTAAGTATAACTATTCTCTGTTTGAAATTTCTCTTTGTTTGTGTGAAGGTGTTCTATTATGGCTTTCTATGTATACGTGAATAAGTAAGTTCGGGTACCTTCGGGTATCTCCGCCTGCATTGACTCTGTTACATACTTACATCTATTATATGACTGCCATAGACTGAAAACGCGTACGACGATAGAGACGTATTCGTCTCTGATGTGATATTAGTTATTTAAGTATTATGGTATGACCATTAATTTTTTGACTTTTATACAATAACAAAGTTTATAACATTCATATTTATTGTGAAAACATTACTATACAATTATAATTTTTATTATTTTTTAATAAAGGCCTGAAGAGGTCACATACCAGGGACGAAACGTTGCCGGTATTTATGGAAAAAAATTAACTAAAGGAGTTTTTATTTAAGCCTTGGGTTGTCCTCCCACATTTGCTGTGTTATCATTTCACTACTTGACACAGAAAAATTAGGTATAAAAGTTATAGATAACAATAAAAAACGTTTTTCTTTCAACATTTCCATGTATAATCAATCCCTGGCGATCTAAACCTATAAAAACGATTTTTAACGCGTAAATACACCTCATATAGTCGATTTTCGCTTATTATTTAACAGAATTCGATTTGACACAAATATTTAATACCATAGTTATAAATAAGATCAGAAAAATCAGTAGAACATTCCAAATATTATATAATTATAAAAAATAATAATAAAATATAAAATATGAATTGATGTTGAACTAAAAGAACCAAAATTACATAACTAGGGGGGCCGAGCCCCCCTGCGTGTCTTCGACACGCCAACCCTCCCCCCGCCCCCACACACACCTTCTCCTCGCTTCGCTCATGGCCCCCCCTCTCCCTATGTAAAAACTTCGTTTTTACATAATAGGCACCACCGCAATGCTCAGAAGAACATTATAATTTTATTATTGCAAAAATTTTAATACTATATTTTTATCGTTTTTATCATAAAAATCAACATAAATACATCTGCAATAAAATTTAAATAAAAATTATCCATTTACTTTTACACATTTGTTTCTTTTTTTTGTAAAAGGTTTGCATTTTAATTCTACATATATAGATATATGCAAATACCTTTTTAATTAGCCTATGATGCATATAAATTTATTAAGTATTAATTGATATGATCAAAGTGCATATAGTAATATTAAAAACACGGTTTTCATAATTTTTATCGAAATTATAATAATAGTTTTTATTTTTCTTTATGAAAACGTTAAATAGAAAAAAAGTTTTGTTTCAATGATATCCACAACTTTTGTATTCGAAATATTTGTATATTGTCAAATTCTGTTAAATTATTTGAGAAAAACTATTGTTTCATTACTCTAGATTAATAAAAAAAAACATAGAGTTAAATTTCATACAGTTCTAACGAAAGGTGGAGACTATAGCTGCTCATGGGTGTTTCTAACTACATATACCTATACAATCTCAATTACGAAAAAATACTCGCGACACATGCAGAAAGGAGAAAAAACAGAAGAAAAAAGCCATGCACATTGATGCATTCGGCAACGGCAATCTGGCACTGCGCTGCGAGCATGAGTACTGATGCATTTGCAGCAGCCGTAACGGCTATTTCGGCTAGGCAGCGTTCGCGCACATAAGTATAGCGGAAAAACGCATGCGACCCGCGTGACCGCGAACGCTCCCTGTGTATAAGATACATATCTATATATTATATATGGATCGCGCGCGCTTTCTGCTATATGCTCTTAAGAGTGCTCTCTACCTAAACCCCAACTCCGGAATAGATCGCAGCGCCCCCATGACTTCATTTACGTATTTTCATTAATTTAAGTGTACTTACAAATTTTAAATTAATCATAACTCAGTTTTCCCACGTGTAAAAGTTAATAAGGATTACTATTAAACAAGTTTCATGAATTTAAATGAATAAATGAAATTGTATTTTGTAGAGAAAATTCAAACGTTCAGTGGACATTTCTGAAAATGACTCCAAATTTTTCTCTACAAGATACAGACTTATTAATGGAATTTAATTTGGGAAAACTCTTGTAATCGTGTCTTTAATACTAATTACACGTGCGAAAACTTTATTTTTACGTTAATATTGCCCCAAATTTTTTTAATTAACAAAAAACACTTTTGACAGTAGGTGGCGTTCTAATCGGGGTAGAGAGCACTCTTAAGGCGAATAGCCCTAGTGAGTACCGGCGTGCTGTGTGCGCGCGTGTGTCCATGGTGTGTGATTTCAACAATCGCAACGTCTGGCTCCCGGCGTCCCCAGCGATGACAGCGGCTGCTGTCATACGCCGCTCTAGTGAATTTCGTCCCTTTCATCGTGTTCGCCGGTTGATGATAATTCGTCGTATAGACAAGAAGGCAGCGTGTCAACGGCGAGAGCAGATTTATTAAGCCCTTTCTCGTTCCTAACCTCTATGATGGATGAGCTGATAGTACTTTCTGTTGTTGCAGGTATATCTGTGGCAGCGAGAGGAGTGTAAATGACGAGCACTGCTACAGACTGTTTCTTAGGTGTGGAAGAAATGTTGCCTGGGTCATTTATTTATTAATTATATGTGGTTTTTAGGTGTTCAACTTTCCTTGTTTGCCTCTCATACTAGTGGCTATGTGTACAGTTAATCTGCTGCTTGTGTCTTCAGCGACTCCCAGGCTGGAGCTGTTCCAGCAGTGAAACAACGGTTGAAGGTTTCCACCAGTCCTTCCCGTCTAGTTGTTACTGGTAGCTGGTATAGCGTGTGAACAACAACCATTGCTGCAGACTTTTGTTTTGTATGGTAATGTTTTTTTTTGTGTCATCTATTTATTAGTTATATGTGATTTTTAGATGCTCAACTCTCCTCGCTTGCCCCCAGAATAAGGATTGATTTGCTGTTCATGTTCTTTGCTGATCCCTAGGCTGAGGCAGTCCTTGACATTGAGATACAATTGACTGTGTCTGTCAGTACTTTCCTCCCAAGTGGTATGGTTACTGACGTTGTGGATCGCTGTTAGATGATTCTCAGCACACTGGCATCTATGGAGTAGTGCCAGCCTAGATCGTCCAACCCTATTTTGCTGCTTCTGCAGCTCTAAGTGATCTTCAAGTGTTTGTATTTTATAGTGTGAGGGGATAGGTAATTAGGAACTGGGGATATCATAAAAGTGCTGCGTGTGTGGTTAAATGGGATACGGGTAGGTAGTTATCGCTGGTAATATTAGCTCGACTGGTTAATTTCTAAGTTTAGTTAAGGTGTAAGAACTCCCTTCAGGGTATTTGTTGTATTAAAATACATCATTATGTATTTCGCAGACTTCTACCCAGTGAGACTTACCTATTTAATAATTTTCTAGTACACTAAGACTGACAGAGTCAGTTAAAATATTTCATTCTTTATACATTGAAATTTTCCATACTACAAAATTTATAGCACACAAATTACACAAGAGTTTTTTTGTAGATATAATATTACTTTAACACGTACTTATATAATATTAGACGATCTTGATTCTTTTAGTTCAATCGCTTAGGTCCTATGAACATAGTAAACAGGTTAAGCTGTGCAATCTTGTATCAAATTCCTTAAATTTGTCATCGAAACAGTAAGATAACATAATTATATATTTTTACCAACCCAATTTTTATACATTTTTCTAATTTTATTCTACTACATTCTAATTTCTCTAGATCCTTGACAAGGAATTATAAGTTCTGACAGCTTCTATGTAACAGTTTTTGTTAGTTATTGTTTGAGTTTTTTTTTTATTAGTATCTGTACAGTTCTATTTCTTGTGTATTAATTGTTTGTCTCTAATATTTAGTTTCTCATAATGATAGAAAACGGACTCAAAACAAAATAATTATTGGATATTTAAAGGGCATCTCTCAAACACAAAAGTATTTTAAAATTTAATTTTAAAAATTTTATTTTGTAAATTATTTAATGATATTCGGTATATTAATGGTATTCCATAATTTTTAAGACTATTATAAAGAGCATAATATTCTTCTATACTTGCCTTCGGAGGGCTCCCGCGCTCCTTGATCATGTCAACAATGTTTTAGTTTGCATAATATTTGTTTTTTTTTTTTTTTTTTGTAGAAAAAAGAGAAATAGATATCTCGTTTCTTTAATTATTTTTTACCAATGTATTTATCAGGTTGAATATTGTAATGTAATCAAATGTACTTTTGTATCTCATTATTATATTTTTGTAATTATATTATCTTTGGATATCGATTTTTCCGATTTTATTGATAGCTATTCTATTTAATATTTCTGTATCAAATCGAATTCTGTTAAATAATAAGCGAAAATTGATTATGCAAGGTGCATCGATTTATTAAAAATAGTGTTTATAAGTTTGGATACCGAGAATTGATTTTATATGAAAATGTTAAATGGGAAAAATGTTTGTTTTATTATAATCTACAATTTTTACATTTAACATATATGTGTAAAATTAAATCCTATGACGTTATAGCCGACATTAATCCATTTTATATATACTTAAGCCTTTAAAATCATTTTTATAGGTCTAACTCACCAGGTATTGATTTTACGGGAAAATGTTAAATGGGAAAAAGTTTTATTTTATTATAATCTACAACTTTTACATTCAACATATTTGTGTAAAGTTAAATCCTGTGACGTTATAGCTGAAAATTGTCCATTTTATGTATATTTAGGTGTTTAAAATCGTTTTTATAGGTCTAACTCGTCAGATATTGATTTTTGATGCAAATGTTAAATGGGAAAAAGTTTTGTTTAATTATTATCTACAACTTTTGTATTTAACATTTTTGTATAAAATCAAATCCTGCTAAGTTATAAACGAAAATTGGCCATTTTAGGTACATTCAGGCGTTAAAAATCGTTTTTATGAGTTTAACTCATCAGGAATCAATTTTACATGATAATGTTAAATAGAAAAAAGTTTTGTTTCAATATTATCTACAATTTTTGTATTTAATATTTATTTGTAAAATCAAATCCTGCTGAGTTATAGTCCAAAATCGTCCATTTTTTACCTTTTTTGACGTTTTTTCGCATTTGTGTTGGTAAATATTGCTCGGAGAAAAAGATTTCCAACAGAAAAAAGGTGTCTTTTAATTAGTTTTAGCAGATAGGCCTATAGATATTAGCTTAAAAATAATTTTTCTAGACATTAAAGTTAAAAATCGATTTTTTGAAATATTTCTTTATTCTCCCATTTCTAAAATTTTCCATCGATCATCTTCCCTAGGGAACTGTCAGTTACGTATAATTAGACGAGTATTTTCCCCAAAGCCCGTTTGGATCCATCAAAATTTCGCTGAGATAATCGGGTTACTTGATTACATACATACGTACCGACATACATACATCTCCAAAAACGCTTAAAATGAACTCATTGTGGGTGGAAAATAGTTTTTATATCGTAAACTTTTAGTTTTTGAAGTGTTACAATTTTCGCATTGACGAATATATAAGGCTCTCCCGAGAAGCGGTCGTGCCTAAATACATATTAAAGTAATATTATATTTACCAAACAAAACTTGTGTAATGTATGTGCTGTGAAAGAAAGGCTTTTATTCACACGTTATACACAATTACTGATGTCACTGATTTTTCAAATTTATTTTTAACAGGCTCAGTACGGCATGAATCAAATATGACTTGGGAAATCTGCCATATTCTTTAAATTGTTGTAAAACAGAAAACTTGTCCATAACGCTTTTCATATCAGAAATAATAATATAATAATCTGAAAATTTCTTTAATTCTTTTTTTACTCTTTCTAAACTTAATGTACTTTTTCTTATACATTATCCGTACTGAACCTGTTTAAATACATAATTTCTCTAATATTCGAGCAGAGGTACATTCATTGAAGTAAATAGGTTACGCCTGGACTTTAATTATTTTTAAAATACAAAAATTAATTGAGAAATATAAAAATCAAATACAAAAATCTAATATAGAAGTAAAATAGATATAGAAATAAAATTTAATACAGATTTATTAAGATGACAAATTGCCATATACAAAGAAAGTACCTACCGAACTACCCCAACTACAAACAACTACCTACCCGAATTGCATTTAATCCTACATGCAGCACTTTTATGATTTCCCCAGTTCCTAATTACCTATCCCGTCACATTCTAAACCACTGACACTCGAAGATCACTGATGGAGCTGCAGAAGCAGCAAAGTGGGGCTGGATGGCCCAAGCTGGCACTACTTCATGGATTCCATTCTGCTCAGGATCATCTATTAACAACTAGCAGCCATCCGCTAGGACAGTAGCTACACCATCTGGAAGGGAAGGACTGGCAGAGACCTCCACTCGTGTCTCACTTTCAAGAACAGTCTCAGCCTAAGGATTGACAAAGCACAAGCAGCAGATCAGCCACTACTCTGGAAGCCAAGTGAGGAGAGTTAAGCACCTAAAAACCACATATGTGACTAATAAATAGATGACACAAGAACATTACCATACGAAAGGACAGTCTGCAGCAGTGATTGCTATTCACTACCCTCGCTGCACCCTAAAGTACACTGACACTTGTAGATCACTGATGGAGCTGTAGATGCAGTAAAGTGGATCTGGATGGCCCAGGCTGGCGCTACTCCATGGATGCCAGTCTGCTCAGGATCATCTAATAAGTAACTAGCAGCCATCCGCTAGATCAGTAACTACACTGGGAGGGAAGGCTGTCGGAGACCTTTGCTCATGTTTCACTGTCAGAGACAGAATCAGCCTAGGGGTCGACTAAGGCACAAACATCAAATCACCCACTACTCTGGCAGCCAAGCGAGGAGAGTTGAGCATCTAAAAACAACATATAACATATATGGTGCTTAACAACATATAATAAATAGATGATACAAAGAAACATTACCATACGAAAGAAGAGTCTGCCACAGTGGTCGTTGTTCACTCTCCTTGCTGCACCAGCTACCTGCAACAAAAAGAAGTATCCTCAGCCCGAGCTATCGAAGAGGTTAGGAACATAAAAGTGCTTACCAAAACTGCTTTCATCGTCGATCCCGCTGCTTTGCTGACGAGTCACCACCAGCACATGGTCACGGCGAGAGGGACATCCATCAGGAAGCCGTACTACAGTAGTCTGCTGTCATCGCTGGGAACGCCGGGCGTCGCAATTGTATAACATACGCTGATACACACACAGCAGCGCAAGACCAGCGTTGGGCATCGATTATTTCAATCCGCACCACGCGGCTAACTTCAGAGCGCACCGACCATAACCGCACCGCGCAGCCAACTTCAGAGCATATAAGGGAGAGCACTCGAGTAGATAGTATAGCAAAGAATGTGTCGCCTGCTGTGTTCAGTGTTGTGTTTTACGTATCAACGTATGGAGGTTATGTATATTATACTCCAATTTAGAAGTAAGAAGTTGATGTCATCCAAGTACAGGAATACATTTTAGCAATGATAGAGAGAAAGTCAGATAAGTATAACTTATTATAATAATTATTTTGAGTATTTGAATAACTGTGTAAGCAACAAAATACTTTTACATAATGAAATACTCGATACACCTTTTAACGAATATAAAGTATTTTTTGAATAAATACTTTGTGTGTGTTTCATTTTTTATTACAGAAGTCTACATTCCTAACAAATAAATGAGTCAACGAAATAAGTATACGGGAAAGTAAACTGAAGCTTATAAATGCAAACAGACGAGCAGATATAAAAAAGAAAAAAAGGATTAGATAAGTACGAGGGTCATTTGACAAGTACCTAGCCTCACCGCCAGATGGTGCCACTATCGCACCAGAAATACACTACAGTGCAGTATCTTCCTGTAAACGGTTACAGACGAAATTTCAGCCGAATCGGAGTTGTAGTTTATTTTTGAGAGCGTGTGAAAGCAAATGTGTCCGTTGATTTTTGAAAAAATGGAGAAAGAACAATATCGGTCGGTGATTCGATTCTTGTTTTTGGAAGGGAAATCGCGCAGTGAAATTAAAGAACGCTTGGATGCAGTGTATGGGGATGCTTCTCCTTCGATGGCGACCGTTAAATTTTGGTATAACGAGTTTCAACGTGGTCGTACGTCGGTTTTTGATGATCCACGCCCAGGTGCTCCAAAAACAGCCACTACGGAGGAGAACGTGACAAAAATACACGATATCGTTTTGTCAGACCGCCGATTAAAGGTGCACGAGATAGCTGCGATAGTAGGCATCTCAGAAGAACGCGTGTGGCATATCCTACATGAGATTTTAGGCATGAGGAAGCTGTCAGCAAGGTGGGTGCCGCGTTTGCTGACTGCAGACAACAAGCGCATCCGTGTGACCAGTTCAGAGCAGTGTTTGGAGCTGTTTAATCGCAATCCAAAAGAGTTTTTGCGTCGTTACGTGACCGTCGACGAAACATGGATTCACTACTACACTCCAGAGACCAAGGAGCAGTCAAAACAGTGGACCATACCCGGTGAACCTGCTCCGAAGAAGGCGAAGACGGTCCCGTCGGCCGGAAAGGTGATGGCCACTGTTTTCTGGGATTCTCAAGGTGTGATTTTTATTGACTATCTGGAGAAGGGCAAAACGGTCACAGGACAGTACTACGCCGAACTATTGAACCGATTTGACGCCGTGTTAGAAGAAAAACGGCCCCATTTGTCTAAAAAGAAAGTGCTTTTCCACCACGATAATGCACCGGCTCACACTTCTGCACTCGCCACGGCTAAATTGGTCGAATTACGCTACGAACTGCTGCCCCATCCACCGTATTCTCCAGATTTGGCTCCGTGCGACTTTTTTTGTTTCCGAACCTAAAAAATTCGCTCGCCGGGAAGAGATTCCACTCCAATAACGAAATAATCGCCGCCACGGAGGCCTATTTTGCAAACCAAGAGAAAACATTTTTTTCAACGGGGTTAAAAAAATTGGAACACCGCTGGACCAAGTGTATTCAACTAAAAGGAGACTACATTGAAAAATAAATTTTATTTTTTGTAAAATTTTGGTGTTTTCATTTGTAGGCTAGGTACTTATCAAATGACCCTCGTATTACTTGTTATTTAAATTTGATTGTGTATTTGAATAATTCTGAAAGCAATAAAATACTTTTACATAATCATTCAAATACCCAAAACATTCTCCGACAAATCTAAATTATTTTTTGAATAGATACTTTGTGGGTTTTTTTTTATTTCAGAAGATTCCACATTCGTAATGCATATGAACCAAAGTAGTATAAACTGAAGTTTATTAATTCAAACAAACAGCCAGATATGAAGAAGACAATAACGACGTGCATTAAGTCCTCAAGCATTAAGATTTTTACATAATTATAAAATAGTTTTGTGGATATAAGGAAGAAGAAAATACTAGAAACAATAAGACCAGTACGTAAAAAAAATCAGTCACCAATTGCAGTTGCGGTTTCTATTCATCACAGTGATAAGTAATTTTATACTCTGTGCTGTACTGCTGTGTTAGAGCAAAATCTATAAATGAAATTTAAAATCTCATAAGTGATGATGCAGCAGACTCATCCACAACTTCTGGCTCAGATCAAGCTTTAATGTGCAAGAGTTTCTGTCGTTACATTTCATTTAAAATATAGGAACATAAATCACCCGTGCAATATGTACTTTGTGCATTTCACATTATGGTTTGGAACAAATAACAAAATTGTTTAAGGGACTGATAAGAGTTTTTTAGTATGTTAATATTATTGACATATCAAATAAAGTAACTTATTTTAGTCCATCTTTCCGATGTGTCTCTTTAGCCATCTTGCTACTTTCTCTTCCTCTCTCTATTTTCTTCCTTTCTTTAATATTAAAGTCAGCTTTCTGTCCACCTCCTCCCATTTCAGTACGTCCATTGCCTTTTTTTTGCCTTTCTGCTTTCTCTCTCAAATGCTCCATGCTTTGCTTCAGGCTCCTGTTCTCTCCTTTCAATATTAATATCTTGTATAACTAATTTCACTTGTGAATTTTCAGTAAAAATGTACCTGAAAAATCATCGCTTATAAAAAGTGATCTTGACGATACATTCAGAAGCTTATAGGCTTCAATTTCGGTTACTTGGGAATGAAAAATTGAATACTTGTACTGATGGAACCTTATGGACGCCTTGCAATAAACGACAACTGGGGAAAAATTTGTTTATCTCAAAATTATTTATGTTTTGAGAGGAGGGTAAGATATTACCATTCAATTCTTTAAATTAATTTTGTATTTATGGAAAAGTAATATTTTCATTTTTTTAGGTTAAAATGTTACTGAATTTAGTATACCATTACGAGAAGTAAAACTTATTGGATGAGTCTTAAAATCCAGCATCAAATATTATTGTCGACAAATCAATATTGGTGACTAAATCAAGAGCACTGTTTCTTTTCACTCAAATACACCATAAAGACTTTGTGATACAAAATATATCAGATTTACTGTCTGAAATAAAACTTAATGGACAGTTAAGATAAAAAAGTTTCAGGAATTAATGAAATACATTTAAGAAGATTTTAATTATTATTTACAGCACTTCTATAGAAAATCGAGTAGATTTGCGACGCACAAGTAGAGGAGTAAAATCAGAAGAAACTTGATCCCCTCAGCCATTTTTTATGAAGTTACTGAAGGCTCCACTTAAGTGAGCTGAAATAAATAAAAAATAATAGATTAAGCATATTTTTTAAATTCTAGATCATCATTAAAAGCAAAAATACATTTACAAGTTTGATAGATTCAAGATATTAAATACAATTAAAATAGCTTTTTCTTTCTGTTTTAGTTAGTCTCTTATTGCATGTAAAATTATGATTGATAAATTTTCTAAACTTACTTCAGAAATACCATGCGACAAATCGATTATCCATTCATACATTGTATTACATTTACTATACATTGTTAAAGCTATTTTTGTAATTTAAAATAAAAATACCTACACTAGTCTAAAGCGTAGTTAAGTGCATAGAACATATATATTTATTACTGTTTATTACTGTGTATAAATTTTTATAATACTGTTAAAAAATCAAAATGATTTATTTAATAGTGTTAAGATTTAGTATTGTAGTACTAGGTTTAAGGAATCTATTAGTATTAAGTATACTCCGGACCTGCAAACAGAGAATTTATTTCCCTCTGCAGGGTTACTATGTAATGTATGTGATACTCTGGATAAATAAATAAATAAATAAATAAATAAATAGTTTATTTGGTTCATTGAGAATATGTCACATATTAACATACTAATAATAACACACAAATCAGTCACTAAAAAATTTTTTCCTTTCGCATTGGCAATTTCAATTGAACTGATATCTGAAAGCTTCATCCAAGCCAATAGTTGTAAACGAGTCTTCTTTATCACTAATAACTTTCAATCAACTAAGTGAGCCAGTTGTGACTTGAATAAATAAAAAGTAATCATACATAAAAATAAGTATACATTTTTGTTTAGAAGACTCGAAAGTACCATTAGAAGTAAAAACACATTTCTAAGTTTGATAGACTCAAGATATTAAATACAATAAAAAAAGCTTCTTCTGGTATTTTGTTTTAGATAGTTTCTCAATGTTTGTAAAATTATGTTTGATAAATTTTGTAAAATTAATTTTTTAAACACTTTAGAAATTCCGCGCACGAAGTTCATCATCTATTAACACACCATTGTCTTATATTTACTACACATTGTTAATGCTATTCTTGTAATTTAAAATAAATACCTAAGATACTTAATTTGATGTCAAATATTAACACACTATAAAACACTAATCGCCCAATGAAACAATATTGATATTTGTATCAAACCATAATGTGAAGCGCACACAGTACATATTGTACATGTGATTTACGTTACCCTACTTTAAACAGAATGTAATAACAAAAACTCTTGCCCATTAAAGATTAATCTATGCCAGAAGTTGTGGACAAGTCTGCTGCATCACTTAAACTTTCAAATTTCATTTATAGATTTTGCTCTAACACATCACAGAGTATAAAATTACTTTTCACTGTAACTGGTAGATATCACAACTGCACTTGGTTTATTTATTTTACATGCTGTTCTTCTTGTTTCTAATATTTTCTTCTGCACTATCCACAAAACTATTTTATAATTATTTAATAATCTTGATGGTTGAGGGCTGTAAACTTAATGCAAGTCTTTATTGTCTTCTTCATGTCTGGTTGTCATTTGATTTAATAAACATGAGTTTATACTTCTTTGGTTCATATGGATTACAAATGTACTGTATTCTGAAATAAAAAAAAATACACAGAAAGTATCTATTAAAAAATATTATGTGTCTGAAGTTCTGAACGTTCATCGTGAACGAAATATCGAAAATTTCCAAATTCGGCTTTTTTGATATTATCTCTTAGAGATATGCATAAAACATGTATAAACTGCAAAATAAGTTATTTCCAAAGTGATCATCCCCCCAAATCATCCCTAAAACCACCCCGACTAGACATTAATGACAAAAAAATTTGTACCATTGGAGTTTTTGAAATTCAGACAAATTTTAAGGCTGATATTTCTTCCAGATGTTGCCATAGCGTTGTAAAAAAATTCGCGATATGAAATTCGATCCGGAACATTCCCATTCGGGGGTGTGAGGGGGCTAAAATAGCGAACAATCAACGAAAATATCGCTAAAAAATCACCACTCGGTAGTTTATTAGTTTCAGACAAATTTTATGGCTGATATTTCTTCCAGATGTTGCCATAGCTTCGTAAAAAAATTGGCGATATGAAATTCGATCCGGATCATGTCCATTCGGGAGTGTGAGGGGGCTAAAATAGCGAAAAATACACGTAAATATCGATAAAAAAATCACCACTCGGGAGTTCAATACTTTCAGACAAATTTTATGGATGATATTTGTTTCAGATGATGCCATAGCATGTAAAAAAATTGGCGATATGAAATTCGATCCGGATCATTTCCATCCGGGGGTCTAAGGGTGCTGAAATAGCAAAAAATACACGTAAATATCGATAAAAAAAATCCCCACTTGGGAGTTTATTAGTTTCAGAAAAATTTTAAGGCTGATAATTCTTCCAGATGTTGCCATAGCGTTGTAAAAAAATTGGCGATATGAAATTCGATCCAGATCATTTCCATCGGGGGGTGTTAGGGGGTTGAAATAGCGAAAAATACACGTAAATATCGATAAAAAAAATCACCACTCGGGCATTTAATACTTTCAGACAAATTTTATGGATGATATTTCTTCCTGATGTCGCCACAGTATTGCAAAAAATTTGACGATATGAAATTCGATCAGGAACATTCCCATGCGGAGGCGTGAGGTGGCTAATATAGCGAAAAATACACGTAAATATCGATAAAAGAAATGACCATTCGGGTGTTTAATACTTTCAGACAAATTTTATGTCTAATATTTCTTCCGAATGTTGCCATAGCCTTGTAAAAAAATTAACGATATGAAATTCGATCCGGATCATTTCCATTCGGGGGTGTGACGGGACTGAAATAGCGAAAAATACACGTAAATATCGATAAAAAAAATCACCACTAGGGAGTTTATTAGTTTCAGACAAATTTTGAGACTGATATTTCTTCCAGATGTTGCCATAGCCTTGTAGAAATATTGGCGATATGAAATTCGATCCGGATCATTTCCATTCGGGTGCGTGAGGGGGCTAAAATAGCGAAAAATCCACAAAAATATAGATAAAAAAAATCACCACTCGGGAGTTTAATACTTTCAGACAAATTTTATGGATGATATTTAATGCAGATGTTGCCGCAGCCTTGCAGAAAAATTGGCCATATTAAATTCGATCCGAAACATTTCCATGCGAGGGCGTGAGGTGGCTAATATAGCGTAAAATAAACGAAAATATCGAAAAGAAAAATCACCACTCGGGTCTTTAATACTTTCAAAGTTTAGGGCTGATATTTCTTCCAAATGTTGCCATAGCCTTGTAAAAAAATGGAGATATGAAATTCGATCCGTATCATTTCCATTCGGGGGTGTGAGGGGGCTAAATTAGCGAAAAATCCACAAAAATATTGATAAAAAAAATCACCACTCGGGTGTTTAATTATTCAGACAAATTTTATGTCTGATATTTCTTCCAAATGTTGCCATAGCCTTGTAAAAAAATTGGCGATATGAAATTCGATCCGGGTCATTTCCATTCGGGGGTGTGAGGGGGCTGAAAGAGCGAAAAATACACGTAAATATCGATAAAAAAATCACCACTAGGGTGTTTAATACTTTCAGACAAATTTTATGGATGATATTTCCTCCAGATGTTGCCACAGCCTTGCAAAAAAATTGGCGATATGAAATTCGATCCGGAACATTTCCATGCGGGGGCGTGAGGTCGCTAATATAGCGTAAAATAAACGTAAATATCGATAAAAAAAAATGACCACTCGGGTGTTTAATACTATCAGACAAATTTTATGGCTGATATTTCTTCCAAATGTTGCCATAGCCTTGTAAAAAAATTGGCGATATGAAATTCGATCCGGATCATTTCCATTCGGGGGTATGAGAGGGCGGAAATAGCGAAAAATACACGTAAATATCGATAAAAAAATCACCATTCGGGTGTTTAATACTTCCGGACAAATTTTATGGATGATATTTCTTCGAGATGTTGCCACAGCCTTGCAAAAAAATTGGTGATATGAAATTCGATCCGGAACATTTCCATGCGGAGGCGTGAGTTGACTAATATAGCGAGAAATACATGTAAATTTCGATTAAAAAATTACCACTCGGGTGTTTAATACTTTCAGACAAATTTTATGTCTGATATTTCTTTCAAATGTTGCCATAGCCTTGTAAAAAAATTGGCAATATGAAATTCGATCCGGATCATTTCCATTCGGGGGTATAAGGGGGCTGAAATAGCGAAAAATACACGTAAATATCGATAAAAAAATCACCATTTGGGTGTTTAATACTTTCGGACAAATTTTATGGATGATATTTCTTCGAGATGTTGCCACAGCCTTGCAAAAAAATTGGTGATATGAAATTCGATCCGGAACATTTCCATGCGGAGCCGTGACTTGACTAATATAGCGAGAAATACATGTAAATTTCGATTAAAAAATTACCACTCGGGTGTTTAATACTTTCAGACAAATTTTATGTCGGATATTTCTTTCAAATGTTGCCATAGCCATGTAAAAAAATTGGCGATATGAGATTCGATCCGGATCATTTCCATTCAACAGCATACCGTACGTGGTACAAAACTAGCGATGAAGGTACACTCGCTCTTTTCGTCGCTGCTCGCTGCACTAGCAAGGTCGAGCAGTACCAGCAAAAGAGCCAACGAAGCGTCACCAGTGCGTCTATAGTTTAAGTCAGCCATCTTATGATTATTTTTATTTCGGAGATTACGGCCGAGCTAAAGTTTACCGACTTAGAAATAACTTTAAATGGGAGAAAACTAATATAATATGTAACTTATTTTAGAAGAAAACAATATTTTTATAGCAGTGACAAACCATGAGTGCATTAAAAAGTATAATAAGAATCTTTTGGACATAATGTTTCGGATATATTTCTAATATCAGTATAAATAATATTCAAATTTGACGAATACAAGTTTTGTACATTGGAAAAATGTTATAATATTAGGGCGTTGAACGATGTCAGTAGGTGAGCTAGGCCGGTTCTGGGCCACTTACCATCGGAGCTGGCGCTCGGTCAGTAAGGTAGAGCGCTACCTTGCCGGTGGGTGGTAATTGCAGGGAGGTCAACTCGGTCGGTAATTTAGAGCGCTACCTTGCCGGTAATTGCAGGGAGGCCAATAACCCAAATCGGTTGGTAGAGTGCTACCTTGCCGGTAATTGCAGGGAGGTCAATAACCCAACTCGGTCGGTAAGGTAGATCACTACCTTGCCGGTAACTGTAGGAAGGACAACTCGGTCGGTAATGTAGAGCACTGCCTTGCCGGTATTTGCGCCAATAACCCAACTCTACCGGCCGAACACTCTACCTTATCAATAGAGCAGGCTGCAGGGACAGCACTAACCCAACTCTACCGGTAGAACGCTCTACCTTATCAACAGAGCATTATCACCCAACTCTACCTTACCGGCAGTCTACCGGCAGTTGATAACCCAAATACTATACACTATATATGCTATATACTATAAATGTTATACTATATATACTATACTCTGTATGCTATATATGCTATATACTATATATACTATACTATATATACTATATATATTATATTCTATACTATATACTCTATGATCTATATATACTATATATGCTATATATACTATATCCGAATTTCCATGCTGCTTAACTGTCAATTTGAATTTCGCGCCGCCGAGAGTTCCGCGCGCTCCATTAGGCGGCGAGTGGCAGCCGTCGCGCAGCCGGGACTTCCCCGCGCTGGGAGTGTAGTTCCGTGCGCTCATCTAGGCGGCGAGCGGCAGGCGTCGCGCTGCTCACTGCTGAGTCGGCGCGGTGCCGGCTATAAGTCAGGCTGTGCTCAAACACTAGACAACCACCTACATTCACGTGAAGGCGGGTGGTATTTTGTTAAATAATTAATTGATTAATTATTATTAATTATTATTAATTATTATTTTTTTATTTTTTCATTTTTTCATTTTTTCTAATAAAGTCATACCATAACTCATAAAATTTTGTCCGTTCCGCCGTTCGATTTTTCCCTTTACAATAGCATGACTTCTGAAAATTGGTGTACGTTTGAGGTTATGTTGTCATTTTGAGGTTACGTTTCCATTGATACCCTTCGTAGCGCCATCTGTAGTTGGATGACGCATCCCTACCTTTCCGACAGAGCAGTATGCAATACCCAACTCTGCTTTGTCAATATTTTGAGGTTATTTTTGAGGTTATGTTATCATTTTGAGGTTATGTTTCCATTGATACCCTTCGTAGCGCCATCTGCAGATGAATCAGCAATCTCTACCTTACCGACAGAGCAGTATGCAACATCAGATAGGCTATCCAACTCTACAAACAGAGCCGTATGAGATAGCTCCAAACTCATCAATAATTCTGTTAGATGACATACATGATATGCACTATGTATACTGCACGCTCCACGAGCCGGAGTCGTCGCGCTGTCCACTGCTAAATAGGCGCACTGCCGGCTATAAGTCAAGTTGTGCCAACCACTACCTACACCCACACATCGTGTGAGGGTGGGTGGTGGTTTTGTTAACAAATTAATTTATTTCATTTTTTCCCCTCTTTTTTCTCCTGTTCAACAAGAGGAGCATAAGTGCTCGAGTTTCGATTCATATGATGTTAGGGACACAAGCATATACTCCCAATCCATATATAGATAACACACGAAGCATGCATTCCAGAACCGCTCAGTGGGGTTCGCAACTTCAAACCTTCACAGAATTCTTGGAAAAACGGTTTGAACAGGTTAAGACCTGCACGGAGGTCTCTCATTGGCTGACGCAATTTCAAACATCCAATAGAATTCTTGGAAAAATGGCATGGAGCTCTCTGATTGGTCGAGCACCAGGATCCGAAATATAAAAGGGGAGGTACGAAATTTAGACAAGTTCCTTCACGTCTCAGCTTATTACATACGAACCCTACGGTATTTCTACCTTACTGACAGAGCTGATTATCTCCATCGGTAATCGTAATACATTAACTTTTACATATAATGAATGCATTATATACTATGTGAACTACATATACTATGTATGCTGTATATACTATGTATACTACATATACTATTTATACTGCATATACTATATGTACTACATATACTATACATACTAGCACTCTCCAACACCGCGCGCGAGCGCACTGCCCCCACCATCGAAAGCTCCACCCCCATAGAGCTCGCTGATTGGCTGACCTGCATGGAATTCTTGGAAAAACGGTTTCGACAGGTTGAGACCTGCACAGAGCTCTCTGATTGGCTGACGCAAGTTCAAACCTGCATAGAATTCTTGGAAAAATGTTTTCAACAGGTTGAGACCTGCAGGGAGCTCTCTGATTGGCTGACGTATTTGCAAACATCCAATAGAATTCTTGGAAAAATGGCATGGAGCTCTCTGATTGGTCAAGCACCACGATCCGAAATATAAAAGGGGAGGTACAAAATTTAGACAAGCTTCTTCACGTTTCAGCTCACTATATTACATACGAGCCCTACGGTATTTCTACCTTACTGACAGAGCTGATTATCTCCATCGGTAATTGTAATACATTAACTTTTACATACAATGAATGCATTATATACTATGTGAACTACGTATAATGTGTATGCTGTATATACTATGTATACTACATATACTATGTATACTGTATATACTATGTAAACTACATATACTATGTATGCTGTATATACTATGTATACTACATATACTATGTACACTGCATATACTATGTATACTGCAGATACTATGTATACTGCATATACTATATGTACTACATATACTATACATACTAGCACTCTACATCGCAACCCTCCACCACCGCGCGCGAGCGCTCTCTCCACCACGCTATCACTACCAACGATTGATAAGGTAGAAATCTAATTTACCGACAGAGTGGGAAATACAAAATGGCGGGTAATTTGAAAGAGCGGGAAATGTAAGAAGCTGGACAAAATTTTCACCATTCCGGCGGGAATTCGTGGAGCATCGAACGGTAAATTTTTTTTTTAATGATAAGAGCCTCAACCATCACCTGTGAGGTACATTACCTCTCCATCATTTATTAATAGAGTTTATTCATAATCCATATGTATGTATTTGAAGTAAAAATTTTTCATCAGCTTGACGTTGTGAAGTGCACACGCAGCTTTGTATGCTCCATTGTGATTGGTGCAAACAGTCACCGCCTTGTTAGGCTCGTCAAAGCCTGGATAACCGTACTCGATGACGTCGATAGCGTGGACTTTGAAGCGTCTTAACTACTCTCTCCTGACTTCACCATGGACAAATACCTTCGTTGCATCATACAGACTATCTCGAATGATTTTCTCCACGTCAGTGTAGAGAATGTCTCCAGATTTCCAGGCAAGACCGTGATAGCAATGCTCCAACCATGTATTCTCGCGGCGGTACTTGCCCGTGAGTCGACGCCACGGATACGGCTCTCGAAACATAAGCACCAGAGGTTCTGATTTGTCGTCTAGAGGAAGTATGGCGGGTTCCTTGAGAATGAAATCGTTCACTGGTTGCTTGTAGCCCTGCATGTCTACAACGTACTCCATTCTGAATGATAGCGCTGTATGCTACTTCAACCAATCAGAAGGCTTTCCGCAGGTTGTGACCTGATGATTGATTATTGGAAAGTTTAATCCATTATTATGTGATGAAAACCTCAGCAGGCTGATATAACCGAAGGCTCGCTGATAAATGAACAGAGCGGAATACTGCGTAGGCCATTAATCCAACCGATAGAGCGCTGTTGGCAGGGTGGTCCAACAGCCAATAACCCAACCAGCAGAGCAGTCTACCTTATCAAAAGTCGATAACCCAAGTCTACCCTACTTTTCCCAAAATGTGTCGTAGAGTGACACTCTTTCGTAGAGTACGTCATAGGTGTGACTCATTTTTCCAAAATATGTCATAGTAGGACACTGTTTCGCAAAAGGTGTCATAGGAATGACACTTTTCCATATGAATGGTGACACTTTTTCATAGGAGGAGTGACACTTTTTCTCGAAATGTGTCATAGGAGAGACACTTTTTCATAGGAGGAGTGACTCTTTCACATAGGGGGAGTAACACTTTTTCAAAGACTGTATCATAGGAGTGACACATTTTCGTGACACATTTTCCTAAAATGTGTCATAGGAGTGACACTTTTTCATAGGAGGAGTAACACTTTTTCGCAAAATGTGTCATAGGAGTGACACTTTTCATAGGAGGAGTGACACCTTCTCAAAGCAGGAGTAACACTTTTTCCTAAAATGTATCATAGAAGTGACACTTTTTCGTAGGAGGAGTGACACTTTTTCATAGAAGGAGTAATACTTTTTCGTAGGAGGCATCATAGGAGTAACACTTTTTCCTAAAATGTGTCATTGGAGTAACACTTTTTCCTAAAATGTGTCACTGGAGTGACACTTTTTCGTAGGAGGAGTGACACTTTTTCATAGGAGGAGTAACACTTTTTCATAGGAGGAGTGACACTTTTTTCGTAGAATGTGTCATAGGAGTGACACTTTTTCGTAGAATGTGTCATAGCGGTGACACTTTTCCATAGAATGCGTCATAGGAGTGACACTTTTCCCTAGAATGAGTAACACTTTTTCCTAAAATGTGTCATAGGAGTGATACTTTTCCATAAGAGGCGTGACACTTTTTCATAGGAGGAGAAACACTTTCAAAGGAGGAGTGACACTTTTTCGTAGAATGTGTCATAGGAGTGACACTTTTTCGTAGAATGTGTCATTCGAGTGACATTTTTTCGTAGAATGTGTCATAGCGGTGACACTTTTCCATAGGAGGAGAAACACTTTTTCAAAGGAGGAGTGACACTTTTCCATAGAATGCGTCATAGGAGTGACACTTTTCCCTAGAATGAGTAACACTTTTTCCTAAAATGTGTCATAGGAGTGATACTTTTCCATAAGAGGCGTGACACTTTTTCATAGGAGAAACACTTTCAAAGGAGGAGTGACACTTTTTCGTAGAATGTGTCATAGGAGTGACACTTTTTCGTAGAATGTGTCATTGGAGTGACATTTTTTCGTAGAATGTGTCATAGCGGTGACACTTTTCCATAGGAGGCGTGACACTTTTTCATAGGAGGAGAAACACTTTTTCAAAGGAGGAGTGACACTTTTTCGTAGAATGCATCATAGGAGTAACACTTTTTCCTAAAATGTGTCATAGGAGTGACACTTTTCCATAGGAGTAGTGATACTTTTTCATAGGAGGAGTAACACTTTTTCATAGGAGAAGTAACACTTTTTAATAGAATGCATCATAGGAGTGACACCTTTTTTTATAGGGAGAGTAGCGCGTTTTCATAGGAGATGTAACACTTTTTCATAGGAGTGACACTTTTTCATAGGAGGATTAGCGCTTTTCGCAAAATGTGTCATAGGAGTGACACTTTTTCGTAGAATGCGTCATAGGAGTGACACTTTTCCATAGAAGGAGTGACACTTTTTCATAGGAGGAGTAACACTTTTTCATAGGAGAAGTAACACTTTTTAATAGAATGCATCAAAGGAGTGACACCTTTTCATAGGGAGAGTAGCGCGTTTTCATAGGAGATGAAACACTTTTTCATAGGAGTGACACTTTTTCATAGAATGTGTCATAAGAGTGACACTTTTTCATAGGAGGAGTAGCGCTTTCCGCAAAATGTGTCACAGGAGTGATACTTTTTCATAGGAGCAGTGACACCTTTTCAAAGGAGGAGTAACACTTTTTCCTAAAATGTGGCATAGGAGTAACACCTTTTCTCTAAATGTGAAAGGTTTGGCACTAAAGTTTTCCATTATCATAAGTATTGATTCCGAAAGCGAGTATGTTAAAAGGTGCTGGTTGCCTGTTGATTCAGATTGACTACCAACCCCATATCAAACCAATAGCTTTATGTATATATATTGTAAACCAAATGAAAGTATCATTAGTCAGAGTTCAGCTGAAGTGTTGATACATAAACACCTCAGATTTTGTGTTATGTGTGCCGCGAATGGATATGACTATAAATAACAGCTGCAGCTTTAATATATGTTTAGTTCGAGCTGAACTCTGAAAGCATAAACATGGCATATCCTCAGCGAGAAGCGGATAGTCTTCGTATATTCAGAGATGCTATCAAGCAAAACTCTATGTCTTTGAAGAACAGCATCGACAATTCTCTCGATAATGTGAGAAATGATGTCTCTTATTTAAAGATGACGGCTGATGTAGATAGTGTTGATAGTATTCCATATACCAGTGCTGTTGACGCTGATAAGAAAATGGTTTCACTTGTCAAGAAATATTTATCCAAGCTCAAACGTAATTCGAAGAGGTATCTTGATAATGTATACGGTGTTTACAAAAAAGCAAATATTCTTATGATTGGTAATTCGCCAATAGAGTTTGAAGGTAACATCGTGAAAGTATGCGGTGCAACTTTCCAACTGACTGAGGGCTTATTACAGTTGCTGTTTAGAAAAAATCCTGAAGGAAATCGCATTAATTCAGCTGATTTGAAAAATTATAGAATGATCATAGTAAATTCATGTGCTCATAAAAAGCTGCACTGCGTAAATGAGTCGATTCGGAAACTAAAAAGTAACAAATTTTCTAATTTTATTTCACCAATGTTCGAACAATCCTCAAGAGTATTTCCAGGATTGAAAGATGCCCTTTCTGAAGTTAAAAATGCTAGTAATGTAATGGGAGAGAAAGATAAGACTGCCGAGCGAAAAGAATCTGCAGTGGTAGCCAAATTGAAGGTCAATCCTCTAAAGCTCACAACTGTCAATGAAAAAAATTCTCATATTGACTCTAATTCTCTAGTGGAAACTGCTAATAACGTGGATAATTATTACAAAGCTTACCATTCTAATAAAGATGCATCTGATTTCTCAACCAATAAAAATTCATCGAGAAAACTTTGGAAAGAAAAACATGAAAAATGTAAAATAAAAAATAAGGACTTGATTAATTGGAGGTGTAAATGGAAAAAAAGACTGTGGCCTAGTGATGATGAGGAGGAGGAGGAAGAAGTTGTTTCATCATTGCAAGACAATATTGCAACTGCATATGAACTCAATGTCTGGGATGATCTTAACAAATTAGTTGACCGCCTTCGAGTACTCATTGTTGAGCAAAATATGGTAAATAACTCTGCAGAAATCTATTTTATTATT
The DNA here is from genome assembly GCA_036365515.1 of Torymus aiolomorphi. NCBI lineage: Eukaryota > Metazoa > Arthropoda > Insecta > Hymenoptera > Torymidae > Torymus > Torymus aiolomorphi. The sequence continues at coordinate 113,389,542 of CM070873.1, forward strand.
AATGAACTTCGCGAGGCAAGGCTCATATATTAAATGGTAAAGGAATGTTGATTGATTGGGAGGTAATTGTATGTGGTTGTACCTCACAGGTGGGAGCGATTGTTGGGGCTCTCACCATTTAAAAAATACAACTTGTTTTTAGGTTAGCATACATAGAAAGCCAGCGTAGTAGTTGCTCAGCTGATCACTAGGTTGCCTTAATATGAAAGTACTCTCGCAAGCGGTTAGGCGAGGCTTCGGTTATATCAGCCTGCTGAGGTTTTCATCACATAATAATAGATTAAACTTTCCAATAATCAATCATCAGGTCACAACCTGCGGAAAGCCTTCTGATTGGTTGAAGTAGCATACAGCGCTATCATTCAGAATGGAGTACGTCGTAGACATGCAGGGCTTCAAGCAACAAGTGAACGATTTCATTCTCAAGGAACTCGCCATACTTCCTCTAGACGACAAATCAGAACCTCTGGTGCTTATGTTTCGAGAGCCGTATCCGTGGCGTCGACTCACGGGCAAGTACCGCCGCGAGAATACATGGTTGGAGCATTGCTATCACGGTCTTGCCTGGAAATCTGGAGACATTCTCTATACTGACGTGGAGAAAATCATTCGAGATAGTCTGTATGATGCAACGAAGGTATTTGTCCATGGTGAAGTCAGAAGAGAGTAGTTAGACGCTTCAAAGTCCACGCTATCGACGTCATCGAGTACGGTTATCCAGGCTTTGACGAGCCTAACAAGGCGGTGACTGTTTGCACCAATCACAATGGAGCATACAAAGCAGCGTGTGCACTTCACAACGTCAAGTTGATGAAAAATTTTTACTTCAAATACATACATATGGATTATGAATAAACTCTATTAATAAATGATGGAGAGGTAATGTACCTCACAGGTGATGGTTGGGGCTCTTATCATTAAAAAAAAAATTTACCGTTCGATGCTCCACGAATTCCCGCCGGAATGGTGAAAATTTTGTCCAGCTTCTTACATTTCCCGCTCTTTCAAATTATCCGCCATTTTGTATTTCCCACTCTGTCGCTAAATTAGATTTCTACCTTATCAATCGTTGGTAGTGATAGCATGGTGGAAAGAGCGCTCGCGCGCGGTGGTGGAGGGTTGCGATGTAGAGTGCTAGTATGTATAGTATATGTAGTACATATAGTATATGCAATATACATAGTATCTGCAGTATACATAGTATATGCAGTATACATAGTATATGTAGTATACATAGTATATACAGCATACATAGTATATGTAGTTCACATAGTATATACAGTATACATAGTATATGTAGTATACATAGTATATACAGCATACACAGTATACGTAGTTCACATAGTATATAATGCATTCATTGTATGTAAAAGTTAATGTATTACAATTACCGATGGAGATACTCAGCTCTGTCAGTAAGGCTCGTATGTAATATAGTGAGCTGAAACGTGAAGAAGCTTGTCTAAATTTCGTACCTCCCCTTTTATATTTCGGATCGTGGTGCTCGACCAATCAGAGAGCTCCATGCCATTTTTCCAAGAATTCTATTGGATGTTTGAAATTGCGTTAGCCAATCAGAGAGCTCCGTGCAGGTCTCAACCTGTTCAAACCGTTTTTCCAAGAATTCTGTGAAGGTTTGAAGATGCGAAACCCACTGAGCGGTTCTGGAATGCATGCTTCGTGTGTTATCGATATATGGATTGGGAGTATATGCTTGTGTCCCTAACATCATATGAATCGAAACTCGAGCGCTTATCCTCCTCTTGTTGAACAGGAGAAAAAAGAGGGGAAAAAATGAAATAAATTAATTAGTTAACAAAACCACCACCCACCCTCACACAATGTGTGGGTGTAGGTAGTGGTTTGCACAACTTGACTTATAGCCGGCAGTGCGCCTATTCAGCAGCGGACAGCGCGACGACTCCGGCTCGTGCAGCGTGCAGTATACATAGTGCATATCATGTATGTCATCTAACAGAATTATTGATGAGTTTGGAGCTATCTCATATGGCTCTGTTTGTAGAGTTGGATAGCCTATCTGATGTTGCATACTGCTCTGTCGGTAAGGTAGAGATTGCTGATTCATCTGCAGATGGCGTTACGAAGGGTATCAATGGAAACATAACCTCAAAATGATAACATAACCTCAAACATAACCTCAAAATGTTGACAAAGCAGAGTTGGGTATTGCATACTGCTCTGTCGGAAAGGTAGGGATGCGTGATCCAACTACAGATGGCGCTACGAAGGGTATCAATGGAAACATAACCTCAAACTGACAACATAACCTCAAACGTACACCAATTTTCAGAAGTCATGCTATTGTAAAGGGAAAAATCGAACGGCGGAACGGACAAAATTTTATGAGTTATGGTATGACTTTATTAGAAAAAATGAAAAAATGAAAAAATAAAAAAATAATAATAATAATTAATAATAATTAATCAATTAATTATTTAACAAAATACCACCCGTCTTCACGTGAGTGTAGGTGGTTGTCAAGTGTTGGAGCACAGCCTGACTTATAGCCGGCACCGCGCCGACTCAGCAGTAGGCAGCGCGACGCCTGCCGCTCGCCGCCTAGATGAGCGCACGGAACTACACTCCCAGCGCGGGGAAGTCCCGGCTGCGCGACGGCTGCCGCTCGCCGCCTAATGGAGCGCGCGGAACTCTCGGCGGCGCGAAATTCAAATTGACAGTTAAGCAGCATGGAAATTCGGATATAGTATACATAGAATATATAGTATATATAGAACATAGAGTATATAGTATAGAATATAATATTTATAGTATATATAGTATAGTATATATAGTATATAGCATATATAGCATACAGAGTATAGTTATAGTATAACATATATAGTATATAGCATATATAGTGTATAGTATTTGGGTTATCAACTGCCGGTAGACTGCCGGTAAGGTAGAGTTGGGTGATAATGCTCTGTTGATAAGGTAGAGCGTTCTACCGGTAGAGTTGGGTTAGTGCCCTCCCTGCAGTCTGCTCTGTTGATAAGGTAGAGCGTTCGGCCGGTAGAGTTGGGTTATTGGCGCAATTACCGGCAAGGCAGTGCTCTACATTACCGACCGAGTTGACCTTCCTACAGTTACCGGCAAGGTAGTGATCTACCTTACCGACCGAGTTGGGTTATTGACCTCCCTGCAATTACCGGTAAGGTAGCGCTCTACCAACCGAGTTGGGTTATTGGCCTCCCTGCAATTACCGGCAAGGTAGCGCTCTACATTACCGACCGAGTTGACCTCCCTGCAATTACCACCCACCGGCAAGGTAGGGCTCTACCTTACCGACCGAGCGCCAGCTCCGATGGTAAGTGGCCCAGAACCGGCCTAGCTCACCTACTGATGTCAATATTAGGCGCTGACAATTAATCCTTATAATGTACATACATTTTAATGAGAGCCTAAGGGCACTGGGCGAAATATGTAGTTACAAGTTACAACGTACATGAACAACAAACTCACAACATGAACAAAAAATTTGTAACTTTACACATGAGGTATTTATCATGTTAATACATTATATGACATACTTGAAAAAAAGGTATATAAATTCTGAGTTTATGGTCGAGACGGCGCGTTATATACATGCGGATCATTCCAGCTCGCAGTTTTGAGTTTCTTGCCTCGCACTCAAGCGAATATATCGATGTAGCAGAGCCCATCCAAGAGGACTTTTAAAAGGATTTTCATATTCTGGATCTAGCAAACCCGTGATAATAATTGGCGCGTCCCGTTCTACAACAGCCGGCGCATTTTTGTCGCGCGCCGTTAATATACGCGACAATTCTTGCAGTGAGAGTTTTTGTTTCTCATTGCGCGGATGCGGGCTGAGTACATTAGTCACGACTAAATGGCACTTTTCGAGATCTCCAGCGGCCAGCTGGGTAGGATGGGGGGAAAATTATTTTCCATCGCAATACAGCAAATTTCATAGACATAAGTGTATTGTTATAATCACTGCAGTACTGTTCGATCTCGCGCTGCTTTTTAACGTCATATCAGTATAAATATAAAAATTATGCTGCTTTCTCATTACAGTCATGAATAGATTGTTAGTAATAATTATTTTATAAATTTTACAAAAAAAAAAGTTTTACTAAATTAATATTAATCGTCATTTAATTTGCTAAATTCTAGTGATGAAAATAATTGAGTTAGTTATCGACAAGCTATTACACATTCAATAATGATACGTTCGTGAGAAATCGATTTATTTTATTTATACTGAAGGTAATTAAATGAATAAACATGTATATAATAATTTTAAATTTTGCGTAAATTCATCAGCACATCTGATCTTTCATCGCTTGAGAACTGTAAGATAATTTTTTTTTAATTTTACTAAACAAATTACTCTGCAAGAAAAGATGATCGGTAGCTTGCTAGTTCAATAGTTACGACGGTATCGGTTATTGTAATATCTTTCCTGAAACAAAAAAAAAAATATATATATATATATAATCTGTCACGGCCTGCCGTGCCGACGTCGGTAATAAATCGGCAATAAATAAGTTCGTGGTAACGAACGTTAGATGGCGCCTCGATGCAGTGTTGGAGCTGTATTGAGAGCACGACGAAGGTGCCGGCGGAGACGTGACCGGCATTAATGTTGTTGTTATCGTTTGGACACAGTCGCGCACGATAGTGATTTCGCAGTGATACCGCGTTTTCCGCGATAATTGTGAAGTGTTTGATAGTTGTAACCTCAGGAGTGCATACGTGATGCATCCTGAGGCCACTATCGTGATCCGCGAAATGTGTTATACCGCACTTTCAACGGAAACACGAGGAGAGCTCAGAGATAGTGCGACAGGCTAGAACTACCTGTCGTACTCCCGAACCAGCAACATCCTAGTGCAGTAAGCATGTTCGCCTGGCACGAAAGCAGCAGAGAGTATCACGAGAGGCGATACAATGAAGCCAGCCTAGCAGCGAGGATGCTTGCGAGAAACCTAGACCACACCGTATGAATCTAACCTACAATAGCGGTGCACGTATCAACCGCGTCGCGAGTAAGTACGCGTAACCGTTTGTCCAGGCTCGTCGTCACCTGGACAGCGGTTCCGAATAGGCGTTCCTGTGCGGAGAGAGCGAGCGTAGAGAGAGCACAGGCTCGGGTCATCAACCTTAGAAGGTCACCGACAATGATTTAGCTTGCCGGCAGTTTGTAACCCGCAAGTGCGCATAAGAAGTGCGCAGACGACATGCGTTAGTAGCCTGTTCTCTCTCAGGCTAGGTTAAGTGTGTGTGTGTGTCGCGACACGCGAGCGCGACCGCTCTCTCACTCGCGTAGACGATGAGTACGCTACGTATATTACTGTAGACGCGAGGCTTATGTTACCGCACGTACACAGCGTATATTACCGCGAGCGTGACGTCAGCCCTCGAGACAGCTGACGTCTGAGATAACGTGCTGGCGCACCGTTAGGTAGGGAAATTAACCTATTTCAACGCGACACTTCCACTGTCTAAATTATTAATTATTCATTCAACTCATTTTACCTTTTATTCAATAAACCATAGTCTTTTGTTAGTAACGTTAACCACTTGAGTTATCATTTCGCGACCTTAGTCATTCCCCGCTCCCCGACGCCTCCGCGGTCGTTACGTAAGAGGATACGTTTCGTTTCATATGAGCAGCCGGCACACGAACCAGTGTCCAGGAGAGGAGTTCGAGTCACTGGAGAGAAACAAAGCGCAAGTCTTCGACTTGCGTGTTGCACGGTAAGTCACCAGGTAAGGTTAACATGGCACGACGTTGTAGCATCTGTTACCTAATCCGGCTATTACATCTCCGGGAGTTGAACCGAGAGATACGGAATTGAACCGCCAAGGTACGCAGGTGAAATGTGCCTTAGCCCGAAAATCCACCCCGTGACAAATCACACATGTACAAATATTAAAAAATAAAATTTTGCTTAACCTACATTCAATTTAGATTTGAAGAATATAATGTCATTCTCCAGTTTTATAATTTTCTCTCTCAAAATAATATTTTCATGTCTCATCCGTTGGATGATGTCCCGTTCATAGCCCAATTTCTGAAATTAAAAATAGAAGTAATTATTATAATTTTTTTATATTTAATAGTAATAAAATATAAAATTACCTTTCGCAAGCCTTTAATATCCTCAGCATAATAGAGTAAATCGCTGTACATGTGCTGATACAGATATCTGTGTAATAAATATCTTATTTTAATGTAGACACACGCACACACATATATATATAATCATAGTAGTGCTACTTACGTCTCTTTCATTTTTTTCCAGCTGTAGCCTGCAGCTGGCTCAATTTTGCATGGATTACTGGAACCAACAAGATGTTCATAAGGACAATGTGTTATTACTAAATGTACGCAAAGAAATATTTTGTAGTAAATATTACAATTTTTTATAATAACAGTGGAACAGACTCATATTTTCATGAAAATTACTAAAATTTATCGTAAAAATTGCTATTATTTTGTATTTTTTACTACTCAAATACCAATTTTTACTATAAAATGATTCTGTCCACGTTTAGTAAAAAACTGTTAAAAATAATAATTTGTACTAAATATTTTTCCGCGTCTATAATAATAGCTTTTTACATAATTACTCACATTATCTCCGACAGTTCAGTTTGCACTTCTACGCTGCTGAAACTTATCTTTGGTGGCAAAGGGATCAGAGGTTCTAAAAGTTTCTCCGTCGACTGTGCAGAGTCGGTTCGATCTAGTAGTGATAGCGGTATCTTTGAGATCTTTGAGATCATTGAGTAAGGATTCCTCCTGTGGACAATGAAAATCATAAGTTGACAAAACAAATTCAACATGAAAGGAGAAGAGAGAGAGAAAGAGAGAGAGAGAGAGAGAGAGAGAGAGAGAGAGAGAGAGAGAGAGAGAGAGAGAGAGAGAGAGAGAGAGAGAGAGAGAGAGAGAGAGAGAGAGAGAGAGAGAGAGAGAGAGAGAGAGAGAGAGAGAGAGAGAGAGAGAGAGAGAGAGAGAGAGAGAGAGAGGTTAAGTTTCACTATAAGGGCGCACGCGGGACACGCGTGGACACGAGCCTGTCATCGGACCGCCCGCGGAAAACGAACACGCGCACTCGCGAGAGAGGGGAAGTATAGAGAAACAATTGCTGCGGGCGCTCGCAGGAGTCGCAGAGCACGCTAGACACAATGCGGTCGTCGGTAGCCGGCCGCGAGAAACGCGCACTTGCTATAGAGTGTAAGGTAGAGACGGGAGAGAAACAATCACTATAATGGTCGTTATACAATATACCGCAATTTTTTGAGCGTACACACAAAAGTGACTAGAGGACGTTAGTGATTTCAGCAGACCCAATTGTGACAAAATTTATCGCAAAATGTCGAGTTTACAAGAACACTCGATATTTTGCGATAAATTTTTTCATGGTTGGTCTTCTGGAATGATTCGTACCCTCTAGTCATTTTTGCGTATACGCTCCAAAAATTACGGTATATTGTATAGGCCATAAGGACGCGCGTGAGGCACGCGTGAAGATCGAGACGAGGCGGTTTCGTCAGTAGCCGACCACGAAATACGCGCGCTCGCTATAGAGTGTGTGGAAGAGAAACAATCACTATAAGGATACTCGCGAGGTGGTCGTCCGTAGCCGCCCGCGAAGAAGGTGCGCGCACTTCTAGGAAAAACAAGAGCTGTGTGATCACGCAGAACATGCATGAGTATGAGACGGTCGTCGATAGCCGTCCGCAAAAAACACGCGCGCACTTCTAGGAAAAACAAGCGCTGTATGATCGCGCGGGGCACACATGAACACGAGGCGGTAGCCGGCCGCGAGAAACGAAACGCGCACTTGTATAGAGAGTGTGAGGAAGAGAGAGGAGAGAAACAATCACTATATGAGCGTGCGCGAGGCCCGCGTGAAGACGAAGCGGTCATCGCGAGAGAGAGAGAGAGAGAGAGAGAGAGAGAGAGAGAGAGAGAGAGAGAGAGAGAGAGAGAGAGAGAGAGAGAGAGAGACCATCGCAGCGGGCACTCGTGGACACGAGACAGTCGTCGGTATCCGCCCGCGAGAAACGCGCGCTCGCTCGCGAGAGCGAGAGCAAGAGGGAATCGTTTCAGGTGCGCACGGGGTACGCGAGGACACGAGACGGTCAGCGATAGTTGAGCATGCAAATGTGCGAGAGCGAGAGAGAAATTGAGAGAGGGCGTAAGTACTTGCGCGGCACGCGGTGATAGTCGCTATCAATAGTGGTACACACAAATGTGTGATTACGCTCTCGCGAGATCCGTACCTAAGATGAAGAGAGGGCGCGTGCGCTTATAGTTTATAGTCGTAATAAACAAAACCATTCGTGCGCCCCGAGCACATGGATGTAAACACAACTACTATTTAGTCCCCGAGTACCCCAGCGCGTAGTCAATTCGAGATGCAATAATTGAAGCGAGTATAATGCTGCGGAAACGAGTGCGGAATGAATAAAGTAGTTTTGAACTGTACTCGTGTCGTACGCTATGTCCGCACAATAAATTACTTAAAATATCGAAAATGCTTTCATGTTAAAGTGGGAAACGATAAAATTTCTGTAAAGATAGATAAGCGAATTAACACTCTGGAATCATCAATGAAAGTGGATCCTACTGATACATATAATATACTGTCGTATAATGATCAAACTCGGAACTCCAATTTCTCGTACGAGTACTACATCTACAGCTAACGGCAAACCATATGAACCTACAATTTCACTATTCCTCCATGACACCTTGCAGTGTATATATGTTTTCGTAATAAGCCCGATTGGAATGCCGGGCTCGCGTTGTCATTTTTATCCCCCGCGAGGTTGTGCATACACTACTACTACTACTACTTTTTTTGAATAGCCATAGTGTTTGTGGATGCACATTGCGCGCTCTCATTTCACTCCGCGGAGGGCTCGAAACGGGGGGTGGGGGTTCAAAGTTTCGACGATTCACTATAAAATCAAGCCAACTAACGATTTTTATAAATTCGAGATAAGTCGTTGTCGAATGTACATAATTCCGAAATTTTAAATGACGAAAAACGTATTTTCGAATGTAAAAATTTATGGGGGGGTCCAAAGTTCAGACCATCCACTTTAGATTTGAAGTCAACTCTAGATTCTTTTTAGTTCAACACTTGGCATTACAGATTGTGCTTAATTTCGATATTCTAAATTACGAAAATAATATTTTCTACTGTGACAGTTTACCTACTGTCCAAAACATCGAATTTCATCAATACATGTGTTTATAACACGTGTGCAAAAATTTTAACTCGAAATGGTGAACTAATGACTTATTTCTGAAGATATTTCGAAATAAATCATTACAAACGTGTTATATATACGCATGAAAGTAGTATTGATGAAATTCGAAGTTTTGGACAGTAGGTAACTGTCACAGTCGAAAATATTATTTTCGTAAATTATAATTTCGAAATTAAGCGCAATCTGTAATGCCAAATATCGAACTAAAAAAATCTAGAGTTCAAATCTAAAGTAGATGGTCTGAACTTTGGACCCCCCCCCCCCCCCAAATTATCTACTGTTCAAAATATCGAATTTCAAACTATAGAATTTTAATGTAGATGTAGTTAGTTTCTAATGATTTATTTGGAAATATCTTTATTATCTCCTTACTATAAAATTCTGTAGTTTGAAATTCGATATTTTGGACAGTAGGTCAATTTTTACATTCTGTGACGAGGAAAGCGCCGGTATGGGCAAATTCCTCGCAGGGCACAGTATACTTTCTCTGCCAAGGCCGTTGCTCTCGCACACACACAAATGTAGCCAAGCCTACAAGTGTGTCGTGCTTTTCTGTTAAGGTGCGACGACGGCAACACGGCGAGACGCGGGCTATGAGCCGCGAGGAGAGAGAGGGAGAGAGGGAGAGAGAAGCGAAGAGGTGCCGCGGCGCTATGAGAGCCGGCGCGAGAGAGGGCAATGAGTCTCGGCCAGCAAGCCCTAGTAAGAGCACGCACCCGAATTACCCGCGTCGGTTTAGCAGAGAAAGAGAGAAAGAGAAAGAGAAGCCCAGCCGAGAGTCTACGCCACGAGTCCTCGCACCCTGCCGACGTCATCCGCACATCTGGAGCGAGAGTCACCGGCGACGATAGAGGCAGCTGCGGTAGAGCCGCCGTTAGCGCACGAGACGCGACGGCCCCCAGCAACGAGGCAGCGGCAGAGCAGCACTGCGAGTCGCGACCATCGCCGATTGCGCGGTGCGCGATGGCCACGAGCGAGGCAGCGGCGACCAGGAGGCGGCAGGCAGAGCGGCGTCAGGCGAGTACTAGGATTCTTTCGAAGACCGGCCGCGGTCGATTGCGTGTTGCGAGGCGGGCGCGCCTGGGTTCAGATAATCCGCGCAGCCCGCGTGAGTTGAGGCTGTGTTCCCGACGACGGTGAGCACAGTCTCCTCACTTAATTACGAGGAGAGTAATCGCTCCGATTACGTGGCGTGCCGAAGAGGCGCGCATCGTGTGTGCTCGTGCGAGAGCGTCAATGCAGTACTTTTAGACAATAAATGCCATTTTTACCAGTGAGTCCCTGGGTGGTTATTGCACAGCCCTGACTCCTCACTCACGCATCCTACGCACAGGAGACGGCTATCCCACCGTCTCCACGGCAGGCGGAACTTCGGTCTCCGGTTCCTGTTTAAATAAATTAGTTGTGACGGTTGTACCGGGATGGTCAAAGTACAACGATACAATTTAAAAATACGTTTTTCGACATTTAAAATTTCGGAATTATGTACATTCGACAACGACTTATGTCGAATTTATAAAAATCGTTAGTTGGCTCGATTTTATAGTGAATCGTCGAAACTTGGACACCCCTCCGCCCCACCCCGCCGAAACTTGCGATCAAACGTACGGCCACTGCATCTCGACGATGGGTCCGAAGTTTCATCGTTGGAATGCAACGAAATAATTTGTTACAATTAATTAAAGAGAGTAGACAGTAAACATTTGTATCTAAACCTTTTTCATAAAGTTATTTTATACTATAAAATACTAAATCTTCAGGCGAAACCAAAATTAATCCATATAACTTTGAAGTACAATTAATTTTTGTTTTCAGTTCGTTGCACTCCAACGTTGCAAACTTCAGACCCATTCTCGGCGGGCTTTCTCACCTATAGTTGCTTCCTCCTAGAGGAAGCTTTGTGATAGTAAATTTTTGAGTTGTTGTAAAAACATGTTATAATTGTGTTCCGAGGTGTTAGGAATCAAAACAGATGGTTTTTGAAAAATGTCTGTGTGTGTGCGTGCGTGCGTGCGTGCGTGCGTGCGTGCGTGCTTGTGTGTGTGTGTGTGTGTGTGTGCGCGCGTGTGTGTACGCCTGGATCTCAGCTTCTCCTAGGTCGATTTTGACCGGACAGGTCTCATTTTGTTGTTTTTTTTTTTTTTGCGTGGTGGCGGGTCAAAAATCCGTTTTTTGATTGGGGCGATGCATTTTTGTTTTTTTTTTTTAATTTTCGATTTTCTCAAAACTGTTTTTTGATTTTTTTTAATGATAGGATCGAGTTATTCGAATCTGATGGGTAGCGTTCGAAAGAGAATTAAAATACCTATATTTTCAAAAAAAAAAAGTTTCTAGCTATCACGGTTCTTTTGTTATTAACAAAAACGTGTTTTTTTTTTAGAAGCTTATAACTCCTAAACTTAACGGTCAATTTTTTTGAGAAAAATCATGATAATACAGAATATAAATAGCTATAATCTGTTAAAATTTTAATACATTCTGTAGGCTAGATTTTGAGTAAAAAAATTGAAAAATGAAAAAAATCAGTTTTGTATGTCCGACGATTACAAGAGTAAAATTGACTTAATGGCTTCAAAATTCCTTTTTGAGGTAGATTTTTTATAGTTCTCGGTCGAGTTCTTTGGGCAAAATGATTGGTCCATAAATTTCAGAGATATTTGACAATAAAAATTTTTTGACATTTTTTTAAAATCGTAATTTCTCGAGAACTCCTCTATGTATCTGAATGGGGTGGGTGGCATTCGAAAGAGAATTAAAATACCTATATTTTCTAAAAAAATTTATTTTCTATCTATCACGGTTCTTTAGTTATCATCAAAAACAAAAACGTGTTTTTTTTTAAAAACTCATAAATCCAATGATATCATCAGTATTTTTTTAATTTTTAAAAAACCAACCAACAAAATGAATTAAATGTTTAAAAATTATATATATTTTAATCTATTACAATTATGAATTATGCATTATGAATGCATTATATTCTGCATTATTATAATTTATTTGTGAGTTATGAACTTTTTTAAAAAAACACGTTTTTGTTAATAACAAACATAAACACGTTTTTGTTAATAACAAAAGAACAATGATAGCTATAAATTTTTTTTTTCTTAAAAAATATGAATTATGAAATATAAAAAAAAAACACGTTTTTGTTAATAACAAAACAACCGTGATAGCTATTTTTTTTATTATAAAATATAGATATTTTACTTCTATTTCAAATGATAACTTTATTTATCGGCTCAAAATTTATATAAATTTGATATAAATAAATAATAAATAAATAAATTTAAAGATTAACAATTTTTAATATTCATAAATGAATTTAATTATAATTATGCAATAAATTTTTTAAAAAATTATAAATTTTGTTATTAAAAATTAATTAAAGGAATCAACAAATTACGGTTGAGGAAGCTACGGGCCAATGAATTGGTAGCGGTTTTTCTACAGCTTTGTTATCATTACGCAACACAATAATTGTGTACATCAATAGCATTTATATTATATATTAGGTATACAAGTAAGTTTCCGCCGTTTTGAAGAGATGGCTCCACAGGCAAGATTACTTTGAAATCGTCAGATGTAAAATGTCACATAGAAAGTTTGGACACCTGGCAACAACATAACCTTAAAATACTATTGACTTTGTCTTGGCAGTATACATTTTTTTTTTGTTCGAAAATGTCGAGTTTTGTACCGAATAAGCATCTTTTGCGGGAAGTTTTGATTTATTAATTTCATTTAAAGAAATCTGCTGGTGAGGTGCATCGGTCGCTTGTAGAAGTTTACGGTGATGCTGCTTTAAGTGAGAGAAATTGTCGTCAGTGGTTTCAAAAGTTTAAAAACGTCGAGTTTGACGTGGAAGATAAAGAACGTGAATGAAGGCCAGTCAAGTTTGAAGACGCTGAGTTAGAGGCATTATTGGACCAAGACTCATGCCAAACTGAAGACCAGCTCGCAGAAAGCTTGGGAGTGACTCAACAAGCGATTTCACACCGTCTCAAGACCATTGGTATGGTACAAAAGCAAGGAAATTGGGTTCCGCATGAACTGAAACCCAGAATGTGTTTGAAATTCCGAACGTTCACAGTGAACGAAAAAACTAAAATTTTCGATTTACATTATAACCGGTTTAAAACCATAAAACAGGGTAGGAATGGACCAAAAACCGTGTAAAAACTAATTTTGCACTTCGCCACCCCCATAAACCACCCCCAAAACCACCCTTACAGACAAGTCAATTTTCCCATAGCGACACACACGAAAACTAAAATTCCCAGAGTCGCAATAACTTCGCTAGGAAAAATTTTGCGACTGGTACTTCAAGTAAAGATCCCACACGACCTAAAAAACAATTATGAACGAAATAGCTTTTCCGGAAAAGCCTCCCCAGGGCGATATACAGTGTTGAAAACGGGAAAAAGAATTCCCAGAGCCGCAATTACGTCGTTCGGAAAAATGTTTCGACGGTTTCTTGTAGATAACGTTCCCAAATGCTTAGAAAAAAACTATGAACGAAATAGGTTTTCCGGAAAAGCCACCCCGGGGCGATATACTGTGTCTTAAACATGAAAAAAAATTCCCAGAGCAGCAATTACGTCGTTCGGAAAAATGTTTTGACGGATTCTTGTAGACTAAGTCCCCACATGCTTAGAAAAAAAAACATGAACGAAATAGCTGTTGAAGTTGGTGGATAGGTGTAGTAAAAATACTCTGGGTTATACTTAAAGAAATGACTCGTTTATTAGGTAGTGTGAATATAAAGAGGCGCTTGCCTACGCCATGCGCGAGATGCTACATGCCGGGCGTCCGAGACTAGAGAGAGTATAGCGCGTCGCTCGCTGTCGCTCGACGCACCTTCATAGTCGCAGACACACTAGGGAGGGGAGACTTACATGTGTGTATACGTGTGTCGCGCTGTTTATGTCTCATAGCTACGCTCATATACAGAAGGCGAAATATTCACAATATTCAACACGCCTCCTTGAATTTTCGACTTTTATTTATAATCTTCTATAATAATTTCAGCGCGTTTCTATTTTTAATAAATTTATCCTTACATAGACTCTTAGTGAATATGTCCGCTATATTTTTTTCACTTTCTATCTTTACAATATCGATAACACCTTTTTCGTAATTCTCATTTACATAATGACATTGTACTTCAATGTGCTTAGAATTTTTTGTTAAGTTACCGAATTTACCTATTGCTACTGCGCCTGAGTTATCCTCGTATATTTTGACAGGACTTTTAAATGTCGTATTGAAGGCGTCTTTCAAGAGATTAATTATAAATAATATTTCTGTTGTCGCTTCAGACAATGCAATGTATTCAGCAAATGTTGAATTTTTAGTCACAGTTTTTTGTTTCTGTGCTTTCCAATATATTATATTTCCATACATTCTTATAACAAATCCGGTGGTTGATTTTCTATCAATGTTATCACCTGCAAAGTCTGAATCGACCATACAATCGAGTTTATCCTTATTTAAGTTACAACCATAAGTTAATTTTAAATTTTTTGTTTTGTATAGATATTTTAATATTCGCATCGCGTATTTAAAATGTGTTGAATCGTAGCAACTCTGAAATCTACTTAAGTAGTTCACGCTGTAAGTTATGTCAGGTCTTGTACCTGTGCTAATATATAATAATTCACCTATTAAATTTCGATATTTTATTGTTTCATCTGCTTTATTAGCCTGTTCGAGTTTTAAATTTGTCTCCATCGGAGTATCATAAAGTTTCGCATTTTCTAAGTTGTACTTCACAGCCAATGATTCTATATATCTTTGTTGACTTAAGGTCATTATACCTTTCTCGTTATTATAATCAATGTCGATTCCTATATATGATTTAATTTTTCCTAGATCTTTCATTACAAATCTTTTCATTAAAGCAGATTTAACTTCATTGATTGTATCTTTATTTTTACAGCATATTAAGAGATCGTCTACGAATACTAACATATATATAGTATCATCGTCTGTGTTGTTTACATATAAACAGTAATCGTAATTGCTTCTTATGAACCCAAGTTCACTCACGCATTTATCAAATGTCTCATACTAAGCCTTTGGGCTTTCTCTCAATCCGTATAGTGCTTTTAATAATTTGCAAACTTTATTTTTGCCGGTTTCATAACCTTGTGGTTCATGAATATAAACTTCTGATTTTACTTTTCCATTAAGAAATGCTGTTTCTACATCCATTTGTTCTATGAACAGTTTATTTACGCAACAATAACTTAACAAAATTTTTAACGTTTCCATTTTCCCTACTGGCGAATAAACATTTTCCTGACATTCTCTTTGTTGAAAACCTCTAACAACTAACCTAGCCTTCAGAGAGTCATCGCTTTTTCTTTTATAGACCCACTTTACATCAATAATCTTTTTATTTTGAGGTTTATCAACTACAACCCATGTATTATTTTTCTTTAGACATTTAATTTCTGAATTCATAGCTTTTTGCCATTCTTTGAATTCACTGGAGTTTAACGCCTCCTCAAATGTATTCGGTACATTTGCGTTTACATAATGTATATAAATATAATGTGTTACAGGGTTTCCGTATCTTTGTACCGGACTTTTCTTTCTGTTTGATGTTCTTTTAACTTTTAAATTTTCATTTGAACGATTGAAAGCATTATCGATGTTCTCATTCTCATTTTCAATATTTTCAATTTCATCGTTATTATTAATTAAATTTTCATTGTCATAATTATTTTCAATAATACTGCTTGTATCACTACTTGAATCGTTTGATTCGTCTATATTGAATTCAATAATATTTTCATCGTTAACCTTTTCCAAACAGATTATTTCGGTGCCGTCTTCGACAATGTGTACATGTCTGGCATTTATTACTTTGTTATTCAACAAGACTATAACCATTGTGCGTATATCCTACTAATATACCTAATTCAGCTTTATCATCCCATTTTCCTTTTCTCAAAACTTCTGGTTTTCTAACGAAGACTACTTCCGTAAATTTTTAAGTTTTGTACATTAGGTTTATTTCCAAAAAGTATTTCAAAAGGGGTTTTACTTTCGTTTGAGTTAGCTATTGTACGGTTTTTCAAATAAGAGACTGTTTTAACAATTTCTGGCCAATATTTTAATGGTATTTTGGCCTCTCTTAACAGACATCTTCCTATATCCATAGCTGATCTGTTGAATCTTTCCGCTACTCCATTTAATTGATGGACGTAGGGTGAGCAAGGTAATAATTCTATTCCTTTCTCATTTATAAATTGATAAATTTCCTTATTCAAGTACTCTTTGCCATTATCACAATTTAATTTTTTAACTCTTTTATTAAATTTGTTTTCAACTAAATTTACATATTCTTTAAAACAAATTGCAGTCTCTGATTTGCTTTTAATACAATAAACTTTACTACATTTACTGTAATCATCAATGAAACTTAAAAAAACTTTTCTCCACCAGAACCTGTTGTTCTGTGTGGACCATTTAGATCAGTGTGAATTAACTCTAAAATTTCTGAAGTTTTACTTCTCTCATTTTTAAACGGTACATTAGCCATTTTACATTGAATACAATTTGCGCATTTCATTTCATTATTTTCTAATTTATCTGGTAAACCATCTACCAATTTATCTTTTACTAATTTGTTTAAATATTGAAAGTTGACATGGCCTAATGCTCTATGCCACTTTTCTTTTTCAGTTAATTTGACAGAGTTTACGTATAAATCATTTTCAAAATCCTTATATATGTTACTTTTCATGACATACAAATCATTTATTTTGTTTGCTACCGCAACTAATTCTCTGTTATTGTTATATATCTTTGCATTTTCATTTTTATAAACAATAGTACTGTTTCTTGTAATTTTTGAAACGCTTAATAGATTTTTATTAATTCCTTTTACAAAATAAACATTTTTTAAGTCTATTAATTTTTCATTATAATAATTTTTGAAATATGTTTTTATATTGCCTACTTTTGTGGCCTTTAAATTTTTACCATCTGGTAACTTTACTTCAATTGGATTTTTTAATACAATAAAATTTTCATACATTCTCTCATCATTCACAACATGATCAGTGCATCCGCTATCTAATAACCAACTGATTTCTTTGAATTTACCATTCTTTTCGCAACTATAATTATAAACATTCGTTATTCTATTTTTATTACCACAATCTTCGCCGAAGCTTGGATTGTGATAATGATAATGCTTAGATTCGACTTCACTATAGAACACATCACTCACAATTTCACTTTTCACTTCGTCGTGTTTGACCTCGATCATCCAGGTCTCAGCTGCTGGGTCTTCGCTGGGTTGACTGGAGTCTTCTTGCCTCTGCTGGGCTGCTCCTCTGCCACGACCATGTCCTCTGGAACTGCCTCGTTGATATCCTCGCTGGGATCCTCGTTGACCTGGACCTCTGCTCTGGGATGCTCCTCTGCTTTGGAATGCTCCTCTATTCTGGCTGGTCTGTAGTGGTCTCCAACAGTCCTTCTTGAAATGACCTTCCCGGCCACAGTTATAACACTGTCTCTTTGTCTTGACGTTGAATGTACTTACATTTTTCCTTTTTTCGTTGTCAGGCACTGTCATTATTTTTTCTTGAATTTTGGACTTAACATAGTCTACTGTTTGTTGAGCTTCTGGGACGAGATCAATGAAACTCCCAATAAAGCTGTAGCTTACTGGTAGTGCTCTAATTAAATACCTCATTTTTTCCTTTTCTGGTAATGTGCCTCCAGCTGCTTTAAATTTGTTGCAGGCTTGTTCGAAATCTACAAAAAATTCTTCAACTTTCTCATAATTTTTTAGTTTAATGTCTTCTAGTTGACCTCTGCATACTATTTGCAGCGCTGTAGATTTAGTAGAGTACATGCTCTTGAATTTTTCCATCATTTTGTAAGCTGTATCGCATTCACAAACATATTCTAATTGCTTGTCTGAAATAGTGCTTATTAATATATTTCTTGCTTTTAAATCCTTTTTCTTCCATTCATCTGGTTTATCTGTCTCAGCCCGTTCTCTTTCAGTTTGCTCTTTGCACTCTTTATACTCTAATAGAGTCATTAAGCGAAATTTCCAACTTGTATAGTTTGCACCATCAAAAATGGGAATTACTATATCTTCGAATTTTGCTTGCTTAGCCATCTCGACTTCTTTTAATTTAATATCTTCATTCACTTTTATTTCATCTTCTTTGGTTTTCACTTGTCCTTTAGTGTCCATTTCTCACGTGTATAACCTCAAATTCTGCCACGTGCTCTATTGTTGCACCGTGCAGCGTGCTTCAGACAAGAAATTTAATCTGCTCGCATCGGCTTGAATTTTCGTAATTTTACAAAAATTCCTTCTTTTATCACTTGAAGATATGTTTTATTCTTTATTCACACTTGTATTTTTCTTACTTTTGCACTTTTCCTTCAATATTTTTCACTGTCAATTTTCCGCGAGCCATGTGCTTGATTCTGCCACAATACTTGCCGAAGCTTGTATTGAGTCAGTCTTTTTCTTTTTACTTACCAACCACGGACTTCTGCTACCATGTTGGAGTTGGTGAATAGGTGTAGTAAAAATACTCTGGGTTATACTTAAAGAAATGACTAGTTTATTAGGTAGTGTGAATATAAAGAGGCGCTTGCCTACGCGCGAGATGCTACATGCTGGGCGTCCGAGACTAGAGAGAGTATAGCGCGTCGCTCGCTGTCGCTCGACGCACCTTCATAGTCGCAGACACACTAGGGAGGGGAGACTTATGTGTGAACATGTGTGTATACGTGTGTCGCGCTGTTTATGTCTCATAGCTACGCTCATATTCAGAAGGCGAAATATTCACAATATTCACCAATAGCTTTTCCGGAAAAGCCCCCAGGGCGATATACAGTGTTGAAAACGGGAAAAAAAATTCCCAGAGCCGCAATTATGCCGTCCGGAAAAATGTTTCGACGGTTTCTTGTAGATATCGTCTCCAAATGGTTAGAAAAAAATTATGAACGAAATAGCTTTTCCGGAAAAGCCCCCCCAGGGCGATATACTGTGTCTTAAACATGAAAAAAAAATCCCTGAACTGCAATTAAGTCATTCGGAAAAATGTTAAGACAGTTTCTTGTAGAACAAGTCTCCACATGCTTAGAAAAAAAATCATGAACAAAATAGCTTTTCCGGAAAAGCCCCCCCAGGGCGATATACTGTGGCTTAAACATGAAAAAAAATTCCCAGAGCCGCAATTACGTCGCTCGGAAAAATGTTTCGACGGTTTCTTGTAGATAACGTTTCCAAATGCTTAGAAAAATATTATGAACGAAATAGCTTTTCCGAAAAAGCCCCGCCCCCCCAGCGCGATATACTGTGTATTAAACATGAAAAAAAATTACCAGAGCCGCAATTAAGTCGTTCGGAAAAATGTTAAGACGGTTCCTTGTAGACCAAGTCCCCACATGCTTAGAAAAAAATCATTACCGAAATAGCTTTTCCGGAAAAGCCCCCCCAGGGCGATACATCGTGTCTGAAACATGAAAAAAAAATTGCCAGAGCCGCAATTAAGTCGTTCGGAAAAATGTTAAAACGGTTTCTTGTAGATCAAGTCTCCAAATGTTTAGAAAAAAATTATGAACGAAATAGCTTTTCCGAAAAAGCCCCCCCCAGGGCGATATACAGTGTCGTAAACTGGAAAATAAATTCCCAGAGCCGCAATTACGTCGTTGGGAAAAATGTTTCGACGGTTTCTTGTAGACCAAGTCACCACATGCTTAGAAAAAAATCATGAACGAAATAGCTTTTCCGGAAAAGCCCCCTCAAGACGATATACTGTGTCTTAAACACGAAAAAAAATTCCCAGAGCCGCAATGACGTCGCTCGGAAAGATGTTTCTACGGTTTCTTGTAGATACAGTCCCCAAATGCTTAGAAAAAAATTATGTACGAAATCGCTTTTCCGGAAATCCCCCCCCCCCCCCAGGGTGATGTACTGTGTCTTAAACACACTTTTGAATCTCTGAATAACATGTATTTTATAGAGAAAGTTGAGATGAACTGTCCCAATGAGATATCGCAAGAATGAAAATGACTGCATATCGCTTTTTAACCTCAAAGTCTCTACCAGCTGGAGTAGGTACAAAGTGGCTCGGCCAGCACAGCTTGCGAGATTCGGCTGGGCCCCAATATACGAGTTCCGCTAGAAACCAGCCAGCGGGCCCCGATTTGGGTACCTGTCCCTATTTGTGTGCTCTGTTATTTAAACGCGTCCGAGGACGCGTCATAGAAATAAGCTGATACGAAGACAGCATTGAAATAATTTTCTTTCAAAAATTAATCTATTTAGCTTTTATAAGATTTAAGTGTCAAATTTTTTTAGTCAGTACTAAGATTGCAATAATGCTTTAAAAAGTACATCATGTGATTTGGAAAGATTCATTACGTTTTCTTATTCGAAGTTGCTAAGAAACAACAATATTTTTATAAGAAAAGATAATGTATAATAGTACTTTGAAGTATAAAAAGTAAAAAGTGGTTACATGTTATAAAACTACTTTCATACTTACACAATAACCATTTATAACAAATTTCAAGATATTTCTTGTATTTTAAATGACTTTGTCCAGTAATACCGCACGCAATCAGCATTTGTGCGTGCCGATAGAGCGTAAACATAACGTTTGTTAGGTTATACGTGGCTCAAAAGTGATTGTACAAACTACGTTTTTTCGTGTAGAAATATTTCATCACGTTATAGAAAAGAGTGTTATAACCTTGTTTTTATTATATTATACATTTACTGGCAATACATTTTGGAAGTGAATTCAAAATTAACGTCAAAAAGAAGAAAATTGCATAAGAAGCCGATGCAAAATATATCAATGAACTTCCAAATCGTAGTACCGGTAAATTAATATATTTTTGTAATAAATATCTGAAACGCTAATATATTATCATAATTTGTATATTTATAAGTTTGATTATATTGAAAATGATATTTCTTATGATGATAAAGTACACTAATCGGGAGCACACAAACGTTTACAAGCACATTAATTGGGGGCATACAATCGCATTCATCGCCGTCTCTTGGGGCACACAAATGTAAGCAAAAATGATTTTTTTTACTTTTAATATAACTTTCGATAGAGTTGATATTTTGTAAAAAAAAAATTTCCGTATTTAGATTAAAATTAAACTATCAATATGTATTAATTTCACATTCGTGCATTGTTAAATGAGTTCAACAAATCGCGACCAACCGGGAAGCTTCCTTAAACGCTAATCGGAACAACTACCCTTCGCGATTTTTCAACTCTCATAATCATATGCTGAGTCTCTTGGAAAAAAAACAAAGAACATATATCGATAGATTTTCCCCCTCTTTCCAGTGGTGCTATTGTTTATTCTCTGAAATGCTTTTATACGGTCAAAAACTTGAGTTGAAAGTTCTGGTCGATTTTTCTAAAAGAACACTATTTTTTTTTTAAATATTTTTTTTCATTCGAAAGTACAAGTTTTCATCTTCGAAACCCAAAAATTTCAAGTTGGAGAAATGAAGGGTTCATAATAGCATTTAAAAGACGGCGGCGAGTCGCCGCGCGTGCTTTGTGCGCTACGCCGGAGCGCGCTGTTGCTGACGTATTTCACTATTTCGTTGTTTCGTACTTAATAAATATCATATAATAATTTAATAAATATCATATAATATTTTAATCTTTTTTTATTATAAGTCAATACTTTGTGATCCATCTTTTGGAATTTTTTGTTAATTTACTAATATCTTGTATCTGAATTTAATTGAATAGGTATTGTCTCAAATTTAGATTTCTTTACTTCTTGGATAGGTGAGTATACTTCTAAAGTTTCCGAGCCTGAGAGTTGTTATAGTTCAAGCCTCTTAACGTGTGCTAACAGTTTAATAGAATTAAATAATAGAATTACAGGAACCCTTTTTGCTGATTTTAACATTTGTTTTAATTTTATTTAATCGTTTCTAATTCATCATTTCAAGACATCTTTTTTCTCTTTTATATAAACTTAAAACTCATACTTTTATTTTCTAGCAGTGAAGTTCATATTTATAAACCTTGAGGGAGTACTCATCCAGAGAAGAATTTTTAAATTCTCTTTTAGGTTTCTTGGAAAAGTACGTCTTTTTTACCAAGAAGCGGCAAAATCATTTCACTGCAACACTAATCAGCGTAGTTTGGCAGCATTGGTCCTTTATTATAGAGAATTAAATTTTAAAACTTAAAAAAGCATGATACTTTTTTGAGACAATTTATCTCGTGCTGCCGTAGCAGTTTATCTAAAAAATTATAATCAGTTACCCCAATAAAAAACTCTCTTGATTTCGCCAAAAAAGGTATTTGTTTCACTGATGGAACTGGGCAATACTATAAAAACAAATACGACTTCCATAATCTTTTTCATCATTTTGAAGATTTTTCTGTTGAAGCAGAGCAGCGCTTTCACGCAACCGCGTACGGCAAAATGCATGAGAATTAATTGTGCCGCTTCTTGATCAATAGGGACGAACTTTTCCAAGAAACCCAGAGAAGTTAAAAATTTTCTTTTGGATAAAAACTCCCTCAAGGTTTGTGAATATGAAGATCACTGTTTGAAAATAAAAGAATAGTTTTAAGTTTATATAAAAGAGAAAAATGATGTATATGGTCAAAACTGAAACGAAGGCTAAAATCAGCAAAAAAAGTTCCTGTAACTCTGTCATTTCATTTTATTAAACTTTAGACTGCCGACCTGACTCATATATGAGCCAGCTGTGACCTTGAAAACTCGCTTCGACATATTAGATATTTATATAAATAAATTTTATAATGGTAAATAATGGTAAAGAATCAGCTGCGTACACAAAATTAAAAAAAGGTCGAAAAATCAGTCATTTTTTATGTTATTAATGTGCTTTGCCCATCGATATATTTATGTATATAGGAACAGGAACACACTTACGACCGTTGCACAATTTGTTTAGCTTTTCTGTGTGCCAAAATCTTTAATTTGAGCCCTGATACGTCGATGTATCATGAAAATTAGCCCATATAAAAGATTTATTCACCATACCCTGTCCGAAAGTCCACTTCCGCTCCCGACTCAGAAACGCGAGTATGATATTTTGGCCAGGGTATGGTATGGTAATAGTATATCTACTATTCTCAAAATTATTTTCCTCTTATGTCTCGAAAAAAATTAAAAAAAAAATTAGAGGTACGCTCATGGGTCAAGTTTTAATTGTTCTTTTAGCTTTTCTGAACATAAAAAGAAATATGTACAAACACAATTTAACGGTATTATTTTTTGGCGATACTTTCAAGTCAATTTTGGATTGAAAAAAAATTCAGGAAGAAAATGTCACCTTTTTTCTAAACGACGGAACTTGAAAAAGTGATTTAATTTTGAAGACACATCTACAGGAGAAAGTTTTTCTTGTTCTTTAAGCCTTTCTGAATGTGAAAAAAAATTATTTACAAGCCCGGTGATTGAATGGTATATTTTTTTGGCGCTACTTTTAAATCTAAAAATTAAGGAAAATTTGGTCTTTATTCTAAACTACAACTCTTATAAATACTGGCATCTGCGTATTTGATCTTTGAATAGATAAGAATCTACACTGAAACCATTACTTTAAAAGTTTCTGTTTTCTAAGAAATAATCGTTATTACAATATATGTGAAAATATAAAATATCAATCTTCTTTCAAACATCCCATCAGTTTTACGTATTTCTTATGATTGCTAAATAAAAAATTAAATGGAATAACTAATGTTCTTTATTGACTTAGTTATTTCAATTATAATATGCATTGAATTTGTTGTGTAATTATAAATAAATCGATTGGCAAAGCACATTAATAACATAAAAAATTACTGATTTTTCGACCTTTTTTTTAATTTTGTGTACGCAGCTGATTCTTTACCATTATTTATAATTGTTTTTTTATTTTTTATTTTTTATTGAAAGGCAAAAATTTTGAGCTTAAACTTTAGAGTTCCCAATAAGTTAAGAGTTCCTGAGATTTACTCGCATATTAACGTGAATTATTTATAATACAAAGTAATATTCACTAAGCACATCTCTTTTTAGATGGTAAACGGTAAGCAACTGTAAAAAATTATCTCTACTCGATGTTTAATTTTTTGACTATAATAAAATAGTACATTACGATACGTGGGCCGAGGCGAAGCCGAGGGCGTCATGACGCACGGCCAGGGCATCCAATTTCCGGCCCAAGTATTGTATACTATTTTTCTTACTCCCCGGCCGAAAGTACGTTCTGTAATTGTTAAATAATTGATAAAATTGCGTTGTCGTCTGCTAGCTGTGTTTGAGACGTTTGAGTGTTAGTTTTTCTTTCGACCCGCTCGATAGTACTGCCTCTGTCGGCCGCTTTGGGTAGCTCAGTCGATATTACCGACCGTTTTTTCTTTCGACCCGGCGTGGAGAGCTGGTTTTTGGGCCGTCTGCTACTTTCGCTGCTACACAGATGGTTTGATGCCCGCCCGACATTTGCAAGACCGAGGCGAAGCCGAGGTTTTGCTGGTCGGGGCGGGCATCAGAAACACATTCATTAAAAAAAGACAACACCACTTTTTATTTCAACTAACTCTTTTTTCTCGTCACAAGTGTACTTTCCTCTGTCTATTTCGTACGTGTCTAACCTTCACACCACACAAACATCTTTCGTCAGACATGCGCGCGGGCGCTCAAGCGCCGCGGGTCAGAAAAATTTCGGCAGCCAATCAGAGCGCGCGGTTGGTCTAAAATAGAATGCGAAAGTTTCTCTTTCGGCCCGGAGATGCGGGCCGAAAGTACGTACTTTCTGGTGGGCGAGTAAGAAAAATCTCTTAAATACTGAATATTAATATTTAAAAAATTTAGAACTCTTTGAATACCGGTTCTTCGTAGATGTCGAATGCAGCATTTAAATCTTATAATTGACTGAATTTTAAAGAAACAATTATTCTGATCGCAATAGATTGTTTATATTTGTTTAAATTAAGTTTTGGTTTAAAGAAATGCATTAAAATCAAGGTTTTTAAAAAGCAATTTTGTTAAATTGTAATCTCGAAATTTATGATCTATGAATCAAACTCTATAAAAAGCGATGGTTATTTTATCCAATTGCATAAATGGGGAGACAGAAACGAAAACATTTCCGACTCCGGGGCCAGGTAGAATCGCTAGAAACTGAAAAATGGCTCCCGAGTGTCAAAGCGACAGTCAGCACGCGCACGCTCATATGACAATATTGCCGCCGAGGCCGCAGCACATGGCCCCAGGCTCCGCTCCCCTGACCCCTCCGGCAGCTTGTGTTTGTGTATATATATATATATATATATATATTCGAGCGCAGCTAGCTCTCGCGTGCTGCGATGGCCGAGCCCGTCTTTCTCCAAATTTTCCCACTCCGCACCGACCAGTACACTCATAGCGCGTATTCAGGCGCAGACGACTCGCGAGCTGCGAGGCACTACGTGCTGATCGGTACACTTATAGTGCATATCGAAGCGTCTGCCAGAAACCAGCCAGCGGGCGCGAGCTGAGCTTCTTTCACGTAAAATGCGCTCTGTTCAACTCGCTCGTAATCATATTATGAGTCTCTCGGAAAAAACAATGAACATGTATCGATACCTTTTTTACCACTTTTTCCAGTAATGCTATTGTTTATTCTCCGAAATGCTTTTGTCAAAAACTTGATTTGAAAGTTCGGACTGGTTTTTCTAAAAGAATAACATGTTTATTTTTGTAATTAAATATTTCATTCGAAAGTACATGTCTTCAGTTTCAAAACCCCAAAATTTCAAGTTTGAGAACTGAAGGGTTCATAAGTAATAAAATTTATAAGACAGCGGCGCATCGCAACAGTTTAATAAACTGAAATAATAGAGTTATAGAAATTTTTTTTGCTGATTTTAACCTTTGTTTTAGTTTTAATTTGTCGTTTCTAATTTATCATTTGAAGACATTTTTTTTCTCTTTTATATAAACTTTAAAACTTATTCTTTTATTTTCAAACAGTGATCTTCTTATTTATAAACCTTGAGGAATTTCTTATCCAAGGGAAAATTTGTAACTTCTCTAGGTTTCTTGGAAAAGTTCGCCTCTATTGACCAAGAAACGGCACAATCAATTGTCATGCATTTTTGCGTACGCGGTTGCGTGAAAGCGCTGCTCTGCTTCAACAGAAAAATCTTCATAATGACGAAAAAGATTATGGAAGACGTATTTGTTTTTATAGTATTACCCAGTTCCATCGGTGAAACAAATACCTTTTTTGCGAAATCAAAAGAACTTTTATTAGGGTAATTGATTATAATTTTTTAGATAAACTGCTACGACAGCACGAGATTAATTGTTTGAAAAAGTATGATGCTTTTTTAAGTTTTAAAATTTAATTCTCTATAATAAAGGACCAATGCTGCCAAACTACACTGATTAGTGTTGCAGTGAAATGATTGTGCCGCTTCTTGGTAAAAAAGACATACTTTTCCAAGAAACCTAAAAGAGAATTTAAAAATTCTTCTCTGGATGAGGACTCCCTTAAGGTTTGTAAATATGAAGTTCACTGTTTAAAAATAAAAGAATGAGTTTTAAGTTTATATAAAAGAGAAAAAAGATGTCTTCAAATGATGAATTAAAAACGATGAATTAAAACTAAAACAAAGCAAAACGAGTTCCTGTAACTCATTTCATTCCTGTAACTCATTATTTATCCTGTAACTCATCATTTATCCTGTAACTCATCATTTCATTCTATTAAACTGTTAGCACACGTTAAGAGGGTTGAACTATAACATTTCTCAGGATCAGAAATTTTAGAATTTAACAAAATTGCTTTTTAAAAACCTTGATTTTAATGCATTTCTTTAAACCAAAACTTCAAATAGAAACAATCTATTGCAATCAGAATAATAGCTTCTCGAAAATTTAGGCAATTTTAAGATTAACATGTTACATTCGACATCTACGAAGAACCAATATTCAAAGATTTATAAATTTTTCAAATATTAATTTTCAGTATTTAAGAGATTTTTTATTATAGTCAAAAAATTAAACATCGAGTAGAAATTATTACAGTTGCCATTTACCATCTAAAAAGAGATGTGCCTAGTTAATATTACTTTGTATTATAAATAATTCACATTAATATGCGAGTAAATCTCAGGAACTCTTAACTTATTGGGAACCTCAAAGTTTAAGCTCAAAATTTTTGCCTTTCAATAAAAAATAAAAAATAAAAAAACAATTATAAATAATGGTAAAGAATCAGCTGCGTACACAAAATTTAAAAAAGGTCGAAAAATCAGTCATTTTTTATGTTATTAATGTGCCTTGCCAATCGATTTATTTATAATTACACAACAAATTCAATGCATATTATAATTGAAATAACTAAGTCAATAAAGAAAATTAGTCATTCCATTTAATTTTTTATTTAGCAATCATAAGAAATACGTAAAACTTATGTGATGTTTGAAACAAGATTGATATTTTATATTTTCACATATAATGGTATTAACGATTATTTCTTAGAAAACAGAAACTTTTAAAGTAATAATTTCAGTGTAGATTCTTATCTATTCAAAGATCAAATACGCAGATGCCAGTATTTATAAGAGTTGCAGTTTAGAATAATGACCAAATTTTCCTTAATTTTTAGATTTAAAAGTAGCGCCAAAAAGTATACCATTCAATCACCGGGCTTGTAAATAATTTTTTTTTCACATTCAGAAAGGCTTAAAGAACAAGAAAAACTTTCTCCTGTAGATGTGTCTTCAAAATTAAATCACTTTTTCAAGTTTCGTCGTTTAGAAAAAAGGTGACATTTTCTTCCTGAATTTTTTTTCAATCCAAAATTGACTTGAAAGAATCGCCAAAAAATAATACCGTTAAATTGAGTTTGTACATATTTCTTTTTATGTTCAGAAAAGCTAAAAGAACAATTAAAACTTGACCCATGAGCGTACCTCTAATTTTTTTTTTAATTTTTTTCGAGACATAAGAGGAAAATAATTTTGAGAATAGTAGATATACTATTACCATACCATACCCTGGCCAAAATATCATACTCGCATTTTTCAGCCGGGAGCGAAAGTGGACTTTCGGACAGGGTATGGTGAATAAATCTTTTATATGGGCTAATTTTCATAGTACATCGACGTATCAGGGCTCAAATTAAAGATTTTGGCACATAGAAAAGCTAAACAAATTGTGCAACGATCGTAAGTGTGTTCCTGTTCCTATATACATAAATATATCGATGGGCAAAGCACATTAATAACATAAAAAATGACTGATTTTTCGACCTTCTTTTAATTTTGTGTACGCAGCTGATTCTTTACCATTATTTATAATTGTTTTTTTATTTTTTATTGAAGGGCAAAAATTTTGAGCTTTAGTTCATTTGACTGCTTAAACTTTGGAATTCCCAATAAGTTAAGAGTTCCTGAGATTTACTCGCATATTAACGTGAATTATTTATTATACAAAGTAATATTCACTATGCACATCTCTTTTTAGATGGTAAACGGTAAGCAACTGTAAAAAATTATCTCTACTCAATGTTTAATTTTTTGACTATAATAAAAAATCTCTTAAATACTGAAAATTAATATTTAAAAAATTTATAACTCTTTGAATACTGCTTCTTCGTAGATGTCGAATGCAACATTTAAATCTTATAATTGACTGAATTTTGAAGAAACAATTATTCTGATCGCAATAGATTGTTTATATTTGTTTAAATTAAGTTTTGGTTTAAAGAAATGCATTAAAATCAAGGTTTTTAAAAAGCAATTTTGTTAAATTGTAACCCCGAAATTTAGGGTCTACGAATCAAACTCTATAAAAAGCGATGGTTATTTTATTCAATTGCATAAA
Organism: Torymus aiolomorphi; assembly: GCA_036365515.1. Lineage (NCBI taxonomy): Eukaryota > Metazoa > Arthropoda > Insecta > Hymenoptera > Torymidae > Torymus > Torymus aiolomorphi. Next base: position 113,418,690 of record CM070873.1, read on the forward strand.
TGGGGAGACAGAAGCGAAAAAATTTCCAACTCCTGGGCCAGGTAGAATCGCTAGAAACTGAAAAACGGCTCCTAAGTGTCAAAGCGACAGTCAGCACGCGCACGCTCATATGATAACATTGCCGTCGAGGTCGCAGCACACGGCCCCAGGCTCCGCTCTGGCAGCTTGCTGTTTGTATATATATATATTCGAGCGCAGCTAGCTCTCGCGTGCTGCGCTGGCCGAGCCCGTCTTTCTCCCAATTCCCCCACTCCGCGCCGACCAGTACACTCAAAGCGCGTATTCGGACGCAGACGACTCGCGAGCTGCGAGGCACTTCGTGCTGATCGGTACACTTATAGTGCATATCGGAGCGTCCGCAAGAAACCGGCCAGCGGGCGCGAGCCGAGCATTTTTCGCGTAAAATGCGCTCTGTTCAACTCGCTCGCAATCATATGATAAGTCTCTCGGAAAAAAACAGTGAACATATATTGATACATTTTTCCTCCTCTTTGCAGTTATGCTATTGTTTATTCTCCGTAATGCTTTTTTAGGTCAAAAACTTGAGTTGAAAGGTCGGACCGATTTTTCTAAAAGAATAACATGTTTTTTTTTTTTTTTTTTGAACTTTTTTCATTCGAAAGTACAAGTCTTCAGTTTCAAAACCCCAAAATTTCAAGTTGGAGAAATGAAAGGTTCATAAGTAATTAAATTAAAAAGACGGCGGAGCGTTGCAACATTTTAACCTTTAGACTGCCGGCATTTTTACGTTAAAAATGAATATTTTTAAAAGGTAAAATTTATTTATATAAATATCTAATATGTCGAAACAAGTTTTCAAGGTCATAGCTGGCTCATATATGAGCCAGGTCGGCAGTCTAAAGGTTAATAAAATGAAATGATAGAGTTACAGGAACTTTTTTTGCTGATTTTAACCTTTGTTTCAGTTTTGATCATATACATCATGTTTCTCTTTTATATAAACTTTAAACTAATTCTTTTATTCTCAAACAGTGATATTCATATTCACAAACCTTGAGGGAGTTTTTATCCAAAAGAAAATGTTTAACTTCTATGGGTTTCTTGGAAAAGTTCGTCCCTATTGATCAAGAAGCGGCACAATCAATTCTCATGCATTTTTCCGTACGCGGTTGCGTGAAAGCGCTGCTCTGCTTCAACAGAAAAATCTTCAAAATGATGAAAAAGATTATGGAAGTCGTATTTGTTTTTATAGTATTGCCCAGTTCCATCAGTGAAACAAATACCATTTTTGGCGAAATCAAGAGAGTTTTTTATTAGGGTAATTGATTATAATTTTTTAGATAAACTGCTACGGCAGCACGAGATAAATTGTCACAAAAAAGTATCATGCTTTTTTAAGTTTTAAAATTTAATTCTCTATAATAAAGGACCAATGCTGCCAAACTACACTGATTAGTGTTGCAGTGAAATGATTTTGCCGCTTCTTGGTAAAAAAGACGTACTTTTCCAAGAAACCTAAAAGAGAATTTAAAAATTCTTCTCTGGATGAGTACTCCCTCAAGGTTTATAAATATGAACTTCACTGTTTGAAAATAAAAGTATGAGTATTAAGTTTATATAACAGAGAAAAAAGATGTCTTCAAATGATGAATTAGAAACGATGAATTAAAATTAAAACAAAGGTTAAAATCAGCAAAAAGAGTACCTGTAACTCTATTATTTAATTCTATTAAACTGTCAGCACACATTAAGAGGCTTGAACTATAACAATTCTCAGGGTCGGAAACTTTAGAAGTATACTCACGTATCCAAAAGTAAAGAAATCTAAATTTGAGACAAGACCTATTCAATTAAATTCAGATACAAGATATTAGTAAATTAACAAAAAATTGCAAAAGATGGAACACAAAGTATTGACTAATAATAAAAAAAGATTAAAAAATTTATTTTATGATATTTATTAAGTACGAAACAACGAAATAGTGAAATACGTCGGCAACAGCGCGCTCCGGCGTAGCGCACAAAGCACGCGCAGCGACTCGCCGCCGTCTTTTAAATGTTATTACTTATGAACCCTTCATTTCTCCAACTTGAAATTTTTGGGTTTCGAGGATGAAAACTTGTACTTTAGAATGAAAAAATTTATTTAAAAAAAAATAGTATTCTTTTAGAAAAATCGGCCAGAAATTTCAACTCAAGTTTCTGACCGCATAAAAGCATTTCAGAGAATAAACAATAGCACCACTGGAAAGAGGGGGAAAATCTATCGATATATGTTCTTTGTTTTTTTTTCCAAGAGACTCAGCATATGATTATGAGAGAGTTGAAAAATCGCGAAGGGTAGTTGTTCCGATTAGCGTTTAAGGAAGCTTCCCGGTTGGTCGCGATTTGTTGAACTCATTTAACAATGCACGAATGTGAAATTAATACATATTGATAGTTTAATTTTAATATAAATACGGAAATATTTTTTTCCACAAAATATCAACTCTATCGAAAGTTATATTAAAAGTAAAAAAAATCATTTTTGCCTACATTTGTGTGCCCCAAGAGACGGCGATGAACGCAATTGTATTCCCCCAATTAATGTGCTTGTACACGTTTGTGTGCTCCCGATTAGTGTACTTTATCATCATAAGAAATATCATTTTCAATATAATCAAACCTATAAATATACAAATTATGATAATATATTAGCGTTTCACATATTTATTACAAAAATATATTAATTTACCGGTGCTACGATTTGGAAGTTCATTGATATATTTTTCATCGGTTTCTTATGCAATTTTCTTCTTTTTGACGTTAATTTTGAATTCACTTCCAAAATCTATTGCCAGTAAAAGTATAATATAATAAAAAGAAGGTTATAACACTCATTTCTATAACGTGATGAAATATTTCTACACGAAAAAACGTAGTTTGTACAATCACTTTTGTGCCACGTATAACCTAACAAACGTTATGTTTACGCTCTATCGGCACGCACAAATGCTGATTGCGTGCGGTATTACTGGACAAAGTCATCTAAAATACAAGAAATATCTTGAAATTTGTTATAAATGGTTATTTTGTAAGTGTGAAAGTAGCTTTATAACATGTAACCACTTTTTACATTTTATACTTCAAATTACTATTATACATTATCTTTTCTTATAAAAATATTGTTGTTTCTTAGCACCTTCGAATAAGAAAAAGTAATGAATCTTTCCAAATCACATGTACTATTTAAAGCAATATTGCAATCTTAGTACTGACTAAAAAAATTTGACACTTAAATCTTATAAAAGCTAAATAGATTAATTTTTGAAAGAAAATTATTTCAATGCTGTTTTGGTATCAGCTTATTTGTATGAGGGGTTCTCGGACGCGTTTAAATAACATAGCACACCAAATAGGGACAGGTACAAAAATCGGGGCTCGCTGGCTGGTTTCTAGCGGAACTCGTATATTGGGGCCCAGCCGAATCTCGCAAGCTGTGCTGGCTGAGCCACTTTGTACCTACTCCAGCTGGTAGACACTTTGAGATTAAAAAAAGGTATGCAGTCATTTTCTTTCTTGCGATATCTCATTGGGACAGTTCATCTCAACGTTCTCTAGAAAATACATGTTATTCAGAGGTTCAAAAGTGGGTCGAAGACACAGTACATCACCGTGGGGGGGCTTTTCCGGAAAAGCTATTTCGTTCATGATTTTTTTCTAAGCATGTGGGGACTTGGTCTACAAGAAACCGTCTTAACATTTTTCCGCACGACTTAATTGCGGCTCTGGGAATTTTTTTTCATGTTTAAGACACAGAATATCGCCCTGGGGGGGCTTTTCCGGAAAAGCTATTTCGTTCATAATTTTTTTCTAAGCATTTGGGGACTTGACCTACAAGAAACCGTCTTAACATTTTTCCGAACGACTTAATTGCGGCTCTGGCAATTTTTTTTCATGTTTAAGACACAGTGTATCGCCCTGGGGGGGCTTTTCAGGAAAAGCTATTTCGTTCATAATTTTTTTCTAAGCATTTGAGGACTTGATCTACAAGAAACCATCGAAACATTTTTCCGAACGACTTAATTGCGTCTCTGGCAATTTTTTTTCATGTTTAAGACACAGTATATCGCCCTGGTGGACTTTTCCGGAAAAGGTATTTCGTTGATAATTTTTTTCTAAGCATTTGGGGACTCATCTACAAGAAACCATCGAAACATTTTTCCGAACGACGTAATTGCGGCTCTGGAAATCTTTTTTCCCGTTTTCGACACTGTATATCGCCCTGGGGGGGCTTTCCCGGAAAAGCTATTTCGTTCAAGATTTTTCTCTAAGCATGTGGGGACTTGGTCTACAGGAAACCGTCAAAACATTTTTCCGAAAGACGTAATTGCGGCTCTGGGAATTTTTTTTCATGTTTAAGATACAGTGTATCGCCCAGGGGGGGCTTTTCCGGAAAAGCTATTTCGTTCATAAATTTTCTCAGCATTTGGAAACGTTATCTACTAGAAACCGTCGAAACATTTTTCCGAACGACGTAAGAGCGGCTCTGGGAATTTTTTATCCCGTTTTCGACACTGTATATCGCCCTGGGAGGGCTTTTCCGGAAAAGCTATTTCGTTCATGATTTTTTTCAAGCATTTGGGGAGTTGACCTACAAGAAGCCGTCTTAACATTTTTCCTAACGACTTAATTGCGGCTCTGGCAATTTTTTTTCATGTTTAAGACACAGTGTATCGCCCAGGGGGGGCTTTTCCGGAAAAGCTATTTCGTTCATAAATTTTCTCAGCATTTGGAAACGTTATCTACTAGAAACCGTCGAAACATTTTTCCGAACGACGTAAGAGCGGCTCTGGGAATTTTTTATCCCGTTTTCGACACTGTATATCGCCCTGGGAGGGCTTTTCCGGAAAAGCTATTTCGTTCATAATTTTTTTCTAAGCATTTGAGGACTTGATCTACAAGAAACCATCGAAACATTTTTCCGAACGACTTAATTGCGTCTCTGGCAATTTTTTTTCATGTTTAAGACACAGTATATCGCCCTGGTGGACTTTTCCGGAAAAGGTATTTCGTTGATAATTTTTTTCTAAGCATTTGGGGACTCATCTACAAGAAACCATCGAAACATTTTTCCGAACGACGTAATTGCGGCTCTGGAAATCTTTTTTCCCGTTTTCGACACTGTATATCGCCCTGGGGGGGCTTTCCCGGAAAAGCTATTTCGTTCAAGATTTTTCTCTAAGCATGTGGGGACTTGGTCTACAGGAAACCGTCAAAACATTTTTCCGAAAGACGTAATTGCGGCTCTGGGAATTTTTTTTCATGTTTAAGATACAGTGTATCGCCCAGGGGGGGCTTTTCCGGAAAAGCTATTTCGTTCATAAATTTTCTCAGCATTTGGAAACGTTATCTACTAGAAACCGTCGAAACATTTTTCCGAACGACGTAAGAGCGGCTCTGGGAATTTTTTATCCCGTTTTCGACACTGTATATCGCCCTGGGAGGGCTTTTCCGGAAAAGCTATTTCGTTCATGATTTTTTTCAAGCATTTGGGGAGTTGACCTACAAGAAGCCGTCTTAACATTTTTCCTAACGACTTAATTGCGGCTCTGGCAATTTTTTTTCATGTTTAAGACACAGTGTATCGCCCAGGGGGGGCTTTTCCGGAAAAGCTATTTCGTTCATAAATTTTCTCAGCATTTGGAAACGTTATCTACTAGAAACCGTCGAAACATTTTTCCGAACGACGTAAGAGCGGCTCTGGGAATTTTTTATCCCGTTTTCGACACTGTATATCGCCCTGGGAGGGCTTTTCCGGAAAAGCTATTTCGTTCATGATTTTTTTCTAAGCATGTGGGGACTTGGTCTACAAGAAACTGTCAAAACGTTTTTCCGAACGACGTAATTGCGGCTCTGGTTTTTTTTTCATGTTTAAGACACAGTATATCCCCTAGGGGGGCTTTTCCGGAAAAGCTATATCGTTCATAATTTTTCCCTAAGCATTTGGGGACTTGATCTAAAAGAAACCATCGAAACATTTTTCCGCACGACTTAATTGCGGCTCTGGCATTTTTTTTCATGTTTAAGACACAGTATATCGCCCTGGTGGGCTTTTCCGGAAAAGCTATTTCGTTCATAAATTTTCTAAGCATTTGGAAACGTTATCTACAAGAAACAGTCGAAACATTTTTCCGAACGACGTAAGAGCGGCTCTGGGAATTTTTTATCCCGTTTTCGACACTGTATATCGCCCTGGGAGGGCTTTTCCGGAAAAGCTATTTCGTTCATGATTTTTTTCTAAGCATTTGGAAACGTTATCTATAAGAAACCGTCGAAACATTTTTCCGAACGACGTAAGAGCGGCTCTGGGAATTTTTTTTCCCGTTTTGGACACTGTATAACGCCCTGGGAGGGCTTTTCCGGAAAAGCTATTTCGTTCATGATTTTTTTCTAAGCATGTGGGGACTTGCTCTACAAGAAACCGTCAAAACATTTTTCCGAACGACGTAATTGCGGCTCTGGGAATTTTTTTTTATGTTTAAGACACAGTATATCGCCCTGGGGGTCTTTTCCGGGCAAGCTATTTCGTTCATAATTTTTTTCTAAGCATTTGGGAACGTTATCTATAAGAAACCGTCGAAACATTTTTCCGAACGACGTAATTGCGGCTCTGGGAATTTTGTTTTCCCTTTTCAACACTTTTTATCGCCCTGGGGGGGCTTTTCCGGAAAAGCTATTTCGTTCATGATTTTTTTCTAAGCATGTGGGGACTTGGTCTACAAGAATCCGTCAAAACATTTTTCGGAACGACGTAATTGCGGCTCTGGGAATTTTTTTTCATGTTTAAGACACAGTATATCGCACTGGGGGTGCTTTTCCGGAAAAGCTATTTCGTTCATAATTTTTTTCTAAGCATTTGGGGACTTGATCTACAAGAAACCGTCTTAACATTTTTCCGAACGACTTAATAGCGTCTCTGGGAATTTTTTTTCATGTTTAAGACACAGTATATCGCCCTGGGGGGGCTTTTCCGGAAAAGCTATTTCGTTCATAATTTTTTTCTAAGCATTTGGAAACGTTATCTACAAGAAGCCGTCAAAACATTTTCCCGAACGACGTAATTGCGGCTCTGGGAATTTTTTTTCATGTTTAAGACACAGTATATCGCCCTGTGGGGGCTTTTTCGGAAAAGCTATTTCGTTCATAATTTTTTTCTAAGCATTTGGAAACGTTATCTAAAAGGAACCGTCGAAACTTTTTTCCGAACGACGTAATTGCGGCTCTGGGAATTTTTTTCCTGTGTTCGACACTGTATATCGTCGTGAAGGGGTTTTTCGGAAAAGTGATTGCCTTCATAATTTTTTTTTAGGTCGTGTGGGATCTTTCCTTCAAATACCAGTTGCAAAATTTTTCCTAGCCAAGTTATTGCGACTCTGGGAATTTTAGTATTCGTGTGTGTCCCTGTGGGAAAATTGACTCGTCTGTAAGGGTGGTTTTGGGGGTGGTTTATGGGGGGGGCGAAGTGCTAAATTAGTTTTTACACGGTTTTTGGTCCATTCCTACCCTGTTTTATGGTTTTAAACCGGTTATAATGTTAATCGCAAATTTTAGTTTTTTCGTTCAACTTTGAACGTTCGGAATTTCAAACACATAACCCAGAGACATCGAGCGTCGTCTTTTCTCGTGCGAACAACTTCTCCAAAGACAAAATCGAAAGGGTTTCTTGCATCGAATAGTGACGGGGAATGAAAAGTGGATCTACTACGGCAACCCAAAGCATAGGAAATGAAATCATGGGGTAAGCCCGGCCATGTACCAACTTCAACGGCCAAACCGAATATTTATTGTAAAAAGTTAATGTTGTGCATTTGGTGGGATCAGCTCGGAGTAATCTATTACGAGCTACTCCAGCCTAACGAAACTATCACTGGAGAACGTTATCAACAGCAACTGTTGCAATTGAGCAGAGAATTCAAGCTTAAACGACCCCAATATGCCAAAAGACATGACAAAGTGATTTTTCAGCCAACAACATTCGACCACATGTTGCGAAAGTCGTCAAGGATACTTTGGAAGCTTTACAATGGGATGTCTTACCCCACCCGCGGTATTCACCAGACATTGCTCCTTCGGACTATCACTTGTTCCAGTCGATGGCTCACGCCCTGGTCAAGCAGCACTTCACTTCTTACGAAGAAGCCAAAAATTGGGTCGATTCATGGGTAGCCTCAAAAGATGAAGAGTTTTTTCGACGTGACATCCGAATGCTGCCAGAAAGATGGCAAAAAGTAGTAGCCAATGACGGACAATATTTTGAATAAAATGTAACGTATATTTTTTTACAATAAATTGATAATTTTTATAAAAAAACGGCGGAAACTTATTTGTATTTACAATATTTATTGAATATGAAAATATTAAAAATTAGAACCATTAAATCTCAAAATTCATTAATTTTGAGTAAAACAAAGAAAAAGGCCCACAGTGTGTACATTTAATTATTTTTGTATATATAACCTGTTAAATCAGTATCGTCACTTACAATATAAGAAACTTGAAATTAAAAAAAAAATGTCCGGGTTACGAAATGGGAAAGTTACAAAAATGTTAATTGAAAATTAATATCGTTTATGTATTTTGCATAGTGAAAAATTTTAATTAATCAGTTCCATATTTCCCATAGGGGAATTGAAGTCAACTCTGGACGTGCTCGGTTTCGATATAAGCTACTGCAGATTGTGCAAAATTTCGAAATTCTAAATTACGAATTTCATCAATACGATTTCAAAGCAAATATAACTTGTTTCTAATGATTTATTTCGAAATATGTTTATTGTATCCCTATTAAAATTCTATTAATGACATTCGATATTTCGGAGAGTAGGTGAATTGTTACATTCGAAAATATGATTTTCGTAATTTAGAATTTCGAAATTTTGCACAATCTGCAGTAGCTTATATCGAAACCGAGCACGTCTATAGTTGACTTCAATTCCCCTATGGGAAATATGGAAATGATTAATTAAAATTTTTCACTATGCAAAATACATAAACGATATTAATTTTCAATTAACATTTCTGTAACTTTCCCATTTCGTAACCCATTTTTTTCTTTTAATTTCAAAAGTTTCTTATATTGTAAGTAGCGATACTGATTTAACAGGTTATATATACAAAAATAATTAAATGTACACACTGTGGGCATTTTTCTTTGTTTTACTCAAAATTAATGAATTTTGAGATTTGATGGTTCTAATTTTTAATATTTTCATATTCAATAAATATTGTAAATACAAATAAGTTTCCGCCGTTTTTTTATAAAAATTATCAATTTATTGTAAAAAAATATACGTTACCTTTTATTCAAAATATTGTCCGTCATTGGCTACTACTTTTTGCCATCTTTCTGGCAGCATTCGGATGTCACGTCGAAAAAACTCTTCATCTTTTGAGGCTACCCATGAATAGACACAATTTTTGGCTTCTTCGTAAGAAGTGAAGTGCTGCTTGACCAGGGCGTGAGCCATCGACCGGAACAAGTGATAGTCCGAAGGAGCAATGTCTGGTGAATACCGCGGGTGGGGTAAGACATCCCATTGTAAAGCTTCCAAAGTATCCTTGACGACTTTCGCAACATGTGGTCGAACGTTGTTGGCTGAAAAATCACTTTGTCATGTCTTTTGGCATATTGGGGGCATTTATGCTTGAATTCTCTGCTCAATTGCAACAGTGCTGTTGATAACGTTCTCCAGTGATAGTTTCGTTAGGCTGGAGTAGCTCGTAATAGATTACTCCGAACTGATCCCACCAATGCACAGCATTAACTTTTTACAATAAATATTCGGTTTGGCCGTTGAAGTTGGTACATGGCCGGGCTTACCCCATGATTTCATTTCCTATGCTTTGGGTTGCCGTAGTAGATCCACTTTTCATTCCCAGTCATTATTCGATGCAAAAAACCCTTTTGATATTGTCTTTGGAGAAGTGGTTCGCACGTGAAAAAACGGCGCTCGATGTCTCTGGGTTATGTGTTTGAAATTCCGAACGGTCAAAGTTGAACGAAAAAACTTAAATTTGCGATTTACATTATAACCGGTTTAAAACCATAAAACAGGGTAGGAATGGACCAAAAACCGTGTAAAAACTAATTTAGCACTTCGCACCCCCCCCATAAACCACCACCAAAACCACCCTCACACCACAGCGACACACACGAAAATTAAAATTCCCAGAATCGCAATAACTTCGCTAGGAAAATTTTGCAACTGGTATTTGAAGGAAAGGTCCCCCACATGACCTAAAAAAAAATTATGAAGGAAATCACTTTTCCGGAAAAACCCTTCACGACGTTATACAGTGTCGAACAGGGGAAAAATTTCCAGAGCCGCAATTACGTCGTTCGGAAAAAAGTTTCGACGGTTTCTTGTAGATAACGTTTCAAAATGATTAGAAAAAAATTATGAACGAAATAGCTATTCCGGAAAAGCCCCCACAGGGCGATATACGGTGTCTTAAACATGAAAAATAATTCCCAGAGCCGCAATTACGTCGTTCCGAAAAATGTTTTGACGGTTTCTTGTAGACCAAGTCCCCACATGCTTAGAAAAAAATCATGAACCAAATAGCTTTTCCGGAAAAGCCATCCCAGGGCGATATACAGTATCAAAAACGGGAAAAAAAATTCCCAGAGCCGCAATTACGTCGTCCGGAAAAATGTTTCGACGGTTTCTTGTAGATAACGTTTCCAAATGCTTAGAAAAAAATTATGAACGAAATAGCTTTTCCGGAAAAGCCCCCCCCAGAGCGATACACTGTGTCTTAAACATGAAAAAAAAGTTCCCGGAGCCGCAATTAAGTCGTTCGGAAAAATGTTAAGACGGTTTCTTGTAGGTCAAGTCCCCAAATGCTTAGAAAAAAATTATGAACGAAATAGCTTTGCCGGAAAAACCCCCCTAGGGTGATATACAGTGTCGAAGACGGGAAAAAAAATTCCTAGAGCCGCAATTACGTCGTTCGGAAAAATGTTTCGATGGTTTCTTGAAGATCAAGTCCCCAAATGCTTAGAAAAAATTATGAACGAAATAGCTTTTCCGGAAAAGCCCACCCAAGGCTATATACTGTGTCTTAAACATGAAAAAAAATTCCCAGAGCCGCAATTACGTCGTTCGGAAAAATGTTTCGATGCTTTCTTGTAGATCAAGTCCCCAAATGCTTACAAAAAATTATGAACGAAATAGCTTTTCCGGAAAAGCCCCCCCAGGGCGATATACTGTGTCTTAAACATGAAAAAAAATTCCCAGAGCCGCAGTTAAGTCGTTCGGAAAAATGTTAAGACGGTTGCTTGTCGGTCAAGTCCCCAAATGCTTAGAAAAAAATTATGAACGAAATAGCTTTTCCGGAAAAACCCCCCCAGGGCGATATACAGTGTCGAAAACGGGAAAAAAAATTCCCAGAGCTGCAATTATGTCGTTCGGAAAAATTTTTCGATGGTTTCTTGTAGATCAAGTCCCCAAATGCTTAGAAAAAATTATGAACGAAATAGCTTTTCCGGAAAAGCCCATCCAAGGCTATATACTGTGTCTTAAACATGAAAAAAAATTCCCAGAGCCGCAATTAAGTCGTTCGGAAAAATGTTAAGACGGTTTCTTGTAGGTCAAGTCTCCAAATGCTTAGAAAAAAATTATGAACGAAATAGCTTTTCGGGAAAAACCCCCCATGGCGATATACTCTGTCTTAAACATGAAAAAAAATTCCCAGAGCAGCAATTACGTCGTTCGGAAAAATTTTTTGACGGTTTCTTGTAGACCAAGTCCCCACATGCCTAGAAAAAAATCATGAACGAAATAGCTTTTCCGGAAAAGCCTCCCCAGGGCGATATACCATGTCGAAAACGGGAAAAAAAATTCCCAGAGCCGCAATTACGTCGTTCGGAAAAATGTTTCGATGGTTTCTTGTAGATCAAGTCCCCAAATGCTTAGAAAAAATTATGAACGAAATAGCTTTTCCGGAAAAGCCCTCCCAGGGCGATATACTGTGTCTTAAACATGAAAAAAAATTCCCAGAGCCGCAATTAAGTCGTTCGGAAAAATGTTAAGACGGTTTCTTGTAGGTCAAGTCCCCAAATGCTTAGAAAAAAATTATGAACGAAATAGCTTTTCCGGAAAGACCCCCCAGGGCGATATACCGTGTCTTAAACAGGAAAAAAAATTCCCAGAGCAGCAATTATGTCGTTCGGAAAAATGTTTTGACGGTTTCTTGTAGACCAAGTCCCCACATGCTTAGAAAAAAATCATGAACGAAATCGCTTTTCCGGAAAAGCCTCCCCAGGGCGATATACCCTGTCGAAAACATGATTTTCGTAATTTAGAATTTCGAAATTTTGCACAATCTGCAGTAGCTTATATCGAGGGGGGTCCAGAGTTTCGACGATTCACTATAAAATTGAAGTCAACTATAGATGTTTTTCAGTTCGACATATGATAATGCAGATTGTTCGTAATTTCGAAATTCTAAATTACGAAAATGATATTTACGAATGTAACACTTCACCTACTGTCCAAAACATCGAATTTCATTAATAGAATTTTAACAGGGGTACAATATATAGACATTTCGAAATAAATCATTAGAAACAGGTTATATTTGCTTTGAAATCGTATTGATGAAATTCGATGTTTTGGACAGTAGGTGAACTGTTACATTCGAAAATATGATTTTCGTCATTTAGAATTTCGAAATTAAGAACAATCTGCATTACCATATGTCGAACTGAAAAACGTCTATAGTTGACTTCAATTTTATAGTGAATCGTGGAAACTCGGGACCCCCCCCCCTAATATAGGTAATAGTTAATAATTTTTTATTGAAAAGATCAACACATCGACATATTGACAATTAATTTAAAACTAAAATGTTCATAAAAATGTATACTAATACTACAGGAAAGTATAAGAAATGAGAATTTATTTTTCATGCCTAGGTTAAATTATACTACTATATAGGTAAATATATATTATATAATTGATTTAAAAAATTGACTTAAGCATCTCATAACAGTCTTAAAGGAACATTGATGAATGTGCAATACAAAACAAATAAATTGGGTTTATATATTGCTAAATGCTATTGTTTAGTTACAATTATTCGCATTAAAGTTGACCGATTACTTTATTTATTAAGCTAGTCAACAAAGGGCTGAAACAGATTATTTGGAGGCGATAGCTGAATTTTTTGTATTAAAACACACCGTCTAAAAGCGATGGTAAAAAATGCAGCTTCCATAAACACTGGGATATAAGTCGCAAACGATAAGTGATGTCGAAAAAACCGTCACAAATAAAAGTTGTAGAGCATGAAATTTTACATACCGATTGCCTACCACTTTCTTCATTTGATCAAATTAAGTTTGACAAAAGAACGCAGAAAATTCAAACGGTGAACAGCGTGAGCGGCCGAAGGGGAAGGAAGGCCGGGCCTGGCCGTACGGCTGCGTCATCGGTGCACCGAGGTATTAGCCGCTCGCTGCGTCATCGGTGCACCGAGGTATTAGCCGCTCGCTGCTGTGTTGTCATCCGACAGACATTTTTTAGTTTCTACGGATTCTGGCTGACCCAAGCGTCGGAAAATTTGTTGTTTATGCCTTCCCATGTACTCCTTGCGGATGCAATTGGTAAATCGAACCATAGCATTTTATAGATTATGACTGATACCATTTAGATATCAATATTATGTGACAAAATTGCATTTAACTTTGATTTATATGTATTTGTTCGAACAAAAACGCAATTTTAACAAATACGAACAATTAATCACAAAATTTAATATGTTGCTCTTTGATCGATTTTCTAAAAGTGTGCGAAATTTCAGATCGTTTAGGATCGAATCACGGTTACGAAATTATACAAATTCAAAGCTCTTTTACACGGGTTCTTATGGAAGTATCTTGCTGAAACACAAAACAATTAGTACGCGATTCTTTAAAAATGGTTAAAAATGGTTAAAACTAACACAAACAACTATTGAGAATATGGCAAATATACAAAAGTATGTTTGTACAAGGTTTGAGCGTGTGGCGAAACGTAAACAAACGATCGAGTTCGAAGGCTGCGAGGAGACTCCTTCCCCCTGCCCCGCGTGAGCAGATCTAGCCAACCTCCTTAAAAAATGGCGGAAAATCGGTAATTTTTCATGATTCTTAGCTGTTTTTCCAATCGATGTACTTATGGTTATGAAAACGGCCTTACACTTTTTCTTTTCCACCTTGTATCTTTTTTTGTATGCCAAAAACATATATGATTTCTAATTTGTTAAATTTTCAAACAAATTTTGTGGGTAAAAAGTTACTGGTCAAATCCATAATATTGTTAACTATTGTGTGGCTATTTTTTCAAAGTAATTTACTGCTGCTATTAGCTGACTAGCTGCTAGACTGGATTTAAAAGCATTAACGAAAACTAGAAAACAAGCTGTGTAATCCATATTAGTGTGTAACGCAATGCGGGGATGCATAAAATTGTCAAAAAAGGTTACATTTTCCAACTTTATCATTTGCTTCAGAATTGTTGATAAAATGATGGCGTTACAAAATTATTGTCAGAGGTGTTCTATAGCTCCTAAATAAAGTTCACCTTCATGAGCTAGTTTAGGGTAATAAGTTGCTAGTGGAACCAGTTATCGATAGGCACCCAATTTTCGATAGTTATCGTTTCAATATCAATTTAAATTTTTTTCCGACAAGTATTAGCACTGAAAACTAATTTCTAACATTTATTAAACATTGTTAAATGTTATTATTGTATATTGCGTTCACTTATATAACGCTATCTATTAGAAAATCAGAATATTATGTGTTAACCTCACATTCGATGCCACTTCTGCTGCTCTCTTGACCATGCTGTTAAGAAAACGGCTTTGCAAAAGAAGAGTTTATTATCTAATTAATGCGTTTTTTTTTGTCGCTTTAACCCCTAAAAAGCAAAGGAAGGGTATTATGTATAAGATCAAAAAGTTAAAATGTAACTTAACCTTTTTAATTGAGTTATTGAAGACTCCTCCCAAATAGACATGTGTAACGCAATTTTCGATAGTAAATTTGTTTACTTTAAACCTTTCATATATTTTAAATTTATTATTAGTTTATTAATTTTAATATATATTTTTAAATAAATTGTATGTACATTCATTATTATTTATTATAATTGAAGTTTTTTTATACACCACTTACTGTTGTAGTGTAATGTATATTATACTATTTGAAAATTGCTTAAATCTATTTATTTTCTTATATAGTAAATATTGCATACTTGTAGGTACATATCTTGAAAGTCGATTTTGTCCCTTTAAATAGGAGATCTATAATTCAGTTGTTCGTTTATAGATTTAAGACTTGTGTGTCTGTAGCGTAGGAAATCTTTGGACGCAATGAACTAAATAATATTGTAGATCTCTTATACCAGAGGACCAAAATCAACTTTCATTGTGTGTAAATTATAGCTAAAGACACTACCTATAAGCATACAAAATTTTCTATCTTATTACATAGAATATTTTGTATACTCATAGGTAGTGCCTTTAGACGACTTTCATTACTCAATAACTCACTATGGGCTGGGTGACTTTATTGCAGGAAATATTGGAACCGTATGGATATTAATGACTTGATTCATATTTGATATTATTCCTTCTCACTATAATAGTTATGGCATGTACGTGTTACTTTTCCAAATAAAATTTATATTTAAGGTGATGTTAAATACCGACATAATTTTCAAAGGAGTACATCTCATGAAAATGCCAATAGAATCATCCAAAAAAAAATGAGTATAGCATTAACATATACGGAGCGCTTGACAAACGTGTTTTTCCAAAAAAAATATGAGAATTTATTTAATTAAATAAAAACCGTACTGTCGGTAAGTAGGGATCTGCAATTGACCTACTTTTCAAACGAGCATATCTAACGAAAATGCTAATAGAATCACTCAAAAAAATGTCTGAATATAGTGTTTATGTGTACGGAGCGCTTGACAAAATTTGTTTTCCGTATATACGCTTGAATGTTGATTTAAAAAATATTGAAATTCACGGTTTCACATGATATTTTTATAAAAACATATTTTCTTTTATTTAACAATAATTTCTTTTCAAAAACATAATTATAACCATTATAGTCACAAAGAATCATATCAAATATGAAGTCATTTGATCCATTGGGTCCAAATATGTCCTGCGATAAAGTCACCCAGCATATATTAAGTACTTATAAATGTGAATTTTTATAATAAATTATGGTATTAATTTATTTATATTATGACCAGTTCTATTTATAAATAAGTAATGTGAAAGACTTATAAATTGACTGTTTTATTATTTTAAAAAAGTAAAACAATTGTAACTTTTAGTTTCTAACCTCAATTTTGTATTTACATTTTACAACCTATCGACAACTACGTCACCAAAGTATCGAAAACTGCTCTAACGCCGAAACTGGTTATCGGAAACTACTCTCGCGACATTATATTTTTATAAATTATTTTCTCCATTAAGGGGAGGCCGAAGTCCCATCAGTTAGTTTTTCAAAGTTTTCTCTTCGAATAATTAACTGATTGGACTGAAATTTTGGGAGAATACTTATAATTTATATACAAAGTGCGCTCAAGTCTTGAAATTCAAAAAAATTATGATCTTTCAATTTCGTTATTTATAGGTTATGTTACCCGTGCAAGTTTTTCGAGGTTTTCTCGCCAATTAATTGATTGTTTGAGTTGCGATTTTGAGAAATAACTAAACATTAATATCCAAAGCGTGCTCAAGTTTCCAAAATACAAAAAGATAAGAATGTTTTAATTTATCTCTCAAAAGAATGATGACGGAAATGTGAAGCCGAAATAAAACCTTGCGCAAACTAATTATTTTACGCGTAGTAACTTATTTAAAATTATTTTCATTAGTTAAACAATGACAATAGAATAATAATTGTAAATATAAAATCATTTTTTGATTATTAATCATTTTTATTATTAAATTACAAAATTTTTGAAAGTCGTATCTGGCTGTATATATACATAGCTGTATTCGTGGAATCAAACCCTGGTAGAAATCGACTCTATATTTTACTAATAGCTAGTTTTACTGGGGGATTACCAAAAACCAGACATTTTTCTTAGTTATTTCTATCTACCGATGAAACGATTTTGCTGACTTTATTCGACTTAGATTGAAAAAAAAGAAAGCTTTTTTTACAGATTTGCACGAGCTTGTTCTTGACTATTTGAAAGGTATTCAAAGGTTTTTTGTTATTCTATTTCCAATCTATTAAATGGGCGAATAATAGGGGATAAATCGTTTCATCGCTAGTATAAAATAGACATTTTTCATATCTACCCTGGTAGAAATTGTAACCAACCGTACGCCATCCGTTCGCCAAATCGCAAGGGTTTGGCCAACCGTTTAACCAACAGTTAGCGATAAATACCGCTTATTTCGTCATGGAATCACCCTTGCGCTTGGTCAACGAATGCTTAATATTAAAAATCTTAAATAAAAATCATTTACACAACTTATTATTTAAATAAAACTCTCAAAATTTGTATTATTCATAGAATAATAAAAAACCACATATTAATAGTATTTTTCTTCAGATAAATATGGTTGAATCGGTAACGGGTAAAGTTTTGTTTGTTCAAATTGAGGTTAGGGCGTGTTAATGTGTAGTGTGCTAGTGTAGGTAAAAATCTTGGTTTTAAGATTTTTAAAAGTTT
Source organism: Torymus aiolomorphi (assembly GCA_036365515.1). Taxonomy (NCBI): domain Eukaryota; kingdom Metazoa; phylum Arthropoda; class Insecta; order Hymenoptera; family Torymidae; genus Torymus; species Torymus aiolomorphi. The sequence goes on from CM070873.1 coordinate 113,436,392, forward strand.
GTCTACATGCACATGAGGTATTTTGTTATTAACAGTCCACTGTTTCAACTCCTCTATTTCTTTAATACCGCACTTGACAATATTACTTGATTCACTTTCACTTTCTTCCTCAGTGCCACTGATTCACATTCAGCAATATTATTTGACTCATTTTGTTTCTCAAATTCTATTATACTTTCACTTTCTTCCTCACTTTCAGTTACATCATCACTTGAACTACTTTGGAATGTATTTACTTCTGGTAAATTTTTAAGTAATTCAACAGCATATTTACTTTTTTCTTGCATTTCCTTAATTTTGTTTCTACGCCTATATTTTTTAGAACGGTTCTTACTTCCACTCATGTTGAAAATACAATACACAAAAACGCAATAATTTGTATTGCTTCGTTTTCTACTCGGTGCTCCGTTACCATCTGACCTTTATAGTGAAGCAAAACCACGCGATTTCGGCGATCCCGTCACGTGACTCGTATGAGTCTGCGCAGTTAAATACTTTTACCTATACATAACACATGAGCCTGCGATCGCACTCGCGTGTATGTAATATGTGTGTATTTATGTGCATGTGTGCTTGTCTTGCGGAAAGCGGGATGCGGACAGCAATTTCAGAGCATAGCCCACGTGCTACGCTGTCTACTTAACCTTCAAATAAATTTACTCCCAACTTCATTCAAATATTTTTTTAATGCATTAAAATAATTTTTATTATTGTTTATGTATCAAAATCTTTTTGCATATCTATATGAGGCGTTTCGCCTCAACTCTCCCAGCGCGGCGCGCTAGCGTCAAATCATGCTATTTTCAAGTCGTGTTTACGATATCAATATGCATTTCAAAAAATTATGTGATAAGCGTTTCCGACGTATTTTTTCCTCAGCTTTCCAATGGCGTAGGTGGTTTTTCCGAAATTTTGCATTTTCCCCCCCAACAAGTATAAAACATACTATATCTCGAAAAGTATATTTTTAATATTTTTTTTTACCCCCTAGATCGAAAGCTGAGCATTTTTTACGTCGGAAAGGATTTTTTTCAGAATTTGCTCGAATGTTTTCTTAGAGAAACAGAACGCGAAAGAGCAGACGCAGCGTCTCCTTCGCGCGCGGTTTTCGGCGCGCTGTACACCGCGTGGACTAGATGCATTTCGCTCTCTAACAACCACTTAAAATTTTGATTTCCTTAATAATAGCAACAATAAACTAGTATTTATATTAATAATTCTTTTTTTTTAAAGTAGATAATTTTATTTTGTTTTGTTTTACGGGTTTTTAGGGAAGATTTGATATTCTGAACTCATTGACGTTTTTTTTAGTATTAATGTTGTTTTATTCATTGGAATAACGGCATGGTACTGCAAAGTTCCCGGTATAGATTTAATTTTACTTAACCTTGATTTTAGTTTCAAAACGGCTTTTTCATAGGTCTCTTTAGTGCTGTAAAAAACTTTAGTTTCTTTGCAATTACGTAAAGCCCAGTTGTAAAGGTCTTCTGGTGTTAAAATATGATTACTCGAAGAAAGTTGAAGACTTGCTCTTTTCGCCCCTCTTTTCAAATTTGCGCCTATACCATCGCACGCACCTTTACCGTGCGCTGTTGCATGAAAATGCCATTCAGCAGGAACTCCAAAATCTTTTTGATGAAACAGAAGATTTTGGAAGGTAGACTTGTTCTTAAAATGCTGACCTGCTCCATCAGTTAAGTAATAAATTTTCTTGACTATGAAATTACTTTTTAAATACGATATTATAATTTTTTGATATTCATAAACAGCAACAGTATCGTGATTTAGATTATCAGAAATTATAGCAATGCTTATATGTTTAAGATCTTGATTTTCGTTATAATATACCACTGTTGTAAAAACTGTTGCTTGATTATTGTTCCAGTGGAACGATTGTGTTGAATTTTGCACTATAAACGCATAGTTTTCTGCAAAATCACAACAAACAAGGAATTCTCCTTTTTGAAGGTTTTTTTCAAATCGCTTAAGAAAAGATATTGTTCTCTCGCAAAGAAGTCATGAGTTTTAAATTTTATTAATTTTTCTCCCAGTATGTTCATGAATTCATAAACATTTACAGTTGTAGATACTATTGTGCAACGATCTGTCTGAAGCCATGACTCATACTGTATTTGAAAAATATCATTTCTCTCAAAACATTCAAGCAAATGTTTCCGTAATACAGGCATATTGGGGCAATCTAAACAGTCTCCCAAGTAACATTTCGAACTAGTATTACTACATACGATTGCTTGGATGCAATCGTGGTAGTTTTTAAGAAATAGTCGAGTACCTTCAGTTAAACTCTGTAAATTAATAGCATTTAACATCAGCTTGATATTTTCGTGGTGTACACATACGCATACATTATGCGTACCATGCTTCCCGCTAGAACACAATGCGGCGGCCTCAATTGAGTAAATTTAGTGAAGCCAATATTAACAGATTCATGCTCTTTTTTAAATAAACAATAAATTTCACGTAAATTACCAAGTAGTAACCTTTTCTGTACATGTTCTCTTTTACCATTATCCTGCTTAACAGATATACAATCTTTTAATCCGGGCATTACACGACTAATATCGTCCCTCTCATAAAAACGTTTAACTGAATCTACACTTTCAACTGGAAATATTTTGCCCCTTTTCTTTTCAGGTTTTAAAAAAATTCCACTTTCAGTTACTAACTTTTTCGCTTCTCGAGCTTCCCACTCAATACAACCGAACTCTCTGATTAAGTCTCTGCGAGACCAAAAATCAGGAGCAAGCGTGAGTAGCTGAATTTTATCTTCCTTACCCGGTGATTCTAAAAATTTTTTTTTTAATTGGTTGAGAACTGCCACGCCTGCTTTATGATATTCATCAGTACATTCAATTTTAGCTTTTTTGGCATCGCATGAAGGTAAATCTAACTTATGTTTATAAAGTTGACGTTGACAGTTGGAACAAATTTTCGCGTTTTCTGGTACAAGGGGATACGCACTCCTAAATATTGAAGGAAAATTCGACAAATTTTTACGCACAGAGTGATTAATTTTATTAAAAGGATTTATGCATTTCAGCTTCAAAGCTGGATCCATTTCAGTAGCGAGAAAATAAATGCAATAAATAAACCAAAAATAAATTATGATTTAATCAGCAAACACACGAAGAACACAAATATAACGGAAACAGCGTTAAAATTCTTAAACAATTTCAAGGATAACAAAGATCGAAAATTCATCAGACTTATATAATTGGATACAACAAATTACTCTCGGGCAAAAATTTTCTATACGCAAGCCACCTATCGGGTAAAAAGTAAGTGAGAAGCGTTGCGTCTGCTATTTCAAATTGATTGTAATGTTTTTGCTTCCTCAAAGAGGAAGCTTTGTAACGGTGAAAAAAATTTTCGAAAAAAAAGTCTTCAAAAAGATGTTTTATGGTGGTATATGTGTATATTATTTGATTTTGATGATTTTTGATTTCGTGGATGTATGTATGTGTGTGCGTGTGTGTGTGTATATTTCAACTCTTAATATCTCCGAAACTAATCAACCGATTTTCGTCGGGTAAAGCTTATTCGCTTCGTCTTGCGGCAAAAGGAAAGTACCCTTATGGATTTGGGATTTTATTGATTTTCTTTTGTTTTATAACCAAAAAACGATTTTGAATTTTTAGTTTTTTTGATTTTTTCGTATCTTATAGTAATTATTACATAAAATAATATACTTCTCTTAAAAGGTATTCAAATTACCTACATTTTCTTTTTTTAAAATTTAAAATTTAAAATATCTTCACTCTGTCAATTGTTATTAATGAAAACTTTTTTATATTTAAAAAATTAATATCTCAAAAAATAATTTATTTATCGACTTGAAATTTTAACTGTTACTTATTACACTTGTTGGTGGCAATATTGTGTTGCAATTTTAAGTGATTATCTATATGAATATATATTATACATTTATTTTCGAGAACTATCATTTTAATATTTTTATATAATGTAGTAAATTAAAATATCAAAACGTATTAATAGTGCCATTTTTAGCCCCTTCTTTTATCTCTTTTTAATCTCAATTTTTTTTAAACTTGGTGGTCTGTCAAAGCTCTTTTTAAAATAGGTACGTAATATACTATTTTGCAAGAAACTGGTATAAGACGCATCGGTTCAAAGTATTATTGAAATTCTTTAGCATTCCTTTTTATGAAAAATGTATTTTCAGAATTTCAATTTTTAATTAGGAAATGATGAATTAGTTTGAGGAAGCTAAGTGCCAAAGAATTGGCAGCGGTTTTTTTTTGCGAAATAACCTATGAAAATGTCAATCGTGCATATAAGTGAAATTCGAAGTGCAAAAAGATATTCCATAAAGAATTAAAAATGATAAATAAAAATAATAAGGTTACTAGAGAGCGAAATACGTCTAGTCCACGCGCTGTACAGCGCGCCGCATACCGCGCACGAAGGAGACGCTGCGTCTGCTCTTTCGCGTTCTGTTTCTCTAAGAAAAACATTCGAGCAAATTTTGCAAAAAATCCTTTCCGACGTAAAAAATGCTCAGCTTTCGATCTAGATGATAAAAAAAAATATTAAAAATATACTTTCCGAGATATAGTATGTTTTATACTTTTTGAGGGTGAAAATGGAAAATTTCGAAAAAACCACTTACACCATTGGAAAGCTGAGGAAAAAATACGTCGGAAACGCTTATCACATAATTTTTTGAAATTCATATTGATATCGTAAATACGACTTGAAAATAGCATGATTTGACGCTCGCGCGCCGCGCTGGGAGAGTTGAGGCGAAACGCCTCATATATACTGTTTATGCACACTCGCCCCATTGCCCGGCAATCAAAGCTGTTGTATTAACTTCTATTATCTATTGCCTTTGACCTTTTTTGCTATAAAAATAGGTATGTCATAATCTGTTTATTGCGTAGTATTAACTTCAAAACGGTGCTTTTAATTAAATTATAAATATTCAGTTAAGTGATTTTTCCGGGCACAGGTGCAGTTAAGTGGTTATGCACTTAGTTGATATTTGCTCTTTGAACGCGTTTCAGATTTCCGGACCAAGTCTATACGAAAAAGGGTAGTTAGAAGGTATAAATTTCGGTGCTAACTCATTTTTGATCCCCAAGTGGGTTAGGTCGTTATTCCTGGAAGCCACAGATATTATATTTGAACTATATGCTATACATAAAGGAACGATAAATTAATTTGAAGGAAGTTACGTGCCAATGCCTTGGTAGCGGTTTTTCTCTGTTATAATTTGGATATAGTCCTGTATTATACTAAATTTTCAAGTATATATATATATATATTTCATTTTCATTGTTAATAAAATATTTTTTTTTTTTTTAATCACATTTTCGTGAATAACCCTTTTTTTTTACACTTTTTTAACCCTTTTTTAAACCCTTTTTAACCCTATTTTTAACACTTTTTAACCCCTTACTTAACCCCTTAAACTCAAAGCAACTAATATCTACTATATATGTCGTATGTAGGGAAAAGATGACATCATTAAAATTTGTGACGTCATTAAGGGAAACATTTTAATATAATAGAGGACGGTACTTTAAGTTGCATATCATTTTTCTGCGAAGTAAATAAAAATAACAATATTTTTTTTATATCATTTAATAATATACTATTATTATATTTTCCTTTTCATTTATCAATCTGTATATATATATATATTTTTAGATATCCAAGGTATTAAAAGTACCAAATAATAAAAGTTTACGCGCGGATGTTACGTACTTATGGAATTATAAGAAATCGATTCTAAAAGACTTGGCCATAAAATTAATTTTTGAAAAAGAGAACGGTAAGATCGAAGCTAAGAAGCTAAGTTTGAAAGATACATATAATTTCGATAATGAAAAGAAAAACGAAACGGTAAAATGTAAGAATATTACGTATGCGAGTGTAGTTTCCCGCTTTTCTAATGGCTCTGCGTTTACTTTAAAAGAGAATGAAATCTGTGTCTATGACGAATGTAATTGTTATATAATTAGGGACGTGAGAGGCGATTGCAATTGCTTATATAGATGTTTTTCTTTATGTCTATTTGGCACAGAAGAGCGTCATTATGAAATTCGGATGAAAATTGTTGAGTATGCTGTAGAGAATTGGGAACAAGACAAAGATATCATCGAGAGTACATGTGTGGAAAGGTTTTACAAGAATTATGAAGACTATAAAAAAATAATGGGTAAAAAGGGAGAGTACGGTACTGATTATGAAGTAGGCGTTTTCGTAAAGATGTACAATATTCCTATAACGGTATTCCGTACATTTGATGAAAAAAACATCAAAAAATCAATGCCGCTTTCAACAGAAAAATGCATTAACAAAGAACATCTGAATATATTATATACTGGGGATGAAGGAAGTGGTCACTGGGTGAAACTTGATTTACAAACACCAAGAGATATTAAATGAAGAAAATTACAAAGTCAATGTTCCTTTAGTAGAAAATGATTATTCTACAGTTGAAAAGAAAATTGAGGCAGAAATAAAATTGAGCAAAGCAGGTAAAGCAACTTCCGATCCATCACAGTTAAATGCAGATAAAAGTCATTTAAACGAAGAGACGCCTGAAGAAAATGAAGTAACGAACGATTCTTCTGCTTGAAAGGAAAGTTAAGCCATTTACAAAATTGAGTGAAACAACAAAAGAAACTTCCCATCGATCCCAGTTACATGTAAAGACAAGTCTTTTCAACGAAGAGGCAATTCCCGAAGAAAATGATGTGCCTTTGCTTGCAAAGACATGTACGCAGTCAAGCATTACTAAAAATGATAAAAGAGAATATGTTGAAATAAGACAACAAAATAGAGAAAATATTTTGCCGTCGAATACAAAAAATATATATCAAGAAATATTTGACGAATCTGATGAAGTTGTGGAAGAGAATAGTTTCAAACCTGGCTTAAGTTATAGCTTAAAAGTAATGCACGACATAGCCGATAAAATAGAAGAAGAAGAAGAAAACAAGAAGAGTAATTTCAACAGAAATTTGTTACTTTCCGAACAATGGAAGCAACCGCAAGCAAATAAACACGCAAAGACAACCATAGAAAAAGAAATTTTTTCCAAAAATGAGAAAAAAGAAAATTGTATAAAGGATTTATACAACGATTCTAGAAATTCTTTGAAAGAAACAGCTGAGATTAATGGTATGAAAGAAGAGAGTAGGCTACAAAGAAATAATGATATTATAGATAGTGACAGTTTAGCATACCAGAAAAATAAGAACACACCATGGTACAAACAAAATGTACAAGTTGTCACACAAAAAGAAATGTGTGATCCATTTGACTTTGAAAATGAGGAAGCTTCAGTCTCAGATAATACTGAATTAAAGAAGCAAGAATTTTTAAGGAAGGGAAAGTCTGTTACGACTGACTATCTGAGGAATAAAGTATCTGACTCTCATTATGAAAGTAGTGTATCAGATTATAGCAGTGAAAGTGATGATGAATTTTCAAGCTATGAAAAAGATAAAAAGGAAGTAAAGAAAAGAGTAGCTCAGTATACAGTCGATTTAGGTACATACAATGTCAAGTGTTACTTGTTTAAATCTGAACTTGGATTCTTCGATGAAGATAGATCCAGGGTCTCTATTGAACAAATTATGTTGTATACTCTACACTGCACCTGCATCTTAGGATTTTACGGTGGCTTTGGACGAAATGCTCAAGATATTGTATGTTACGCAAAATGTAGGAAAGTACACAACCAAAAGTTTCGTTTTGTTATTGATCATTATGATGAACCTGTCGCCCGATTAATCATCCGAAGTGATAACGAAATTAAACATGTTCATGAAGTAACCGGAGCTCAAGTCTTGGGCGTACATTCATTCCATCTCAAACACATGGAATGAAATTTCGATAAGCAAATATTTAACTATTATGTACAATTACTGCCTAGATAAAGAAAAGAATAAGCCACCTCGTAATTTAACTATAATTAAAAATTGTTACGCTCACTTCCTTAAAAATACATCAACAACAATAAAAACTAAATTTCCGGAGTATGATGAAATTAAAAAAAATTTATTAGAGTGTTTAACTCTTATCAGTCTGGCTAGGAACTTAAAGGATATAGATGAAATTTTGAAATATGTGTGTACGTTATTAATATGCAAAAGTTCCGAAAAACATTTGGAAAGTCTTGCTATTCTAACCGACCGTAAGACTAAAAATTCTAAAGATTTGGAAATTATTGATAAATTAGACAAAACACCTGATGAAGATGAATTCGGAATCTTTTTAGAAGAAGATAATGATGGTGATACCATTTACAGAAACTCCCCATTTTACAAAAGATTCAGTGCAATATTATCACAATTGGAGGAAGATATTAAGGGTGAAGACGGTGAAGTCATAACTAATAAATATTATGCTAAAGAATTTGTTGATCATCTTTTAACAAGATGGATGCCGTATGTAGTTATGTGGAGTTCACTAGATCTCGATTTAGTTGATCCAGATATATCAAGGGTAAGTAATGCTTTTGTTGAGGCTTCAAACAGAGTTTTAAAAAAAAAAATGATTTCTAAGATGTTAGTAACAGATCCGTTACTGACCGAGTGAGAGAATTACAAAATAAAGCTGATACTGTAATAGCTGAATTCAAATTAGACGCACCTTTGAAGTCAAAGAAATCTCGAACAAAACCTAAGTATCCTGAGACTATACCAAATCCGACTATTGAGGAAGGTTGGATGAAAAAAAAAGTCAAAAAAACGCAGAAGAGGTTATGAACAATTGAGAAACTTAAACAAATTGAAGCAAGAAATTGAAGAAGAAACCAACACAGACATAAATAAAGAAGACAAAAATAGTGAGAAAAAGTGTGATGAGAACAAAGAAAATAACAAGAAAAGGAAAAGGAAAACCGGTTCTTTAATTTTGAAGAAAAGAAAAATATTAAATGAAGATAAACTGGATGAAGAAAAATTCAAAACAGTCATAAATAAAGAAGAAAAAAATAGTGAGAAAAAGTTAGATGACAACAAAGAAAATAACAAAAAAAGGAAAAGGAAAACCAGTGTTATTTCGAAAAACATAAATGTATTAAAAAAAGATAAACTGTCTGAAGAAAAGAATGAAAAGAGTAATGTTGTAAGCAATAAAAATGATGATACAATGATGGTATCGATTGATTCAATGGAAAAAGAAACCTTCCAGGGCAATATTCTAGAGAATAATATATTAATGGATTTAGAAGACGTTGTAAAGAGTAACAGTGAAAATGCTAATGGATTTAGCGATTTAGAAAAAGCAGCTTCAAAGAAACCACGTACGGAAAAAATAAAAAAATTTTTAATGGCCTTGTACGTGATATCGGTTATTATATGAATTCAAAATCGAGCACACTGTCAATAGGACGATATTCTATGGACGAACCAGGCGAAAGTATGACGATAATGTTTTTGAAATGAGTGCTCTTGAATTCTTCACACTCAGAAATACAATTTGGATTAATGGAGTGGTCATTGACTCGTTTGCAGCTGTAAATATGGTTGAATGGATAAGTGTTACGTACGTACCGACGGATCATGCTGCTATAATTTTAGGAGAATTTAGTAACAAAAGGATAAATAAAGATAGCACTATTAGCAAAACTACAAAACCTATCAAGGAAAGTTTATTTATTCCATATCAATATGGAAGTCATTGGCGTTTAATGATTGTGAATATTAAAAAAAAAATAACTTTATTAGATCCATGTGGAACCGAAAGTGGCAGGTACAGAGCTACAGAAGCTTTAACAAACTTTATCGAATATTGTAGATCATCGTCCTCATTTTCGAGGTTACGTGGCATTACTTGGGAGTATGATGAAATAACTGAGAGGCCATATCAACCTAATAATGACAGACACAGTTGCGATTCTTACGTGATGTACTACATGAACTGTCTTGGTAAGAAAAAGGAATTCGACAGTAATTTCAATCCGTCAAATTATAGAAAAGAAGTTGCACATAGTTTACTTTTAAAATCAATTAACATGGAAGATAGGTGTTTGCACTGCTTTATGTACGTTTTATCAAAATGTATGAAATGTATAATCTGTGACCGAGTGTGTCATAATGATTGTTTATATAAAGCTCAAGTAGACACTGACCAAGAAGAAAAAGTAATAAACGAAAGAACAAAAAAGAAGCGTAAATATAACATTAAGTTACCAGAAAAATTTATTTGTAAATTATGCAGAAGATACAAAGATGGTTTTTATGTTGAACCGGATAAAATTTCGACTCCAGACAGTTAGATTTTACTAGCATATAGATAATGTGCATGAAGAAAATAAAAAATACAAAATAAGGAAAAATATAAAACGAGACTCCTCCCTGATCACCTCCGCGTGATAAAAGTTGGGAAACGTTAAAGACAAACGATTGAGAAACAGGGCTGAGAATTAAGTTATTAGAAGTGACTTGCATCATACACAGTTGAGAAATTGGAGAATTTTTCATTAGAAATACATGCATTTTAGTAAAAAATAAAAAGCGAACTATTTTATTTCAAATCGTACGAAGAACATAACCTTTTTTTTATTCTGAAATTCAGATTTTTTAATATCGACGTCTGCAATATTTCGACGGCTAAACGTCATGCCATCTCGACGCGACGCTGAAGAAGATGCCATCTCGCAGCGACGATGAAGAAGATGCTATCTCGCCGCGACAGTAATGAACATGCTATCTAGGGGCGTCTCATTTTTCGCACTTTTCAAATGCACGTAACTTTGCACAGAATCGACCGATTTCAGCGATTCTCATCTTAAATTAAAGTAGAAGATAAGTGGTTTAATTTAAGATGAGAATCGTTGAAATCGGTCGATTCTGTGCAAGTTACGTGCATTTGAAAAGTGCAAAAAATGAGACGCCCCAAGATAGCACATTCTTCACTGTCGCGGCGAGATAGCATCTTCTTCATTGTCGCGCCGAGATGGCATGATGTTCTCCTCAGCCGTCGATTTCATCCGCCATCTTCAATTTTGGAAATCCATCATCAAGTATGAGTTCAAAAGTGATACAAATATGGAATATCGTTCAAAACTAATGATTTTGAAACTTCTGTTGACTATGATTGAAAACAAATTTTTCAGATCACTGACAGCCATTTGGTTCCCAACCTTACTAAGAGCTCAAGATTTTATGAGACATGTACCGCAATAATTTATTGATTCAAAAATGAATTTTTGAATAGAGAAAAGTTGGAGAATTCCGATTTTTCAAGAGAAAATTCATTAAAAACAAGTATTTCACAAAACTCTATGCTATATCCGCCATTTTCAAATATTTACAGTAGATTGAAGTTGAGATAAAACAAATTTTCTGAAAGTCCAACTATTGCGTTCACCACCGTTTACAGTTTGGAATAGATTCCAATACTTGTTAGACTAAAAAAAATATCCAAAATAAGTTTCCAATTTTTTCGTACTTTCGAACTTAAAATCCAACATATTTCTTTTCTATGGTATAGAATGGGAAAATTGTCCCCGGAAATCAAAAGTGCATACCTGAAAATAGTAAGATAGATAGTCTTGGTCTGACGGTGCCTCATTTCTCCTATTGAGATTGCTTCAGAATGAGCGAAAAGTAGTATGTTTTTCGGCGTTAATGGGTTAACACGGTTTGGTGGGCACCGAGACAGCAAGGTCCCGATAGGCTGTCATAGGTAGGGCATATCTTCTGCAATAAGTTTAGGATAAGACCAATTTACAACCAACGACAATGCAACCATGATCGAGCAAAGAGATCTAATCATCAAATGAGAGTTTAAATTATAAAACTAATTGAACTTGAAGATTATTGTAAAGATAAGAAAAAATTTTTGAAATATAAATAATGTAAAGAAGGATAAAGAGTCATCATTCATTAAAACGACATAGAACAAAACGTATCGGGAGCTTAAAGTATCGTTTCTCATGCGTAAGAAGGAAGCCGAATTGAGGAAATATCTTCTCGGAATATTTAAGGACAAGAAAGTTTTGGAAATTCGCAACGTATTATCGCGGAATATAGCCTGCCCTTGCTTTAGTTTCGTCACAGAGTATTTTGAAATTCGTATTTTTTTGAGTTAATCGTTTTCTTGGAACGTGTGCGCGCAAAAAGTCACATCGGCATTTTGATAGTTCGAATAGAATTCTGATTAGAGCCGTGAAAATGTCATTATGAAAAGCCGGAAATACATTTTAAAAAATATTAAAAAAAGATTTGTTATGGAAATAAAAATGACTATGAAAATAGAAAGGAAATGAGCGATTTTTGAAGAATGCCAATAAGATCGGTTGTTCGTGGCGGTTGGTTAATTGATTACGAGGGTGTACATTTAAAAACCATCCTTGTGTCGAATTGATTGACTGTCATGAGCATCCACACTTCCACAACAAGACAAAAACGGCATATAGACCAGAGTAATTTGATTAAAACGCCATTATCTTAAAATAACTTAATTTGACTGATGGAGTGTCTAGTAAAATGAAAATCAAAATATTGTTTTTCAAATAAAAAGTAAAATAAAAACAAAATTAAAAAACCAGATTAAATGCCTCGGATTGTTTGTATATCCTCTACTAAAAGAATGATGGCGGAAATGTGAAGCCGAAATAAAACATTTGTGGTTGGTTAAGTCTGTTTAAAAGTAGTCTTCGGTTGGTCATCGCATACGTAAACTTTGCACTTAAGGTGTCATCTGATTGGTTGGGATAATAACTTATGTATGAAATGTTCTGTATTTAATATATTTCGAGTGTCATCCTCTTTTTAAAAAATGAGGACGGAAATGTGAAACCCAAATAAAATGTTTGTAATTGACAAGTGCATATTCTCGAATGCCTGATGAGTTTGTGTTCTACGACTTAAAAAGACATATGATAAAATGACTAACCTAAAAACGAGTGTACTCGAAATTGTAACCTCTAAAATTAAGTATGTAAAATGATTTTATTAAAATTAATTATAATATAATTGAAATATAAGAAGTAAGTAATTGCAGAAGTTGCGTATTTCAAATGTAAGTATTAATTAAAATGTAAGAAATTAAAACTTATCATTTAGCAAATTTAAAATTTAAAATTAAAAGTATGTAGCAAATAAAAATTATGCCCAAGATGCGCGAGCGATCTTGTTAGTACCATAAATCTTTGAAAAACGTGCGTTAAAAGAAAAATTAATATTAATATGCATTTTTGAAAACACGTAAATCAGAAATGTGAATAATCTTTTATAGAATGGAATGAAATGAACTGAAACTATGGCAGTTTCATATGTAATAAAGGTTTAATATTTACAATTGCATTTTAAGTAAAAAAAAAAACAGTATAATGGATCCATCTATAAAAGATCCAACGCCACAACTTCAATTAAAAAATTGACTTTTATTTGTGCTCCGATGGGTCAATTTTCTAAAAAATGTTGAAAAAAGATTTTTTGTGAAAATAAAAATGACTATAAAAATAGAAAAATAGAAAATAGAATAGGAAATGAGCGATTTTCGAAGAATGCCAATAAGATCGGTTGTTCGTGGCGGTTGGTTAATTGATTACGGGGGTGTACATTTAAAAACCATCCTTGCGTCGAATTGATTGACTGTCACGAGTATCCACGCTTTCAGAAAAAAAACAAAAATGACATATAGACCAGAGAAATTTGATTAAAACGCCATTCTCTTTAAATAACTTAATTTGACTGATGGATTGTCTAGTAAAATGAAATAAAATATTGTTGTTTAAAAAATAAAATTAAAACAAAAATTAGAAAACCACATTAAATGCCTCAGGTTGTTTATATATAAACAAAAATTAATATGAATATGCTTTTTAGAAAAAAAAGAAATCAGAAAAGTAAATAATCTTTTCTAGAACGGAATGAAATGAACTAAAAATATGGCAGTTTTATATGTAATACCGCTTTAATATTTACAATTATATTGTTAAGTAAAAAATAAAATTATAATCTATAAAATAAAAAACCACGTAAAATTTAAAAAAGACAAACGACAACGGTACTAGTCTATCACGAACTTAACTGGGGTTACGTGACATAAAAAAGAGAGATACCAAAAAGAAAGAAGTTTAAAAATTAATAATTTTAAGAACTGATATATGCTAAAACCATCATAAAAATAAAGAAGTCAGACGGACAAAGAAAATGACAACAAGATCGTTGAAACGAATTGAGGATAAAATATAATCATCAAGACAAAGAATAAAAAAAGACAATTTCATTAAAACGCCATTTTCTTTAAATTAATTACATAATCGGATCTCAAGTAAAATGAAAATAAAATTATTGTTTTTGAAATAAAAAGTAAAATAAAAACAAAATTAAAAAACCAGATTAAATACCTCGGGTTGTTTATATATTCTCTGTTTAAGGTAATGTGTACTTACCGACAAATTTTAGAATGTATATTTCTTTTGCAAATAATAATAGAATTACTAACAAAAAAAATTGAGTATAGTATTTACATATACGGAGCGCCTGAAAGAGCTGTTTTTCAAAAAATTTACTCAGAATTTATTTAATTAAATAAAAACCGCAATGCCGATAAGTAGGGATCTGTATACTTCGAATTTTTCCAGTTTTAAAAAGTGTTTATCTCATGGAAATGCTGATAGAATCGCACAAAAAAAAATCTGAGCATAGTATTTACATACACGGAGCGCCTGAAAGAATTGCTTTTCCAAATAAATGTTCGAATGTTTATTAATTAAATAATGAAATTGGGTTGATTTTGAGGTTCACATCGCCTTAAAAAATGATGGCGGAAATGGCAACCCGAAATAAAACCTTCGCGGTTGGTTAAGGACGTTCTCCGAGAAAACGATTTTCTTGTGATTTTCCTGAAACTTGCAAAGAACATTTGATTTTGTGTGCTTAGTACATGCTTGAAAGCCCCACGTCCATAGCGGTATTCAAAATAGAAATATTTAACTTCAAAGTTTTTGTGTTAACACGGGATCTCTATCTAAGCTAGTTTTAAAATTACATTTTAATTTACTATAAAAAAAGTTTTCTTTGTGTTTCTTTTTCAACCGTAAGCCATAAAACTAGAAATCGAGAGGAATGATATGGTATAATTTTCAATATAGCAAGCGATATTAATTTCAGAGATATAGCAACGTAAACAAAAACTCCCATGTTATTTGTATATCTATATATAGTCACCCTATGTAAGTGCTATTTATTTAAATATCATATTGACACCTTTTATCTTACACTGACATTTTTTTTTATTTTTGGAGTAATGCATAGAGACTCATGAAGGGTTTTCATTGTAAATAATATTTTTAAATCACAATTTTCGCGATATTAATGAATTTGAGTCGGAGAACGTCCTTAAGTCTGTTTATAAGCAGTCTTCGATTCGTTATCGCAGAAAGTAAACTTTGCACTCAAGGTGTCATGTGATTGGTTGAGAAACTAACCTATGTATCAAATGATCTGTGTTTAATATATTTTGAGTATTATCTTCTTTTTAAAAACTGATGACCGAATTGTGAAACCAAAATAAAATGTTTGTAATTAACTTATTCGTATATTCTCGAATGCCTGATGAGTTTGTGTTTTACGATTTAAAAAGACTTATCATAAAATGTCTAATATAAATCTAATATAATATAAAAATGTGTGTACTCAAAATTGTAACCTCAAAAATTAAGTATGTAAAACGGTATTATTAAAATTAATTACAGTATAATTGAAATATAAGAAGTAAGGAATTAAATGTACTGAAACTATGTCAGTTTCATATGTAATGCAGTTTTTATACTTATAAGTCCATTGTTGAGTAAATAAAATAGTACAACGGATCCATCTATAAAAGATCGAACGCGAAAAATTTCACTTTGAAAGTTGTCTTTTATTCGTGCCCCGATCACGTTCTTTATTTATAAAGTCATGTAAGGTTAAAGTTTAAATCATACAGGACCACGTGCAAAAATAGGCTAGTAAAATGAAAAACCATATTACTTAATACCAGTAAATATCTGGAAATTCATTAATTTTAAATAACATTTAATAATTCATTAAGATTCCGTTTTCCTATTACTAAGAGAGAGAAACTATAAAATTATAAGACTATCGCGAACGTAGCTGCGGTTCCGTGAAGAAGAGACAAAAGATAAAAAAAAGAAGTTAAAACATCGAGAATCTTAAGAACTGGTGTTTGAAAACTGTCATAAAAATGAAGAAGTCGGACGTCACATAAAAGGACAATAAGTACGTTGAAAAGAAGTAAAGGTAAATGTTAAAGATAGTATTAAAAACAAAGAAGTGAAAAATGCCCTATTGAAAAAAATCACGTTAATCGCGTAATATTTTGTTCCATATGATACGTGATTTTCCAAAAATTACGTAACATATGTTAATGGTTTTATTCGAAAATCACGTGACTCTTGCGTAATTACGTGATTTTTACCGAATGTAAAAAATGTTAGACATTAAAAATCACGTAATTTTTTGAGAAAATCACTTAATTATCGGCAAAATCGCGTAATTTTTTGACATATTGCTCGTGAGCTACTAAATTTTAATATTCAAGTTTTTTTTGCTATGATACAAGTGTTTTCGTTCAAATTTTTTACAGTAAAAATCACGTAATTACGCAAACGTCACGCGATTTTCGAATAAAACCATTAACATATGTTACGTAATCATTGGAAAATCACGTATCATATTGGAACAAAATATTAGGTGATTAACGTTATTACGTGATTTTGCTACGTAACAAAATCGCGTATTTTTTTAACGTAATTTTTTTCAATGGGGTGCAAAATACGGCATAAAGATCAGAATAAATCACATAAAACACCATACTATTTAATATCTTAATTAGACTAATCAAATGACAAGCAAAATAAAAATAAATATTGAAAAAATAGTGTTTAATAAAAATTCGAATACAAGATTAAATTGCCTCGCATTGTTCAGATATAAACCTAGAAACTTTTTAAAACGTGTGTTAAAATAAAAATTCATCATAACATGCTTTGCAGAAAAGGTGCAAATCAGGATAATAAATTATGACATGTAAGATTCGAATTTATCAGCCAGAAACTATATTACACTGATACAGAAAGAATAAGAGTACAATAATAATAATAATAATAGAAATTACCATAAAATGTTAACGTTGAAAATAAATATGATGCTAAAAAGAGAAATTCAAGATTAAATATTTATAAATAATTAAAAACTTATTGAAGTAGAATAGAGGAGCTTCAAGAATTGGTTTAACATTCCTTATTATTCTAATATAAATAATAAAGTAATATTCCTCCGACTCACGTACTACCAGGCACAAAAACTGACGGTTGCCTTTTGAAAACTGATACAGAAGACGAAGAAAAGACAGATCAGACAACAAGATTGCCACAGGGCATAGACACGCCGACCGGCCTGAGGTAATGTGTACAACAGTTCCGGGCCGGATGTCGGTGAACGCTGTGACAAAGGTTTTGGGTGCGTAGGGGGTAGAAATCCCCCACACTGCGGAACCCGACGCTCCGTGATGGTCTTAGTGGGCCTCCCTCCCTGCTGAAAGCAAGGACGGGGGCCCCGGAAAATTCACCTAGTACCTCGATAAAAAAAAAAAGTCATCTAACAACTAATATACTAATCTCTTCATAAATATGCTCAAAAAATATAATAAAAACGAAATTTAAAAAAGCTTTGTAACTCATGTATTTTTATCGCTTAGTAAATAATATAGTGTTATATAGAAATTGCATGCATGTCTGACCCCCTCCCCCCCCCACACGCATTGTTCAACAATCAGAAAAAGAATCAAATTAGACTAAAATTAATATGTGTGCATATTTTTTTTATATCACACCCTTTTCACACAAGATAACGATGGTTTCGGAAACGAAAAACATATCGCCAAATTTTTTGGAAGGCTGTGGCAACACCTGAAACAAATATCATCCATAAAATTTGTCTGAAAGTATTAAAGACCCGAGTGGTGCTTTTTTTTATCGATATTTAAGTTCATTTTACGCTATGTTAGCCACCTCACGCCCCCGCATGGAAATGTTCCGGATCGAATTTCATATCGGCAATTTTTTTGCAAGGCTGTGGCAACATCTGAAAGAAATATCATCCATAAAATTTGTCTGAAAGTATTAAACACCCGAGTGGTGATTTTTTTTTCTCGATATTTACGTGTATTTTCCGCTATTTCAGCCCCCTCACACCCCCGCATGGAAATGTTCCGGATCGAATTTCATATCGCCAATTTTTTTACAAAGCTATGGCAACATTTGGAAGAAATATCAGCCATAAAATTTGTCTGAAAGTAATAAACTCCCGAGTGGTGATTTTTTTTATCGATATTTACGTGTATTTTTGGCTATATTGGTCAACTCACACCCCCGCATGGAAATATTCCGGATCGAATTTCATATCGCCAATTTCTTTGCAAGGCTGTGGCAACATCTGGAAGAAATATCAGCCATAAAATTTGTCTGAAACTATTAAACACCCGAGTGGTGATTTTTTTTTATCGAAATTTTCGTGTATTTTTCGCTATTTCAGCCCCCTCACACCCCCCAATGGAAATGATCCGGATCGAATTTCATATCGCCAATTTTTTTACAAGGCTATGGCAACATTTAGAAGAAATATCAGCCATAAAATTTGTCTGAAAGTATTAAAGACCCGAGTGGTGATTTTTTTGATCGATATTTACGTTTATTTTACGCTATATTAGCCAACTCACGCCCCCGCATGGAAATGTTCCGGATCGAATTTCATATCGACAATTTTTTTGCAAGGCTGTGCCAACATCTGGAAGAAATATCATTCATAAAATTTGTGTGAAAGCATTAAACACCCGAGTGGTGATTTTTTTTATCGATATTTACGTGTATTTTTCGCTATTTCAGCCCCCTCACACTCCCGAATGGAAATGATCCGGATCGAATTTCATGTCGCCAACTTTTTTACAAGGCTATGGCAACATTTGGAAGAAATAGCAGCCATAAACTTTGTCTGAAAGTATTAAACACCCGAGTGGTCATTTTTTTAATCGAAATTTAGGTGTATTTTTCGCTATATTAGACAACTCACGCCCCCGCATGGAAATGTTCCGGATCGAATTTCATACCGCCAATTTTTTTACAAAGTTATGGCAACATCTGGAAGAAATATCAGCCATAAAAGTTGTCTGAAACTAATAAACTCCGGAGTGGTGATTTTTTTTATCGATATTTACGTATATTTTTCGCTATTTCAGCCCCCTCACACGCCCGAATGGAAATGATCCGGATCGAATTTCATATCGCCAATTTTTTTACAAGGCTATAGCAACATTTGGAAGAAATATCAGCCATAAAATTTGTCTGAAAGTATTAAACACACGAGTGGTCATTTTCTTTAGCGAAATTTACGTGTATTTTTCGCTATATGAGACACCTCACGCCCCCGCATGGAAATGTTGCGGATCGAATTTCATATCGCCAATTTTTTTGCAAGGCTGTGGTAACATCTGGAAGAAATATCATCCATAAAATTTGTCTGAAAGTTTTAAACTCCCGAGTGGTGATTTTTTTTATCGATATTTACGTGTATTTTTCGCTATATTATACACCTCACGCCCCCGCACGGAAATGTTCCGGATCGAATTTTATATCGCCAATTTTTTTACAAGGCCATAGCGACATTTGGAAGAAATATCAGCCATAAAATTTGTCCGAAACTAATAAACTCCCGAGTGGTGATTTTTTTTATCGATATTTACGTGTATTTTTCGCTATTTCAGCACCCTCACACCCCCGAATGGAAATGATCCGTATGGAATTTCAAATCGCCAATTTTTTTACAAAGCTATGGCAACATTTGGAAGAAATATCAGCCATAAAATTTGTCTGAAAGTATTAAAAACTCGAGTGGTGATTTTTTTTATCGAAATTTTCGTGTATTTTTCGCTATATTAACCAACTCACGCCCCCGCATTTCAAAAACTCCAATGGTACAAATTTTTTTGTCATGAATTGTCTAGTCGGGGTGGTTTTAGGGATGATTTGGGGGGATGATATACATGTTTTATGCATATCTCTAAGAGATAATATCAAAAAAACCGAATTTGGAAATTTTCGATATTTCGTTCACGATGAACGTTCAGAACTCTAGACACATAAAATAATTCATATTTGTTGAAGAATGATTTGAGTATTTGAATGATTATGCAAAAGTATTTTATTGCTTTCAGAATTATCCAAATACACAAAATAATTTGAATAATAAATAATACTTATCTAATTTTTTCTCCATCAATTTTTCTAAATTGGAGTAGAGCAATCATAACATGCATACACTGATAAACAAAAAACATCACTGTATACTTAGTATTTGCTGCTTCGCCTGCCCCTGCTTCACTAAATTACTTTTCTTTTTATTAATAAAAATTGTACTTACATGATTTTCTTGCAGTTGAATCGACAACTTACTCTTGCTAAGTATAATTATGATGTACTCTGCTACAATTTTTGGGATGATGATTCTGCGATTAGGCGGGATCTTAAATATACATTATACGTATAAAATACGTATATAGTTGCTAGTCAAGGTGTATTACCATCCCTGCTGGGAGGATAGAGTTGCCTCCTCAGGTCAAGAGGTTGATTTGTTCTTGGGCTACTTACAGCACCAGAAATCCTCCTGTGGTCTCCAAAGAGCTTTCTAGGTGAAATTTGTACTTCTATAGCGCCATCCCTGTATTTAGGAAGAGGTTGGAATCACCTCTCTCTCATAGTGCGCTCCATTGTAACAATTGGTCGTTTTAAAGCATCCTTGAGAAATCAACTTTATACTCATAAAACACTAAAACTGAATACTCATGAAACATTTGTAATATTACTCTCTATTCTTTCTATCTAGCTTCAAAATCCCATTACGCGCCATTTGGTAGCTTTTAAAAGTGGCATTAAGAATTTAACTTAAAATACACTTTATTGCCCTACTGAAAAATCTCACGTGAGATTTTTCAGTAGGGTGGTTATATTATCTTACTTTAATTTCTACAGCATTAAAACTGTACATGCTCATGCAACATACTAGTGAACAAACTTCTTTTATATCAATTAATAGTTGTAAATTTTTAAAGGGCTCGTTGAATCTTAAATAAATAAATAAAAAATAAATATTTATTTTAATAAAATATTTATTTTATTTGAATACAATACAGAATCAACATAGTCAGAACAGTTTTATATTAAAGATTTTTAAAATTTTTAATATTTTAAATGAATGCTGATTTGACTAACAACTATAGCACTTAAACCTCCTTCCCATCCAACCTTCTATACTTAAAAGAAATATATCTTAACATTTTCTAATTTGAATATTATTTATCACCACTTGTATCATTAAAAAAGAATTGTTTAATAAATTCCTTTAAAGACTAATTAAAAATTAAATATGGGTTAAAAAATAGTGACATGGCAGTATTAACTTTAATATTTTTGACTTTACAAAAAATTATCAAAAATAAGTTACAAAATTAAATTTTATTGTCAATATAATTCTTTAATTAAAAAGAGATGGCTAACAGTATTGACTAACCATAAGACTCGTTAAGAATTATCAGAAAGTCCTATTCATTTTTATTGGTTGAGAAATGTTTATTTGAAAACAAAATTTCAAAAATATTTCTCTGGCAATTTCGAAATTTGAAAATTTTCTAAAGATAATAAATGTGTGGGACAAAATAATAGTTGCATAAATAACATATATTATAAATTGGGTTAGTTATACATTTGAATTCTTTATAAGTAACTAAAACTATTTCTAACATCCTAAGATAGTAAGTCTGCTACTTTTTTAAGAAAATCAAAAATAAAAATACAAAAACGCTCAGTAAAGTTTGTAATGTGCTAACATTACAGTATTTCCAACTGATAAATTTAATTTAAAAAAATTTATCGTAATTTTTAAAAGGCTCTTGCTAAACGACCATCAGATTTCATGTTAGCGCATATACCTATATATTGGTAAAACTTAACCTTTAATTTTCTGTAGTTGAAGAATTGACGCTTGAATAAAGAAAAAAATAGACAAGGATTGAGGTTTGACTAAAGAAATAATAGTTCCTTCCAGGTCAGACTCTCAAAACAACGGTTTTTACGTGTTTTTAAATGTGTTATAGGTTATTCCGCCAGATCTGACGGTCGCTTAGCAGAGGCGTTTTTAAAATTAGTTTAGAGTAGATATAGCTGATTTTTATTTGTATACAATAAATTAATTTTACTTATATATTTTTTGGTCTGAATAAAAAAATATAAATTTAGCGGTTAAACAGATAGAATACATTATTAGACTATTCATTATGATATAATAATAATCCATTATTTGATATACTTATAAGTGAATATTTACATCGATTTCTTCAATGAGTGATTGATCAATTTCCATTTTTATAATATCCTTTCGTTTCTTTGGAACAATAATTGGGAAAATGCTTGTATATAAAAGAATTAGAAGAATCGTTGGAACTATTTAGTTTAGTTGAAAACAATAGTTTTTTTTTTGTTTTTTTTTTCTTCCAAAACGAGGTATTCTAGCTCCAAGCCAGGTCCTCCGAAAACAATAATTGATAACAACTAAGGCCTATTACACACAAAAAAGAACAGTTAGGGCTATGACACAGAGAAGCTGACTCTACGGCTGTGACTCCAATAGAGTACAGGGTGCTGTTTCGCGTGCTGTACGAGTGCTGTTTCGCGTGCCATGTCGTGGGAGCACGCGTGTGGAACGTTTAGTATTTATATCTTATAGTGTAGAAAGGTCTCGCCAGTTATCCTCTGCGCATGTGCGCACCGCCAGTTGATCTCGGAGAAATGTAGCTATGTTAACTTCTGACAAAAATATTTATACTAAAACTTCTAAGAAAAGGAAGAGGGAACAGCTATCGAATATCGAATTGAAAGCCTTATCAAAAATGCAGGTTGAAAATGTTAACATGAAAACATCCATTGTAGCCAGAATCAACATCATTATAATGAATTTTAATATGTTACCTAAACAAAAAAAAGGCCTAGCTTTTCTAAAAATAATGAAAATTTTTAAAAATTACATTAAAAAATAATGATTCTAATTTTTCATCTTGTATTAGTAATTTTTTTAAGTTTAATAAGAATGTTTTTAGATTCCTTTTTCAAATTTTATGAATTTTAAGTACTGCAACGAGTGAATATAATTAAATTCAATCGTAAAAAAAATGCTTTTTATTATTCTTTATTAAATTTTGTGAAATACTACCATTGCTGCCTTTTGCTTGTAATTTTGTATCTTTTATAAGTGAATTTTATAATTCTGTATCGTATAATATTTTTCCGTAGGTATTAATACCTAATATTTTACTAATGTTTTACTAATGTTTTACTAATATTTACTAATGTATAACTTTTTATATTTGCTATTGAAATAATTATTAATAATTTCAAATGTATTATCAATTTATTTCTATGCCTTTTTTTAATAATAATAAATATAAATTTTTTTAGTATTTCCTTATTTTTGCAAAAGTAAACATAAAATATATATTGAAATGTAATGATATTATATATAATAAAAGTATTAAATATACATTGTAATTTTGTAAATAATTTATTATTAATAAATAAGTTCGCTTTTTCTTTCAAATCAGCTGGCGGTGCGCACATGCGCAGAGGATAACTGGCGAGACCTTTCTACACTAGATATAAATACTAAACGTTCCACACGCGTGCTGCCACGACATGGCACGCGAAACAACACTCGTACAGCATGCGAAACAGCACTCTACTCTATTGGAGTCACAGCCTACACGGCGTGCCGCGAGCCCTATACTTATTTATCTTGTTCCCTATACTTATTCCTTGTATGTATAGATATAGTAACCCATTTTAAATCCATAGACTTATAGGGCCTTTGCACGCTAAAAGCATAACGCGAAGGAATAAGGAATAAGAGGGCATAAGGTGGACATAAGGTACTTATGCTCCGCTTATTCCTCTTATGCCCGTGTTGTGTACGCAACGAAACGTGCATAACCTCTTGATTTTTTTGGAGTAAAGTTTTCGAAATGAAATAGCTTACTGTAATTATTAATTTACTCTAATTGGTTACAATGTAAAAAGTTGACAAAATAATAAAACTTGAGGGGCTTTTGTATTTTATCATTTCAACGTGCAGAAGTGAGAAAAGTTTTCTTCTTAATCATTTAGTGATTATTTTTATAATAATTTATAGTGTAGACATTTTTGAACAATGGATGAAGAGGTAAATGTTTACTTGCAATTTATTATTAAAAAACTTACTCCAAAACAAGCAATTTAGGGGTTATGCACGATCCGTTGCGTACACAACACGGGTATAAGAGGAATAAGCGGAGCATAAGTACCTTATGTACACCTTATGCCCCCTTATTCCTTATTCCTTTGCGTTATGCTTTTAGCGTGCAAAGGCCCTAATGGGCGCTTGGTAGGAGGAGAGTGCTCCTCTCAACGCCCTCTCCTCTTCTGCCGTCACCGTTTCCCCTCTACCACCACCACTGTAGGTGTGCGAAAGAGATAGCATGACCACGCGTCGCCATCGTGGGCTTCAGAGTGAATCTACATAAGCGCCATGCTGCGCTGCGCCGTCTTACGCTGCGCCGTGCCGCCGCTGCACCGTAGCCTTGTTCATCCGTTCCGTTCTGATCCGCAACGGAACGGATGAACAAGGCTACGGCGCAGCGGCGGCACGGCGCAGCATAAGACGGCACGGCGCAGCGTAAGACGGCGCAGCGCAGCGCGGCACTTATGTAGATTCACTCTCATCACGCCGCCCGTAAGAGCGTCAGTCTATGTCTATAAGTCTATGGTTAAATCCTATATCTGTGTGCTGTTCCTTTTTCTGAGTCATAAGGGCGCTGCAGGCAAAAAGAAAAAGCAAAAGCACAGGAACAGATATAAGAATAACATGGATATATATATCTATATATATGAGGAACAGGAAAAGCTACCGGAACAGATCTAGGTGTTCCTTGTAGCTGTTCCTGTTCCTCATATATATAGATATGCATATCCATGTTAATCTTATATATGTTCCTGTGCTTTTGCTTTTTCTTTTTTCCTGTAGCGCCCTGAACACCTTGTACTGTTCATATAACTGTTTATGTTCTTCATATATATAGATATACATATCCATGTTATTTTTATATCTGTTCCTGTTCTTTGACTTTTTCCTTTTGCGTACGGGCCTAACTGTAACTATTCTTTTTTGCATGTAATAGGCCTAATAGGTCTAAGGATAGCAGATGGAGAGAACCACGGCCATTAAGTAGTATAGATAGATAGATAGACATACAAGGATGGCAGAAACTTTTTTTTATTTGTCGAATTCCTTTAGGGTCTTTTTTCATCTTCTGATACTTTTTCTTCTTCACTGTAGATAGGCACCAATGCAATGTATAGCCATCAACGTAATTAGGCTTGGTCTATAATGTATATATAGTGTTACATCCGTTACACACAAAAGGAGCAGAGACAGATATAGAAATTAATATGGCTTCAGCCCTCCACACGAAAAAGGAACAGGATATAAAGAACAAGAATAGCATAGATTAGTATATCTATGTATACCTCTTGTTCCTTCTGCATTTCCTCGTATATATAGATATAGACACCCATGTAATTCTTGTTCTTTTTATTTGTTCCTTTTTTCGTGCACGATCCTTTAGTATATGTATATATACGAGGAATAGCGAGGAATAAGCGCTGTTCCTCATATATATCTCCCTATATTAAATAGATATTTCAAAATTCTTACAACCCCCCCCCCTCAGCCCCTCGGCGCGCTCCATCGCCCCTCTTCGTGCCTCCTCGCCCCCCCTCAGCCTCCCCCTCAGTGCCCCGTCAAAATAACGGAAAAATGTGATTATTTATACGTGTTTTGAGAAGACTCGCCCCCCCCCCTCAGCGTCCCCACACCGCCAATCAAAATAATGGCATTATTCCACGCCATCCTGTGTAATAATGGTACGTCGAATTTATATTTTACACTATTATAACTTTAAAAATAAATGTTGAATTAAAAGAAAAAAAATACGAAGCAGACATTATAATTTGGGACGAAGCTTCAATGATTCCGAAAAAAGCGTTAGAAATTGTTGATAACTCTTTAAGAGATGTTACTTGCAAGGATGGACCTTTCGGAGGAAAGTTAATTGTTTTAGATCGAGATTTTCGACAAATTTTACCAGTAGTTAAAAAGGGGTTTAGAAATACTATTATAGAAGAAACTGGCAAAAATTCATACCTTTGGCCATTATTTAATATTTCTAATTTAAAAGTAAATATTCGTACACAAAATGATGATTTTGCGTCATTTTTATTAGATATTGGAGAAGACATAATTAATCCATTTTTGATTCCTGATAAATGGATTACAAATGACGTTTGCCATGAAATTTATAAAAACATTAACAACAATTATCATTTTTCACAAAATGTAATTTTAAGTTTGCATAATGAAGAAGTTAATATACTAAACAATAACATATTAAATTTAATTAATGGTGAAGCAATAACATATTATAGTATAGATCATGCAACACATAAAGGAGTAGATCAATCAGATGAAAATATACATTTAAATTATCCAATCGAAATGTTTACGTGAAGGTTTACCTCCACATAAGATAATATTAAAAGTAAATACTATTATTATGTTAATTCGTAATCTTAGTATAGTTGATGGTTTATGTAATGGAACACGTCTGAAAGTGCAAAATTATATAAATATAATATAGAAGCAGAAATTATTACTGGAGAAAATATAGGAAATATAGCACTTATACCTCGTATAACATTAAATACTTGTGAATCACCATCTTTACCATTCATTTTATACAGAAAACAGTTTCCTATTATTTTAGCTTTTCCGATAACAATTAATAAATCTCAAGGTCAAAGTTTTGATAACGTAGGAATATATTTTAAAAAATCTTTATTTACACATGGGCAATTGTATGTAGCTCTTTCTAGATGTAAAAATCCAAATAATATATATATATATATATATATATATATATATATATATATATATATATATATATATATATATATATATATATATATATATATACATTTTTCGAAAGGGGTTTATAAAGCCCGTTTTTTTATATGTAGGGGTTTATCGAGCCCGATTTTGATTATGCAGCCCGGGCTTCATAATATTTCTAAATATAGGGGTTTATGCGGCCCGACCTAGAGTCTATAACCCCAGGGTCCATTATTTCTTTAGTCACTTGCCATAGGGAACTCTGGGCTGTAGGTACTAATATACAGTCTTGGGCTACATAAACCCCGATAAGTGTATATATTATATATATACAAAATGAATGTGAAAATAAAAAAGAAATAACAAACATTGTTTGGAGAGAAATTTTAAATCATTAATTTTTAAATAAAATAACGATATAATAACAAAATAAATAATAATAATTAATTTTTATAATTAAATAGATATTAAATAAATTATTAATAATTAAATTATTTTACTTTAATTAAAACATAATGAACATAAAATTAATTAAGTTATAAATTTACTTCTTTATGGTAATATCTTAAAGAAAAGAATTTTATCACTAATTTCTCGTTTTGATATAAAACATTTAAAATTTCACGAAATTGATATTAAGATTATTAACTTATATATTATTAAATAAGTATCTTTTATGTATTCTACATAATGTTTATACAATTTTATATAAGCTAAATTCACATGTCAAGAACAATAACCGTAAATAAGTTCCAAAATATGGAAAGGTTGAGAATAAAACATTAAAGAATATATTAAAGAAAAAATTTAATGAAACACTTATAAATAATATCATATAAATTCCAGAAATTCATAAGTTTTATATGTAGTCTTAAACATATTACGTCCACTTTAAATATATTTACATGTATATATATCTCCCTATATTCTACAGATGTTTCTTCTTACCACCCAGGTATTGTGAAATTTTACTCCTAATATTGTGAAATTTCACTTAATTTGAATTATTTAAAACATGTAATTGAAAAATTTTATGACTTTGTAAATCTACATCTTTATTGTGTCTATATATATATATATATATATATATATATATATATATATATATATAATTTTCATGTGTTAATGATTATATACGACACAATAAAGATGTAAATTTACAAAGTCATAAAATTTTTCAATTACATGTTTTAAATAATTCAAATTAAGTGAAATTTCACAATATTAGGAGTAAAATTATATATATATACATTTGTTTTAACAGATTTATGGAGCCCTTTTATACACATGAGCATATTTATGGAGCCCGTTTTCTTTTATGGAGCCCGGGTCCCATAAAATATTTTTCTCGGGCGTTTATGGAGCCCGATCTAGAGTCTATAACCCCAAGGTCCATTATTTCTTTAGTCACTTGCCATAGGGATCTCTGGGCTGTAGGTACTAATATACAGGGATGGGCTCCATAAACGGATGGGGGGAAATTATATATATATATGAAAATAATATCATAATGAAAATAATTTTATCACTAATTTTTCGCTTTATTATAAGATATTGAAAATTTTACGAAAAGGATGTTAAGATTAGTAACTTATATATCATTAAATAAATATTTTGCTTCCCCCTAGAGGAAGCTTTGTGATAGTAAATTTTTGAGTTGTAAAAACATGCTATAATTGTGTTCCGAGGTGTTAGGAATCAAAATACATGGTTTTTGAAAAATGTCTGTATGAATGTGTGTGTGTGTGTGTGTGTGTGTGTGTGTGTGTGTGTGTGTGTACGCCTGGATCTCAGCTTCTACTCGGTCAATTTTGACCGGACAGGTCTCATTCTTTTTGTTTTCTTTGCGTGAAGGCGGGTCAAAAATCCGTTTTTTGATTGGGGCGATGCGTTTTTGTTTTTTTTTCTTCAAATTTTCGATTTTTTCAAAACTGTTTTTTGATTTTTTTAATGATAGGAACGAGTTATTGAAATCTGATGGGTAGCGTTCGAAAGAGAATTAAAATACCTATATTTTCTAAAAAAAAAAAGTTTCTAGCTATCACAGTTCTTTTGTTATTAACAAAAACGTGTTTTTTTTAAAAAGCTTATAACTCCGAAACTAAACGGTCAATTTTTTTGAGAAAAATCACGATAATGCAGAATATAAGTAGCTATAAGCTCTAAAAATTTGAATCCATTCTTTTGGTAGTTTTTGAGAGAAAAAATTGAAAAATGCAAAAAACGAGTTTTCTATGTCCAACGATTACGGAAGTAAAATTAACTTAATCGCTTTAAAATTCCTTGTAGAGATAGATTTTGTATAGTTCTCGGTCGAGTTCTTTGGGCAAAATGAATGGTCTAGAAATTTCAGAGATATTTGAGCTTAAAGTTTTTTTAACCTTTTTTTCAAATCGTAATTTCTCGAGAACGGCTCTATGTATCTGGATCGGATGGTTAGCATTCGAAAGAGAATTCAAATATCTATATTTGGAAAAAAAAATTTTATATCTAGATATCACAGTTCTTTTGTTATGAACAAAAACAAAAACGTTTTTTTCAAAAAAGCTTATAACTCCTTAATCCTATCTCCTATCTTCAAAAAATGGTGGATTAGTTATGATATCAATTTATTAGTGATTTGGTTGGTGGGTGTAACGGGTTGCTAGGTCACAAAAACAAAAGTGGTGTAGTTTCGATAAAATCACAGCGCTCACTGCGCACTTCGAGAATACTAGTGATGTTATATATGTATATATGTATATATTATGTTGAACCTGGAACATTCTTGGTGGTTGATATAAATAAATAAATGAATGAATAAATATGAAAATTAATACTTTTTAATCTTCAAAATAAATTTAATTATAATTATCGCATAATTTGTTGCAAAAATTATAAATTTTGTTATTAAAAATTAATTAAAGGAATCACAAAATTAAGTTTAAGGAAGCAACGGGCCAATGAATTGACAGCGGTTTCTTTTATGTATTCTGCAATAATGTTTATACAATTCTATATATAAGCTAAAATATATATATCAAGAACAATAACGATAAATAAGTTCCAAAATATGGAAAGCTTAAGAGTAAAACATTAAAGAATATATTAAAGAAAATTTTTGATCAAACACTTATAATTAATATCATATATTATAAATACATATTTTATAAAATTTAAATAAAATTCAATTATTATACATAGTCTCAAACGCATTACGTCCACTTTAAATATTTACATGGGAGATAAATCTATAGGAAGATATATATACTAGGGGGCTTCGCCCCCTGCTCGGTCCGCTTGCCAACCCCCATTATTAGAGATAAATATTAACAATAATGAATGAGGATAATCTTCTATTACATAATATCATGAAACACTTATTTTTTCATTTAAAATTTCTGTAATATTTTTTAAAAACATTATTCTTAACATTTATTAATTTTTAAAATACTAGATATATTATATTTAACAAAATAATGTAGAATATATATGTAGTTCATTACGTCAGCTCTGATTTTATTTGTAACTTATTGATTATAAAATCAAGTAATATTTCAATTTTTGGCAGCCATTTTATATTTACAAAACCTGAGTTCAGATCCCTAATCAGCGAATCCGGAAACTCACTATATACAATTTTTAGCAAACTCGAGTAAAATTTCAATTTTTGTTAGTCATCTTGGATCCACCAGTTTGAATTAAAATTTTCAGCAAAATCCAATAATATTTCAATATGCGTCCGACATCTTAGATCCGCCATTTTGAATTCTGAAAATCTGAGTTGAGATTCGTAATCTAGAAATCCCCTACATAAAATTATTAGCAAAATCCAGTATTATTTAAATATTTTGCAGCCATTTTCAATTTTTAAAATCTGAGTTCAGATTCGTAATAATCGAATACAGAAATCCCGTATATACAATTTTCAGCAAAATCCAGTAATATTTCAATATGTAACAGCCATTATCGATTGGCAATTTGGAATTCTGAAAATCTGAGTTCAGATACGTAATCATCCAATCTAGAAATCCCGTACATACAATTTTCATCAAAATCCATCAATGTTTGAATATTTGTCTTCCATCTTCGATCGGTAGCCATTTTGAATTCTGAAAATCTGAGTTCAGATTCGTCATAATCGAATTCAGAAATCCCGTATATACAATTTTCAGCAAAATCTAGTAATATTTCAATTTTTGGAAGCCATCTTAGGTCCTCTATTTTGAATTTTCAATATATGAGTTACGATTCCTAATTGGCGAATCATGTTCGTTTGTTTCATGCGAATGAAATTTTCAGAAAATTCCAGTAGTTGTTGAATATTTCGCCTCCATCTTCGATCAGCCATTTTGAATTCTGAAAATCTGAGTTGACATTCGTAATCAGCGAATCCAGAAATCCCTTTTATACAATTTTCTGCAAAACCAGGCGTATTTGAATATTTCGCCTCCATCTTCGATCAGCCATTTTGAATTCTGAAAATCTGAGTTGTGATTCGTAATCAGCGAATCCACATACCCCTTATATACAATTTTCAGCAAATTCCAGTAGTTTTTCAATATTTCGCCTCCATCGTCGTTCAGCCATTTTGAATTCTGAAAATCTGATTTGCGATTCATAATCAGCGAAGATACCCGTTATATACAATTTTCTGCAAAATCCAGTAATAATTCAATTTTTGGCATCCATCTTGGGTCCTCTATTTTCAATTTTCAAAATGTGAGTTACGATTCCTAATTGGCGAAAGCGGAAACCCACTCTATACAATTTTTAGCAAAATCAAGTAAAATTTAAATTTTTGTTAGCGATCTTGGGTCTACCAGTCTGAATTTTCACAATATATGTTGAGATTCGTAATAAGCGAAACCAAAAATTCCGTATATACAATTTTCAGCAAAATCCAATAATATTTCAATATTTGACAACCATTTTCGAATCCGCCATTTTGAATTTTCAAAATCTGAGTTCAGATTCGTAATCAGCGAATCCAGAAATCCCTTTCATACAATTTTCAGCAAATCCAGTAGTATTTGAATATTTTACCTCCATCTTCGATCAGCCATTTTGAATTCTGAAAATCTGAGTTGGGATTCGTAATCTGTGAATCCACATATTCCTTATATACAATTTTCAGCAAAATCAAGTATAATTTCAATTTTTGTTAGCGGTCTTGCATCCACCAGTCTGAATTCTCACAATATATGTTCAGATTCCTAATCAGCGAAACCAAAAATCCCGTATTAAGGTAACACAAATTTCAGAAAAATCAAATAATATTTCATTATTTGACCACCGTCTTTGAATCCGCAATTTTGAATGTTCTTAATCTGAGTTCAGATTTGTAATAAGCGACTCCGAAAACTCCTTATATACAATTTTCAACAAAATACAGTAATATTTCAATTTTTGGTAACCATCTTGGGTCCACCAGTTTCAATTAAAATTTTCAGCAAAATCCAGTAATATTTCAATATGTGGCCGACATCTTCGATCCGCCATTTTGAATTCTGAAAATCTGAGTTGAGATTCGTAAACTAGAAATCCCCTAAATACAATTATTAGCAAAATCCAGTATTTTTAATCAATTGAAGGAAATGCCCGTCGATTTTATGTTAATTTTAATAATGAATCTAACGGCTATTCGGGCAAAGATAAGGAAGGTAACTAAATTATCAAGCACTCTCTTTATATGTGTTTCAATACATCTTTAAATTTTAGAAGCTATTTGAAACATTAGTGCAGTCAAGAATTTTTTAGAAAGGAGAGTACATGGAAAGGGAAGGTGGTAAAGTTAAAGGTATAGGTTAAAAAAGAGAGCGGAAAAAATAACGTCCCAGGTCGGGCTCGAACCGACAACCTTCTGCATACCGGGCAGCTACGCTACCATTGGCGCCACTCGGATGACGATCCTTTCACGACCCTGACCGCTACGCATCGTTCTCAATCTATTTTCCCAAATCCCCCCGTCTGCATTATTTCAGCCGAAGCAGACAATATTATATTTAATCAATTGAAGGAAATGCCCGTCGATTTTATGTTGATTTTAATAATGAATCTAACGGCTATTCGGGCAAAGGAAGGTAACTAACTTATCAAGCACTTTCTTTTTTTTCGTTCTCGTTTTTTATCCTATACCTTTAACTTTACCACCTTCCCTTTCCATGTATTCTCCTTTCTAAAAAATTCTTGACTGCACTAATGTTTGAAATAGCTTCTAAAATTTAAAGATGTATTGAAACACATATAAAAAAGTGCTTGATAAGTTAGTTACCTTCCTTATCTTTGCCCGAATAGCCGTTAGGATCATTATTAAAATTAACATAAAATCGACGGGCATTTCCTTCAATTGATTAAATATAAAATTGTCTGTTTCGGCTGAAATAATGCAGACGGGGGGATTTGGGAAAATAGATTGAGAACGATGAGTAGCGGTCATGCTCGTGAAAGAATCGTCATCCCAGTGGCGCAAATGGTAGCGTAGCTGCCCGGTATGCAGAAGGTTGTCGGTTCGAGCACGACCTGGGCCGTTATTTTTTTTCGTTCTCGTTTTTTATCCTATACCTTTAACGTTACCACCTTCCCTTTCCATGTATTATCCTTTCTAAAAACTTCTTGACTGCACTAATGTTTCAAATAGCTTCTAAAATTTAAAGATTTATTGAAACACATATAAAGAAAGTGCTTGATAAGTTCGTTACCTTCCTTATCTTTTCCCGATGAGCCGTTAGATTCATTATTAAAATTAACATAAAATCGACGGGCATTTCCTTCAATTGATTAAATATAATATTGTCTGCTTCGGCTGAAATAATGCAGACAGGGGGATTTGGGAAAATAGATTGAGAACGATGAGTAGCGGTCAGGGTCGTGAAAGGATCGTTATCCCAATGGCGTAAATGGTAGCGTAGCTACCCGGTATGCAGAAGGTTGTCGGTTCAAGCCCGACCTGGGCCGTTATTTTTTTCGATCTCGTTTTTTATCCTATATCTTTAATTTTACCACCTTCCCTTTCCATGTATTCTCCTTTCTAAAAAGTTCTTTGTTTCAATAACTTCTAAAATTTAAAGATGTATTGAAACACATATAAAGAAAGTGCTTGATAAGTTAGTTACTTTCTTTATTTTTTCCCGAATAGCCGTTAGATTCAGTATTAAAATTAACACAAAATCCAGTATTATTTAATATTTTGCCGCCATTTTCAATTTTTAAAATCTAAGTTCAGATTCGTAATAATCGAATCCAGAAATCCCGTATATACAATTTTCAGCAAAATTCAGTAATATTTCAATATGCGGCAGACATTTTCGTTCCGCTATTTTGAATTTTCAAAATCTGAGTTCAGATTCCTAATCAGCGAATCTCGAAACCCCCTATATACAATTTTCAGCAACATATCTATAAGAGATTAGTTGTAGTGGAGTAGGTGGAGGGGTGTGTGGAGGGTTAGGTGAAGGGGGCGCGGAGGGAGGTGGAGGGGAGTGGAGGGGAGTGGAGGGGGTGAAGGGCGGCGGCGGGGGTCGGGGGGCAGACGCCCTTCAAAATAACATAAAATTTGAAATTATTTAATGGTAAACAGTGGAGGAATGGTAGAGGGGAGGTGGAGGAGTGGCGGAGGGTGGTGGAGGGGGGCGGAGGGGGAGGTACCCATTTTTGCCCTTACAACTATATAATATAGGATGATATATATATATTCCTATAGTATATAGTTGTAAGAGGCTTGTAGGGTATCCAGCCCCTCCTCCCCCCTCCTTCCCCCACCACTCCTTACAGCCCCTCCTCAAAATAACGGAAAAATGAGATTAGAAATAGGAGTTTTTAGTATTACATTTGCTCCTCAAAACCCCTCCTCCCCCTCCTCCCGCTCTTCCCCCCTCCTCCTACCCCTCCTCTTAATATTGTATTGTTTTTCTCATTTTGTTATAAATTTCATATATATTACGAATGATTTGATATTGTTAATATTATTGATGTTGTCTCTATATTATTAAATAATTATAATATTAAATTTTATCAATTATAAGGTCAAGTTTAAAAAATTTGTATAAGTTCCCCGTTCCTTTTTGCATGCAAGAAGCCTTAATCACATCAGGGTATGGCTTCAATAACGTTACTAATGATTATAGTTTAATCTAATAATAATACATTTATACTATAAATATAGTGTATTTAACATGACTAAAATAATTTTTTTTAACAAAATGTCGATATTTTAGAAACAGCAGAAACAATTATTGATAATAAATCCCTATCTTTTTGGTTTCTTAACAAATTCTAATTATCAAGGTCTCATTTTATTCTTTCAGAGGGACTTGCCCAAGGAAAAATTCAAAATTATTCAAGACCCAGAAAGTTATAGCCAATTGAAGATAATTATTTTTATAACCTCATTCGTGATTTTATAAACAATTATAACTACCTTAAATGTTATCAAATGTATTGGAGGGTGTACGTAAACGCTGTGCGGCACTGTGCTGTGCGGTATTTAAACATCAACTAATCAGCGGCGTAGTTCTATAAGTAGCCAATGCACCAACAGCACCGCATCGGAAACGCACCGCATAGCACAGTACGGCGCTTATGTACACTCTTCCTTAGGTCTCGTTTACAAAATTTGTATAAGTTCGCCTTTCCTTAAATGTTATCAAATGTATTGGAGGATGTACGTAAGCGCTGCGCGGTACTGTGCTGTGCGATGCTGCGTGATGTCCGTATTATTGGTGCGTTGGCTACTTACGGAACTACTTTTCTGATTGGTCCGTATTTAAATATCAACCAATCAGCGGCGTAGTTCTACAAGTAGCCAATGCACCGACAGCACCGGCATCAGAAACGCACCGCACCGAACAGCACAGCGCTTATGTACACTCTTCCTAAGGTCACGTTTAAAAAATTTGTATAAGTTCGCCTTTCTTTTTTATGTGTAGTCTTAATGTAAGCCTTTGTCACATTAGGGTATGCCTTTAATAACGTCACACATAATGTAGGACACAAAATAGAACACACCCTCATATGATTGTGATTATGAATTTATCAAATCTAAAGTATGGAAACGTAGAGAACGCAATAAATGTTTTGATGCGATTGGGCGATTAAATATTGTTTCACCTAAAGGTAATGAAAGATTTTTTCTTAAATTACTGTTGAACCGCATAAAAGATGCTACTTCTTTTAAAGATTTACGAACATTTAATAACGTCTCATATGAAACATATAAAGAAGCAGCCCTTGCTATGGGTTTAATAGAAGATGATTCCCAAATTTATATTATTTTTGATGAAACAAGTAATATCATGCTTCCTTTTCAATTACGTAAATTATTTGCATGGTTTATCTTAGCTGAAAATATTCAAGGTAATTTAATTTGGAAGAAATTCAAAAAATTTTTTACTGAAGATTATAAAGAAAATAATGCTCTGTCACACATTCAAAATATATTACAAACTGAAAATAAAAGTTGTAAAGATTATAGTTTACCTGAACCAATAATAAATAATATCGAAGAAAGTCCTGAAAATTTAGCAAACAGTAAAAATCTTTTTGAAATTTTGTTTAATCAATTAACTACTAATCAAAGATTAATTTTTAATGAAATTATAACTCACAAAAATAAAATTTATTTTATTGATGGACCTGGAGGTTCAGGAAAAACTTTCATATACAAGACTTTAAAATATCACTTTTTATCTTTGAATAAAAAAATTTTATCTATGGCTTGGACAGGAATCGCATCTATTTTATTACCTAGAGGAATGACAAGTCATCGTACTTTTAGACTTCCTTTAGATTTAAACAGTATTGAAAGTGCTTTTCTAAAATTAGAATCAGATAAAAAAAAATTACGGGAAGTAGATATTATAGTTTGGGATGAAGCATCAATGATCCCGAAAAAAGCTTTGGAAATTGTTGATCAAACACTCAAAGATATATGGGGAATCTCAGGAACTTTTACTTTTATGTCACTCTTTTTTTTAAGCAATTTATTGCAGCTATTAGCGGTGCGTGAGAAGCACATGAACCAGACAGGGTGTAAAAGCTTCAATTTTTACCTAGAAAACCAGTCCTGTAAACCATATTAGTGTGCCATGCTTGCCCAAATCGGAGCATATAAAAACTGTCGAAAAAACTCAACTTTTCAAAAGTAGACCTTTTTCGATAGTTGTTTATATGCTCCGAATTGGGCAAGCGTGGTACACTAATATGGTTTACAGGACTGGTTTTCTACGTAAAAATTGAAGCTTTTACACCCTGTCTGGTTCATGTGCTTCTCACGCACCGCTAATAGCAGCAATAAATTGCTTAAAAAAAGAGTGACATAAAAGTAAAAGCAGAGATGAATAGAGAGATTGCCAGCGCCGCGGAAAAAAGTGAGGTAGACTTCTGCGCGCGGCGCGCTGCTGCCTCTCGCGGCCGCGACATGGTACTGTACACACGCCACCTGATTGGCTGTTGAAACGTGTGTACGGCGCGGAGCGGGCCGGGAGCCGTCAGCCGGAGAAGACGACTCCACGCGCCTGCCGTCTCTGTTTACTTCTTCCGCAACAATTCGACAACGGCCGAGCGGCCTGACAATCGCCGCTCAGTCAAACATATTTATTACACATGCAAATTAATGGAATTTTTAACTCC
The DNA here is from genome assembly GCA_036365515.1 of Torymus aiolomorphi. Classification (NCBI taxonomy): domain Eukaryota; kingdom Metazoa; phylum Arthropoda; class Insecta; order Hymenoptera; family Torymidae; genus Torymus; species Torymus aiolomorphi. Next base: position 113,474,041 of record CM070873.1, read on the forward strand.
AAATTATCAAACCCAAATTCTAAATCACAACCCAAGCCCGAAGGGGAGAAGATAAACATAAACGATTTTAGTGTTACATATTGATATCGTAACGGTAGCCGTGGCGGTCAAGGCGCGCCGCTATTTTTGCCGTAATCTTTTGGATGCAAGTTCGATTACAATTCGCTTTTTTTTTTTTTTTTATAACATGTAAAATTCTTTTCATTATATTATAATTCAACACACATTTTTTGCACCTCAATTTGTTTTATAAAAGAATTTTTACTTGAAATTGAGTTATTCTTGTCCCAGACAACATTGCAAGTAAAATTTTCATTTTCAAAATTAATTCATTAAATGCGCTAATTTTATAAGAATACTGTAATATTTTGGATAATATTTGTTTACCCAGTTAAGAATATTTTGAGTAAATTAATTCACTGAAAATTAATTAAATTCATGGTTATATTTATTTAATATTCAAAATAATCTATGTTCAATGGACTTTTTATTTACTTTTTTTTAATGAAAAGGAACGATCAACAATAATTATCGTTGTGCACGTAAGTTCAATTTCCGAAATACGTATTCTCATTCACATTCTCTAATCCCTATAAGACATGTATTATTTATTATAAGTACATTTCTATTAATATTATTGATTAAATGATAATCAATAAATATCACAACAGTAAGAGCAGAATTTCCGCAAGCATCTTACGTTGCAATACAATTTGAAACACATCTTTATTCAAAGAATAATTAGAATACCGCTTACTTGTATATTCGACAGCACGGTTTGCCACACGAATATACGATTCGACGATGTACAAAAAATGAGCTTGTGCTTTAATTATTTTATTGAAGCCTTAAAGAAACTCAAATGAAAATCTCAAGTTTAAATCCAAACGGGTTAAGATGATAAGCCTGAAAGATTTTACACTTTGCATTTTTATTATACACCGTTATTACTCTACTGGAGCAGGCTTGCAAATAATTAATTAAACTTTCTATTATAATTATGCAGTTTAATAAGAATTAGAATTTTAATCGTTAATTAAATCCACGTTTAATTAAAAATTAGCAATTTCAATCGTTAATTAGACCGGCGTTTAATTAATTAAAATTGCAATTGTTAGTTGAACACGCATTTAATTCGGAATTAAAATTTCATTTGTTAATTAACATTCTTTAACATATTATAAACGAAAATCGCCCCGCAGAACGCGGAGGAGTTTAATAAAAACTCGAGTATACTCTACGTGGCAGGAGGAGCGTGCTTTTGCAGCGAATGCGCATTCGTGCACTCGAGACTATATCTTACTTTTCTTTAGGGCCCCGACTCCTGCGACACGTTTTTTGTTTATAATATATTACAGAATAGTATTTAAGAGCTCTAGAAAATATTCTCGAGGCTTTCTACTAGAAAATCGAGCCTCGAAACGTAAATTTAGGTCTACGTGGCACGATCCTGCTTTTGTAATGTAAAAAAATTACTATGTTATAGACATTTATTACTCTAGTGGAGCTGAAATTTAAATAATTTAAAAAACCATATTATAATTAATAATAACAATTCTTCTATAAAATATATAATCATACACATACTTTTAGAGCGACCTAATTATTTTACTCGCTTTCGCATTCTTAAATTTTTTATTCTATTTAAATGTATCAAGTAGCCAAGACATTTGACTTTTGTGGAAACTTTTAGAAGTACGTAAATAATCATATAAGAGATAGACAAACAATTTAGAAAATTACAATAATCTCTTAAATAAGACAATGCGAAAAATTCCCTAATTTTTGAAGCTTCGTTTGCCATTTTTAAAGCTTCATAGAAATATAGACTCCATCGGCTATTGCGATAAAAACTATCTCGACTTGATAACATTTTTCTTTTCCACCCTTTCTTTATAGTATTTGGTAATAGTAATATCTTTAGTTGTATTATTAATCTCTATTTTTTCATTGATAGTGAATTGACACAATTTGGAATTTTAGTGTAAAAAATGTTTTTTTAAATTAGATTTCAAACTTCTTAATGTTTTCAATTGTAAGTTTTCCATGTGACCAAATGATTTTTAAATTATTATTATAACAGTTAAAAAAGAAACTCTTTAACAAAGTATCGTTTACTAAGCTTATTACCTTACTTTTTACATGATATGTTCAATACCATATGACAGTATTATTACGGTCATAAGAATTTATTTAATGTTACGTTCTAGTATTTACCTATCATTAGTATCTTTATAGATCTTTTTTGGAATACTCTGAAAAAATAACTTTGCTAAATCTTTTTCTTGACTTTAAACGGTCTATGCATTCTTGGAAATACGGAGGCTCGGCTCTCGCTCGCTCGCGCGCGCGGGCTACGGGGGCTCGGCACTCGCTCGCGCGCGTGTTGTGGTTGCGCGTGTTGTGGTTGCGCGTTTGGCGGTTTAAAGAGCTTGCGTTTGTTTTTATCCAGACGACATTAAGTTGCGTGGCGCGTGAATAATCGATCTTGACAGGAATGCAGGGATAGCCACATTTCTAGCGCGTGTGATCAAAACTGAAGTGTATGAAAGTGATATTTGTGCAAATTGCAGGTGCGCTTTCTAAAACAATGTGTTTTTAGTGACTGCCGAAAACAGTTCACTTTTTGTAGGTTATTCTTTAACTGAACAACGCTAATAACTGTACTTGTGTTCAGTCATGTTTACTATAAATGTGTGAAAGTGTTAAGACGATGATGCCAAAGCGAGAGACGACCTACAGTCGATGCAAATATTTGCATTGCAACAATGGGAAGTACAATGGTTACCATTTCTATCATTTCCCTGCTAAACCAGAAAAGCAGCTACAGTGGATAGAAAATTCAGGTTAGTATTATACCATTTTCTATTAGGATAAATAACAGTTCAGCAATCAAAAAGAAAATTTCTATAGTAAATTTTTTTTTTCTAACATGTCCTATTAATTTATTTTAATTTATAAAACGATGTGAGAATAGAGAGAACAAATTACAAATGAGACCATTATTTTAACGTAATGATAACTTCTTATTTGTAACAATTTATTAATAAAAGTTGAAATTTATTATGTTCATGGGTGTAATACAAGAGTAATAAATTAATTACAAAAAATGTCATGATTTTGTCGCGCGATAAAAAAAGCAACAATTTTGCTTTAGAAATAAAATTAATAGAATTCTCTATTTCACGAAGTTCGTTTATTTCTTGATTTTTTATTCATCTTTAATCGCGTGGGTCATTTATTGGAATACCCATTTTTACGGCAATATAAAGAATATAATTGCGACATTAACTTTAAAATATAAGTTTTTTCTTGTCTTTTTTTAATTTACTATTTTGAATGTAAGTACCCTTCCTCTTCCCATTATAGCTTGACATTTTGAAATTAATAATCTGCTTTAATCTTAATACCGCGAAAGCTCACCTAACGATTTTATTATTGTCATTCTCGAAAATCTATTACCTAACAAACAATAGTTCAGGTTTCCGTCTTAAAAGTATTTTATTTATATGTAAATCGTGAATAAATATTAAAGAAAATATGTGCACTCAAGCCAGCTAATTTTTATTTATTTAAATAAGACAAAATTACTTAAACATAAGATAAGTGTGTCAGTTACTGTGCCCATTAAGGAAATGTCCATAATATTTGAGTAATTAATTTTTTAATTTTTTAATTTTTGAACCTCTGAAGACCTTTATATGATAATTATATATTTTTTGCCTGGCGGACCCGAAAGTGCCACTTTTGCTCCCGGCGGCCGATCGCAAAGGTTGTATTTTCGGTCTCGCCAGGCAAAAAAATCGTATACGCACCACGGGAGCAAATAAAGAATGCCTCAGATCGTATGTTTGTCGCAATTACATGCAATCTGGGACATTCTTTACTTTTGCTCCCTAGGGGCGTAATATGCTATCTGTGACCAGAATAAACATGTTTATAATACATTATTATGTGATAAATATTCAATAATTAATAAAATAATAGCATAAGCCTTTGCATCAGTTACTGTATCCTCTAACTTAGTTACTGCGTGTCAGTTAGTGCACATTGTTTTATTTACTGTGTGTCACTTAGTGTTAATTGTTTCAGTTACTGTGCCTTGGATTCTGGATACTGCATTTAACCCTATGTGACTTAGTGCCGTTTGTTGTAATTATAAACAGTAGTCAAGAGGGGATTAATTATAACTTATTAATTAAATAAAATATCTATATATTTAAAATAAATAATGTCAATCGTATAATTCGATTGGCATTATTTTGGATCATCTAGGTGACTTTTATAAACATTAAGTGTATTTTTTGATTATGAAAAATGTTATTTTTGTCATTTTTCAATCACTTTTATGTACGCTTATTCTTAAGGATTTCGATAAGAAATTCATGAAAAACGCGATGAGTAAGTTAACACATTATTTTAAATATATTATAAGAATAAATAAATCACATTATGAGTTTAAAAATAAAAAGCATGAATTAAATTTTATTTAAACATTTATATATGTATGGTTAAATATGACTGAACGCCACTATAAATGAAAAAAATCTAAGGACATAGTAACTGAAGCGGGCGCAGTAACTGACACACTTACCCTAGTCTATTGTACTATATGATTTATTTTAATTTTACGATGTTTTTCATGTATTGTACAAAAATTGACGGGTTTAAAGGAAGTAGCTTATTCATGAACTCTAAAATTGTTGTAAATTAGAAATATTAGAAATATTTTGTCTTCTTGCATTTGTTTTGAAACGTGCTTTGAATTACTTTTAACATATTGCTATAAATATGCATATCTATTTTTCGCCTTTAAGACATTCCTTTATAAATTACTTAAAAATATTCTGTTTCATATAGCAAGTGTACTTTAGTAAAAAAAAAAAATTATATTTGTCTTATTCTTATTCAAATTATAAATCGAGCAAAATTGTTGAAAATACTTTTATTTTTCGTTTTATTTACTAGATTATTTAATATTTTTTGTTATACGTTTAATTAGTAGTATTAACATTCAGGAAAGTTAATTTAATATTACATTTAATTAATTACATTGCTCAAAGAGATAAAATGTTAATGCAAAAACAAACTGAAAACCTTTAACTAAAACTTTTATAGTAACAGAATTGTATTAAATTTATGGGTTTTTGCTTTTTTATGATCCAAATATTTTCTTTTTAAAGTACTAATTAAATATAAAAAATAATTTTTTGTTGTCTATTTGTATCCGTATGTGGAGATACATATAATTTTATATAATTTTATATAAAGAATACGCTTTTGAGAAAATAAATTATTTAAAAAAATGAAGGATTTTTACGAATCGTTATATAGTTGTCTCTGTAATTATTATGTGTCATAATATTTTTGATAATACAGCAAAACAAATATCAATAATAATTTGAAAAATTAGTTTTATTGCTATTTATTTGTTGTTTTTGATGTTATTATTGAAAAAGTAATATTTTTCTAAAGAACTAAAAGGCATAGCTAACAAAAATTTTTGTTTTTCAATTGTTGAGAATTTAATTCTGTATCTAGTACATAATTAATATAAGCTCGATGTTAAATGTAAAGTCTGTAAGAAGTGAAAAAATTGATTTTGAAAAAGTTTAAAATTGATAGAAATAAGATTATTTTCCAGATATCTTAAATGAAATTACATGCACACGGTCGTGTGGACATTATTTTAATATAGAAAATTTCGATTCTGAATGAACCTTTTAAACGTGTTTGTAGGAAACTTTTTCGTTTTTTGGCACAAACTTCCTTTAAAATAATCAGAAATGCGAGAAAAAATAATTTACTTTATGATAAATAACAGATCACTGATAATTTTAGTATAAGTACTAAAAAAAATAATACGAAATCCTAAATCACTTTTAAATTTTCACAGGAAACCATTTACTTTCCAATTGGGCTACAGCTTCGATTAGATCTGCAGGTCTCTGTCGACTACATTTCAGCGACAATGACTTCACATTTAGCAAAGAAGGGAAGAGACTTTTGAAGCCCAATAGTGTGCCTCTTCATTGGCGATGAGCTGAAAATGTGGATGAAGAACCACAACAACAAAGGCAATGAGAACAACAACAAGGACAACAACAAGAACACCAGCAAGATCAACAGCAACAAGATCAACAACATCAAGGACAACAACAAGAAGAACAACAAGATCAACAACATCAAGGACAACAAGGACAACAACAAGAAGAACAACAAGATCAACAACATGAAGAAGAACAAGATCAACAACATCAAGAAGAACAAGATCAACAACATCAAGAAGAACAACAAGGAGAACAAGAACAGCCACAGCAACAGGTATCACAAGACGTTTATATAAATGAAACGACAGAAGAGCCCCGGTCGGAAAAAGAAAATGATTTTATAGGTATGGTAAAAAGGTCAATGCCATCTGTAACTTACCCCTCTGGTAAGGAAATTTTTTCTTTTTCTGAAAAGGATGGTGACCTGTCGTTTCTTCATTATGAACCTCCTGCTAAAATCATTAAAGTAAACGTTAGCTCAACAACTGAAGACTGCTCCAATTGCTTCACCATTGAGAAAACGCGTTGTTGATACAATGGTTCGTAGTAAAGTTTATATTTGTAAATTAAGAAGTAAATTATTAGCTGCAGAAACAAAGGTTAAGCAATTGCAGAGATCCCTTAAAACTGAGAAGAATAAAAATAGTCATCTAACTAGACGTTTACAAAAGAAAGCGTCAAAAAAATTTGCTGATATTGACGATCTTTTGAGAAAAAAGATATCCCTGATATGGCTAAGACAATGATTAAATTGTAATTGCACAAGCCCAACACGCCATACACAACCGATGAGAAAGACTTGGCAAAACAAATTTATTTTCATTCAGCAGCTTGCTATTCTCGATTAAGGGCGGGGGGATTAGTTTTACCAGCTGAATCAACGGTTAGATCCTGGGTAGCGGAATGTGACATTGTCCCAGGCATTAATGACGTAATTTTGAAGAGGATAGGAGAATATTTGATGCTGCTTCCGCCACAAGAGCGATTGTGTGCGTTGAAATTTGATGAAATGTCCATCAGAGCGGCTGAAGAATATTCGAAAAAATATGATGTAATCGAAGGTCTTGTCGATATGGGAAGAGATCGCAGAGATTCTAAAGTCGCGAAACACGCGTTGCTATTTTGCATTGATAGCATTAATGCCAACAATTCATGGCGTCAAATAGTAGCTTTCGGATTTAACGAAAATGGCGCTAGTGCAGAAGAGCTCTTTGAGATCGTTCCCCAAATTGTAACAGAACTTCGAAAAGTAGGAGCAGATATTCGAGCCATTGTTTGTGATCGAGGTAGCAACAATCAAAAATTATTTAAAATGTTGGGAGTATGTCCAGATAAACCTTATTTTATTGTAGATTCTGTAAAGATTTTTGCAATTTTTGATTGGCCACACCTTATCAAAAGATTGATAGCACAGCTAAGAGCCCACGATTGCATTTATGTCGATGATGAAAAAATTATTTCTTTCACCGATTTAAAGCAAACCTGGAAGTTTGACAAATCTCATGGTACATCAAATTTATTAGGCTTTTTATCAGAAAATCACTTTAACCCTAATAGTTTTGATGCTATGAAAGTAAAGCTTGCTTTTCAACTGTTAAGTCGTCGCATGGCATGTGCAATTAAATTAGCCGGCGGAGACGTTCTATCAGGATTATCTTCGGATACATGGCAAAAGTCAGCCGAGTTTGTTAAGACAATGGATGCTGTTATCGATGCATGTAATGTATATAGAGTTTGAAAAATCGACATGCATTGAAGCGACCATTGTCTGACAGAAATCCAGAAATCCAGCAGCGCCTTGAAAGTTTTATCGAGTGGTCAGAGAAATGGTATATACAGAAAAACGGCAAAAAGCCGCCTTGTCTTTTGGGGTTACCTCTGACTGTTCGTGCTTTAGTAAGTCTGTATTTGGAAATGAAATCTTCATTCCCCGACTTTGAATTAGCAACAGGTCTGTGCAATCAAGATTCTGTGGAGCATGCTCATTCTAAGTTGCGCGGCAGAGGTGGATTTAATCCGAATCCTACCTGTAGAACGTATCGTTTGACTCTTAGACACATTATGTCAACCGATTTTATTTATACGAGTAAAAAAGGTAACACAAATTGCGAAGAGAGTCATTCATTACTTCCTCAAAATGACGTTGTTGAAAAGGAGACCACAGAACTGGTTACGTTACCTGAATATAATTCAAAGGAAATGCAAGAGCTCCAACAAATTACAGATGCTGCTGATGATTTACTGGAATATCAACTGGAGTTAAAGTCTTCTAGCATGTCAGATATGGACAGTAAATTCACTTATGAACAAAATGCTATAACTTATTTTTCTGGTTACGTGGCGCGTAAATCTTTAGAAAAAAGTCATTGTCCGACATGCGAAAAAGATTTAATGAAAGATGAATCAGAATCAGGGACCACTAATGAAACATACATTAACTTTAGAGAGTACCCTCATTCTGATCCAGAAGCTCCCCCAGTAACGTTGTTGATCAGACCAAAGGAACAGTTTGCAAAAGTGGTTAATTGTCAATTAGAAGCCTTTGATAAGATTCATTCAAAATTTTGGCATGAGCATGATCTTTTACTTAAGTTAGTTGAAAACGTAGAAGCATACACTCGTAAACAATTCCCTCAGTGGTTTGATCAAGAAAACATCTGCTATGAGCACAGAATGAAAATGCTTAAGTTCCTTTTGTTAGTTAAAATTTATGCAAAAACTAGGAAACGTAATAATAATAGGAAAACTGTGGCTAAAAGACCGATTGTGACAAAATCTAGGAAACTAAAGAATATTTAAAATGTATAAATTTTTTAGTAACATTATTTTTTGTAAATTATTGAAAAAAAGTGCGAAAAATTATAACTACACTGCTTTAAAAAGTACTTTACGTGAATTTTTTAACTATTAAATCCAAAGCGTACTTTTTCCCAATGATAATTTTAAGTTCGCATTTCTTAATAATAATAATAATGACATTGTAATATACATTCTAATGTAAATATGTTGATACTGTTCAAAATTATTAATATAACGCGACTCGATTTTCTGTATCGTTTTGTAATTATAATGTATAAAGTTTGTAAGTAATTTTTATCCTTTTTAGGATACTTTTCAGGTATATTATACACGACAAATTATTAGAAAATAATATTTTCAAGGTAAAATTTTTATAATATTATACAAATATTTAAAATTTTATAAAAATACAAAAAATAATTTAGGATTCCAATAGCAAATAAGGTATTATCGTTTTCAGATTGTTTTATTTTCAGATGGGGGAGGGTGGTATTGGTTGCCTTCTCGTTGGTGCCCCCCGAAAACAAATGAGCTTATTGTAATTGATAGATGCAGTGCAATAAGTTCCTTTGGCCAAACAACCAATAAATTAGTTTCAAAAAGATGCTTAATATAAAATAATAATAATAGTACATTTCGACACGGGTAGGGAAGCCGATTATTTAGCTGGTGTGACTTTTTGCACGAGCGAAGCGAGTGCGAAAAAGTCACACCACCTAAATAATCGACTTACGCACTAGTTTCGAACGGTATTTTATACCACGAGCGCCGAAAAATCATATCAAAGTTGTGATTTTGAGGTTAGAGTGGTATAAAATTTATTTTACGGAAAAAATCTTTTTATATTCAAAATGTGGTTCGTGAATAGATATGAAGAAATATTATTAGATGAAAAGCTTCAATGAAGCTTGACTAAAATTACCTCTCTTGTATACATGAACCCGTCCCTCTTCTACTAGAATATCGCTTTAAAAATGATAAACGTAGGTTTAAAAAGTATCATTTTTCGCATTAGTCTTATATGAGATTATTGCGACTTTCTAAATTGGTTGCAACAATTTTAAGAAGTACAAAATGTAAATATAAGAACTTTTCAAAAGAATGTTAGAGAGTTTGCCATCTCTTAAATGACTAACGCCATTTAATAAAAACTTAGCTAATGAAATGTTTTATATAAACGTACTTCTAAAAGTTTCCACAAAAGTCAAATGTCTTGGCTACTTGATACATTTAAATAGAATAAAAAATTTAAGAATGGGAAGCGAGTAAAATAATTAGGTCGCTCTAAAAGTATGTGTATAATTATATATTTTATAGAAGAATTGTTATTATTAATTATAATATGGTTTTTTAAATTATTTAAATTTCAGCTCCACTAGAGTAATAAATGTCTATAACATAGTAATTTTTTTTTACATTACAGATTGTAACTGATTATATGTTGTTTGGATTACTTGATGGAAGAGTTATTATTGACTAAAATATGGTTATTGAAATTACTAAAATTTCAACTCCACTACAGGGATGCAAAAATATTAATTATACCATCGTCAATGAAGAATTCGAATTTTAATCGTGAATTAAACCCGCACTTAATTAAGAATTAACATTTCAATCGTTAATTACATGGGTAAAATAGCATTCTTGAACATATTATAAACGAAAAACGCATCGCAGAAAGCGGGGAAATTTAAGAAATCTCGTGTACAGTCTACAAGGCATGATCCTGCTTTTGCAATGGATGCGCGTTCTTGCCGTGTAGACCATACCCGAGTTTTCTTAAATTCCCCCGATTTCTGCGGCGGCTTCATCGTTTATATTATATTACAGAATAGTATTTAAGAACTGTAGAACATGTCCTTGAAGCCTCCTGCTAGAAATTCGGGTCTGCAAACGTGAAGTTGGGTCTACGCGACACGATCGCGTATTCGCCTCAAAAGCAGGATCGTGCCACGTAGACCCAAATTTACGTTTCGAGGCTCGATTTTCTAGGAGAAAGCCTCGAGAATATTTTCTAGAGCTCTTAAATACTATTCTGTAATATATTATAAACAAAAAACGTGTCGCAGGAGTCGGGGCCCTAAAGAAAAGTAAGATATACTCTCGAGTGCACGAATGCGCATTCGCTGCAAAAGCACGATCCTCCTGCCACGTAGAGTATACTCGAGTTAAACTCCTCCGCCTTCTGCGGGGCGATTTTCGTTTATAATATGTTGAAGAATGTTAATTAAAAAATAAATACTAACAATTGCAATTTTAATTAATTAAACGCGGGTCTAATTAACGATTGAAATTGCTAATTTTTAATTAAACGTGAATTTAATTAACGATTAAAATTCTAATTTTTATTAAACTGCATAATTATAATAGAAAGTTTAATTAATTATTTGCAAGCCTGCTCCAGTAGAGTAATAACGGTATAAAATAAAAATGCAAAGTGTAAAATCTTTTAGGCTTATCATCTTAACCCGTTTGGATTTAAACTTGAAATTTTCATTTGAGTTTCTTTAGGGCTTCAATAAAATAATTAAAGCACAAGCTCATTTTTTGTACATCGTCGAATCGTATATTCGTGTGGCAAACCGTGCTGTCGAATATACAGGTAAGCGGTATTGTAATTATTCTTTGAATAAAGATGTGTTTCAAATTGTATTGCAACGTAAGATGCTTGGTAATTCTGCTCTTACTGTTGTGATATTTATTGATTACCATTTAATCAATAATATTAATAGAAATTCACTTATAATAAATAACACATGTCTTACAGGGATTAGAGAATGTGAATGAGAATATGTATTTCGGAAATTGAACTTACGTGCACAACGATAATTATTGTTGATCGTTCCTTTTCATTAAAAAAAAGTAAATAAAAAGTCCATTGAACATAGATTATTTTGAATATTAAATAAATATAACCATGGATTTAATTAATTTTCAGTGAATTAATTTACTCAAAATATTCTTAACTGGGTAAACAAATATTATCCAAAATATTACACTATTCTTATAAAATTAGCGCATTTAATGAATTAATTTTGAAAATGAAAATTTTACTTGCAATGTTGTCTGGGACAAGAATAACTCAATTTCAAGTAAAAATTTTATAAAACAAATTGAGGTACAAAAAATGTGTGTTGAATTATAATATAATGAAAAGAATTTTACATGTTATAAAAAAAAAAAAAGCGAATTGTAATCGAACTTGCATCCAAAAGATTACGGCAAAAATAGCTGCGCGCCTTGACCGCCACGGCTACCGTTACGATATCAATATGTAACACTAAAATCGTTTATGTTTATCTTCTCCCCTTCGGGCTTGGGTTGTGATTTAGAATTTGGGTTTGATAATTTGGAGTTAAAAATTCCATTAATTTGCATGTGTAATAAATATGTTTGACCGAGCGGCGATTGTCAGGATGCTCGGCCGTTGTCGAATTGTTGCGGGAGAAGTAAACAGAGACGGCAGGCGCGTGGCGCGCCGGGCCGTCCGGCATACACATGTTCAGTACACGTGCACCGAGCCGCCGAGTCGTCTTCTCCGGCTGACGGCTCCCGGCCCGCTCGGCGCCGTACACACGTTTCAACAGCCAATCAGGTGGCGTGTGTACAGTACGATGTCGCGGCCGCGAGAGGCAGCAGCGCGCCGCGCGCAGAAGTCTGCCTCACTTTTTTCCGAGGCGCTGGCAATCTCTCTATTCATCTCTGGTAAAAGTTCCTGAGAATTTCTCATATGTTACAGTGATGTTCCATTTGGTGGTAAATTGATAGTTTTAGGAGGCGATTTTAGACAAATTCTGCCAGTCCTAAAACATGGTTACCGAGACAGTATAGTACAGGACACAACCAAATTTTCTCATTTATGGCCTCTCTTTAAAGTTTTAAAATTAACTGAAAATATTAGCTCATAAAATAAACTATTTTCTTCATTTTTATTAGAGTTAGGTGAAGGTAAAATTAATCCATTTATAGTTCCAAATAAATGGAAGACCGAAAGTGTATGTAATAAAATTTGTGACGATATCAATCTCGAAAATTCCGTAGATCGTATAATATTAGCTCCACATAATGACGATACTAAACTTATAAATAATAAAGTTTTGAACTTATTACATGGTAAAACACATATATATTATAGTTTAGATTACGCAACGCATAAAGGAGTTGATCAAACAGATGAAAATATTCACTTAAATTACCCAATAGAAATGCTTAATAATATTAGAGAAGGTCTACCACCACATGAATTAAAATTAAGAATAAATGCAATTGTGGTGTTAATTAGAAATATAAGTATATCAGAAGGAATGTGCAATGGTACACGCTTGAAAATTACAGGTTTATTTAATCACAATATTAAAGCTGAAATAAATACGAGGGAAAGAATTGGTGAAGAAGTTTTTATACCACGAATAACATTAAATACTGGAGATTCTTCTTCATTTCCGTTTACACTTTTTAGAAAACAATTTCCAGTTGTATTAGCTTTTGCTATAACAATAAATAAATCTCATGGTCAAAGTTTTAATTCTCTAGGTATTTACATTAGGCGACCTTTATTTTCACATGGCCAATTATATGTTGCTTTATCCCGATGTAAAAATCCTAACAATATCTTTATTGAAAATCTTTTAGAAAATTCATCAATAATTAATAACATTGTTTGGAAAGAAATTTTTAACATTTAATCTACACTTTTTAATAAACTTTTTCAAGAATTATTATTTTTTTTTATATATATTTTTATCTAAATTTATATAGATCAAAATAAACCCAACTAAATTTATAGCAGTAATCATTTTATTTATAATATTATTCTTTTACGAAAGTATGAGACATGTTGTAATTTCTTATAAGCATAATATCATATAAATAATCAGATTATTTTATTACATATAATAAAAAAAATTTCAATATAAATATATTTATATGAAATATTTTTTTATTAAATGTAATAAAGATGGGAATGAATTTTCATTACATTAATTAAAATTATTAATAGAAATTATCTAAAATTGATAAAATTTATTAATGAAAATTGATTCACATCTTCCATGGTGGAGGAAGGATGGGACAGGTTGGAGTCAAGGAGGACGGAGGGACGACTCCTATGGTTTTTAGGGTTATTGACGATGAATAATTTTATATTATTTTGGCATATCCCATTATCCTATCTAATTATTAATATTTGTTATATAAAATATCTAAGCACAATAAAATCAAAAATTCAACGCGCCTATAACAGTACCTCAGTGGTGGTGTGAAAAACTGTTAACTTTAGTAAATAACACGCTAAAAAACTGACTACACATTAAAACACATATAATAATATGAGCATGACCCTACACTATTAGGCGTAATAAACAGCGCCACCGTTTTTATAAATTTTTTGCACACATAAGTAAAACAGTAAATATATATGTACTGTACACATATGTATAAGAGGTCATGGTGAAAAACCGGCACTTATAATGCTCAGAGAATCGATCAACAATATAGGCTCGCAAATTTAGAAAAGAATTTTTTCTAAATAGAAGAAAACATCGTAGTATTTCTAGATTTAAACAACAAAATTGAGTTTCCAGTTGTATTAAATTTTACTATATTTTTTTTAACAATTCAGGCTAAAAATGGAGGTTGGCGAGCGGAGCGAGGGGGCGGAGAGCCCTAGTATATATATAGATATACATATAAATATATCTGGAACGCCTTTCGAGGATTATACGTCAAGAGTCTACGTCATTCGAGCAGCATTTCGAGGATTGGAAATTAGTACTTCAGCCCCAGAGAGGGGTTTATTTCTTTAGTCACGCATATACGAACTCTGAGCGGACGTACTTCAAATCCTCAAAAGTACGTCCAATAATAATTGATATATATCTTACTATACTATATAGTTGTAAGCTGAATTGAGTCGTTAACCCTCCGCGTCCCTCCGCGGCCCTCCGCGTCCCTCCGAGTCCCTCCGCGTCCCTCCGCGTCCCTCCGCGTCTCTCCGCGTCCCTCCGCGTCCCTCCGCGTCCCCCGCGTCCCTCCGCGTCCCTCCGCAAAGTGCCCTCCACAAAATAACGTAAAATTCACTCTTTCTCTTATATACATATAGTGTAGGAGAGGCGTTGCCGAGCTCATCCTCGAACATCTCGGGTCATCATCCTTTTCTACGTTAAAAGTAAATAAACAGAAATGTAGTAAAAATAAAAATTTAGAGTATGAATCATCTTTTGGTAATATGAGTTATGTTTGTAAATTTTGTTCGGCAGTATATTGGAAAGAAGAAAATAATAAATCAATTTGTTGTAGTAAGGGTAAAATAATTTTGTCTCCGCTAAGTATATATAATAAAACACTAAGGAATTTATTATTATATGATAATAATTTTCGAACTTTAATCAGATATTATAATAACTTATTTTGCTTTGCTACATTTAGTGCAAACATAAAATACGAAAAGAAAAAAGCTATTTATAATTTAGAAATTCAAAGACAAGTTTGTCATATAACGCCAAATACTTTATTACCAAAAAAAAAATGCAGAACCTTCGTGTGGTCAATTATATATATATATATATATATGATGACAATACTGCAATTGAAATGAAAATAAAGAGTCATAAAGAATTAACTCAAAAACATTTAAAATTATTGACTGACGTTTTAAACAGTAATCCTTATGCTAAACAGTATAAATATTTACACGAAATAACTAATACAGAGAAACTTTCAAATTATAAATTATATTTTGTGTCGTAAGAATAATAATCAAAAACATAATTATACTAAACCATTAACGTCGGAATGTGCAGCTATAATTATTTCCAAATCAGGAATCCCTCATAATTATGATCTATGCGTTTATCCGAAAAATAGTTCTAATGAAAAAGAATACACATATTAAAGTAAATTATCACATCATGTTGACCCAATGGTATTTCCATTATTTTTTCCTTCAGGAGATTTAGGCTGGAGTATTGGTTATACTAAAAAAACCATATGATTCAAAAGAAAACCTTCTAACAATATTACAGCACTATTCTTATAGATTAGCTTACAGACCAAATTCAGAAAATTTCAATCCACATTTATTTGGAGGGAGACTAACCCAACAATTCTTTTTACATGCCTATATTATGATAGAAAACAATAGAATGAATTATTTTAGGCAGAAAAAAAAAAAATTATGTACTAAATGTTATCAAGGTTTGAGGGATCATGTTATAAATAGTGCATTAAATATATCAGAAAATTTTGAAAAAAAAGAAGACTAGGAAATATTTTTGTACTACCAGCAACTTATATAGGTATTCCTAGATATATGCAGCAACATTATCAAGATGCAATGGCAATAGTAAGAAATATTGGTCGACCTGATTTATTTATAACTATGACGTGTAATATGTTGTAGAATGAATGGGGGCCTGGCACACTCACGAGGGGGCCAGGGAACGAATGAGATAGTAGTAGGAAGATCAGGATGATTGGGTGACCCCTCAGGGGGTGAGTATGGAGGTCCCCCTTGGTCGCGGATAGAGCCTGTACAGCTCGATGCCGCGTCGGTCGTGCCGGGATGTGCGACTAAAGGCAGTCCACCCCCTAAGCCGAAGGTGTAATGCGAACCGTGCTGAGCGGACTGGTTGGCTACTCGGGGTACTGAGTAGTCTCTAACGGTGCCTCGGGAACACAAGGCGACCTTCCCGAGTATTTAGCCTTACTGCCGCACGCGGGGCTCTGCGGCAGCGGACCACGTTTTCCCTAGCTACTCGTGGGACTCAAATGGAACCATTTTTAAAAAATCAGAGCGAGGGAGGAAGGAGTGGCGAAGTACTGGGCAGCGGGGCGGTAACGCCTAGCACACCTAATGCGGAACCACTCCCGGGTGAGAAGGGTAAGCGGAGATCGAGGTCCAAGGAACTCAACCCGCTTGTCCAGTGGTTGTCTGGAACAGGAGGGCCCTCGGGAACTCCGCCAACGGACAATCCAAACGCGATCGCGGACGCGAGTAGGAACCCCAGCAAGGAGGGTACCGGGGACTCTTTGAAGAACCCGGGCGGATCCTGGCCGGGGGCTGGGGATGGGGAATTAGCAAATCAACCATCCCGGAGGCAGGGTGGGCAGGACCGTATGGAGGAAGTCCTGAACGCAGAGAGAAATGCAGAGACATCGGCGGAGGGGGACTCATCGAAGAACCCCGATGCCGATGCCATCACAGATCAGCTGAAGGAGCTTCAACTCGCCCTGAAGCATAAGAGACTCTCTGAAGCTCAGAGGCGGAAGCTCCTGAAGCAAAAACGGGAGTTGAAGGCGGTTGGGGGGACCGGGACAGCGGGGCCATTGGCCAGGCAGGACCGGGACACCGAACCGCCGGCTACTCCAACGATGAGGGCAGAGGCACGGGAGGGCGGGCCGGGGGTCACGGGCGTCAAGCGGCGCAAGGGTCCCGCGGACACCCCTCCTGATGCCGATGTCGCCAGGAAAAAGCCGAACCGGCAGGCCGGCATAGAGGTCGCCAGGATGGTGGACCCGCTTACAAGGGCGGTCGTTGTGGAAGGGTATCCTGACGTGGAGCTGCTGCAGCAGCATGCAGTACACGTCAGCGACGCGGTCCAGACAGAGATGGAAAAGATCGAGTCTGGCCCGAGCCCGAAGTTCAGCGGCTGCTTCGTCAAAAGCGGGGCTATCATCGTGGTGGCCGAAGACGACTTCTCAAGGGTATGGCTGGAGGAAATTATCCCCCGGATACAACCTTGGGAAGGAGCAAAGCTGAGCGTCGTGGAGATGAGTGCGCTTAGAAGGCCGATCAGGGCCTCGTTCCAGATTTCTGGCCCTAGACAGGATCCGGCCGCGGTCCTGGAAAGACTCGAGCGCACGAACCGCGGCGTAGGCATTGACGGATGGCGGGTAAGTGCCACAGAGACTAGGGAGGGGCCGGACATCGGAACCTTCCTGCTCGTGACCTTATCGAGGATATCCCTGCATGCGCTTAGAGAGCGCAGATTCCAGCTGCAGTGGGGGCTCAATCCGATCTCCGTTAAGATTACGGAAGGGGAACCGCGGGAGCAGCAAGGGTCGGGTAAGGGAGGACCGTCTTAAGCGCAATGGCTAAGGACGGGATACCATTTACCCAAATTAATCTGCACCACAGCAAAGGCGCCACAGCGGTCTTGGCCAGGCGCATGGCTGGGGTGCAGACAGGCATCTGCCTAATACAAGAGCCATGGTTGGTCACGGGGGCTATCCGGGGACTACGGGGAGTGGGGAAAATCTATAGAGACCCTGCTAAAAATGCTCCGAGGGCGTGTATTCTGGCTAAGGGGCTGGAGGTCTTTTTGATGCCCACCCACTGCAGCGGGGATCTAGCGGTCGTCAAGGCGAGACTTCCAGACGTGGAAGGATCTGAGAGGGTAGTGGTGGTGGCCTCAGGCTATTTTCCGTACGACTCTACAGATGAACCGCTGCCAAGGGAAGTACAACAACTCATTGAGTTTTGCGAGTCAAGGAAACTCCCCCTTATTCTGGGATGCGATGCAAACGCACACCACATCATTTGGGGGAGCTCTGACATTAACGGCAGGGGAGAAGCACTCCTGCAGTTCCTTGTCTCCACAGATCTAAGCATCTTGAACAGGGGCAGGGAACCGACCTTCTGCAACTCAGTCAGGAGGGAGGTTATAGACCTGACACTTTGTTCAGAGGAAATCAGCAGCTGTGTCGGAGACTGGAGGGTCTCTACCGAACCTTCACTATCTGACCACAGGCATATTATCTTCAACTGGAGGAAAGGAGGTACAGGGACCAAGGCCTTTAGGAATCCGAGGAGAACAGACTGGGACTCCTACAGGGCTATCCTTGGGAATGAACTCCGAGACTTCAGACCGGATTTCACCACAACCTAGAGGTTGGAATACTGGGCGGAGGAGCTTGTAAGGGCTATCGACGTCTCGTTTCAGAGGAGCTGTCCGATGACCAAACCAAGGGGGACCTCGAAGACCCCTTGGTGGACAGAGGAGCTCCAAAGCCTGCGACGGGAGGTGAGGCGAGCCTTTAACAGAGCTCGGAATACTCGCAGACCGGAAGACTGGGCCTCCCACAAAGAGGTCCAGAGGCTGTACAAATGTCGCATTAACGCAGAGAGGAAGAGAGGATGGAGGGACTACTGCGAGGGTATTGAAAGGTACCCTGACGCAGCTAGGCTGAATCGCATCCTCGCAAAAAACCCGGAAGTCTGGCTAGAAGCTATCCAACTCCACACCGGAGAATATGCAGCTTCAGAGGAGGAATGCCTGCGGCTACTCCTCGAAGCAAACTTTCCGGATTTTAATCAGAGCGTCGAGGCCCAGGCGAGACCTCCCCGGGCCCTAGTACCGAGGAGGGCGGTCTGGGACCTGGCAGCTCACATAGTCACACCTGAGAGAACCAGGTGGGCCATAGGCAACTTCAAACCCTTTATGGCTCCCGGCGCCGATGGGGTGCTTCCGGTCTTCCTGCAGGAAGGAATGGAGGTACTCATCGCACGCCTGGTTAAAGTCTTTAGGGCCAGTATTGCCCTAGCACACGTGCCACGCGCATGGAAACGGGCAAGAATTGTCTTTATTCCGAAAGCAGGGAAACCTACTCACACGACTGTTAAGAACTTTCGGCCGATCAGTCTGACCTCCTTCGTTTTTAAGACATTGGAGAGGCTAGTGGATAGATACCTGCAGGACGAAGTGCTGACAGTCAGACCCTTATACCCCAACCAGCACGCTTATAGGGCAGGTTGCTCGACAGAGACTGCCTTACACTCGGCGGTCTATCGCATAGAGGAGCAGCTGGAGAAAGGGGAAATCGCGGTTGGGGCGTTCTTGGATGTGGAAGGGGCGTTCAACCGCACCTCCACGGAGACCGTTCGAGAGGAGGCAAGGAGGCATGGGGTACCTGAGCCACTAGTGGACTGGCTTGGAAGCATGCTGAGCCGTCGAACGGTGGAAGCCAAGTTGGGCCCAACCAAAGTCACCGGGATGGTCAGTAGAGGGTGCGCGCAAGGCGGAGTATCATCCCCCACCATCTGGTGTCTGGTAGCCAACGGACTCCTAGAGGCACTGAATGTTGGGGGTTGTTATGCACAGGCCTACGCGATTGACTTTCTCATCATCATTAAAGGAAGATTCATAGAGGCGGCCATGAACTCTATGCAACTTGCACTCAAACGGGTGAAACGCTGGTGCGAGGCAACAGGACTCTCTGTAAACCCAGAGAAGACTGAGCTCGTCGTTTTCACTCGGAGATACAAACTCGAACCATACAGGGCGCCCACACTAGGGGGCAAGACCCTGGAGATGAGAAACGCAGCCAAATACCTCGGGGTAACTCTGGACAGGAAGCTGACCTGGGACAGACACGTTCTTATTCAACGTGACAAGTTCCTGTCGGCCTTCTGGATGTGCCGAAGAGCGTTTAGCAGCACTTGGGGACTCAGTCCCAAGATCATCCTGTGGCTCTATAGGGCCGTGCTGGTACCCAGGCTGGTCTATGCTGCTGCGGTCTGGTGGCGCAGAACAGAGCTCACCGGGGTTCGGCAATTAATGGAAGGGCTCCGAGGGCTTATACTGAGGGGAGCCACAGGGGCGATGCGCACCACACCCATAAGGGCACTGGGCGCAGTGGCGGGCGTGGAGCCTCTCCACATCACCATTACCGCAACTGCGGCCGTAACAGCACACAGGTTAGGGGCCCAGGGCAAGTGGAAACAGGGTAGAAGGCATACTCAGTTTCCCGAAGAACTGGCCTCCTCACCAGTTCTGTCCATGCCATCGGACGTGATGATCCCGAGATATACCTTCGGAAGGAGGTATGAGACCGCCATACCGACGAGGCAGGACTGGGCAACGGAGAGGGACAAGCTGCCGGGCAGTGGAGACATCTGGTACACGGATGGCTCCAAGACCGATGGCGGTACCGGCTCCGGATATTACTGCCGCAGGGACGGGAAAGGCACATTTATCCCCCTGGGGAGGCACGCCACCGTTTTTCAATCAGAAATATACGCCATCTTCGGATGCGTTCAAAGGATTGAAGAACTTGGCATTCAGGGCAAACGCATCAGCATCTGCTCGGACAGCCAGGCAGCTCTGAAGGCGCTGAACGCCCCCAAAACGAGCTCACAGCTGGTCTGGGATTGCAAAGTGGCGCTAAACAGACTAGCGGAGAGCAACACTACTCGTCTACTCTGGGTACCGGGGCATACCGGGATAAGAGGAAACGAGATTGCAGATAGGCTCGCCGGACTGGGAGCTCACTCCTCTACAGACGAGTCATCAGCGCCCCTAATAGGGGTCTCCAAATCGGAGGTGAAGCAGGCGGTCGCCAAGTGGACGCGGATACTGCACGCCAGGGATTGGCAAAACGGTGGTGGTATCAGGCAGACTAAAGCTATGCTGGGCCAGGACATCAACCCGGACTGGACCCGATGTATATGGGGAGGTAGCAGAAGGGACGCCCGGCTGCTAGTACATATTGTTACGGGGCACGGGCGCCTCAGATACCACTCGACCAAATTAGGGCTGACGACATGCGGTCGGTGCAGATGGTGCGATGAAGCGGACGAGACCCCTATCCATCTTCTAACGACCTGCCCCATGTTCGCCAGCCTAAGACACCAGCTACTGGGGAACCACTTCCCGGTGGTCTGCGAAATCAGGGCAACCCGATCCGGGACTATCCTCTCCTTTTGGAGAAGGGCAAGACTTCCGGAATAAGGGCTGCCGGTTCAGAGGGCGATACAATGGGTCTTAGACCTAAGTACCCGGGGCCGAGTTCCCCCCCTCAGATAGCAATAATAATAATAATAATAATGACATGTAATCCTAAGTGGAAAGAATTAAAAAATGTATTAACGACATTTCCTATCGGAACTACACCCAATGATATACCAAATATTACAGTTAGATTATTTTATACAAAATTTAAGTGTTTACTTAATGATATAGAAAACCATCAAATTTTTGGAAATGCTTTAGCTTATGTGTATACTATTGAATTTCAGAAAAGAGGATTACCGCATGCACAGCTTGTAGTAACATTAGATCATAAAAATAAATTAATGACACCAGAAGCTATTAATAAACACATTTCTGCTGAGATACATTCTAATAACGATAAAAAATTACAAAAATTAGTTATAAAACATATGTTACATGGACCACATAGTGAAAATTCTCCGTGTTACGATAAACGTAAAGATGTTTGTAAAAAAAATTTTCCTAAACCTTTTCAATCGTCAACAACATTTAAAAGAAATGGTTATCCTCAATATAAACGAACAAATAATTCTTCTGATAATTACACATATCGACTTAAAAGAAGTAAAAAAATTATTCCAGTAGATAATTCAATGGTAGTTCCTTACAATAAATTTTTATTAGAAAAATATAAATGTCATATTAATGTTGAATATTGTGCTTCAATTCAAAGCATCAAATATATTTTTGATTATATACATAAAGGTAGTGATAGAGCTTTTTGTACATTAAAAAAAATGATGACAAAAGAAATGGAATATATGATGAAATTACTGAATATATTGATGGCCGGTACTTGAGCCCAATGGAAGCAGCATGGCGCACAGTGGGCGGAAATGAACATCTCCGGAAAAAATAAAATATCTTCTTCTCGAATCGACCGATTGGGATGGGGTTACGCTTAAATTGAAGATTATAGTAAGTACTTTACGGGAAAATTATTAATAAAATGTTTAAAAAATTTTCAAGGTCAGTTAAAAATGAATTATAATAATTTAAGTAGTATATGGACTGGTATAGCGAGACATATCATATTACAAGGGGGGAGGGGGGTACCCCGTGGCGGCGCCGCGGGTGGGGTCATTAAGTTAAGTGTTATGTAAACAGTAGCTGCACGGTAGCTAATGACCCATGTTAAGGGCCCATGTCAATGGGGCTATTGTTTTCAAAACCGCTACTATTTTGTAAACAACCCACCCATTAACAATGGGTAATTAGCTACTGTTTACATAACAGTTATACCCTTCTGATACCTCCGTGTAATATGATACGCGCTATACCAGTCCATGTACTAGAGAGAGAGAGAGAGAGAGTACGCACGCACACATCCACCCACCCACCCACACCCACCCACACACCCACATCCACCCACCCAGAGAGAGAGAGAGAGAGAGAGAGAGAGTTCCTTTGTGTGGTGCAGGTATGCGTCAGCATCCCTACTCCATCGTTGGTCCGTGGAACTGCGTAGCGGGAGTCCCAAGTGGTCAAAGTATAAGAAATAGTTTTGTATACGTAATAATGAGTTTATGACCCTGAAAAGGGCCGTTTGTCTGTTAAGTTTGAATTACATCGTGAATAACCTTGTTTATTGGGAAAGGAATTGGTATTGGTGGAAAAAGATTTATATCGCGATGAATCTTTATCCGTCGACGAATAATCTTTCTTTTCTTTATCGATGAGAGGCTGTTTATCCTCTGATGTCTGCTTGTTAAATGGCGGACCCATGATGTGTGCTCTGTGAAGGTTGCAGTCCTTCTGCTCTCGCGCCGATGCTACTATTAGCTTATATGTAAGGCCAAGTGATTGATGGTGGATGGGGATAGAGCGGAAGAGTAGGGGCTATGAAATAATGAAGAAGGCAATTCAATTAAAATTTGTATTTATTGATTAATTATTAACAGCCTCGTATACATCTTTTTCTAGTGTCGGTAAATAAAGACATTTTATTTCTACAAATAGTCTATCCACATTCGAATTACCAAAGTTTGAATAAATCATCCGGTTTTTTACATTAGAATATTAATTCGTCTTTGTGGTCCTTGAAAAGTTTAAGAAATGTGGACCCGTCGAAACATTTATCAAGTTCGCGACTTTTCTCGTGCATTTTCAAACTGTCTATCATTACATCATACATGACATTAACATACGTGGACATATCCTCTAACTCGCGAAGACGGAACTCTATACACTCGCGCATGCTTTTTAATATTAGAAAAGTACGTCGCATGATCACAACACTTGGAAGATTCTCATCTTTTCTCTTCTTTCGCGCCGGTGCACTCTCGTCGTCGTCGTCGTTGTCATCTGCGTCGACGGCTGTGATGATTGACTCTGTATCGATGCGCAATCCGTCGTTGGTATCCCAATCTTGCGCCTCATGCTGATACCGGCGCCGGCTCCGTAATGACACAGGCTCCACTATTTTCTTTTTCTGATTGATTCCCAGTACTCTCGAGTTATAAGCGGTAGTCAAA
The DNA here is from genome assembly GCA_036365515.1 of Torymus aiolomorphi. Taxonomy (NCBI): domain Eukaryota; kingdom Metazoa; phylum Arthropoda; class Insecta; order Hymenoptera; family Torymidae; genus Torymus; species Torymus aiolomorphi. The sequence goes on from CM070873.1 coordinate 113,498,134, forward strand.
TTAATCTCGTCCTCAGTTAAGTCGATTTTTGTAAACTCTTGCTTGTGCCCGTACAGATGATACATTACTGCAGGAAAATGCGTGGTGAATTCCACCCACGCGGTGATTCCCATTGTTATGTATTTGCCTGGCGAAGTATCGCCACCGAATTGAATCACTGTACGGAAATACCCACCGTAATATTGCAATCCAAGGTATGCAAATTTCGAGTGAGACTTATTGAGCGCGTAACTTGTGTTAAAAAGCAAATTTTGCGAAATATCGTCTTGATTCATTTTAAAATAGCTGTCACAAACTTGTTTTAAAAAAGAAATACTAATGCTCGTGGCTGAAGCAATGTCGTTGTACGAGTGCACTTTGTGTGTGTGTGTGTGTGTGTGTGTGTATGTGTGCGTGTGTGTGTGTGTGTCTGGGTGTGTGTATGTATGTGTGTGTGTGTGTGTGTGTGTGTGTGTAAAGAAATACTGGGGCATGCTTTCTACAGCTGATTTGACTGCTGGTGCTGCTGGTGCTGCGTGTTCTACTAGACTGACGTAACGTCGTCGGTTGCGCTATTCGTTTGGGTGTGCGCCTCGAGAGGTGGTAGGGGACGCCGACAGTGGGGGATGGCGGCGCAGCCAATGAAAGCACTTGTATGACGCAACGTACCCGGTGGTGGGGAAAGGTGGCGAGAAAAATATTAGGTTTATGGTTGTACCCAATGACTGTGGAAAGCGTTTCCAATAATTGTCTTTATGAATGCGTCCATTGTTTAGCATTTTCAATCACGTACTCTCGACAAAGATTTTCGTGAGAAGGAAATGCGTGCTGTGGCACGTACCCGATAACAGCGTTAAGTGGTTCTAAGCACAGTTCACCCTGGCCATGAATGCGTCAATTGTTCAACGAATTTAACAGACAGTTTCAAGAGTGTACTCTCGATTTTACGATATGTGTGTGTGTGTGTGTGTGTGTGTGTGTGTGTGTGTGTGTGTGTGTGTGTGTGTGTGTGTGTGTGTGTGTGTGTGTGTGTGTGTGTGTGTGTGTGTGTGTTTAACTGATTACGAGTCAAAGCGTATACATGATGAATTTTTCACATGAATGCATTCTTTGTTTTGTGAGAAGGAAATGTGTGCCGCGACATGTAACTATTTATGGTTGTACCCGATAACTGCGTTAAGTGGTTCAAAGAACACTTCACCCTCGCCATAAATGCGTTCTTTGTTCAACGGTTTTTAAGTTACGCGTGAAGAAAATGTGTATATGATGATAAAATTTTTCACGCGTATGTATTTCGTAATAAAAGAAAACGTTTTGAATACTCTTTCGCGGGAGGAAAATGAATTTAACTGATTTTTTTTTTCAGGAGTGGGAAAATGAAAGGTCTGTAAATGAAAACATGATTTATATATTTTTTTGTTTATTCGATCAAACTTACAAACTATGAATACATAAACTTACATACTATGAATACATAAACTTACAAACTATGAATATATAAATTTTGAAAAGAGACAAAAACTTACAAACTACGAATACATATGGTTTAACCGAGACAGACACAAGCGAATCTTAAAATTAACTACGAATACATAAAATGGCATTTGAACAAGGGGCTGATTCATTTCAGTATTAAGATATTACAAGTAATGAAGAATCACGCATACATATATTAGCTTACAAATCTAGGCCCAACAATGCAAAATATATCTTAAAGTTAGAGAGATTAATAATGAGTCATTGGCCTACATGCCTGAGTGCACGAGCCGCACCCTTGTGAAATAGCACGCGGGAAATTGTACGCACGTCCTTCTTTTTTTAATTTTTTGTTCTTTATAATGTTATAAAATTTAGCAGCTATTTTGTCGTTGGCGCGAGCATCCGTCGTAAAGATGTTACAAAATTTTCGTAAAGTAAACCCACTACACATAAAATGCAAAAACATGACGCAATATTCACCGCACACTTTAGAATCGAAACTTTGCAACTTCTTCTTGTTCCACCTGAACCACTTGCAATTTCTTCTGAGTCGATCGAGATGATGTCGCGACGATGGTGGTAGTCCATAGCTATCGAAATAGGTACCTCTTGCATGACTGTCTATGTAGAAAGCTACCCAATGAGAGCCGGGCTTGTCCGCTGTTTCGAGATTTGCAATGACCGCCGATGGACGACTCAACCGGCTTGGTATGTGATTGGCTGCATAAACTCCGAGCGAATTAGCAGAGAGGCCGCAGATGGCTCGCGTTATTTCATTCATGTTCATTTTTTTTTTCAGTCAGAGGATGTGTCGCCCTCGATGGCTGAGTAGTATATGTCATTATTATCGCTGCTGTCACTATTTGTATCTCTTTGCTCGTAAGCTGCTGCAAGGAACATTTCACTTTCCATTTTTTCTTTAGGAAGCGCTTTCCATTTTGCAGGAAGTATTGAGCACAGCCACTTTTTTAGCTGATGAACTTTGTGAAGAGCACAAAACTCTTTTTTGGCCAAAAAGATTTTGGTTGAATGCGTGGCGCACAGTGTATTGTCTGGAAACATTTTGTTGAGCTTTTTAAACGGTGGTGAATTAAATTTTTCCAAGTTGATGACGCTGCGTCCGAAAAGCGCTTCGATGTATCGGGCCGTCTCCTCGCCGCGCACAAAAATTGTTCGCGATACTCTGGCAATGTTGTAAAGATGCCGATGTAGTTGACGAAGAATTACTTCGCCGTCAAACCAATGAACACCGTGAATTTCGACGGCTAGAAAGGTGTTTGTCTCTTTGACATCGTCCAGCAAGTCGGCAAAACTATGCGGCGCTTGCACTATCCAATGATCACTAATTTTCTTTTGCAGGCACGTGATAGCTACTTCCTTGGGCAGAAACTTTTTTCCGAATCACGGAAACCTTGAATATCGATTACGTAGTCCATTTTGTGTAGAGGCGCGGGTTCGCGTGTAAGAGAAAAAGCGAAGTGACGCGAGAGAGCGCCACATGTGAGCGCAGGCCCGTCGTCTTCTGCTCTTGCGCTTAGGCGTTGAAATCCGTTAAAATTTGTCGAGTGGAGTCGATTTCGAGAACGTTATCGTACTCTGCGTAGACAATGCAGTTTATTGTAACAGTCGACGCCGTCGCGAAGCCCACTTCGATACGCACACTGCCCGAGCGTACAAGGTTCCAATGAGAGTGGCAATGCGCTGATAAATCGGGTGTGAGATCGAATGCCGTAAGAAAATACCCCATTGAATAGTTGTAACGGTTTATGCCTAGGCCCTCATTGAGAAAATGTATCCCTGTGCCTGAGTAGAATGTTTGGAATGCCTCGATAAACGTTGCGCTTTTGCCTGTAAAGTGCGGTTGTAACGGTTTGCTTGGTATTTGAACCCCGTCGATATATAGCGAAAGATAATTTATGTCAAAGTGTTGAAAGTTGAATGGGTTTAGCGCTCGATTTCCATTGAACGCTTTGTTATCGACGAAACCGATGATTATACGTTTCGGCAGTTGACCAAGAATCGCATTATCAATGCTATCGCCTAGTATACCAGTGTGAAGCGTAAATATTTTCACCTCGTCACGCGTAATGGGGTATTTGGCTGTTGCTTTGGCCAGTGTATTGGCGTGTGCGATCAAAATACCAGGATTTATCTTGACACGACGAACAATGAGGGTAGCTTCTTTTATTTTTATTCCGAATCGGCCGTCGTTTGTGGAATCCATCAGGCAAAATGCATCCTTATTACGCACCAGACGCACTCTCATTTCGATGCCATTGATGAGCATTTTATCCTGATTAAACAAGTCGCAGTGCAGATGTCCAATCATATCGAATGCACGACCGGCTTGATTTTCCGCCACGCCCTCCATACAGCCGGGCGTATCATCGTACCAGAGGCTCGCGGTGAGATGAGATTCTTTGGCAGCTGGGGAATAGCTCAGCAGTGACTCTATGTAAGCTCTGTACGCGTACATGTTGTTGGGCGGTGAGGTGAGCTTTTGATTGAAAAAAATATCGATTTGATTGAACATTGAATGAAGAAGATTGTTTACAGGGCCAACTTTTAGATTTGTGTCGACATCGTCGTTGGGGAGTATTTGTGCCTTGACAAAGAGCATGGTGTGTGCGATCGATGTAATGCTCGCTGGCACTAGGTACAACGAATTCGATGGGCGCATCGCCCCCGTCGCTGATCGAAGAGACGGGCTTATAGTTCAAAAAACTGCTGCCCTCGATGGAGGTTTGAGTAGATGGGAGGGAGAAAAGATCGAGTTCGCTCGACATACACTCTGACGAGTGAGAGTGCAAGAAAGACATTTTCAAGATTTATTTTGGACCGAAAATATCGTTAATGTCCCGAAAAGCGGGGATTTTCCGCGTTCTCCTGCTCGCTTTACGAGTCATGCGCGGTGCGGCTGTCAATTTTTTCTTACGCTTGGTCCGCGAGGTACGGGCGCTTGCACGTGCCTTTGACGACTGCCGTTGCCGTTTGACGCGCCTGGTAGTTTTATACTCTGACCCCTTCATGATTTCGATAATTTTCTCTGCCGCTTTTCTTTTGAGATGGCGTCCCGATTCTTCGGCTCTCGATTTTATGGCCTCCTTGAAATTGACACCATTGTTTGTGACATCGTCTATGATTTACATACCTGCGCGCAAGGTCTCTTTCCCGACGGCCTTAGCGCCACTCCTGACATATGGCAGAATGCGGCGAAAGAGGTCCCCCAACCAAGAGCCAACACCGCGCCCTCTCTGAAAGGCCGAGCCAGCGAAAACGCTTCTTACCCCACTCCCGCCACCTATCTGCTCATCGTAGTATCTAGTATAATGAGACATCTCAGTGACTTCGTCTGAAATGGAGTGTCACGGTCAGCGTACCGTACTCGAATGGAATGTGCTGTCCGAGCTGGTCTCTTATATCGATGATAATATTGTGAAAATTGTGATAGAGAAGCGGTATGTAGTGGGCGGGCGTGAGACGCTGCACAGCACTGCAGCCGTATCTGAATTTTGAGTTATCCAAGGAAACGATGCGCAAGAGCGAGGCCTGTGTGTCCCTCACTGTGTAGGGCTCACAAATATCTGTATAAACGTACAGTTGGTCGGGAATGGCACGAGAGAGCGATGCTGGTCTCTCGACTACAATTTCCCGCAGCGCGCCATGGTTAAAGGCCGTAAACAGAATTTTTTCCCGGGCTCGTCATCGAACCCAAAAATGCGTAGAATTTTTTCGTTGAAATGAGTCGCATGTAGCTCTTGACAGGCGCACTTGCGTCTGATGGCATAATAGCCATTGCTCTCCTTTACGGGTTCAAGCATGTGATGCTAATAAGTGTCATTCGAGTTATTTATGGCGTCTGCCAGCTGTTAAAGAGAGTCGTAAATGCCGACTGGAAAATGGCAGAATTTTTTCTCACTCTGTTCGTCGTCGTTCATGGCGAACAAACTAAAAGTGTAAAAGGCATCATTGTCTTGAAAATGCACGATGCTACATGGTACGTGAATTTCCACCAGTCCGACGTGCCACTCTCCGTGTAATTTGCTCTCGCGTGGCAAGTGGGTGGTGAAACAGCTGGTTGTGTTATCGGGAAAGTAAGCCATACTGCTGTTGCTAGGCAGTACCATGTAAAAATCTTCGTTCGCGTCCATGTCTGCTCGTAGTTTTCTACGAAATGCTCTCGAGTTGACTCGCTTTCACCCAAGAATTAAATTTATCGGGATAGCCGAGCCACTTGACGAGCACTTGTTTGTTGGCGCCACGACCTTCCGTGCGCACAATACGCTCGATTTTGAAGCTCTTATCGCCAGTCAGTCGATCGTGCCCGACCAAAACGAGCTCTTCGTCGTAAAAGACTCCGTCAATTATTTCTCGTTTAAGTCCGCCAATACATATGTGTACAGCCCTTGCCGCAGAGATACGCGTATAATCTTGAAAATCTCCTGACTGAAATTTTTTTCGTATCCGCGCTCGAAGGTGTTCTTTGTTCGAATGACACGGACGAGGTTACTCACAGCAAATTTACGGTAGGGCACGGCGGGGCGGCGATAATTGGCGCGCGCGCGATTGGCCAGATTTTCGCGCGCTCGCGCAGCGTTGTAAAGGTTGACCTCTGCCGGGCGCATTCGCGTACCGCTGTGCCGAGAATGATTGTACGCGTACACAATTTTTTGCAGAACATCGATATATCGCTTGGTGTTTCGATGTGAGAAATATCTCCATATGCGCTCGTGCAGCGTTCTGTTGAGCCGCTCGACCACCGCTGCCTTGACATTTGGATTTCTAGCGACACGAAAGCCGATCTCCATGCGCTTGAGAAGATTTTGAAAAGCGGCGCCAAGAAATTCCTTGCCACGATCGGACTGCACGCACATGGGCAATCGCGGTTTCGCTCTGTCGGTAATTCTCTCAAAAGCATCGGCAACGTTGCGCGCAGTTTTATCCTGCAGTGGTTCAACCCAGGCAAACTTACCGAGTACATCGATGACCAAGAGAATATAGCAGTACCCGTCGTTGTAATCCTTTATCGATGTCAGCTGAAGTAGATCCCACTCCCACACGTCATCAACGTTCGTTACATTGTACGACAGGCGCGGGAGTCTTCTTTTTATCGGGTGATGAAGCGTGTAGGCATCTTGATTGCTCAGCCATTTACGCGAAGTAGGTTTCGTGCACCCGCGTAACCCGCCTCATGCTGGAGATCGTAGTATTGTTTTCCGCATGGCATCTTATCGCTTAAATATCAAAGTGCATCCATTTTTTCTTGGTCTGCTTTTTACTGCGAGTTAGCATGGGCGAGGGTGCATTATTTTCTCCGGCCTCTATAGTCTGTTACCGCGGCAAACGTCGTTTGGCCGTATTCGCTGTTGCAGTCAGAATCCGCCCAATTTTCAAAACTTTGGGATTTTCGATGAGATTAACGGGCGTCTCGCTAGTTTTGAGAAATTTTGCAAACTCAAAGCGCCCGACAGGCGGGTCTTCCTCCTCCACACACGGGCTCTTTTGCAGTATGTCGAGAAGTAACTCGATTATGCTCGAGCGCGCCACTTGTCGGCCATCGATGCTCACAGTGCCTGCATTGTCCCACTTTAGACGCTCGGGAACCGTTGTCCTCCAGTGCCGAAGCAAGAGTCGCGCTTTTGGCGCTAGTACTTTGGGTATACCTCGGAGAATGGTCTCCTCGCTGAGCGGCGCGAGACTCTCCTCGATTTCGTCTACCTCGTGATTCGTCTTGCGCCGTTCGGCGATACGCTCGTTGTCGCGGAAAAAAAGATAGCGACGTAAAATCTGCAAATAATTCCGAAAAATGTTTACCGCGCAGTAACGTGCCGCGACAAAAGGTAGTTCGTCCGTACGGGCCCATAGTTATTTTCCGACTGACGTTCGGCGGGCAAATCAGCGTGATTTAAAGTATTTGGGCACGTATGCGTAATGCGCACTGTCACCGGGGAATATGTTTGCGCGAAATCTAAACTCATAGAGACAGTCTTGCGAGAGATCTATAAAGAGATAAGAGTGTGGCGCTCGCGTAGCGTCTATGTAGGCTTCGCGGAGAAAACCCGAGTCTTCGGGATGGTTTTGGCGCGCGAGATGCTGTATTTGTGCCTTGTCGCGCGGATTTTTGAACAGCACTAGGTACTTTGTATTTAAACTTATGTCACGCTGCGCCTTTCTCTTGTGGAAAACATTTTGCGTTATGAATATCACGCTGATATTTTTGTGATGTCTACCTTTTGTAAACAAGTCTAAAATAACGTCGCTCGAGGATTCTCGCATAAGATCATCGAGAATGAGTAATTTTTTCTTCTCGTTGTCCGAGCAATAGTCGCCTACCTGCGGGAGTCCCTTTCGAAACTCAATGATAGGTCCATTGGACTTAAAAGCTGTTCTGTAAGCCTCTTGCCATTCAGCGTAATAAAACAGTAAACGGTCGAAGCGTGTGGTACACATGACCGGTAAATGGGCGAGAAAGCGCTGAACAAAGCGTGTTTTTCCACAGCCTGTAGGTCCACACACACAGCAGGTAAACGGATGTTTCAACCGTGTATCCATTTTTTTACGACCTCTAGCCACCGAATGAGACTGTCCCACGCTTTCCCAATCATTTTATACCTTTTTTCCCATTCGCGCGAAACATTATCGTCTGCATGACGCATGGACGGGGCGGTGGCGGCGGCGGTGCGCGCGCGGTGACTAGCTGATTCACGCGCGCACGCACGCGTTGACTAGGCTGTCCCCCGCCGCGAGAATGAGCATGACTACCGCGACGACTAGCATGCACAAGCCGGCGATATAGTTAACTATGAAACATGACGCGACTTTGTAACTACAATACCTTCTTAGTATATTTAACATGGAAACGCTATAAAACATTCTGTATATTACTTTGTTAAGAAAATATAACGGCCTATTATCACAGCATGCTTTTTTTTCAGCGTACTAATGCGAGGAAAGTGATGGATATAGGTAGAAATAATTTTGACAGGTAACTAAATTTTATTAAAAAGGACAATTTTTATTTTACATAAATACACGCAGTTACAAGCTTTTTATAAAATATACATACTATGCGTCGCTCTTATAACCAAAAGGTAGTGATACTGCATCGCGAAAGTATCTACGCTTCTTAAGTACTACGGAACACGACTTTTTTTCGTCGCGAGTGATGACTTCGTGCGTGCGAGTGCGTCTGATCGGTTTATATTTCAAAACGATGGATTCCCTTTCGTTTTCAAAATACGCTGCGATCAAACGCGCGATGGTCTCGAAATTTATTATACACGAATTGGCGCTATTAACGCTAATACCCTTAATCTTACAGTACTCGACAGTATCCCCGGTAGAGGGTACGACAGCTTGGAAGCCATAAAATTTTGGACCCGCTGAGGGAAACTTTGTAATATAGGTACCCTCGCCATAGGCCTTTAGCTCGTCTGTCATGTTGCCGAGTAAAGCACCTAGAGACGGAGTATACTCAGTAGGGTCATTTTTCTTACATGTGAAAATACACGAGTCTGTGTCCATGTATAGAACACGCGCTGCGGTGAGTTTTTCAATATAAGAATACAACTCGAGACGCGCCTGCGCGGTTGTATACGCAGCTATTGCCACATTTGTATTACCCGAAACATCGACGGCATCTTCGCGAAAGCGCCAATTCGTGTATAAAAGGTTCTCGTTGACCATAAGAACATCGAATACTTCTTTTTCCGCCGCTGTAAGAAGTTTTAATAGTCCCTCACGCGTTTTTATAATAGTCGTTTGTTACATATTTGAGCGTTGGCCGAATTTTGCCCACAGCGAATTCAAACACAATTTCGCGACAGAACGCGGCCCCGGATTTTTTTCTATTTTTTCTGAGTCTAACCTTATCGCCTCGTCACGCTCGTAATCGTCGACATACCGTTTTCTACTCTCTTCGTCTGTACACCAAGCAGGCCAACCGCTTGCCTGCTGCTTCAATCGGAGAAAGGTATTGACATACGGGGCAAACAGCCCACCCGCACCCGTGACAGGATCGAACTGCGTGGTCTCATACTGCCGAATAACAAATATTTCTGTGACGCAGTAGCCAAGTTCGATCGCCTTCTGTAACTCGCAGACAACCCATGTGCCTGAAAATTCACGCTCAGCGGCTTGGTCGTGATTACAGTCGCCCTCTCGCAATTCCTTACAGCATGAGCGACAGAGTCCGAAAATCAGCCGAGAGTGCATTTTTATGGGTAACACAGGCAGCATCAAACTACGAGGTGGTAAAACCTTGCACTTTATCAGCCCTTCCACGCGCAAGAGATCATTGTTTCGACCGCCAGTCAACTCCGTGCATTCTCCGCCGATGTAAATGCGCGGGTGCCCAATGGGATAACGTCCCCTCTTGCAGATATATGGGTAAAGAGAGCAAATATATAGGAGCTTGGGGTTTATTGTTTAAACTTTTTATTAGTCACACGCTGTTCGTGGGGTATGTGGGTTTAGGAGCTCAGGGTTTATTATTTCCACTGTTTATTAGTAACTCGCTGTGCACGGGGTATGTGGGTTTAGAAGCTTAGGGTTTATTATATAAAACTTTATTAGTACTCGCTGTGCGTGGGGTATGTGGGTTTAGGAGCTTAGGGTTTATTATTTCCACTGTTTATTAGCAACTTGCTGTGCGTGGGGTATGTGGGTTTAGGAGCTTGGGGTTTATTATATAAAATTTTATTAGTACTCGCTGTGCGTGGGGTATGTTGGTTTAGGAGCTTGGGGTTTATTGTTTAAACTTTTTATTAGTCACACGCTGTTCGTGGGGTATGTGGGTTTAGGAGCTCAGAGTTTATTATTTCCACTGTTTATTAACAACTCGCTGTGCGAGGGATATGTGGGTTTAGGAGCTTAGGGTTTATTATATAAAATTTTATTAGTACACGCTGTGAGTGGGGAATGTGGGTTTAGAAGCTTGAGTTTTATGATTTAAAATTTTATTAGTAACTCGCTGTGCGTGGGGTATTTGGGTTTAGGAGCTTGGGGTTTATTATGCAAAAATTTTATTAGTAAATCACTGTGCGTGGGGTATGTGGGTTTAGGAGCTTGGGTTTTATTGTTTAAACTTTTTTTAGCAACTCGCTGTGCGTAGGGTATGTGGGTTTAGGAGCTTGGGTTTTATTATATAAAATTTTATTAGTATTCGCTGTGCGTGGCGTATGTTGGTTTAGGAGCTTCGGGTTTATTATTAAAAGTTTTTATTAGTAACTGGCTGTGCGTGGGGTAGGTGGGTATAGGAGCTTCGCGTTTATTATTAAAAGTTTTTATTAGCAACTCGCTGTACGTGTGGTAGGTGGGTTTAGGAGCTTAGGGTTTATAATTTAAACTTTTTTTAGCAACTCGCTGTGCGTAGGGTATGTGGGTTTAGAAGTTTAGGGTTTATTATATAAAATTTTATTAGTACTCGCTGTGCGTGGGGTATGTGCGTTTAGGAGCTTAGGGTTTATTATTTCCACTGTTTATTAGCAACTTGCTGTGCGTGGGGTATGTGGGTTTAGGAGCTTGGGGTTTATTATATAAAATTTTATTAGTACTCGCTGTGCGTGCGGTATGTTGGTTTAGGAGCTTGGAGTTTATTGATTAAACTTTTTATTAGTAACTCGCTGTGCGTGGGGTAGGTGGGTTTAGGAGCTTCGGGTTTATTGTTTAATCTTTTTACTTGTAACTCGCTGTGCGTGGGGTATGTGGGTTTAGAAGCTTGGGGTTTATTATATAAAATTTTATTAGTACTCGCTGTGCGTGGGGTATGTTGGTTTAGGAGCTTGGGGTTTATTGTTTAAACTTTTTATTAGTCACACGCTGTTCGTGGGGTATGTGGGTTTAGGAGCTCAGAGTTTATTATTTCCACTGTTTATTAGTAACTCGCTGTGCGAGGGATATGTGGGTTTAGGAGCTTAGGGTTTATTATATAAAATTTTATTAGTACACGCTGTGAGTGGGGAATGTGGGTTTAGAAGCTTGAGTTTTATGATTTAAAATTTTATTAGTAACTCGCTGTGCGTGGGGTATTTGGGTTTAGGAGCTTGGGGTTTATTATGCAAAAATTTTATTAGTAAATCACTGTGCGTGGGGTATGTGGGTTTAGGAGCTTGGGTTTTATTGTTTAAACTTTTTTTAGCAACTCGCTGTGCGTAGGGTATGTGGGTTTAGGAGCTTGGGTTTTATTATATAAAATTTTATTAGTATTCGCTGTGCGTGGCGTATGTTGGTTTAGGAGCTTCGGGTTTATTATTAAAAGTTTTTATTAGTAACTGGCTGTGCGTGGGGTAGGTGGGTATAGGAGCTTCGCGTTTATTATTAAAAGTTTTTATTAGCAACTCGCTGTACGTGTGGTAGGTGGGTTTAGGAGCTTAGGGTTTATAATTTAAACTTTTTTTAGCAACTCGCTGTGCGTAGGGTATGTGGGTTTAGAAGTTTAGGGTTTATTATATAAAATTTTATTAGTACTCGCTGTGCGTGGGGTATGTGCGTTTAGGAGCTTAGGGTTTATTATTTCCACTGTTTATTAGCAACTTGCTGTGCGTGGGGTATGTGGGTTTAGGAGCTTGGGGTTTATTATATAAAATTTTATTAGTACTCGCTGTGCGTGCGGTATGTTGGTTTAGGAGCTTGGAGTTTATTGATTAAACTTTTTATTAGTAACTCGCTGTGCGTGGGGTAGGTGGGTTTAGGAGCTTGGGGTTTATTGTTTAATCTTTTTACTTGTAACTCGCTGTGCGTGGGGTATGTGGGTTTAGAAGCTTGGGGTTTATTATATAAAATTTTATTAGTACTCGCTGTGCGTGGGGTATGTTGGTTTAGGAGCTTGGGGTTTATTGTTTAAACTTTTTATTAGTCACACGCTGTTCGTGGGGTATGTGGGTTTAGGAGCTCAGAGTTTATTATTTCCACTGTTTATTAGTAACTCGCTGTGCGAGGGATATGTGGGTTTAGGAGCTTAGGGTTTATTATATAAAATTTTATTAGTACACGCTGTGAGTGGGGAATGTGGGTTTAGAAGCTTGAGTTTTATGATTTAAAATTTTATTAGTAACTCGCTGTGCGTGGGGTATTTGGGTTTAGGAGCTCAGAGTTTATTATTTCCACTGTTTATTAGTAACTCGCTGTGCGAGGGATATGTGGGTTTAGGAGCTTAGGGTTTATTATATAAAATTTTATTAGTACACGCTGTGCGTGGGGTATGTGGGTTTAGGAGCTTGGGTTTTATTGTTTAAACTTTTTTTAGCAACTCGCTGTGCGTAGGGTATGTGGGTATAGGAGCTTGGGTTTTATTATATAAAATTTTATTAGTATTCGCTGTGCGTGGCGTATGTTGGTTTAGGAGCTTCGGGTTTATTATTAAAAGTTTTTATTAGTAATTGGCTGTGCGTGGGGTAGGTGGGTATAGGAGCTTCGCGTTTATTATTAAAAGTTTTTATTAGCAACTCGCTGTACGTGTGGTAGGTGGGTTTAGGAGCTTAGGGTTTATAATTTAAACTTTTTTTAGCAACTCGCTCTGCGTAGGGTATGTGGGTCTAGAAGTTTAGGGTTTATTATATAAAATTTTATTAGTTCTCGCTGTGCGTGGGGTATGTGCGTTTAGGAGCTTAGGGTTTATTATTTCCACTGTTTATTAGCAACTTGCTGTGCGTGGGGTATGTGGGTTTAGGAGCTTGGGGTTTATTATATAAAATTTTATTAGTACTCGCTGTGCGTGCGGTATGTTGGTTTAGGAGCTTGGAGTTTATTGATTAAACTTTTTATTAGTAACTCGCTGAGCGTGGGGTAGATGGGTTTAGGAGCTTCGGGTTTATTGTTTAATCTTTTTACTTGTAACTCGCTGTGCGTGGGGTATGTGAGTTTAGGAGCTTGGGGTTTATTATATAAAATTTTATTAGTACTCGCTGTGCGTGGGGTATGTTGGTTTAGGAGCTTGGGGTTTATTGTTTAAACTTTTTATTAGTCACACGCTGTTCGTGGGGTATGTGGGTTTAGGAGCTCAGAGTTTATTATTTCCACTGTTTATTAGTAACTCGCTGTGCGAGGGATATGTGGGTTTAGGAGCTTAGGGTTTATTATATAAAATTTTATTAGTTCACGCTGTGAGTGGGAAATGTGGGTTTAGAAACTTGAGTTTTATGATTTAAAATTTTATTAGTAACTCGCTGTGCGTGGGGTATGTTGGTTTAGGAGCTTGGGGTTTATTGTTTAAACTTTTTATTAGTCACACGCTGTTCGTGGGGTATGTGGGTTTAGGAGCTCAGAGTTTATTATTTCCACTGTTTATTAGTAACTCGCTGTGCGAGGGATATGTGGGTTTAGGAGCTTAGGTTTTATTATATAAAATTTTATTAGTACACGCTGTGAGTGGGGAATTTGGGTTTAGAAGCTTGAGTTTTATGATTTAAAATTTTATTAGTAACTCGCTGTGCGTGGGGTATTTGGGTTTAGGAGCTTGGGGTTTATTATGCAAATATTTTATTAGTAAATCACTGTGCGTGGGGTATGTGGGTTTAGGAGCTTGGGTTTTATTGTTTAAACTTTTTTTAGCAACTCGCTGTGCGTAGGGTATGTGGGTTTAGGAGCTTGGGTTTTATTATATAAAATTTTATTAGTATTCGCTGTGCGTGGCGTATGTTGGTTTAGGAGCTTCGGGTTTATTATTAAAAGTTTTTATTAGTAACTGGCTGTGCGTGGGGTAGGTGGGTATAGGAGCTTCGCGTTTATTATTAAAAGTTTTTATTAGCAACTCGCTGTACGTGTGGTAGGTGGGTTTAGGAGCTTAGGGTTTATAATTTAAACTTTTTTTAGCAACTCGCTGTGCGTAGGGTATGTGGGTTTAGAAGTTTAGGGTTTATTATATAAAATTTTATTAGTACTCGCTGTGCGTGGGGTATGTGCGTTTAGGAGCTTAGGGTTTATTATTTCCACTGTTTATTAGCAACTTGCTGTGCGTGGGGTATGTGGGTTTAGGAGCTTGGGGTTTATTATATAAAATTTTATTAGTACTCGCTGTGCGTGCGGTATGTTGGTTTAGGAGCTTGGAGTTTATTGATTAAACTTTTTATTAGTAACTCGCTGTGCGTGGGGTAGGTGGGTTTAGGAGCTTCGGGTTTATTGTTTAATCTTTTTACTTGTAACTCGCTGTGCGTGGGGTATGTGGGTTTAGGAGCTTGGGGTTTATTATATAAAATTTTATTAGTACTCGCTGTGCGTGGGGTATGTTGGTTTAGGAGCTTGGGGTTTATTGTTTAACCTTTTTATTAGTCACACGCTGTTCGTGGGGTATGTGGGTTTAGGAGCTCAGAGTTTATTATTTCCACTGTTTATTAGTAACTCGCTGTGCGAGGGATATGTGGGTTTAGGAGCTTAGGGTTTATTATATAAAATTTTATTAGTACACGCTGTGAGTGGGGAATGTGGGTTTAGAAGCTTGAGTTTTATGATTTAAAATTTTATTAGTAACTCGCTGTGCGTGGGGTATTTGGGTTTAGGAGCTTGGGGTTTATTATGCAAAAATTTTATTAGTAACTCACTGTGCGTGGGGTATGTGGGTTTAGGAGCTTCGGTTTTATTGTTTAAACTTTTTTTAGCAACTCGCTGTGCGTAGGGTATGTGGGTATAGGAGCTTGGGTTTTATTATATAAAATTTTATTAGTATTCGCTGTGCGTGGCGTATGTTGGTTTAGGAGCTTCGGGTTTATTATTAAAAGTTTTTATTAGTAATTGGCTGTGCGTGGGGTAGGTGGGTATAGGAGCTTCGCGTTTATTATTAAAAGTTTTTATTAGCAACTCGCTGTACGTGTGGTAGGTGGGTTTAGGAGCTTAGGGTTTATAATTTAAACTTTTTTTAGCAACTCGCTGTGCGTAGGGTATGTGGGTTTAGAAGTTTAGGGTTTATTATATAAAATTTTATTAGTACTCGCTGTGCGTGGGGTATGTGCGTTTAGGAGCTTAGGGTTTATTATTTCCACTGTTTATTAGCAACTTGCTGTGCGTGGGGTATGTGGGTTTAGGAGCTTGGGGTTTATTATATAAAATTTTATTAGTACTCGCTGTGCGTGCGGTATGTTGGTTTAGGAGCTTGGAGTTTATTGATTAAACTTTTTATTAGTAACTCGCTGAGCGTGGGGTAGATGGGTTTAGGAGCTTCGGGTTTATTGTTTAATCTTTTTACTTGTAACTCGCTGTGCGTGGGGTATGTGGGTTTAGGAGCTTGGGGTTTATTATATAAAATTTTATTAGTACTCGCTGTGCGTGGGGTATGTTGGTTTAGGAGCTTGGGGTTTATTGTTTAAACTTTTTATTAGTCACGCGCTGTTCGTGGGGTATGTGGGTTTAGGAGCTCAGAGTTTATTATTTCCACTGTTTATTAGTAACTCGCTGTGCGAGGGATATGTGGGTTTAGGAGCTTAGGGTTTATTATATAAAATTTTATTAGTTCACGCTGTGCGTGGGGTATGTGGGTTTAGAAGCTTGAGTTTTATGATTTAAAATTTTATTAGTAACTCGCTGTGCGTGGGGTATTTGGGTTTAGGAGCTTGGGGTTTATTATTTAAAAATTTTATTAGTAACTCCTGTGCGTGGGTATGTGGGTTTAGGAGCTTAGTGTTTATTGTTTAAAATTTTTATTAGTAACTCGCTGTGCGTGGGGTATGTGGGTTTAGGAGCTTGGGTTTATTATTTCCAAAATGTTTATTAGTAACTCGCTGTGCGTGGGTATGTGGGTTTAGGAGCTTAGGGTTTATTATTTCCAATGTTTATTAGCAACTTGCTGTGCGTAGGGTATGTGAGTTTAGGAGCTTGGGGTTTATTATATAAAATTTTATTAGTACTCGCTGTGCGTGGGGTATGTTGGTTTAGGAGCTTGGGGTTTATTGTTTTAACTTTTTATTAGTCACACGCTGTTCGTGGGGTATGTGGGTTTAGGAGCTTGGGTTTATTATTTCCAAAATGTTTATTAGTAACTCGCTGGGCACGGGGTATGTGGGTTTAGAAGCTTAGGGTTTATTATATAAAATTTTATTAGTACTCGCTGTGCGTGGGGTATGTTGGCTTAGGAGCTTGAGGTTTATTGTTTAAACTTCTTATTAGTCACTCGATGTGCGTGGGGTAGGTGGGTTTAGGAGCTTCGCGTTTATTATTAAAAGTTTTTATTGCAACTCGCTGTACGTGTGATAGGTGGGTTTAGGAGCTTAGGGTTTATAATTTAAACTTTTTTTAGCAATATGTGGGTTTAGGAGCTTGGGGTTTATTATATAAAATTTTATTAGTACTCGCTGTGCGTGGGGTATGTGGGTTTAGGAGCTTGGGGTTTATTGTTTAAACTTTTTATTAGTCACACGCTGTGCGTGGGTATGTGGTTTAGGAGCTCAGGGTTTATTATTTCCACTGTTTATTAGTAACTCGCTGTGCGTGGGTATGTGGGTTTAGGAGCTTAGGGTTTATTATATAAAATTTTATTAGTACTCGCTGTGCGTGGGGTATGTTGGTTTAGGAGCTTGGGGTTTATTATTAAAAATTTTATTAGTAACTCGCTGTGCGTGGGTATGTGGGTTTAGAGCTTGGGTTTATTGTTTAAACTTTTTATTAGCAACTCGCTGTGCACGGGGTATGTGGGTTTAGAAGCTTAGGGTTTATTATATAAAATTTTATTAGTACTCGCTGTGCGTGGGGTATGTGGGTTTAGGAGCTTAGGGTTTATTATTTCCACTGTTTATTAGCAACTTGCTGTGCGTGGGGTATGTGGGTTTAGGAGCTTGGGGTTTATTATTAAAAATTTTATTAGTAACTCACTGTGCGTGAGGTATGTGGGTTTAGGAGCTTGGGTTTTATTGTTTAAACTTTTTATTAGCAACTCGCTGTGCGTGGGTATGTGGGTTTAGAAGCTTAGGGTTTATTATATAAAATTTTATTAGTACTCGCTGTGCGTGGGGTATGTGGGTTTAGGAGCTTAGGGTTTATTATTTCCACTGTTTATTAGCAACTTGCTGTGCGTGGGGTATGTGGGTTTAGGAGCTTGGGGTTTATTATATAAAATTTTATAAGTACTCGCTGTGCGTGGGGTATGTTGGTTTAGGAGGTTGGGGTTTATTATATAAAATTTTATTAGTACTCGCTGGGCGTGGTGTATGTTGGCTTAGGAGCTTGAGGTTTATTGTTTAAACTTTTATTAGTCACTCGCTGTGCGTGGGGTAGGTGGGTTTAGGAGCTTAGGTTTATTATTTTAACTTTTTATTAGTAACTCGCTGTGCGTGGGGTATGTGGCTTTAGGAGCTTGGGGTTTATTATATAAAATTTTATTAGTACTCGCTGTGCGTGGGGTATGTTGGTTTAGGAGCTTGGGGGTTATTATATAAAATTTTATTAGTACTCGCTGTGCGTGGTGTATGTTGGCTTAGGAGCTTGAGGTTTATTGTTTAAACTTCTTATTAGTCACTCTTTGTGCGTGGGGTAGGTGGGTTTAGGAGCTTCGCGTTTATTGTTTTAACTTTTTATTAGTCACACGCTGTTCGTGGGGTATGTGGGTTTAGGAGCTTGGGGTTTATTATATAAAATTTTATTAGTTCTCGCTGTGCGTGGGGTATGTTGGGTTTAGGAGCTTGGGGTTTATTATTAAAAATTTTATTAGTAACTCACTGTGCGTGGGGTATGTGGGTTTAGGAGCTTGGGTTTTATTGTTTAAACTTTTATTAGCAACTCGCTGTGCGTGGGGTATGTGGGTTTAGGAGCTTGGGGTTTATTATATAAAATTTTATTAGTACTCGCTGTGCGTGGGGTATGTTGGCTTTAGGAGCTTGAGGTTTATTGTTTAAACTTTTTATTAGTCACTCGCTGTGCGTGGGGTAGGTGGGTTTAGGAGCTTCGCGTTTATTATTAAAAGTTTTTATTGGCAACTCGCTGTACGTGTGATAGGTGGGTTTAGGAGCTTAGGGTTTATAATTTAAACTTTTTTTAGCAAGTCGCTGTGCGTAGGGTATGTGGGTTTAGGAGCTTGGGGTTTATTATATAAAATTTTATTAGTACTCGCTGTGCGTGGGGTATGTTGGTTTAGGAGCTTGGGGTTTATTGTTTTAACTTTTTATTAGTCACACGCTGTTCATGGGCCATGTGGGCTTACGAACTCAAGGTTTATTATTTACACTGTTTATTAGTAACTCGCTGTGCACGGGGTATGTGGGTTTAGAAGCTTAGGGTTTATTATATAAAATTTTTTTAATACTCGCTGTGCGTGGGGTATGTGGCTTTAGGAGCTTAGGGTTTATTATTTCCACTGTTTATTAGCAACTTGCTGTACGTGGGGTATGTGGGTTTAGGAGCTTGGGGTTTATTATATAAAATTTTATTAGTACTCGCTGTGCGTGGGGTATGTTGGTTTAGAAGCTTGAGTTTTATGATTTAAAATTTTATTAGTAACTCGCTGTGCGTGGGGTATTTGGGTTTAGGAGCTTGGGGTTTATTATGCAAAAATTTTATTAGTAACTCACTGTGCGTGGGGTATGTGGGTTTAGGAGCTTGGGGTTTATTATATAAAATTTTATTAGTACTCGCTGTGCGTGGGGTATGTTGGCTTAGGAGCTTGAGGTTTATTGTTTAAACTTCTTATTAGTCACTCGATGTGCGTGGGGTAGGTGGGTTTAGGAGCTTCGCGTTTATTATTAAAAGTTTTTATTGGCAACTCGCTGTACGTGTGATAGGTGGGTTTAGGAGCTTAGGGTTTATAATTTAAACTTTTTTTAGCAAGTCGCTGTGCGTAGGGTATGTGGGTTGAGGAGCTTGGGGTTTATTATATAAAATTTTATTAGTACTCGCTGTGCGTAGGGTATGTGAGTTTAGGAGCATGGAGTTTATTATTTAAATTTTTATTAGTCACACGCTGTGCGTGGGTATGTGGGTTTAGGAGCTCAGGGTTTATTATTTCCACTGTTTATTAGTATCTCGTTGTGCACGGGGTATGTGGGTTTAGAAGCTTAGGGTTTATTATATAAAATTTTATTAGTACTCGCTGTCCGTGGGGTATGTGGGTTTAGGAACCTAGGGTTTATTATTTCCACTGTTTATTAGTAACTCGCTGTGCACGGGGTATGTGGGTTTAGAAGCTTAGGGTTTATTATATAAAATTTTTTTAGTACTCGCTGTGCGTGGGGTATGTGGGTTTAGGAGCTTAGGGTTTATTATTTCCACTTTTATTAGTATCTCGCTGTGCGTGGGGTATTTGGGTTTAGGAGCTTGGGGTTTATTGTTTAAACTTTTATTAGTAACTCGCTGTGCGTGGGGTATGTGGGTTTAGGAGCTTAGGGTTTATTAGTTAAAATTTTATTAGTAACTTGCTGTGCGTGGGGTATGTGGGTTTAGGAGCTTGGGTTTATTATTTCCACTGTTTATTAGTAACTCGCTGTGCGTGGGTATGTGGGTTTAGGAGCTTAGGGTTTATTATGTCCACTGTCTATTAGCAACTCGCTGTGCGTGGGGTATGTGGGTTTAGGAGCTTAGGGTTTATTATTTCCAAACTGTTTATTAGCAACTTGCTGTGCGTGGGGTATGTGGGTTTAGGAGCTTGGGGTTTATTATATAAAATTTTATTAGTACTCGCTGTGCGTGGCGTATGTTCGTTTAGGAGCTTGGGGTTTATTGTTTAAACTTTTTATTAGTCACTCGCTGTGCGTGGGGTATGTGGGTTTAGGAGCTTCAGGTTTATTATTTAAAATTTTATTAGTAACTCGCTGTGCGTGGGTATGTGGGTTTAGGAGCTTAGGGTTTATTATTTCCAATTTTATTAGCAACTTGCTGTGCGTAGGGTATGTGAGTTTAGGAGCTTGGGGTTTATTATATAAAATTTTATTAGTACTCGCTGTGCGTGGGGTATGTTGGTTTAGGAGCTTGGGGTTTATTGTTTTAACTTTTTATTAGTCACACGCTGTTCGTAGCGTACGTGGGTTTAGGAACTCAGGGTTTATTATTTCCACTGTTTATTAGTAACTCGCTGTGCACGGGGTATGTGGGTTTAGAAGCTTAGGGTTTATTATATAAAATTTTTTTAGTACTCGCTGTGCGTGGGGTATGTGGGTTTAGGAGCTTAGGGTTTATTATTTCCACTGTTTATTAGTAACTCGCTGTGCACGGGGTATGTGGGTTTAGAAGCTTAGGGTTTATTATATAAAATTTTTTTAGTACTCGCTGTGCGTGGGGTATGTGGGTTTAGGAGCTTAGGGTTTATTATTTCCACTGTTTATTAGCAACTTGCTGTGCGTGGGGTATGTGGGTTTAGGAGCTTGGGGTTTATTATATAAAATTTTATTAGTTCTCGCTGTGCGTGGGGTATTTGGGTTTAGGAGCTTGGGGTTTATTATTAAAAATTTTATTAGTAACTCACTGTGCGTGGGGTATGTGGGTTTAGGAGCTTGGGTTTTATTGTTTAAACTTTTTATTAGCAACTCGCTGTGCGTGGGGTATGTGGGTTTAGTAGCTTGGGGGTTATTATATAAAATTTTATTAGTACTCGCTGTGCGTGGGGTATGTTGGCTTAGGAGCTTGAGGTTTATTGTTTAAACTTCTTATTAGTCACTCGATGTGCGTGGGGTAGGTGGGTTTAGGAGCTTCGCGTTTATTATTAAAAGTTTTTATTGGCAACTCGCTGTACGTGTGATAGGTGGGTTTAGGAGCTTAGGGTTTATAATTTAAACTTTTTTTAGCAAGTCGCTGTGCGTAGGGTATGTGGGTTTAGGAGCTTGGGGTTTATTATATAAAATTTTATTAGTACACGCTGTGCGTGGGGTATGTTGGTTTAGGAGCTTGGGGATTATTGTTTTAAATTTTTATTAGTCACACGCTGTGCGTGGGTTATGTGGGTTTAGGAGCTCAGGGATTATTATTTCCACTGTTTATTAGTATCTAGTTGTGCACGGGGTATGTGGGTTTAGAAGCTTAGGGTTTATTATATAAAATTTTATTAGTACTCGCTGTGCGTGGGGTATGTGGGTTTAGGAACTTAGGGTTTATTATTTCCACTGTTTATTAGTAACTCGCTGTGCACGGGGGTATGTGGGTTTAGAAGCTTAGGGTTTATTATATAAAATTTTATTAGTACTCGCTGTGCGTGGGGTATGTGGGTTTAGGAGCTTAGGGATTATTATTTCCACTGTTTATTAGCATCTTGCTGTGCGTGGGGTATTTGGGTTTAGGAGCTTGGGGTTTATTGTTTAAACTTTTAATTAGTAACTCGCTGTGCACGGTATATGTGGGTTTAGGAGCTTAGTGTTTATGAGTTAAAATATTATTAGTAACTCGCTGTGCATGGGGTATGTGGGTTTAGGAGCATAGGGTTTATTATTTCCACTGTTTATTAGTAACTCGCTGTGCGTGGGTATGTGGGTTTAGGAGCTTAGGGTTTATTATGTCCACTGTCTATTAGCAACTCGCTGTGCGTGGGGTATGTGGGTTTAGGAGCTTAGGGTTTATTATTTCCACTGTTTATTACCAACTTGCTGTGCGTGGGGTATGTGGATTTGGGAGTTTGGGGTTTATTATATAAAATTTTATTAGTACTCGCTGTGCGTGGCGTATGTTCGTTTAGGAGCTTGGGGTTTATTGTTTAAACTTTTTATTAGTCACACGCCGTGCACGGGTATGTGGGTTTAGGAGCTTCAGTTTTATGATTTAAAATATTATTAGTATCTCGCTGTGAGTGGGTTATGTGGGTTTAGGAGCTTAGGCTTTATTATTTCCAATGTTTATTAGCAACTTGCTGTGCGTAGGGTATGTGAGTTTAGGAGCTTGGACTTTATTATATAAAATTTTATTAGTACTCGCTGTGCGTGGGGTATGTTGGTTTAGGAGCTTGGGGTTTATTGTTTTAACTTTTTATTAGTCACACGCTGTTCGTAGCGTACGTGGGTTTAGGAACTCAGGGTTTATTATTTCCACTGTTTATTAGTAACTCGCTGTGCACGGGGTATGTGGGTTTAGAAGCTTAGGGTTTATTATATAAAATTTTTTTAGTACTCGCTGTGCGTGTGGTATGTGGGTTTAGGAGCTTAGGGTTTATTATTTCCACTGTTTATTAGCAACTTGCTGTGCGTGGGGTATGTGGGTTTAGAAGCTTAGGGTTTATTATAGAAAATTTTTTTAGTACTCGCTGTGCGTGGGGTATGTGGGTTTCGGAGCTTGGGGTTTATTATTAAAAATTTTATTAGTAACTCACTGTGCGTGGGGTATGTGGGTTTAGGAGCTTGGGTTTATTGTTTAAACTTTTTATTAGCAACTCGCTGTGCACGTGGGGTATGTGGGTTTAGGAGCTTAGGGTTTATTATTTCCACTGTTTATTAGCAACTTGCTGTGCGTGGGGTATGTGGGTTTAGGAGCTTGGGGTTTATTATTAAAAATTTTATTAGTAACTCACTGTGCGTGAGGTATGCGGGTTTAGGAGCTTCGGTTTTATTGTTTAAACTTTTTATTAGCAACTCGCTGTGCACGAGGTATGTGGGTTTAGAAGCTTAGGGTTTATTATATAAAATTTTATTAGTACTCGCTGTGCGTGGGGTATGTGGGTTTAGGGGCTTAGGGTTTATTATTTCCACTGTTTATTAGCAACTTGCTGTGCGTGGGGTATGTGGGTTTAGGAGCTTGGGGCTTATTATATAAAATTTTCTTAGTACTCGCTGTGCGTGGGGTATGTTGGTTTAGGAGCTTGGGGGTTATTATATAAAATTTTATTAGTACTCGCTGGGCGCGGTGTATGTTGGCTTAGGAGCTTGAGGTTTATTGTTTAAACTTCTTATTAGTCACTCTATGTGCGTGGGGTAGGTGGGTTTAGGAGCTTCGCGTTTATTGTTTTAACTTTTTATTAGTCACACGCTGTTCGTGGGGTATGTGGGTTTAGGAGCTTGGGGTTTATTATATAAAATTTTATTAGTTCTCGCTGTGCGTGGGGTATTTGGGTTTAGGAGCTTGGGGTTTATTATTAAAAATTTTATTAGTAACTCACTGTGCGTGGGGTATGTGGGTTTAGGAGCTTGGGTTTTATTGTTTAAACTTTTTATTAGCAACTCGCTGTGCGTGGGGTATGTGGGTTTAGTAGCTTGGGGTTATTATATAAAATTTTATTAGTACTCGCTGTGCGTGGGGTATGTTGGCTTAGGAGCTTGAGGTTTATTGTTTAAACTTCTTATTCGTCACTCGATGTGCGTGGGGTAGGTGGGTTTAGGAGCTTCGCGTTTATTATTAAAAGTTTTTATTGGCAACTCGCTGTACGTGTGATAGGTGGGTTTAGGAGCTTAGGGTTTATAATTTAAACTTTTTTTAGCAAGTCGCTGTGCGTAGGGTATGTGGGTTTAGGAGCTTGGGGTTTATTATATAAAATTTTATTAGTACTCGCTGTGCGTAGGGTATGTGAGTTTAGGAGCTTGGAGTTTATTATATAAAATTTTATTAGTACTCGCTGTGCGTGGGGTATGTTGGTTTAGGAGCTTGGGGTTTATTGTTTTAACTTTTTATTAGTCACACGCTGTTCGTAGCGTATGTGGGTTTAGGAACTCAGGGTTTATTATTTCCACTGTTTATTAGTAACTCGCTGTGCACGGGGTATGTGGGTTTAGAAGCTTAGGGTTTATTATATAAAATTTTTTTAGTACTCGCTGTGCGTGTGGTATGTGGGTTTAGGATCTTAGGGTTTATTATTTCCACTGTTTATTAGCAACTTGCTGTGCGTGGGGTATGTGGGTTTAGGAGCTTGGGGTTTATTATATAAAATTTTATTAGTTCTCGCTGTGCGTGGGGTATTTGGGTTTAGGAGCTTGGGGTTTATTATTAAAAATTTTATTAGTAACTAACTGTGCGTGGGGTATGTGGGTTTAGGAGCTTGGGTTTTATTCTTTAAACTTTTTATTAGCAACTCGCTGTGCGTGGGGTATGTGGGTTTAGTAGCTTGGGGGTTATTATATAAAATTTTATTAGTACTCGCTGTGCGTGGGGTATGTTGGCTTAGGAGCTTGAGGTTTATTGTTTAAACTTCTTATTAGTCACTCGATGTGCGTGGGGTAGGTGGGTTTAGGAGCTTCGCGTTTATTATTAAAAGTTTTTATTGGCAACTCGCTGTACGTGTGATAGGTGGGTTTAGGAGCTTAGGGTTTATAATTTAAACTTTTTTTAGCAAGTTGCTGTGCGTAGGGTATGTGGGTTTAGGAGCTTGGGGTTTATTATATCAAATTTTATTAGTACTCGCTGTGCGTGGGGTATGTTGGTTTAGGAGCTTGGGGTTTATTGTTTTAACTTTTTATTGGCAACTCGCTGTACGTGTGATAGGTGGGTTTAGGAGCTTAGGGTTTATAATTTAAACTTTTTTTAGCAAGTCGCTGTGCGTAGGGTATGTGGGTTTAGGAGCTTGGGGTTTATTATATAAAATTTTATTAGTACTCGCTGTGCGTAGGGTACGTGAGTTTAGGAGCTTGGAGTTTATTATATAAAATTTTATTAGTACTCGCTGTGCGTGGCGTATGTTGGTTTAGGAGCTTGGGGTTTATTGTTTTAACTTTTTATTAGTCACACGCTGTTCGTAGCGTATGTGGGTTTAGGAACTCAGGGTTTATTATTTCCACTGTTTATTAGTATCTCGCTGTGCACGGGGTATGTGGGTTTACAAGCTTAGGGTTTATTATATAAAATTTTTTTAGTACTCGCTGTGCGTGTGGTATGTGGGTTTAGGATCTTAGGGTTTATTATTCCCACTGTTTATTAGCAACTTGCTGTGCGTGGGGTATGTGGGTTTAGGAGCTTGGGGTTTATTATATAAAATTTTATTAGTTCTCGCTGTGCGTGGGGTATTTGGGTTTAGGAGCTTGGGGTTTATTATTAAAAATTTTATTAGTAACTCACTGTGCGTGGGGTATGTGGGTTTAGGAGCTTGGGTTTATTCTTTAAACTTTTTATTAGCAACTCCTGTGCGTGGGGTATGTGGGTTTAGTAGCTTGGGGGTTATTATATAAAATTTTATTAGTACTCGCTGTGCGTGGGGTATGTTGGCTTAGGAGCTTGAGGTTTATTGTTTAAACTTCTTATTAGTCACTCGATGTGCGTGGGGTAGGTGGGTTTAGGAGCTTCGCGTTTATTATTAAAAGTTTTTATTGGCAACTCGCTGTACGTGTGATAGGTGGGTTTAGGAGCTTAGGGTTTATAATTTAAACTTTTTTTAGCAAGTTGCTGTGCGTAGGGTATGTGGGTTTAGGAGCTTGGGGTTTATTATATAAAATTTTATTAGTACTCGCTGTGCGTGGGGTATGTTGGTTTAGGAGCTTGGGGTTTATTGTTTTAACTTTTTATTAGTCACACGCTGTTCGTGGGGTATGTGGGTTTAGGAACTCAGGGTTTATTATTTCCACTGTTTATTAGTAACTCGCTGTGCACGTGGTATGTGGGTTTAGAAGCTTAGGGTTTATTATATAAAATTTTATTAGTACTCGCTGTGCGTGGGGTATGTGGATTTAGGAGCTTAGGGTTTATTATTTCCACTGTTTATTAGCAACTTGCTGTGCGTGGGGTATGTGGGTTTAGGAGCTTGGGGATTATTATATAAAATTTTATTAGTTCTCGCTGTGCGTGGGGTATTTGGGTTTAGGAGCTTGGGGTCTATTATTAAAAATTTTATTAGTACTCACTGTGCGTGGGTTATGTGGGTTTAGGAGCTTGGGTTTTATTGTTTAAACTTTTTATTAGCAACTTGCTGTGCGTGGGGTATGTGGGTTTAGGAGCTTGGGGGTTATTATATAAAATTTTATTAGTACTCGCTGTGCGTGGGGTATGTTGGCTTAGGAGCTTGAGGTTTATTGTTTAAACTTCTTATTAGTCACTCGATGTGCGTGGGGTAGGAGGGTTTAGGAGCTTCGCGTTTATTATTAAAAGTTTTTATTGGCAACTCGCTGTACGTGTGATAGGTGGGTTTAGGAGCTTAGGGTTTATAATTTAAACTTTTTTAGCAAGTCGCTGTGCGTAGGGTATGTGGGTTTAGGAGCTTGGGGTTTATTATATAAAATTTTATTAGTACTTGCTGTGCGTGGCGTATGTTGGTTGAGGGCTTGGGGTTTATTGTTTAAACTTTTTATTAGTCACAGGCTGTTGGTGGGGTATGTGGGTTTAGGAGCTCAGGGTTTATTATTTCCACTGTTTATTAGTATCTCGTTGTGCACGGGGTATGTGGGTTTAGAAGCTTAGGGTTTATTATATAAAATTTTATTAGTACTCGCTGTGCGTGGGGTATGTTGGTTTAGGAGCTTGGGGTTTATTGTTTAAACTTTTTATTAGTCACACGCTGTTCGTGGGGTATGTGGGTTTAGGAGCTCAGGGTTTATTATTTCCACTGTTTATTAGTATCTCGTTGTGCACGGGGTATGTGGGTTTAGAAGCTTAGGGTTTATAATATAAAATTTTATTAGTACTCGCTGTGCGTGGGGTATGTGGGTTTAGGAGCTTAGGGTTTATTATTTCCACTGTTTATTAGTAACTCGCTGTGCACGGGGTATGTGGATTTAGAAGCTTAGGGTTTATTATATAAAATTTTATTAGTACTCGATGTGCGTGGGGTATGTGGGTTTAGGAGCTTAGGGATTATTATTTCCACTGTTTATTAGTAACTCGCTGTGCGTGAGGTATGTGGGTTTAGGAGCATAGGGTTTATTATGTCCACTGTCTATTAGCAACTCCCTGTGCGTGGGGTATGTGGGTTTAGGAGCTTAGGGTTTATTATTTCCACTGTTTATTAGCAACTTGCTGTGCGTGGGGTATGTGGGTTTAGGAGCTTGGGGTTTATTATATAAAATTTTATTAGTACTCGCTGTGCGTGGGTTATGTTGGTTTACGAGCTTGGGGTTTATTGTTTAATCTTTTTATTAGTCACACGCTGTTCGTGGGGTATGTGGATTTAGGAGCTCAGGGGTTATTATTTCCACTGTTTATTAGGAACTCGCTGTGCACGGGGTATGTGGGTTTAGAAGCTTAGGGTTGATTATATAAAATTTTATTAGTACTCGCTGTGCGTGAGGTATGTGGGTTTAGGAGCTTAGGGTTTATTATGTCCACTGTCTATTAGCAACTCGCTGTGCGTGGGGTATGTGGGTTTAGGAGCTTAGGGTTTATTATTTCCACTCTTTATTAGCAACTTGCTGTGCGTGGGGTATGTGGGTTTAGGAGCTTGGGGTTTATTATAGAAAATTTTATTAGTACTCGCTGTGCGTGTGTTATGTTGGTTTAGGAGCTTGGGGTTTATTGTTTAAACTTTTTATTAGTCACACGCTGTTCGTGGGGTATGTGGGTTTAGGAGCTCAGGGTTTATTATTTCCCCTGTTTATTAGTAACTCGCTGTGCACGGGGTATGTGGGTTTAGAAGTTTAGGGTTTATTATATAAAATTTTATTAGTACTCGCTGTACGTGGTGTATGTGGGTTTAGGAGCTTAGGGTTTATTATTTCCACTGTTTATTAGCAACTTGCTGTGCGTGGGGTATGTGGGTTTAGGAGCTTGGGGTTTATTATATAAAATTTTATTAGTACTCGCTGTGCGTGCGATATGTTGGTTTAGGAGCCTGGAGTTTATTGATTAAACTTTTTATTAGTAACTCGCTGTGCGTGGGGTAGGTGGGTTTAGGAGCTTCGGGTTTATTGTATAATCTTTTTACTTGTATCTCGCTGTGCGTGGGGTATGTGGGTTTAGGAGCTTAGGGTTTATTATTTCCACTGTTTATTAGCAACTTGCTGTGCGTGGGGTATGTGGGTTTAGGAGCTTGGGGTTTATTATATAAAATTTTATTAGTACTCGCTGTGCGTGCGGTATGTTGGTTTAGGAGCTTGGAGTTTATTGATTAAACTTTTTATTAGTAACTCGCTGTGCGTGGGGTAGGTGGGTTTAGGAGCTTAGGGTTTATAATTTAAACTTTTTTTAGCAACTCGCTGTGCGTAGGGTATGTGGGTTTAGAAGTTTAGGGTTTATTATTTCCACTGTTTATTAGCAACTTGCTGTGCGTGGGGTATGTGGGTTTAGGAGCTTGGGGTTTATTATATAAAATTTTATTAGTACTCGCTGTGCGTGGGTTATGTTGGTTTAGGAGCTTGAGGTTTATTGTTTAAACTTTTTATTAGTCACACGCTGTTCGTGGGGTAGTTGGGTTTAGGAGCTTAGGGTTTATAATTTAAACTTTTTTTAGCAACTCGCTGTGCGTGGGATATGTGGGTTTAGGAGCTTGGGGTTTATTATATAAAATTTTATATGTACTCGTTGTGCGTGAGGTATATTGGTTTAGGAGCTAGGCAGTTATTATATAAAATTTTATTTGTAGTCGCTGTGCGCGGGGTATGTTGGCTTAGGAGCTTGAGGTTTATTGTTTAAACTTCTTATTAGTCACTCTATGTGCGTGGGGTAGGTGGGTTTAGGAGCTTCGCGTTTATTATTAAAAGTTTTTATTTGCAACACGCTGTACGTGTGATAGGTGGGTTTAGGAGCTTAGGGTTTATAATTTAAACTTTTTTTAGCAAGTCGCTGTGCGTAGGGTATGTGGAATTAGGAGCTTGGGGTTTATTATATAAAATTTTATTAGTACTCGCTGTGCGTGGCGTATGTTGGTTTAGGAGCTTGGAGTTTATTGATTAAACTTTTTATTAGTAACTCGCTGAGCGTGGGGTAGATGGGTTTAGGAGCTTCGGGTTTATTGTTTAATCTTTTTACTTGTAACTCGCTGTGCGTGGGGTATGTGGGTTTAGGAGCTTGGGGTTTATTATATAAAATTTTATTAGTACTCGCTGTGCGTGGGGTATGTTGGTTTAGGAGCTTGGGGTTTATTGTTTAAACTTTTTATTAGTCACGCGCTGTTCGTGGGTTATGTGGGTTTAGGAGCTTAGGCTTTATTATTTCCAATGTTTATTAGCTACTTGCATTGCGTGGGGTATGTGAGTTTAGGAGCTTGGAGTTTATTATATAAAATTTTATTAGTACTCGCTGTGCGTGGCGTATGTTGGTTTAGGAGCTTGGGGTTTATTGTTTTAACTTTTTATTAGTCACACGCTGTTCGTGGGGTATGTGGGTTTAGGAGCTCAGGGTTTATTATTTCCACAGTTTATTAGTAACTCGCTGTGCACGGGGTATGTGGGTTTAGAAGCTTAGGGTTTATTATATAAAATTTTATTAGTACTCGCTGTGCGTGGGGTATGTGGGTTTAGGAGCTTAGGGTTTATTATTTCCACTGTTTATTAGCAACTTGCTGTGCGTGGGGTATGTGGGTTTAGGAGCTTGGGGTTTATTATATAAAATTTTATTAGTACTCGCTGTGTGTGGGTTATGTTGGCTTAGGAGCTTGAGGTTTATTGTTTAAACTTCTTATTAGTCACTCGATGTGCGTGGGGTAGGTGGGTTTAGGAGCTTCGCGTTTATTATTAAAAGTTTTTATTGGCAACTCGCTGTACGTGTGATAGGTGGGTTTAGGAGCTTAGGGTTTATAATTTAAACTTTTTTTAGCAAGTCGCTGTGCGTAGGGTATGTGGGTTTAGGAGCTTGGGGTTTATTATATAAAATTTTATTAGTACTCGCTGTGCGTGGCGTATGTTGGTTTAGGAGCTTGGGGTTTATTGTTTAAACTTTTTATTAGTCACTCGCTGTGCACGGGGTATGTGGGTTTAGGAGATTCAGTTTTATGATTTAAAATTTTATTAGTAACTGGCTGTGAGTGGGTTATGTGGGTTTAGGAGCTTAGGCATTATTATTTCCAATGTTTATTAGCAACTTGCTGTGCGTGGGGTATGTGAGTTTAGGAGCTTGGAGTTTATTATATAAAATTTTATTAGTACTCGCTGTGCGTGGGGTATATTGGTTTAGGAGCTTGGGGTTTATTGTTTAAACTTTTTATTAGTCACACGCTGTTCGTGGGGTATGTGGGTTTAGGAGCTCAGGGTTTATTATTTCCACTCTTTATTAGTATCTCGTTGTGCACGGGGTATGTGGGTTTAGAAGCTTAGTGTTTATTATATAAAATTTTATTAGTACTCGCTGTGCGTGGGGTACGTGGGTTTAGGAGCTTAGGGTTTATTATTTCCACTGTTTATTAGTAACTCGCTGTGCACGGGGTATGTGGGTTTAGAAGCTTAGGGTTTATTATATAAAATTTTATTAGTACTCGCTGTGCGTGGGGTATGTGGGTTTAGGAGCTTAGGGTTTATTATTTCCACTGTTTATTAGCAACTTGCTGTGCGTGGGGTATGTGGGTTTAGGAGCTTGGGGTTTATTATATAAAATTTTATTAGTTCGGGCTGTGCGTGGGGTATCCGTATTGAAAAATATCGCGCGATTATCGTGCGATGAATCGCGCGATAATCGCATGATAATCGCGCGAGTTAGCCGAAATTCACCATTAAAAAATAAGTTTTATTTTCACAACTGTGTACGTGCTTGCATAATTGACAAACATTATGACTGTAAATGTATCACCCAACTGAAAAATCTCACGTGAGATCTCACGCCAAAATCTCATCTGACCTTTTTCGTCATTCATAATTAAATTTCACTAGAAATTTAACTTTTTTTTCTATTTCGTAATTAAATTTCTCTTTTCGGTGGCCGATAACGGAGTCTAGACGGTGCGCTACGTGGAGCGCTCCATAGGTTTCTGCCTCTAGGTATTGAAACTTATTGTATGCGTGGTCAGGTGTTCAGGGTGACCGATGACGGAGTCGACCTGCATGAATTCAGAAAAAAACTATTTCAAATAATTTCTCGAAGTAAGTTTTAGACTTAGTTCTGTTTTTTAAAACACTACTGAAATGTTGAAGTTTGTTATTAGCTAACAAAATTAATATTACTTAAGTCTTATACTTCTTTGATAAAATATATTTTTATTATAAATAGAGGTTATAACTGTATAAGTATATATAAAAAATGCTATAACTGTATAAGTATATATAAATAATAGATATGAAACATACCTGCAACATTACAATAAGATATAAGAGCACTGATGATATTTTGCATAAGGGTGTGTGGAATACCGACCTCTATTATGCGACCTACCGTACCGACCGGACAGAAGTAATTCGTTATAACTAGATTGTTACTACGATTAACGACTTATTCAGGGTTTATCTGCTTGCCCTCCGTAATGTAATTATCTATCGTTCCGCAAAGTTTTGAGGCAAAATTGTCCTTGAAATTTTGCCTCAAAACTTTGTGGAATGATAGATAATTACATTACGGAGGGCAAGCGGATTTGAATAAGTCGTTAATCGTAGTATCAATTGAGTTATAACGAATTACTTCTGTCCGGCCGGTGTGGTAGGTCGCATAATAGAGATCGGTATTCCACATCCCCTTAATGTGGGGAAAGAAAAACGACGTCGAGGGTGCGAGCACGAGACTCGTTAATTTTATTTGTAGTCGCTGTGCGCGGGGTATGTTGGCTTAGGAGCTTGAGGTTTATTGTTTAAACTTCTTATTAGTCACTCTATGTGCGTGGGGTAGGTGGGTTTAGGAGCTTCGCGTTTATTATTAAAAGTTTTTATTTGCAACACGCTGTACGTGTGATAGGTGGGTTTAGGAGCTTAGGGTTTATAATTTAAACTTTTTTTACCAAGTCGCTGTGCGTAGGGTATGTGGAATTAGGAGCTTGGGGTTTATTATATAAAATTTTATTAGTACTCGCTGTGCGTGCGGTATGTTGGTTTAGGAGCTTGGAGTTTATTGATTAAACTTTTTATTAGTAACTCGCTGAGCGTGGGGTAGATGGGTTTAGGAGCTTCGGGTTTATTGTTTAATCTTTTTACTTGTAACTCGCTGTGCGTGGGGTATGTGGGTTTAGGAGCTTGGGGTTTATTATATAAAATTTTATTAGTACTCGCTGTGCGTGGGGTATGTTGGTTTAGGAGCTTGGGGTTTATTGTTTAAACTTTTTATTAGTCACGCGCTGTTCGTGGGGTATGTGGGTTTAGGAGCTCAGAGTTTATTATTTCCACTGTTTATTAGTAACTCGCTGTGCGAGGGATATGTGGGTTTAGGAGCTTAGGGTTTATTATATAAAATTTTATTAGTTCACGCTGTGAGTGGGAAATGTGGGTTTAGAAGCTTGAGTTTTATGATTTAAAATTTTATTAGTAACTCGCTGTGCGTGGGGTATTTGGGTTTAGGAGCTTGGGGTTTATTATGCAAAAATTTTATTAGTAACTCACTGTGCGTGGGGTATGTGGGTTTAGGAGCTTGGGTTTTATTGTTTAAACTTTTTTTAGCAACTCGCTGTGCGTAGGGTATGTGGGTTTAGGAGCTTGGGTTTTATTATATAAAATTTTATTAGTATTCGCTGTGCGTGGCGTATGTTGGTTTAGGAGCTTCGGGTTTATTATTAAAAGTTTTTATTAGTAATTGGCTGTGCGTGGGGTAGGTGGGTATAGGAGCTTCGCGTTTATTATTAAAAGTTTTTATTAGCAACTCGCTGTACGTGGGGTAGGTGGGTTTAGGAGCTTAGGGTTTATAATTTAAACTTTTTTTAGCAACTCGCTGTGCGTAGGGTATGTGGGTTTAGAAGTTTAGGGTTTATTATATAAAATTTTATTAGTACTCGCTGTGCGTGGGGTATGTGCGTTTAGGAGCTTAGGGCTTATTATTTCCACTGTTTATTAGCAACTTGCTGTACGTGGGGTATGTGGGTTTAGGAGCTTGGGGTTTATTATATAAAATTTTATTAGTACTCGCTGTGCGTGCGGTATGTTGGTTTAGGAGCTTGGAGTTTATTGATTAAACTTTTTATTAGTAACTCGCTGTGCGTGGGGTAGGTGGGTTTAGGAGCTTCGGGTTTAATGTTTAATCTTTTTACTTGTAACTCGCTGTGCATGGGGTATGTGGGTTTAGGAGCTTAGGGTTTATTATTTCCACTGTTTATTAGCAACTTGCTGTGCGTGGGGTATGTGGGTTTAGGAGCTTGGGGTTTATTATATAAAATTTTACTAGTACTCGCTGTGCGTGGGTTATGTTGGTTTAGGAGCTTGGGGTTTATTGTTTAAACTTTTTATTAGTCACACGCTGTTCGTGGGGTATGTGGATTTAGGAGCTCAGGGTTTATTATTTCCACTGTTTATTAGTAACTCGCTGTGCACGGGGTATGTGGGTTTAGAAGCTTAGGGTTTATTATATAAAATTTTATTAGTACTCGCTGTGCGTGGGGTATGTGGGTTTAGGAGCTTAGGGTTTATTATGTCCACTGTCTATTAGCAACTCGCTGAGCGTGGGGTATGTGGGTTTAGGAGCTTAGGGTTTATTATTTCCACTGTTTATTAGCAACTTGCTGTGCGTAGGGTATGTGGGTATAGGAGCTTGGGTTTTATTATATAAAATTTTATTAGTAACTCGCTGTGCGTGGGGTATTTGGGTTTAGGAGCTCAGAGTTTATTATTTCCACTGTTTATTAGTAACTCGCTGTGCGAGGGATATGTGGGTTTAGGAGCTTAGGGTTTATTATATAAAATTTTATTAGTACACGCTGTGCGTGGGGTATGTGGGTTTAGGAGCTTGGGTTTTATTGTTTAAACTTTTTTTAGCAACTCGCTGTGCGTAGGGTATGTGGGTATAGGAGCTTGGGTTTTATTATATAAAATTTTATTAGTATTCGCTGTGCGTGGCGTATGTTGGTTTAGGAGCTTCGGGTTTATTATTAAAAGTTTTTATTAGTAATTGGCTGTGCGTGGGGTAGGTGGGTATAGGAGCTTCGCGTTTATTATTAAAAGTTTTTATTAGCAACTCGCTGTACGTGTGGTAGGTGGGTTTAGGAGCTTAGGGTTTATAATTTAAACTTTTTTTAGCAACTCGCTCTGCGTAGGGTATGTGGGTCTAGAAGTTTAGGGTTTATTATATAAAATTTTATTAGTACTCGCTGTGCGTGGGGTATGTGCGTTTAGGAGCTTAGGGTTTATTATTTCCACTGTTTATTAGCAACTTGCTGTGCGTGGGGTATGTGGGTTTAGGAGCTTGGGGTTTATTATATAAAATTTTATTAGTACTCGCTGTGCGTGCGGTATGTTGGTTTAGGAGCTTGGAGTTTATTGATTAAACTTTTTATTAGTAACTCGCTGAGCGTGGGGTAGATGGGTTTAGGAGCTTCGGGTTTATTGTTTAATCTTTTTACTTGTAACTCGCTGTGCGTGGGGTATGTGAGTTTAGGAGCTTGGGGTTTATTATATAAAATTTTATTAGTACTCGCTGTGCGTGGGGTATGTTGGTTTAGGAGCTTGGGGTTTATTGTTTAAACTTTTTATTAGTCACACGCTGTTCGTGGGGTATGTGGGTTTAGGAGCTCAGAGTTTATTATTTCCACTGTTTATTAGTAACTCGCTGTGCGAGGGATATGTGGATTTAGGAGCTTAGGGTTTATTATATAAAATTTTATTAGTTCACGCTGTGAGTGGGAAATGTGGGTTTAGAAACTTGAGTTTTATGATTTAAAATTTTATTAGTAACTCGCTGTGCGTGGGGTATGTTGGTTTAGGAGCTTGGGGTTTATTGTTTAAACTTTTTATTAGTCACACGCTGTTCGTGGGGTATGTGGGTTTAGGAGCTCAGAGTTTATTATTTCCACTGTTTATTAGTAACTCGCTGTGCGAGGGATGTGGGTTTAGGAGTTTAGGTTTTATTATATAAAATTTTATTAGTACACGCTGTGAGTGGGGAATTTGGGTTTAGAAGCTTGAGTTTTATGATTTAAAATTTTATTAGTAACTCGCTGTGCGTGGGGTATTTGGGTTTAGGAGCTTGGGGTTTATTATGCAAATATTTTATTAGTAAATCACTGTGCGTGGGGTATGTGGGTTTAGGAGCTTGGGTTTTATTGTTTAAACTTTTTTTAGCAACTCGCTGTGCGTAGGGTATGTGGGTTTAGGAGCTTGGGTTTTATTATATAAAATTTTATTAGTATTCGCTGTGCGTGGCGTATGTTGGTTTAGGAGCTTCGGGTTTATTATTAAAAGTTTTTATTAGTAACTGGCTGTGCGTGGGGTAGGTGGGTATAGGAGCTTCGCGTTTATTATTAAAAGTTTTTATTAGCAACTCGCTGTACGTGTGGTAGGTGGGTTTAGGAGCTTAGGGTTTATAATTTAAACTTTTTTTAGCAACTCGCTGTGCGTAGGGTATGTGGGTTTAGAAGTTTAGGGTTTATTATATAAAATTTTATTAGTACTCGCTGTGCGTGGGGTATGTGCGTTTAGGAGCTTAGGGTTTATTATTTCCACTGTTTATTAGCAACTTGCTGTGCGTGGGGTATGTGGGTTTAGGAGCTTGGGGTTTATTATATAAAATTTTATTAGTACTCGCTGTGCGTGCGGTATGTTGGTTTAGGAGCTTGGAGTTTATTGATTAAACTTTTTATTAGTAACTCGCTGTGCGTGGGGTAGGTGGGTTTAGGAGCTTCGGGTTTATTGTTTAATCTTTTAACTTGTAACTCGCTGTGCGTGGGGTATGTGGGTTTAGGAGCTTGGGGTTTATTATATAAAATTTTATTAGTACTCGCTGTGCGTGGGGTATGTTGGTTTAGGAGCTTGGGGTTTATTGTTTAACCTTTTTATTAGTCACACGCTGTTCGTGGGGTATGTGGGTTTAGGAGCTCAGAGTTTATTATTTCCACTGTTTATTAGTAACTCGCTATGCGAGGGATATGTGGGTTTAGGAGCTTAGGGTTTATTATATAAAATTTTATTAGTACACGCTGTGAGTGGGGAATGTGGGTTTAGAAGCTTGAGTTTTATGATTTAAAATTTTATTAGTAACTCGCTGTGCGTGGGGTATTTGGGTTTAGGAGCTTGGGGTTTATTATGCAAAAATTTTATTAGTAACTCACTGTGCGTGGGGTATGTGGGTTTAGGAGCTTCGGTTTTATTGTTTAAACTTTTTTTAGCAACTCGCTGTGCGTAGGGTATGTGGGTATAGGAGCTTGGGTTTTATTATATAAAATTTTATTAGTATTCGCTGTGCGTGGCGTATGTTGGTTTAGGAGCTTCGGGTTTATTATTAAAAGTTTTTATTAGTAATTGGCTGTGCGTGGGGTAGGTGGGTATAGGAGCTTCGCGTTTATTATTAAAAGTTTTTATTAGCAACTCGCTGTACGTGTGGTAGGTGGGTTTAGGAGCTTAGGGTTTATAATTTAAACTTTTTTTAGCAACTCGCTGTGCGTAGGGTATGTGGGTTTAGAAGTTTAGGGTTTATTATATAAAATTTTATTAGTACTCGCTGTGCGTGGGGTATGTGCGTTTAGGAGCTTAGGGTTTATTATTTCCACTGTTTATTAGCAACTTGCTGTGCGTGGGGTATGTGGGTTTAGGAGCTTGGGGTTTATTATATAAAATTTTATTAGTACTCGCTGTGCGTGCGGTATGTTGGTTTAGGAGCTTAGGGTTTATAATTTAAACTTTTTTTAGCAACTCGCTGTGCGTAGGGTATGTGGGTTTAGAAGTTTAGGGTTTATTATATAAAATTTTATTAGTACTCGCTGTGCGTGGGGTATGTGGGTTTAGGAGCTTAGGGTTTATTATTTCCACTGTTTATTAGCAACTTGCTGTGCGTGGGGTATGTGGGTTTAGGAGCTTGGGGTTTATTATATAAAATTTTATTAGTACTCGCTGTGCGTGGGGTATGTTGGTTTAGGAGCTTGGGGTTTATTGTTTAAACTTTTTATTAGTCACACGCTGTTCGTGGGGTAGTTGGGTTTAGGAGCTTAAGGTTTATAATTTAAACTTTTTTTAGCAACTCGTTGTGCGTGGGATATGTGGGTTTAGGAGCTTGGGGTTTATTATATAAAATTTTATATGTACTCGTTGTGCGTGAGGTATATTGGTTTAAGAGCTTGGGGGTTATTATATAAAATTTTATTAGTACTCGCTGTGCGCGGTGTATGTTGGCTTAGGAGCTTGAGGTTTATTGTTTAAACTTCTTATTAGTCACTCTATGTGCGTGGGGTAGGTGGGTTTAGGAGCTTCGCGTTTATTATTAAAAGTTTTTATTTGCAACACGCTGTACGTGTGATAGGTGGGTTTAGGAGCTTAGGGTTTATAATTTAAACTTCTTTTAGCAAGTCGCTGTGCGTAGGGTATGTGGAATTAGGAGCTTGGGGTTTATTATATAAAATTTTATTAGTTCTCGCTATGCGTGGCGTATGTTGGTTTAGGAGCTTGGGGTTTATTGTTTCCAATGTTTATTAGCAACTTGCTGTGCGTAGGGTATGTGAGTTTAGGAGCTTGGAGTTTATTATATAAAATTTTATTAGTACTCGCTGTGCGTGGGGTATGTTGGTTTAGGAGCTTGGGGTTTATTGTTTTAACTTTTTATTAGTCACACGCTGTTCGTGGGGTATGTGGGTTTAGGAACTCAGGGTTTATTATTTCCACTGTTTATTAGTAACTCGCTGTGCACGGGGTATGTGGGTTTAGAAGCTTGAGTTTTATGATTTAAAATTTTATTCGTAACTCGCTGTGCGTGGGGTATTTGGGTTTAGGAGCTTGGGGTTTATTATGCAAAAATTTTATTAGTAACTCACTGTGCGTGAGGTATGTGGGTTTAGGAGCTTGGGTTTTATTGTTTAAACTTTTTATTAGCAACTCACTGTGCGTGGGGTATGTGGGTTTAGAAGCTTAGGGTTTATTATATAAAACTTTATTAGTACTCGCTGTGCGTGGGGTATGTGGGTTTAGGAGCTTAGGGTTTATTATTTCCACTGTTTATTAGCAACTTGCTGTGCGTGGGGTATGTGGGTTTAGGAGCTTGGGGTTTATTATATAAAATTTTATTAGTACACGCTGTGAGTGGGGAATGTGGGTTTAGAAGCTTGAGTTTTATGATTTAAAATTTTATTAGTAACTCGCTGTGCGTGGGGTATTTGGGTTTAGGAGCTTGGGGTTTATTATGCAAAAATTTTATTAGTAACTCACTGTGCGTGGGGTATGTGGGTTTAGGAGCTTGGGTTTTATTGTTTAAACTTTTTTTAGCAACTCGCTGTGCGTGGGGTATGTGGGTTTAGGAGCTTAGGGTTTATTATTTCCACTGTTTATTGGCAACTTGCTGTGCGTGGGGTATGTGGGTTTAGGAGCTTGGGGTTTATTATATAAAATTTTACTAGTACTCGCTGTGCGTGGGTTATGTTGGTTTAGGAGCTTGGGGTTTATTGTTTAAACTTTTTATTAGTCACACGCTGTTCGTGGGGTATGTGGATTTAGGAGCTCAGGGTTTATTATTTCCACTGTTTATTAGTAACTCGCTGTGCACGGGGTATGTGAGTTTAGGAGCTTGGAGTTTATTATATAAAATTTTATTAGTACTCGCTGTGCGTGGGGTATGTTGGTTTAGGAGCTTGGGGTTTATTGTTTTAACTTTTTATTAGTCACACGCTGTTCGTGGGGTATGTGGGTTTAGGAACTCAGGGTTTATTATTTCCACTGTTTATTAGTAACTCGCTGTGCACGGGGTATGTGGGTTTAGAAGCTTGAGTTTTATGATTTAAAATTTTATTAGTAACTCGCTGTGCGTGGGGTATTTGGGTTTAGGAGCTTGGGGTTTATTATGCAAAAATTTTATTAGTAACTCACTGTGCGTGAGGTATGTGGGTTTAGGAGCTTGGGTTTTATTGTTTAAACTTTTTATTAGCAACTCACTGTGCGTGGGGTATGTGGGTTTAGAAGCTTAGGGTTTATTATATAAAACTTTATTAGTACTCGCTGTGCGTGGGGTATGTGGGTTTAGGAGCTTAGGGTTTATTATTTCCACTGTTTATTAGCAACTTGCTGTGCGTGGGGTATGTGGGTTTAGGAGCTTGGGGTTTATTATATAAAATTTTATTAGTACTCGCTGTGCGTAGGGTATGTGAGTTTAGGAGCTTGGAGTTTATTATATAAAATT
Organism: Torymus aiolomorphi; assembly: GCA_036365515.1. NCBI lineage: Eukaryota > Metazoa > Arthropoda > Insecta > Hymenoptera > Torymidae > Torymus > Torymus aiolomorphi. Next base: position 113,537,473 of record CM070873.1, read on the forward strand.
TTATTAGTACTCGCTGTGCGTGGGGTATGTTGGTTTAGGAGCTTGGGGTTTATTGTTTTAACTTTTTATTAGTCACACGCTGTTCGTGGGGTATGTGGGTTTAGGAACTCAGGGTTTATTATTTCCACTGTTTATTAGTAACTCGCTGTGCACGGGGTATGTGGGTTTAGAAGCTTAGGGTTTATTATATAAAATTTTTTTAGTACTCGCTGTGCGTGGGGTATGTGGGTTTAGGAGCTTGGGGTTTATTATTAAAAATTTTATTAGTAACTCGCTGTGCGTGGGGTATGTTGGTTTAGGAGCTTGAGGTTTATTGTTTTAACTTTTTATTAGTCACACGCTGTTCGTGGGGTATGTGGGTTTAGGAACTCAGGGTTTATTATTTCCACTGTTTATTAGTAACTCGCTGTGCACGGGGTATGTGGGTTTAGAAGCTTAGGGTTTATTATATAAAATTTTTTTAGTACTCGCTGTGCGTGGGGTATGTGGGTTTAGGAGCTTCGGGTTTATTATTTCCACTGTTTATTAGCAACTTGCTGTGCGTGGGGTATGTGGGTTTAGGAGCTTGGGGTTTATTTTATAAAATTTTATTAGTTCTCGCTGTGCGTGGGGTATTTGGGTTTAGGAGCTTGGGGTTTATTATTAAAAATTTTATTAGTAACTCACTGTGCGTGGGGTATGTGGGTTTAGGAGTTTGGGTTTTATTGTTTAAACTTTTTATTAGCAACTCGCTGTGCGTGGGGTATGTGGGTTTAGTAGCTTGGCGGTTATTATATAAAATTTTATTAGTACTCGCTGTGCGTGGGGTATGTTGGCTTAGGAGCTTGAGGTTTATTGTTTAAACTTCTTATTAGTCACTCGATGTGCGTGGGGTAGGTGGGTTTAGGAGCTTCGCGTTTATTATTACAAGTTTTTATTGGCAACTCGCTGTACGTGTGATAGGTGGGTTTAGGAGCTTAGGGTTTATAATTTAAACTTTTTTTAGCATGTCGCTGTGCGTAGGGTATGTGGGTTTAGGAACTTAGGGTTTATTATTTCCACTGTATATTAGTAACTCGCTGTGCACGGGGTATGTGGGTTTAGAAGCTTAGGGTTTATTATATAAAATTTTATTAGTACTCGATGTGCGTGGGGTATGTGGGTTTAGGAGCTTAGGGATTATTATTTCCACTGTTTATTAGCATCTTGCTGTGCGTGGGGTATTTGGGTTTAGGAGCTTGGGGTTTATTGTTTAAACTTTTAATTAGTAACTCGCTGTGCACGGTATATGTGGGTTTAGGAGCTTAGTGTTTATGAGTTAAAATATTATTAGTAACTCGCTGTGCATGGGGTATGTGGGTTTAGGAGCATAGGGTTTATTATTTCCACTGTTTATTAGTAACTCGCTGTGAGTGGGTTATGTGGGTTTAGGAGCTTAGGCTTTGTTATTTCCAATGTTTATTAGCAACTTGCTGTGCGTAGGGTATGTGAGTTTAGGAGCTTGGGGTTTATTATATAAAATTTTATTAGTACTCGCTGTGCGTGGGGTATGTTGGTTTAGGAACTCAGGGTTTATTATTTCCACTGTTTATTAGTAACTCGCTGGGTACGGGGTATGTGGGTTTAGAAGCTTAGGGTTTATTATATAAAATTTTATTAGTACTCGCTGTGCGTGGGGTATGTTGGCTTAGGAGCTTGAGGTTTATTGTTTAAACTTCTTATTAGTCACTCGATGTGCGTGGGGTAGGTGGGTTTAGGAGCTTCGCGTTTATTATTAAAAGTTTTTATTGGCAACTCGCTGTACGTGTGATAGGTGGGTTTAGGAGCTTAGGGTTTATAATTTAAACTTTCTTTAGCAAGTCGCTGTGCGTAGGGTATGTGGGTTTAGGAGCTTGGGGTTTATTATATAAAATTTTATTAGTACTCGCTGTGCGTGGGGTATGTTGGTTTAGGAGCTTGGGGTTTATTGTTTTAACTTTTTATTAGTCACACGCTGTTCGTGGGGTATGTGGGTTTAGGAACTCAGGGTTTATTATTTCCACTGTTTATTAGTAACTCGCTGGGCACGGGGTATGTGGGTTTAGAAGCTTAGGGTTTATTATATAAAATTTTTTTAGTACTCGCTGTGCGTGGGGTATGTGGGTTTAGGAGCTTGGGGTTTATTATTAAAAATTTTATTAGTAACTCACTGTGCGTGAGGTATGTGGGTTTAGGAGCTTGGGTTTTATTGTTTAAACTTTTTATTAGCAACTCGCTGTGCACGGGGTATGTGGGTTTAGAAGCTTAGGGTTTATTATATAAAATTTTATTAGTACTCGCTGTGCGTGGGGTATGTGGGTTTAGGAGCTTAGGGTTTATTATTTCCACTGTTTTTTAGCAACTTGCTGTGCGTGGGGTATGTGGGTTTAGGAGCTTGGGGTTTATTATTAAAAATTTTATTAGTAACTCACTGTGCGTGAGGTATGTGGGTTTAGGAGCTTGGGTTTTATTGTTTAAACTTTTTATTAGCAACTCGCTGTGCACGGGGTATGTGGGTTTAGAAGCTTAGGGTTTATTATATAAAATTTTATTAGTACTCGCTGTGCGTGGGGTATGTGGGTTTAGGAGCTTAGGGTTTATTATTTCCACTGTTTATTAGCAACTTGCTGTGCGTGGGGTATGTGGGTTTAGGAGCTTGGGGTTTATTATATAAAATTTTATTAGTACTCGCTGTGCGTGGGGTATGTCGGTTTAGGAGCTTGGGGGTTATTATATAAAATTTTATTAGTACTCGCTGGGCGCGGTGTATGTTGGCTTAGGAGCTTGAGGTTTATTGTTTAAACTTCTTATTAGTCACTCTATGTGCGTGGGGTAGGTGGGTTTAGGAGCTTCGCGTTTATTGTTTTAACTTTTTATTAGTCACACGCTGTTCGTGGGGTATGTGGGTTTAGGAGCTTGGGGTTTATTATATAAAATTTTATTAGTACTCGCTGTGCGTGGGGTATGTTGGTTTAGGAGCTTGGGGGTTATTATATAAAATTTTATTAGTACTCGCTGGGCGCGGTGTATGTTGGCTTAGGAGCTTGAGGTTTATTGTTTAAACTTCTTATTAGTCACTCTATGTGCGTGGGGTAGGTGGGTTTAGGAGCTTCGCGTTTATTGTTTTAACTTTTTATTAGTCACACGCTGTTCGTGGGGTATGTGGGTTTAGGAGCTTGGGGTTTATTATATAAAATTTTATTAGTTCTCGCTGTGCGTGGGGTATTTGGGTTTAGGAGCTTGGGGTTTATTATTAAAAATTTTATTAGTAACTCACTGTGCGTGGGGTATGTGGGTTTAGGAGCTTGGGTTTTATTGTTTAAACTTTTTATTAGCAACTCGCTGTGCGTGGGGTATGTGGGTTTAGTAGCTTGGGGGTTATTATATAAAATTTTATTAGTACTCGCTGTGCGTGGGGTATGTTGGCTTATGAGCTTGAGGTTTATTGTTTAAACTTCTTATTAGTCACTCGATGTGCGTGGGGTAGGTGGGTTTAGGAGCTTCGCGTTTATTATTAAAAGTTTTTATTGGCAACTCGCTGTACGTGTGATAGGTGGGTTTAGGAGCTTAGGGTTTATAATTTAAACTTTTTTTAGCAAGTCGCTGTGCGTAGGGTATGTGGGTTTAGGAGCTTGGGGTTTATTATATAAAATTTTATTAGTACTCGCTGTGCGTGGGGTATGTTGGTTTAGGAGCTTGGGGTTTATTGTTTTAACTTTTTATTAGTCACACGCTGTTCGTGGGGTATGTGGGTTTAGGAACTCAGGGTTTATTATTTCCACTGTTTATTAGTAACTCGCTGTGCACGGGGTATGTGGGTTTAGAAGCTTAGGGTTTATTATATAAAATTTTTTTAGTACTCGCTGTGCGTGGGGTATGTGGGTTTAGGAGCTTAGGGTTTATTATTTCCACTGTTTATTAGCAACTTGCTGTGCGTGGGGTATGTGGGTTTAGGAGCTTGGGGTTTATTATATAAAATTTTATTAGTTCTCGCTGTGCGTGGGGTATTTGGGTTTAGGAGCTTGGGGTTTATTATTAAAAATTTTATTAGTAACTCACTGTGCGTGGGGTATGTGGGTTTAGGAGCTTGGGTTTTATTGTTTAAACTTTTTATTAGCAACTCGCTGTGCGTGGGGTATGTGGGTTTAGTAGCTTGGGGGTTATTATATAAAATTTTATTAGTACTCGCTGTGCGTGGGGTATGTTGGCTTAGGAGCTTGAGGTTTATTGTTTAAACTTCTTATTAGTCACTCGATGTGCGTGGGGTAGGTGGGTTTAGGAGCTTCGCGTTTATTATTAAAAGTTTTTATTGGCAACTCGCTGTACGTGTGATAGGTGGGTTTAGGAGCTTAGGGTTTATAATTTAAACTTTTTTTAGCAAGTCGCTGTGCGTAGGGTATGTGGGTTTAGGAGCTTGGGGTTTATTATATAAAATTTTATTAGTACTCGCTGTGCGTGGGGTATGTTGGTTTAGGAGCTTGGGGATTATTGTTTTAAATTTTTATTAGTCACACGCTGTGCGTGGGTTATGTGGGTTTAGGAGCTCAGGGATTATTATTTCCACTGTTTATTAGTATCTAGTTGTGCACGGGGTATGTGGGTTTAGAAGCTTAGGGTTTATTATATAAAATTTTATTAGTACTCGCTGTGCGTGGGGTATGTGGGTTTAGGAACTTAGGGTTTATTATTTCCACTGTTTATTAGTAACTCGCTGTGCACGGGGTATGTGGGTTTAGAAGCTTAGGGTTTATTATATAAAATTTTATTAGTACTCGATGTGCGTGGGGTATGTGGGTTTAGGAGCTTAGGGATTATTATTTCCACTGTTTATTAGCATCTTGCTGTGCGTGGGGTATTTGGGTTTAGGAGCTTGGGGTTTATTGTTTAAACTTTTAATTAGTAACTCGCTGTGCACGGTATATGTGGGTTTAGGAGCTTAGTGTTTATGAGTTAAAATATTATTAGTAACTTGCTGTGCATGGGGTATGTGGGTTTAGGAGCATAGGGTTTATTATTTCCACTGTTTATTAGTAACTCGCTGTGCGTGAGGTATGTGGGTTTAGGAGCTTAGGGTTTATTATGTCCACTGTCTATTAGCAACTCGCTGTGCGTGGGGTATGTGGGTTTAGGAGCTTAGGGTTTATTATTTCCACTGTTTATTACCAACTTGCTGTGCGTGGGGTATGTGGATTTGGGAGTTTGGGGTTTATTATATAAAATTTTATTAGTACTCGCTGTGCGTGGCGTATGTTCGTTTAGGAGCTTGGGGTTTATTGTTTAAACTTTTTATTAGTCACACGCCGTGCACGGGGTATGTGGGTTTAGGAGCTTCAGTTTTATGATTTAAAATTTTATTAGTATCTCGCTGTGAGTGGGTTATGTGGGTTTAGGAGCTTAGGCTTTATTATTTCCAATGTTTATTAGCAACTTGCTGTGCGTAGGGTATGTGAGTTTAGGAGCTTGGACTTTATTATATAAAATTTTATTAGTACTCGCTGTGCGTGGGGTATGTTGGTTTAGGAGCTTGGGGTTTATTGTTTTAACTTTTTATTAGACACACGCTGTTCGTAGCGTACGTGGGTTTAGGAACTCAGGGTTTATTATTTCCACTGTTTATTAGTAACTCGCTGTGCACGGGGTATGTGGGTTTAGAAGCTTAGGGTTTATTATATAAAATTTTTTTAGTACTCGCTGTGCGTGTGGTATGTGGGTTTAGGAGCTTAGGGTTTATTATTTCCACTGTTTATTAGTAACTCGCTGTGCACGGGGTATGTGGGTTTAGAAGCTTAGGGTTTATTATATAAAATTTTTTTAGTACTCGCTGTGCGTGGGGTATGTGGGTTTAGGAGCTTAGGGTTTATTATTTCCACTGTTTATTAGCAACTTGCTGTGCGTGGGGTATGTGGGTTTAGGAGCTTGGGGTTTATTATATAAAATTTTATTAGTTCTCGCTGTGCGTGGGGTATTTGGGTTTAGGAGCTTGGGGTTTATTATTAAAAATTTTATTAGTAACTCACTGTGCGTGGGGTATGTGGGTTTAGGAGCTTGGGTTTTATTGTTTAAACTTTTTATTAGCAACTCGCTGTGCGTGGGGTATGTGGGTTTAGTAGCTTGGGGGTTATTATATAAAATTTTATTAGTACTCGCTGTGCGTGGGGTATGTTGGCTTAGGAGCTTGAGGTTTATTGTTTAAACTTCTTATTAGTCACTCGATGTGCGTGGGGTAGGTGGGTTGAGGAGCTTCGCGTTTATTATTAAAAGTTTTTATTGGCAACTCGCTGTACGTGTGATAGGTGGGTTTAGGAGCTTAGGGTTTATAATTTAAACTTTTTTTAGCAAGTCGCTGTGCGTAGGGTATGTGGGTTTAGGAGCTTGGGGTTTATTATATAAAATTTTATTAGTACTCGCTGTGCGTGGGGTATGTTGGTTTAGGAGCTTGGGGATTATTGTTTTAAATTTTTATTAGTCACACGCTGTGCGTGGGTTATGTGGGTTTAGGAGCTCAGAGATTATTATTTCCACTGTTTATTAGTATCTAGTTGTGCACGGGGTATGTGGGTTTAGAAGCTTAGGGTTTATTATATAAAATTTTATTAGTACTCGCTGTGCGTGGGGTATGTGGGTTTAGGAACTTAGGGTTTATTATTTCCACTGTTTATTAGTAACTCGCTGTGCACGGGGTATGTGGGTTTAGAAGCTTAGGGTTTATTATATAAAATTTTATTAGTACTCGATGTGCGTGGGGTATGTGGGTTTAGGAGCTTAGGGATTATTATTTCCACTGTTTATTAGCATCTTGCTGTGCGTGGGGTATTTGGGTTTAGGAGCTTGGGGTTTATTGTTTAAACTTTTAATTAGTAACTCGCTGTGCACGGTATATGTGGGTTTAGGAGCTTAGTGTTTATGAGTTAAAATATTATTAGTAACTCGCTGTGCATGGGGTATGTGGGTTTAGGAGCATAGGGTTTATTATTTCCACTGTTTATTAGTAACTCGCTGTGCGTGAGGTATGTGGGTTTAGGAGCTTAGGGTTTATTATGTCCACTGTCTATTAGCAACTCGCTGTGCGTGGGGTATGTGGGTTTAGGAGCTTAGGGTTTATTATTTCCACTGTTTATTACCAACTTGCTGTGCGTGGGGTATGTGGATTTGGGAGTTTGGGGTTTATTATATAAAATTTTATTAGTACTCGCTGTGCGTGGCGTATGTTCGTTTAGGAGCTTGGGGTTTATTGTTTAAACTTTTTATTAGTCACACGCCGTGCACGGGGTATGTGGGTTTAGGAGCTTCAGTTTTATGATTTAAAATATTATTAGTATCTCGCTGTGAGTGGGTTATGTGGGTTTAGGAGCTTAGGCTTTATTATTTCCAATGTTTATTAGCAACTTGCTGTGCGTAGGGTATGTGAGTTTAGGAGCTTGGACTTTATTATATAAAATTTTATTAGTACTCGCTGTGCGTGGGGTATGTTGGTTTAGGAGCTTGGGGTTTATTGTTTTAACTTTTTATTAGTCACACGCTGTTCGTAGCGTACGTGGGTTTAGGAACTCAGGGTTTATTATTTCCACTGTTTATTAGTAACTCGCTGTGCACGGGGTATGTGGGTTTAGAAGCTTAGGGTTTATTATATAAAATTTTTTTAGTACTCGCTGTGCGTGTGGTATGTGGGTTTAGGAGCTTAGGGTTTATTATTTCCACTGTTTATTAGCAACTTGCTGTGCGTGGGGTATGTGGGTTTAGAAGCTTAGGGTTTATTATAGAAAATTTTTTTAGTACTCGCTGTGCGTGGGGTATGTGGGTTTCGGAGCTTGGGGTTTATTATTAAAAATTTTATTAGTAACTCACTGTGCGTGGGGTATGTGGGTTTAGGAGCTTGGGTTTTATTGTTTAAACTTTTTATTAGCAACTCGCTGTGCACGGGGTATGTGGGTTTAGAAGCTTAGGGTTTATTATTTCCACTGTTTATTAGCAACTTGCTGTGCGTGGGGTATGTGGGTTTAGGAGCTTGGGGTTTATTATTAAAAATTTTATTAGTAACTCACTGTGCGTGAGGTATGCGGGTTTAGGAGCTTCGGTTTTATTGTTTAAACTTTTTATTAGCAACTCGCTGTGCACGAGGTATGTGGGTTTAGAAGCTTAGGGTTTATTATATAAAATTTTATTAGTACTCGCTGTGCGTGGGGTATGTGGGTTTAGGGGCTTAGGGTTTATTATTTCCACTGTTTATTAGCAACTTGCTGTGCGTGGGGTATGTGGGTTTAGGAGCTTGGGGCTTATTATATAAAATTTTCTTAGTACTCGCTGTGCGTGGGGTATGTTGGTTTAGGAGCTTGGGGGTTATTATATAAAATTTTATTAGTACTCGCTGGGCGCGGTGTATGTTGGCTTAGGAGCTTGAGGTTTATTGTTTAAACTTCTTATTAGTCACTCTATGTGCGTGGGGTAGGTGGGTTTAGGAGCTTCGCGTTTATTGTTTTAACTTTTTATTAGTCACACGCTGTTCGTGGGGTATGTGGGTTTAGGAGCTTGGGGTTTATTATATAAAATTTTATTAGTTCTCGCTGTGCGTGGGGTATTTGGGTTTAGGAGCTTGGGGTTTATTATTAAAAATTTTATTAGTAACTCACTGTGCGTGGGGTATGTGGGTTTAGGAGCTTGGGTTTTATTGTTTAAACTTTTTATTAGCAACTCGCTGTGCGTGGGGTATGTGGGTTTAGTAGCTTGTGGGTTATTATATAAAATTTTATTAGTACTCGCTGTGCGTGGGGTATGTTGGCTTAGGAGCTTGAGGTTTATTGTTTAAACTTCTTATTCGTCACTCGATGTGCGTGGGGTAGGTGGGTTTAGGAGCTTCGCGTTTATTATTAAAAGTTTTTATTGGCAACTCGCTGTACGTGTGATAGGTGGGTTTAGGAGCTTAGGGTTTATAATTTAAACTTTTTTTAGCAAGTCGCTGTGCGTAGGGTATGTGGGTTTAGGAGCTTGGGGTTTATTATATAAAATTTTATTAGTACTCGCTGTGCGTAGGGTATGTGAGTTTAGGAGCTTGGAGTTTATTATATAAAATTTTATTAGTACTCGCTGTGCGTGGGGTATGTTGGTTTAGGAGCTTGGGGTTTATTGTTTTAACTTTTTATTAGTCACACGCTGTTCGTAGCGTATGTGGGTTTAGGAACTCAGGGTTTATTATTTCCACTGTTTATTAGTAACTCGCTGTGCACGGGGTATGTGGGTTTAGAAGCTTAGGGTTTATTATATAAAATTTTTTTAGTACTCGCTGTGCGTGTGGTATGTGGGTTTAGGATCTTAGGGTTTATTATTTCCACTGTTTATTAGCAACTTGCTGAGCGTGGGGTATGTGGGTTTAGGAGCTTGGGGTTTATTATATAAAATTTTATTAGTTCTCGCTGTGCGTGGGGTATTTGGGTTTAGGAGCTTGGGGTTTATTATTAAAAATTTTATTAGTAACTAACTGTGCGTGGGGTATGTGGGTTTAGGAGCTTGGGTTTTATTCTTTAAACTTTTTATTAGCAACTCGCTGTGCGTGGGGTATGTGGGTTTAGTAGCTTGGGGGTTATTATATAAAATTTTATTAGTACTCGCTGTGCGTGGGGTATGTTGGCTTAGGAGCTTGAGGTTTATTGTTTAAACTTCTTATTAGTCACTCGATGTGCGTGGGGTAGGTGGGTTTAGGAGCTTCGCGTTTATTATTAAAAGTTTTTATTGGCAACTCGCTGTACGTGTGATAGGTGGGTTTAGGAGCTTAGGGTTTATAATTTAAACTTTTTTTAGCAAGTTGTTGTGCGTAGGGTATGTGGGTTTAGGAGCTTGGGGTTTATTATATAAAATTTTATTAGTACTCGCTGTGCGTGGGGTATGTTGGTTTAGGAGCTTGGGGTTTATTGTTTTAACTTTTTATTGGCAACTCGCTGTACGTGTGATAGGTGGGTTTAGGAGCTTAGGGTTTATAATTTAAACTTTTTTTAGCAAGTCGCTGTGCGTAGGGTATGTGGGTTTAGGAGCTTGGGGTTTATTATATAAAATTTTATTAGTACTCGCTGTGCGTAGGGTATGTGAGTTTAGGAGCTTGGAGTTTATTATATAAAATTTTATTAGTACTCGCTGTGCGTGGCGTATGTTGGTTTAGGAGCTTGGGGTTTATTGTTTTAACTTTTTATTAGTCACACGCTGTTCGTAGCGTATGTGGGTTTAGGAACTCAGGGTTTATTATTTCCACTGTTTATTAGTAACTCGCTGTGCACGGGGTATGTGGGTTTACAAGCTTAGGGTTTATTATATAAAATTTTTTTAGTACTCGCTGTGCGTGTGGTATGTGGGTTTAGGATCTTAGGGTTTATTATTCCCACTGTTTATTAGCAACTTGCTGTGCGTGGGGTATGTGGGTTTAGGAGCTTGGGGTTTATTATATAAAATTTTATTAGTTCTCGCTGTGCGTGGGGTATTTGGGTTTAGGAGCTTGGGGTTTATTATTAAAAATTTTATTAGTAACTCACTGTGCGTGGGGTATGTGGGTTTAGGAGCTTGGGTTTTATTCTTTAAACTTTTTATTAGCAACTCCTGTGCGTGGGGTATGTGGGTTTAGTAGCTTGGGGGTTATTATATAAAATTTTATTAGTACTCGCTGTGCGTGGGGTATGTTGGCTTAGGAGCTTGAGGTTTATTGTTTAAACTTCTTATTAGTCACTCGATGTGCGTGGGGTAGGTGGGTTTAGGAGCTTCGCGTTTATTATTAAAAGTTTTATTGGCAACTCGCTGTACGTGTGATAGGTGGGTTTAGGAGCTTAGGGTTTATAATTTAAACTTTTTTTAGCAAGTTGCTGTGCGTAGGGTATGTGGGTTTAGGAGCTTGGGGTTTATTATATAAAATTTTATTAGTACTCGCTGTGCGTGGGGTATGTTGGTTTAGGAGCTTGGGGTTTATTGTTTTAACTTTTTATTAGTCACACGCTGTTCGTGGGGTATGTGGGTTTAGGAACTCAGGGTTTATTATTTCCACTGTTTATTAGTAACTCGCTGTGCACGTGGTATGTGGGTTTAGAAGCTTAGGGTTTATTATATAAAATTTTATTAGTACTCGCTGTGCGTGGGGTATGTGGATTTAGGAGCTTAGGGTTTATTATTTCCACTGTTTATTAGCAACTTGCTGTGCGTGGGGTATGTGGGTTTAGGAGCTTGGGGATTATTATATAAAATTTTATTAGTTCTCGCTGTGCGTGGGGTATTTGGGTTTAGGAGCTTGGGGTCTATTATTAAAAATTTTATTAGTACTCACTGTGCGTGGGGTATGTGGGTTTAGGAGCTTGGGTTTTATTGTTTAAACTTTTTATTAGCAACTTGCTGTGCGTGGGGTATGTGGGTTTAGGAGCTTGGGGGTTATTATATAAAATTTTATTAGTACTCGCTGTGCGTGGGGTATGTTGGCTTAGGAGCTTGAGGTTTATTGTTTAAACTTCTTATTAGTCACTCGATGTGCGTGGGGTAGGAGGGTTTAGGAGCTTCGCGTTTATTATTAAAAGTTTTTATTGGCAACTCGCTGTACGTGTGATAGGTGGGTTTAGGAGCTTAGGGTTTATAATTTAAACTTTTTTTAGCAAGTCGCTGTGCGTAGGGTATGTGGGTTTAGGAGCTTGGGGTTTATTATATAAAATTTTATTAGTACTTGCTGTGCGTGGCGTATGTTGGTTGAGGGGCTTGGGGTTTATTGTTTAAACTTTTTATTAGTCACACGCTGTTCGTGGGGTATGTGGGTTTAGGAGCTCAGGGTTTATTATTTCCACTGTTTATTAGTATCTCGTTGTGCACGGGGTATGTGGGTTTAGAAGCTTAGGGTTTATTATATAAAATTTTATTAGTACTCGCTGTGCGTGGGGTATGTTGGTTTAGGCGCTTGGGGTTTATTGTTTAAACTTTTTATTAGTCACACGCTGTTCGTGGGGTATGTGGGTTTAGGAGCTCAGGGTTTATTATTTCCACTGTTTATTAGTATCTCGTTGTGCACGGGGTATGTGGGTTTAGAAGCTTAGGGTTTATAATATAAAATTTTATTAGTACTCGCTGTGCGTGGGGTATGTGGGTTTAGGAGCTTAGGGTTTATTATTTCCACTGTTTATTAGTAACTCGCTGTGCACGGGGTATGTGGATTTAGAAGCTTAGGGTTTATTATATAAAATTTTATTAGTACTCGATGTGCGTGGGGTATGTGGGATTAGGAGCTTAGGGATTATTATTTCCACTGTTTATTAGTAACTCGCTGTGCGTGAGGTATGTGGGTTTAGGAGCATAGGGTTTATTATGTCCACTGTCTATTAGCAACTCCCTGCGCGTGGGGTATGTGGGTTTAGGAGCTTAGGGTTTATTATTTCCACTCTTTATTAGCAACTTGCTGTGTGTGGGGTATGTGGGTTTAGGAGCTTGGGGTTTATTATAGAAAATTTTATTAGTACTCGCTGTGCGTGTGTTATGTTGGTTTAGGAGCTTGGGGTTTATTGTTTAAACTTTTTATTAGTCACACGCTGTTCGTGGGGTATGTGGGTTTAGGAGCTCAGGGTTTATTATTTCCCCTGTTTATTAGTAACTCGCTGTGCACGGGGTATGTGGGTTTAGAAGTTTAGGGTTTATTATATAAAATTTTATTAGTACTCGCTGTACGTGGTGTATGTGGGTTTAGGAGCTTAGGGTTTATTATTTCCACTGTTTATTAGCAACTTGCTGTGCGTGGGGTATGTGGGTTTAGGAGCTTGGGGTTTATTATATAAAATTTTATTAGTACTCGCTGTGCGTGCGATATGTTGGTTTAGGAGCCTGGAGTTTATTGATTAAACTTTTTATTAGTAACTCGCCTTGCGTGGGGTAGGTGGGTTTAGGAGCTTCGGGTTTATTGTATAATCTTTTTACTTGTATCTCGCTGTGCGTGGGGTATGTGGGTTTAGGAGCTTAGGGTTTATTATTTCCACTGTTTATTAGCAACTTGCTGTGCGTGGGGTATGTGGGTTTAGGAGCTTGGGGTTTATTATATAAAATTTTATTAGTACTCGCTGTGCGTGGGGTATGTTGGTTTAGGAGCTTGGGGTTTATTGTTTTAACTTTTTATTAGTCACACGCTGTTCGTGGGGTATGTGGGTTTAGGAACTCAGGGTTTATTATTTCCACTGTTTATTAGTAACTCGCTGTGCACGTGGTATGTGGGTTTAGAAGCTTAGGGTTTATTATATAAAATTTTATTAGTACTCGCTGTGCGTGGGGTATGTGGATTTAGGAGCTTAGGGTTTATTATTTCCACTGTTTATTAGCAACTTGCTGTGCGTGGGGTATGTGGGTTTAGGAGCTTGGGGATTATTATATAAAATTTTATTAGTTCTCGCTGCGCGCCGAGTATGTGGGTTTAGGAGCTTGGGGTCTATTATTAAAAATTTTATTAGTACTCACTGTGCGTGGGTTATGTGGGTTTAGGAGCTTGGGTTTTATTGTTTAAACTTTTTATTAGCAACTTGCTGTGCGTGGGGTATGTGGGTTTAGGAGCTTGGGGGTTATTATATAAAATTTTATTAGTACTCGCTGTGCGTGGGGTATGTTGGCTTAGGAGCTTGAGGTTTATTGTTTAAACTTCTTATTAGTCACTCGATGTGCGTGGGGTAGGAGGGTTTAGGAGCTTCGCGTTTATTATTAAAAGTTTTTATTGGCAACTCGCTGTACGTGTGATAGGTGGGTTTAGGAGCTTAGGGTTTATAATTTAAACTTTTTTTAGCAAGTCGCTGTGCGTAGGGTATGTGGGTTTAGGAGCTTGGGGTTTATTATATAAAATTTTATTAGTACTTGCTGTGCGTGGCGTATGTTGGTTGAGGGGCTTGGGGTTTATTGTTTAAACTTTTTATTAGTCACACGCTGTTCGTGGGGTATGTGGGTTTAGGAGCTCAGGGTTTATTATTTCCACTGTTTATTAGTATCTCGTTGTGCACGGGGTATGTGGGTTTAGAAGCTTAGGGTTTATTATATAAAATTTTATTAGTACTCGCTGTGCGTGGGGTATGTTGGTTTAGGAGCTTGGGGTTTATTATATAAAATTTTATTAGTACTCGCTGTGCGTAGGGTATGTGAGTTTAGGAGCTTGGAGTTTATTATATAAAATTTTATTAGTACTCGCTGTGCGTGGCGTATGTTGGTTTAGGAGCTTGGGGTTTATTGTTTTAACTTTTTATTAGTCACACGCTGTTCGTAGCGTATGTGGGTTTAGGAACTCAGGGTTTATTATTTCCACTGTTTATTAGTAACTCGCTGTGCACGGGGTATGTGGGTTTACAAGCTTAGGGTTTATTATATAAAATTTTTTTAGTACTCGCTGTGCGTGTGGTATGTGGGTTTAGGATCTTAGGGTTTATTATTCCCACTGTTTATTAGCAACTTGCTGTGCGTGGGGTATGTGGGTTTAGGAGCTTGGGGTTTATTATATAAAATTTTATTAGTTCTCGCTGTGCGTGGGGTATTTGGGTTTAGGAGCTTGGGGTTTATTATTAAAAATTTTATTAGTAACTCACTGTGCGTGGGGTATGTGGGTTTAGGAGCTTGGGTTTTATTCTTTAAACTTTTTATTAGCAACTCCCTGTGCGTGGGGTATGTGGGTTTAGTAGCTTGGGGGTTATTATATAAAATTTTATTAGTACTCGCTGTGCGTGGGGTATGTTGGCTTAGGAGCTTGAGGTTTATTGTTTAAACTTCTTATTAGTCACTCGATGTGCGTGGGGTAGGTGGGTTTAGGAGCTTCGCGTTTATTATTAAAAGTTTTTATTGGCAACTCGCTGTACGTGTGATAGGTGGGTTTAGGAGCTTAGGGTTTATAATTTAAACTTTTTTTAGCAAGTTGCTGTGCGTAGGGTATGTGGGTTTAGGAGCTTGGGGTTTATTATATAAAATTTTATTAGTACTCGCTGTGCGTGGGGTATGTTGGTTTAGGAGCTTGGGGTTTATTGTTTTAACTTTTTATTAGTCACACGCTGTTCGTGGGGTATGTGGGTTTAGGAACTCAGGGTTTATTATTTCCACTGTTTATTAGTAACTCGCTGTGCACGTGGTATGTGGGTTTAGAAGCTTAGGGTTTATTATATAAAATTTTATTAGTACTCGCTGTGCGTGGGGTATGTGGATTTAGGAGCTTAGGGTTTATTATTTCCACTGTTTATTAGCAACTTGCTGTGCGTGGGGTATGTGGGTTTAGGAGCTTGGGGATTATTATATAAAATTTTATTAGTTCTCGCTGTGCGTGGGGTATTTGGGTTTAGGAGCTTGGGGTCTATTATTAAAAATTTTATTAGTACTCACTGTGCGTGGGGTATGTGGGTTTAGGAGCTTGGGTTTTATTGTTTAAACTTTTTATTAGCAACTTGCTGTGCGTGGGGTATGTGGGTTTAGGAGCTTGGGGTTATTATATAAAATTTTATTAGTACTCGCTGTGCGTGGGGTATGTTGGCTTAGGAGCTTGAGGTTTATTGTTTAAACTTCTTATTAGTCACTCGATGTGCGTGGGGTAGGAGGGTTTAGGAGCTTCGCGTTTATTATTAAAAGTTTTTATTGGCAACTCGCTGTACGTGTGATAGGTGGGTTTAGGAGCTTAGGGTTTATAATTTAAACTTTTTTTAGCAAGTCGCTGTGCGTAGGGTATGTGGGTTTAGGAGCTTGGGGTTTATTATATAAAATTTTATTAGTACTTGCTGTGCGTGGCGTATGTTGGTTGAGGGGCTTGGGGTTTATTGTTTAAACTTTTTATTAGTCACACGCTGTTCGTGGGGTATGTGGGTTTAGGAGCTCAGGGTTTATTATTTCCACTGTTTATTAGTATCTCGTTGTGCACGGGGTATGTGGGTTTAGAAGCTTAGGGTTTATTATATAAAATTTTATTAGTACTCGCTGTGCGTGGGGTATGTTGGTTTAGGAGCTTGGGGTTTATTGTTTAAACTTTTTATTAGTCACACGCTGTTCGTGGGGTATGTGGGTTTAGGAGCTCAGGGTTTATTATTTCCACTGTTTATTAGTATCTCGTTGTGCACGGGGTATGTGGGTTTAGAAGCTTAGGGTTTATAATATAAAATTTTATTAGTACTCGCTGTGCGTGGGGTATGTGGGTTTAGGAGCTTAGGGTTTATTATTTCCACTGTTTATTAGTAACTCGCTGTGCACGGGGTATGTGGATTTAGAAGCTTAGGGTTTATTATATAAAATTTTATTAGTACTCGATGTGCGTGGGGTATGTGGGTTTAGGAGCTTAGGGATTATTATTTCCACTGTTTATTAGTAACTCGCTGTGCGTGAGGTATGTGGGTTTAGGAGCATAGGGTTTATTATGTCCACTGTCTATTAGCAACTCCCTGCGCGTGGGGTATGTGGGTTTAGGAGCTTAGGGTTTATTATTTCCACTCTTTATTAGCAACTTGCTGTGCGTGGGGTATGTGGGTTTAGGAGCTTGGGGTTTATTATAGAAAATTTTATTAGTACTCGCTGTGCGTGTGTTATGTTGGTTTAGGAGCTTGGGGTTTATTGTTTAAACTTTTTATTAGTCACACGCTGTTCGTGGGGTATGTGGGTTTAGGAGCTCAGGGTTTATTATTTCCCCTGTTTATTAGTAACTCGCTGTGCACGGGGTATGTGGGTTTAGAAGTTTAGGGTTTATTATATAAAATTTTATTAGTACTCGCTGTACGTGGTGTATGTGGGTTTAGGAGCTTAGGGTTTATTATTTCCACTGTTTATTAGCAACTTGCTGTGCGTGGGGTATGTGGGTTTAGGAGCTTGGGGTTTATTATATAAAATTTTATTAGTACTCGCTGTGCGTGCGATATGTTGGTTTAGGAGCCTGGAGTTTATTGATTAAACTTTTTATTAGTAACTCGCCTTGCGTGGGGTAGGTGGGTTTAGGAGCTTCGGGTTTATTGTATAATCTTTTTACTTGTATCTCGCTGTGCGTGGGGTATGTGGGTTTAGGAGCTTAGGGTTTATTATTTCCACTGTTTATTAGCAACTTGCTGTGCGTGGGGTATGTGGGTTTAGGAGCTTGGGGTTTATTATATAAAATTTTATTAGTACTCGCTGTGCGTGGGGTATGTTGGTTTAGGAGCTTGGGGTTTATTGTTTTAACTTTTTATTAGTCACACGCTGTTCGTGGGGTATGTGGGTTTAGGAACTCAGGGTTTATTATTTCCACTGTTTATTAGTAACTCGCTGTGCACGTGGTATGTGGGTTTAGAAGCTTAGGGTTTATTATATAAAATTTTATTAGTACTCGCTGTGCGTGGGGTATGTGGATTTAGGAGCTTAGGGTTTATTATTTCCACTGTTTATTAGCAACTTGCTGTGCGTGGGGTATGTGGGTTTAGGAGCTTGGGGATTATTATATAAAATTTTATTAGTTCTCGCTGTGCGTGGGGTATTTGGGTTTAGGAGCTTGGGGTCTATTATTAAAAATTTTATTAGTACTCACTGTGCGTGGGTTATGTGGGTTTAGGAGCTTGGGTTTTATTGTTTAAACTTTTTATTAGCAACTTGCTGTGCGTGGGGTATGTGGGTTTAGGAGCTTGGGGTTATTATATAAAATTTTATTAGTACTCGCTGTGCGTGGGGTATGTTGGCTTAGGAGCTTGAGGTTTATTGTTTAAACTTCTTATTAGTCACTCGATGTGCGTGGGGTAGGAGGGTTTAGGAGCTTCGCGTTTATTATTAAAAGTTTTTATTGGCAACTCGCTGTACGTGTGATAGGTGGGTTTAGGAGCTTAGGGTTTATAATTTAAACTTTTTTAGCAAGTCGCTGTGCGTAGGGTATGTGGGTTTAGGAGCTTGGGGTTTATTATATAAAATTTTATTAGTACTTGCTGTGCGTGGCGTATGTTGGTTGAGGGGCTTGGGGTTTATTGTTTAAACTTTTTATTAGTCACACGCTGTTCGTGGGGTATGTGGGTTTAGGAGCTCAGGGTTTATTATTTCCACTGTTTATTAGTATCTCGTTGTGCACGGGGTATGTGGGTTTAGAAGCTTAGGGTTTATTATATAAAATTTTATTAGTACTCGCTGTGCGTGGGGTATGTGGGTTTAGGAGCTTAGGGATTATTATTTCCACTGTTTATTAGTAACTCGCTGTGCGTGAGGTATGTGGGTTTAGGAGCATAGGGTTTATTATGTCCACTGTCTATTAGCAACTCCCTGTGCGTGGGGTATGTGGGTTTAGGAGCTTAGGGTTTATTATTTCCACTGTTTATTAGCAACTTGCTGTGCGTGGGGTATGTGGGTTTAGGAGCTTGGGGTTTATTATATAAAATTTTATTAGTACTCGCTGTGCGTGGGTTATGTTGGTTTACGAGCTTGGGGTTTATTGTTTAAACTTTTTATTAGTCACACGCTGTTCGTGGGGTATGTGGATTTAGGCGCTCAGGGGTTATTATTTCCACTGTTTATTAGGAACTCGCTGTGCACGGGGTATGTGGGTTTAGAAGCTTAGGGTTGATTATATAAAATTTTATTAGTACTCGCTGTGCGTGAGGTATGTGGGTTTAGGAGCTTAGGGTTTATTATGTCCACTGTCTATTAGCAACTCGCTGTGCGTGGGGTATGTGGGTTTAGGAGCTTAGGGTTTATTATTTCCACTCTTTATTAGCAACTTGCTGTGCGTGGGGTATGTGGGTTTAGGAGCTTGGGGTTTATTATAGAAAATTTTATTAGTACTCGCTGTGCGTGTGTTATGTTGGTTTAGGAGCTTGGGGTTTATTGTTTAAACTTTTTATTAGTCACACGCTGTTCGTGGGGTATGTGGGTTTAGGAGCTCAGGGTTTATTATTTCCCCTGTTTATTAGTAACTCGCTGTGCACGGGGTATGTGGGTTTAGAAGTTTAGGGTTTATTATATAAAATTTTATTAGTACTCGCTGTACGTGGTGTATGTGGGTTTAGGAGCTTAGGGTTTATTATTTCCACTGTTTATTAGCAACTTGCTGTGCGTGGGGTATGTGGGTTTAGGAGCTTGGGGTTTATTATATAAAATTTTATTAGTACTCGCTGTGCGTGCGATATGTTGGTTTAGGAGCCTGGAGTTTATTGATTAAACTTTTTATTAGTAACTCGCTGTGCGTGGGGTAGGTGGGTTTAGGAGCTTCGGGTTTATTGTATAATCTTTTTACTTGTATCTCGCTGTGCGTGGGGTATGTGGGTTTAGGAGCTTAGGGTTTATTATTTCCACTGTTTATTAGCAACTTGCTGTGCGTGGGGTATGTGGGTTTAGGAGCTTGGGGTTTATTATATAAAATTTTATTAGTACTCGCTGTGCGTGCGGTATGTTGGTTTAGGAGCTTGGAGTTTATTGATTAAACTTTTTATTAGTAACTCGCTGTGCGTGGGGTAGGTGGGTTTAGGAGCTTCGGGTTTATTGTTTAATCTTTTTACTTGTAACTCGCTGTGCGTGGGGTATGTGGGTTTAGGAGCTTAGGGTTTATTATTTCCACTGTTTATTAGCAACTTGTTGTGCGTGGGGTATGTGGGTTTAGGAGCTTGGGGTTTATTATATAAAATTTTATTAGTACTCGCTGTGCGTGGGTTATGTTGGTTTAGGAGCTTGAGGTTTATTGTTTAAACTTTTTATTAGTCACACGCTGTTCGTGGGGTAGTTGGGTTTAGGAGCTTAGGGTTTATAATTTAAACTTTTTTTAGCAACTCGCTGTGCGTGGGATATGTGGGTTTAGGAGCTTGGGGTTTATTATATAAAATTTTATATGTACTCGTTGTGCGTGAGGTATATTGGTTTAGGAGCTAGGCAGTTATTATATAAAATTTTATTTGTAGTCGCTGTGCGCGGGGTATGTTGGCTTAGGAGCTTGAGGTTTATTGTTTAAACTTCTTATTAGTCACTCTATGTGCGTGGGGTAGGTGGGTTTAGGAGCTTCGCGTTTATTATTAAAAGTTTTTATTTGCAACACGCTGTACGTGTGATAGGTGGGTTTAGGAGCTTAGGGTTTATAATTTAAACTTTTTTTAGCAAGTCGCTGTGCGTAGGGTATGTGGAATTAGGAGCTTGGGGTTTATTATATAAAATTTTATTAGTACTCGCTGTGCGTGGCGTATGTTGGTTTAGGAGCTTGGGGTTTATTATTT
The DNA here is from genome assembly GCA_036365515.1 of Torymus aiolomorphi. NCBI lineage: Eukaryota > Metazoa > Arthropoda > Insecta > Hymenoptera > Torymidae > Torymus > Torymus aiolomorphi. Next base: position 113,557,608 of record CM070873.1, read on the forward strand.
CCAATGTTTATTAGCTACTTGCATTGCGTGGGGTATGTGAGTTTAGGAGCTTGGAGTTTATTATATAAAATTTTATTAGTACTCGCTGTGCGTGGGGTATGTTGGTTTAGGAGCTTGGGGTTTATTGTTTAAACTTTTTATTAGTCACTCGCCGTGCACGGGATATGTGGGTTTAGGAGCTTCAGTTTTATGATTTAAAATTTTATTAGTAACTGGCTGTGAGTGGGTTATGTGGGTTTAGGAGCTTAGGCTTTATTATTTCCAATGTTTATTAGCTACTTGCATTGCGTGGGGTATGTGAGTTTAGGAGCTTGGAGTTTATTATATAAAATTTTATTAGTACTCGCTGTGCGTGGCGTATGTTGGTTTAGGAGCTTGGGGTTTATTGTTTTAACTTTTTATTAGTCACACGCTGTTCGTGGGGTATGTGGGTTTAGGAGCTCAGGGTTTATTATTTCCACAGTTTATTAGTAACTCGCTGTGCACGGGGTATGTGGGTTTAGAAGCTTAGGGTTTATTATATAAAATTTTATTAGTACTCGCTGTGCGTGGGGTATGTGGGTTTAGGAGCTTAGGGTTTATTATTTCCACTGTTTATTAGCAACTTGCTGTGCGTGGGGTATGTGGGTCTAGGAGGTTGGGGTTTTTTATATAAAATTTTATTAGTACTCGCTGTGTGTGGGTTATGTTGGCTTAGGAGCTTGAGGTTTATTGTTTAAACTTCTTATTAGTCACTCGATGTGCGTGGGGTAGGTGGGTTTAGGAGCTTCGCGTTTATTATTAAAAGTTTTTATTGGCAACTCGCTGTACGTGTGATAGGTGGGTTTAGGAGCTTAGGGTTTATAATTTAAACTTTTTTTAGCAAGTCGCTGTGCGTAGGGTATGTGGGTTTAGGAGCTTGGGGTTTATTATATAAAATTTTATTAGTACTCGCTGTGCGTGGCGTATGTTGGTTTAGGAGCTTGGGGTTTATTGTTTAAACTTTTTATTAGTCACTCGCTGTGCACGGGGTATGTGGGTTTAGGAGATTCAGTTTTATGATTTAAAATTTTATTAGTAACTGGCTGTGAGTGGGTTATGTGGGTTTAGGAGCTTAGGCATTATTATTTCCAATGTTTATTAGCAACTTGCTGTGCGTGGGGTATGTGAGTTTAGGAGCTTGGAGTTTATTATATAAAATTTTATTAGTACTCGCTGTGCGTGGGGTATATTGGTTTAGGAGCTTGGGGTTTATTGTTTAAACTTTTTATTAGTCACACGCTGTTCGTGGGGTATGTGGGTTTAGGAGCTCAGGGTTTATTATTTCCACTCTTTATTAGTATCTCGTTGTGCACGGGGTATGTGGGTTTAGAAGCTTAGTGTTTATTATATAAAATTTTATTAGTACTCGCTGTGCGTGGGGTACGTGGGTTTAGGAGCTTAGGGTTTATTATTTCCACTGTTTATTAGTAACTCGCTGTGCACGGGGTATGTGGGTTTAGAAGCTTAGGGTTTATTATATAAAATTTTATTAGTACTCGCTGTGCGTGGGGTATGTGGGTTTAGGAGCTTAGGGTTTATTATTTCCACTGTTTATTAGCAACTTGCTGTGCGTGGGGTATGTGGGTTTAGGAGCTTGGGGTTTATTATATAAAATTTTATTAGTTCGGGCTGTGCGTGGGGTATCCGTATTGAAAAATATCGCGCGATTATCGTGCGATGAATCGCGCGATAATCGCATGATAATCGCGCGAGTTAGCCGAAATTCACCATTAAAAAATAAGTTTTATTTTCACAACTGTGTACGTGCTTGCATAATTGACAAACATTATGACTGTAAATGTATCACCCAACTGAAAAATCTCACGTGAGATCTCACGCCAAAATCTCATCTGACCTTTTTCGTCATTCATAATTAAATTTCACTAGAAATTTAACTTTTTTTCTATTTCGTAATTAAATTTCTCTTTTCGGTGGCCGATAACGGAGTCTAGACGGTGCGCTACGTGGAGCGCTCCATAGGTTTCTGCCTCTAGGTATTGAAACTTATTGTATGCGTGGTCAGGTGTTCAGGGTGACCGATGACGGAGTCGACCCGCATGAATTCAGAAAAAAACTATTTCAAATAATTTCTCGAAGTAAGTTTTAGACTTAGTTCTGTTTTTTAAAACACTACTGAAATGTTGAAGTTTGTTATTAGCTAACAAAATTAATATTACTTAAGTCTTATACTTCTTTGATAAAATATATTTTTATTATAAATAGAGGTTATAACTGTATAAGTATATATAAAAAATGCTATAACTGTATAAGTATATTTAAATAATAGATATGAAACATACCTGCAACATTACAATAAGATATAAGAGCACTGATGATATTTTGCATAAGGGTGTGTGGAATACCGACCTCTATTATGCGACCTACCGTACCGACCGGACAGAAGTAATTCGTTATAACTAGATTGTTACTACGATTAACGACTTATTCAAATCCGCTTGCCCTCCGTAATGTAATTATCTATCGTTCCGCAAAGTTTTGAGGCAAAATTGTCCTTGAAATTTTGCCTCAAAACTTTGTGGAATGATAGATAATTACATTACGGAGGGCAAGCGGATTTGAATAAGTCGTTAATCGTAGTATCAATTGAGTTATAACGAATTACTTCTGTCCGGCCGGTGTGGTAGGTCGCATAATAGAGATCGGTATTCCACATCCCCTTAATGTGGGGAAAGAAAAACGACGTCGAGGGTGCGAGCACGAGACTCGTTAATTTTATTTGTAGTCGCTGTGCGCGGGGTATGTTGGCTTAGGAGCTTGAGGTTTATTGTTTAAACTTCTTATTAGTCACTCTATGTGCGTGGGGTAGGTGGGTTTAGGAGCTTCGCGTTTATTATTAAAAGTTTTTATTTGCAACACGCTGTACGTGTGATAGGTGGGTTTAGGAGCTTAGGGTTTATAATTTAAACTTTTTTTAGCAAGTCGCTGTGCGTAGGGTATGTGGAATTAGGAGCTTGGGGTTTATTATATAAAATTTTATTAGTACTCGCTGTGCGTGGCGTATGTTGGTTTAGGAGCTTGGGGTTTATTGTTTTAACTTTTTATTAGTCACACGCTGTTCGTGGGGTATGTGGGTTTAGGAGCTCAGGGTTTATTATTTCCACAGTTTATTAGTAACTCGCTGCGCACAGCGACTACAAATAAAATTAACGAGTCTCGTGCTCGCACCCTCGACGTCGACCCGTGATAGCAAATTCACACTAGGCCGGCGTCGAGCGCGCCCACGTTTACTCGATATTAGTAGCTACCGCTAGAACAGTTACGATGGCGACGGCGACAGGGTGCGCGAGGAGGCGACGTCTTGGCGATGATGTCCCCGTTGAGAGAAAGCTGAAATTTCGCGCCAAGCCTCATATAACAGAACAAAGTCCAAAGTATCTTGCAAATTTGTGACCTGACTGGTCTTGGCGAATTCACATATAGTTATAAAATCACTTCACATATGAAAGAGTATTGACATGTGGATGGCTTTACTAGTTTATAAATTTTAATCGGTTTTTAAATAAATTGTTTGTACATTCATTATTTTATTTAATATAATTGAGGTTTTTTGTCCACCACTCACTGTTATAGTGTAAGATATATTTTAAAATATTTTAAATATATTTATTCATTTTGTTATTTTGTTATAGGCACATCTTTTTTGATATTCACAATTCAGATGTTCGATGATAGATTTAAGCCTTGGGTGGGTATAGCGTAAGAAATATATTTGTACCCAATGAACTAAATAATATTGTAGATCTCTTATACAAGAGGACCAAAATCAGCCTTGATTGTGTGTAAATTGTAGCTAAAGAGACGAAGTACCTATAAGCATACAAAATTTTCGAATTACATAGAATATTTTATATACATATAGGTAGTGCCTTTAGTTACAACTTTTATTAGTCGATAAGCCACTTATGGGCTGGGTGACTTTATCGCAGGAAATATTGGGACCATATGGACAAAATACCTTGATCATATTTGATTATAACAGTTATGACATGTACGTATTACTTTTACAAATAAAATTCATATTTAACATGACATTTTTACAAAATCATACATTTTCTTTTATTTTAAAATAATGTTTTAATAAAATACTTAACCATTACGGTCACAAAGATTCATATCACATATGATGCCATTATTTCCATCGGGTTCAAATATATCCAGCGGTGAAGTCACTCATCATATATTAAGTACTTATAAATGTGAATTTTTTATAATCAATTATGGTATTAATTTACTTATAATAGGAGTAGTTCTATGTATAAATGAGTAATGTGAAAGAGTTTAAATTACGTGATGACTCATATTAAATAGTATTGACATGTGCGTAGCTTGGACTGTCTTTCTTTAATGATATATTTATGCTTATTCGCAAGTATTTTATATATAACACTATACAATTTCCAATAAAAGAAGAAATCCATACATTATTGCTAAATGATACTTGATCATTAAAATATATTGCTTTACGGCTTGTTTATTAGATGCAGCAATACATTAAAAACAATTTTATATTCATAACATATAGCCTTTTACGAACGGTAAGCCCTATTTTAATGATTAAATAGCATTTAGCAATAATGTATTGGAGACAGGACGTAATCAAAAATACATGAAAGTCTAAGGCCTTACCTAGATATAAACCTGAAGAACATAATAAGCGCGACGGTGACAACTAGACTTAACCTATAGGCAACGTCTGCGAGAAACTCGGCATAGCCTCAGAGATGACAGCATGGACAGCAGCAGGTCTTTCTTAAAGAAGCCACAATGAACCCTTCTTCACGTCATTCATCGTTAGTCGTAACCCATGAACAGGAGAGCGCAAATTGCAACACATTGTTTGATGACTACCGCACCCGCATGTGTACTTATTGAGAGTTTGAGCACTAGAGAGAGAGAGAGAGAGAGAGAGAGGGACGCCTATACGGAAGTGCATGTGCGCGACAGTCATAATCAAACGCCGCGTGTTACGACCGGTGCTTACGCTTTCAGAGTTATAACGACAGAAGTTCGAACGTCAGAGAGAGGGTTCATTGTGGCTTCTTTAAGAAAGACCTGCTGCTGTCCATACTGTCATCTCTGAGGCTATGCCGAATTTCTCGCAGACGTTGCCGATAGGTTAAGTCTAGTTGTCACCGTCGCGCTTATTATGTTCTTCAGGTTTATATCCAGGTAAGGCCTTAGACTTTCATGTATTTTTGATTCTGTCCTGTCTCCAATACATTATTGCTAAATGCTATTTAATCATTAAAATAGAGCTTACAGTTTGTAAAAGGCTATATGTTATGAATATAATATTGTTTTTAATGTATTGCTGCATCTAATAAACAAGCTGTAAAGCAATATATTTTAATGATCAAGTATCATTTAGCAATAATGTATGGGTTTCTTCTTGTATTGGAAATTGTATAGTGTTATATATAAAATACTTGCGAATAAGCATAAATATATCATTAAAGAAAGTACAGTCCAAGCTACGCACATGTCAATACTATTAAATATGAGTCATCATGTAATTTAAACTCTTTCACATTATTCATTTATTTATAGAACTAGTCCTAATATAAGTAAATTAATACCATAATTGATTATAAAAAATCCACATTTATAAGTACTTAATATATGATGAGTGACTTTACCGCTGGATATATTTGAACCCGATGGACATAATGGCATCATATGTGATATGAATCTTTGTGACCGTAATGGTTAAGTATTTTATTAAATCATTATTTAAAATAAAAGAAAATGTAAGTATGTTTTTGTAAAAATGTCATGTTAAATAAAAATTTTATTTGTAAAAGTAATACGTACATGTCATAACTGTTATAATCAAATATGATCAAGGTATTTTGTCCATATGGTCCCAATATTTCCTGCGATAAAGTCACCCAGCCCATAAGTGGCTTATCGACTAATAAAAGTTGTAACTAAAGGCACTACCTATGAGTATATAAAATATTTTATGTAATTCGAAAATTTTGTATGCTTATAGGTACTTCGTCTCTTTAGCTACAATTTACACACAATCAAGGCTGATTTTGGTCGTCTCGTATAAGTTATGTACAATATTATTATTAGTTCATTGGGTCCAAATATATTTCCTGCGCTAAGGCCACCCAAGTCTTGAACCCATCAATGAGCAACTAAATTGTGGATCTCAAAGGAGATGTACCTATAATTATTAATTACAGCCTAAACACTGTACCTATAAGTATACAATATTTACTAAATAACAAAATACAAAAATATATTTAAATAAAAAATCCACATTTATATAGGCTAGGTGACTTTACCGCTGGACATATTTGAACTCGATGGACCAAATGGCATCATATTTGATAAAAAATCCACATTTATATAGGGTAGGTGTCTTTACCGCTGGACATATTTGAACTCGATGCAACAAATGGCATCATATTTGATATGATTCTTTGTGAGCGTAATGGTTAAGTATGTTTTTGACAACATTGCTTTAAATTAAAAGAAAATGTATGATTTTGTAAAAATGTCATGTTAAATAAAAATTTTATTTGTAAAAGTAATACGTACATGTCATAACTGTTATGGTCAAATATGATCAAGGTTTTTTGTCCATATGGTCCCAATATTTCCTGCGATAAAGTCACCCAACCCATAAGTGGCTTATCGACTAATAAAAGTTGTAACTAAAGGTACTACCTATGAGTATATAAAATATTCTATGTAATTAGACAATTTTGTATGCTTATACCCGGTTGTAAATATTCACCTGGTTTTCACCTGAATTTCCACCTGAATTATCACCTGAATTTCCACCTAAATTTTACGTGAAATTCGTGTAAAATGTATGCGAAAACCACCCAAATTTGATGTGATTTATACCTGTATTTCACGTGTCAAAATTCTAAAAACGTCAGGTGAATTTCACGTGATTTTCACCCGATGCTCACGTGAACTTCACCGGAGATAAATTAAAGCTTCCTTCTTGTGACATCGTTTTTTCAGGTGAATTTCACGTGATTTACATGTGAATCCACACGAATTTCACATTTATTTCACCTATATTCCGTAGTATTTTCGGGTGAATTTAACCTGAAATTCACGTGATTTTCACCCAATATTCACGTGAACTTCACCACAGATAAATTAAAGCTTCTTTCTCTTGTTATCGTTTTCTCAGGTGAATTTCACGTGATTTTCACCCAATATTCATGTGAACTTTATACAGATCCTATTGAAAATATCCATCGGGATTTCCATATAGAAATATACATGGATTTCATATGGACATTCATATGGAAATCCACCTGAAAATCTGTTACAAAACGTCATATGCAAATCTGTATGAAAATCCATGTGAAAATCCATATGAAAATCCATATGAAAATCCATGTACAAATCTATGTAGAGATGCAATTAAAAATCTGCCCTGAACCTGGATTATTTATGGACATACTACTGCAGATACGATTTGAACTTCGCCGAGAACCATCATTGGAATATATATAAAAAAGGCTATATCGGTATTAGTATATATAACTAATGGATATGATACATACCTAGCTGCAACATTACAATAAGATATAAGATCACTGATGATATTTTGCTTAATGTGGAGAAAGAAGTAACGACGTTTAACGAGCCTCGTGCTCGCGCTACTCGACAACGACCCGTGATATCAAATTCACACGAGGCCGGAGCCGAGCGCCCCTACGTGTACTCGATTATTAGCAGCTACCATGAATAGTTGGGACGGGCGGTTAAACTCGGCGACAGCGCGAGAAGTCGACATCTTGGAGATGATGGTGCTCTTCAAAGAAACAGCTCAAATTTTTAAAATCGTTTATGCTTTGTAAGTTTACTGATAATTATTATTTCACAAAATTTTTTCAGATTCTTTATTAAAAATCCTTAAAAATGAGCCCTACTAAAACAATATTGGCGAACAACCCTCTTTTGTAAAGAATTGTATATTTTTTAAATACCAATAGAAACCAATCATTTGTATTTCTGACAACCAGATGGATTTGAGATTTTAATGTTATTCATATATCTAATGTTATAGATCTTGTCAATAAGTTTCTCAAAGCAGAAAAAATACATTCAACATCTATTTTCAACAATATTTTCACCAGGCTTGTAAGTAAAAATATTCATCTTTATTTTCCTAAATTTTCAATGGGAGCCGGTTACACTGTTATTAAACTCTATATGTATTTTTCATATCTACTCGAAAGAAAATTTCATAAGTTATCGAGTGTTATGTGTGCCAAATGAAAAAGTATATTACTATAAAAAGTTTAAATCAAAGTAGTTGAAAGACAATTTAGCAATTGTGTATTCCGATGCCCAGACAAGAACTTCTTACTCAATTATTTTCAAATAAAATATGGTTTTCTTATTAAGTCTGCGCTTCATGTAATTTCATAAATTATGTAATTTACAATCTTATAAATCATTAAGATCCATAATTCAATTATTTATTTGTGACTTATTCACTGAATAGTTTATGAAATTTCATGAAGCGAGGGCTTAATAAGAACACCATATTATATTGGACTATTATTGAGTAAGAAGTTCGTGTCTGGGCATCGGAATATACAATTGTTAAATTGTCTTTCAACCACTTTGATTTAAACTTTTTTATAATAATATAATTTATCATTTGGGACACATAATACTGGATAACTTATGAAATTTTCTTTCCAGTAGATATGAAAAATACATATAGAATTTATTAACAGTGTAACCGGCTCCCATTGAAAATTTAGAATTGAAAGTAAAGATGAATATTTTTACTTACAGGCCTGTTGAAAATATTGTTGGAAATAGATGTTTAATGTATTTTTCCTGCTTTGAGAAAACTTAGTGACAAGATCCATGCCATTAGATATATGAATAACATTAAGATCTCAAATCCGTCTGGTGGTCAGAAATACAAATTATTGGTTTCTATTGATATTTAAAAAATATAGAATGCTTTTCAACAGGGTTTTCTAACAATGCTTCGAGGCTTATTGGAAAAGCTCTTAAATAAGGACTCAATAAAGCTTTTGTCGCATGCAAAATATTCTGCTTTATCAAATGGATCATAATTCATAATATAAATATAACTATATTCTTAAAATAAAAAACAAATTTTTTAAAATTTTGAGCTGCTGACTTCATGTGAAATGCATTATAAATACCTATACTATATAATGTAATGTCATATGAAATGTCAGTATTCTTTCATACTGCTAACAAAAACAGATTGAATATTAGTTGATTCATTACACGGAGCAAAATTTATTTCTAAACTTTAATCTTTATAAGAAAATTTATTATTTTTATAGTAGTGCTGGGACATACTCAACATGGGGATTTATCTTGTTTTAAATATTAATTTTTATTATTTTTGTAGCAAATTTTACTATTTCAAATAGTACTTTTTATGACTGCTGCAAAAATAATAAATATTACTATTTCAGATAATAAAATTTGCTACAAATGTAGTAAAAATTATTCTTTAAAAAATAAAATTTGCTATGAAAATTATAAAAATTACTATTTATAACAGTAAAGATCCTACATGTCGAATGTGTCCCAGTACTAAACTATAAAAATAATAAATTTTCTTATAAAAAGAGTAAAGTTTACAAATAAATTTTTCTCCGTGTACAAGAAAATAAAAAGCATATATTATTATGGCCAATTCACATATAATTATAAAATAACTTCACATATTAAAGATTATTGACATGCGTGTGCCTCTAAGTTACTGTTATATAACTTACATCGAAAGAAGAAATCCATACATTGTTGCTAAATGCTAATTAATCATTAGAATATAGCTTACAGTTTGTAACCTAAATGCAGCAGTAAATTTAAAACACATTATACTTATGACATAGCCTTTTGCAAACTATAAGCTATGAAGGTAAACTCCAAATTATGAGGTAGGAAATGGAAAAAATTGGACATCCGACAAACTATATTGGATATGCTAGTTTATTCTAGCCTAACACCAGGCTGGAATGAACTAGCGTATCCTATATAGTTCATCTATTGTCCAATTTTTACAATTTCCTTAATCATACTTATACGAACAATTTAAAACACACCGTACAAATTATGAGGGATTTTATAAACTCTAATTAAATGTTCTTATTATAAATAACTAAAAAATAATTATCGAACAATCATTCCCAATTGAAATATGTCAAGTTGAAATTACTATAATAAGATACGAGGCCAGGCAAGAAAATTTTTATAATAATGGTTCACCTATTATTCGTTAAACATAAGTGTGGTATTATAAGGACAGCAGTGATAGTGTCAGATCTAAAATCATATGAACTGTCAGTGTTCTTTCATACTGCTACCTGAAACATAACAATATAAATTGAATATTAGTTGTGCGTGTCTTGGAATTGTAAATAGTCATTCTGTTTTTTCTTTTTTTTTTTGAAGTTAAAGTTATAGTTATGCTTTGCAAGTATTCTACATATAGAATATTACAAGTTATTGTTATATAACTTTCATTGTTAGAAGAAATCCATACATTATTACTAAATGCTACTTGATCATTAAAATATAGCTTACAGCTTGTACTCTAAATACAACGGCAGTAGATTTCAAACAATATTATATTTATTACATAGCCTTTTACAAACAGTTAACTGTATTTCAATGGTAAAGTATAAATATTATATAATTATATAACAATAATTTATACTTTTATATGTGGAAAACTTGCAATCCATAAATATTAAATTATACAGAACAGAATAAACAATGTCAATCGAACACATGCACCTGTCAATACTCTTTAATATGTGAAGTTATTTTATAAATATAAGTATAAATATAAATATAAATATGTTAATAAAAAACCTTTTATTTTTAACAATAAATCATTGGGAAAGTACTTACTATACCAAGTGTCATCCTTGGAAATGCATATACAGATAAGTCGCACCCAGTCAACCCTATAGAAGAATAAACATTGCTTGAAGTAACATTAGCTAACTATTAAATATTGGAATGTTACTCACCAGTTGAGGAGACGGCAACAAACTTGCAAAAAGGACTTTTCTAGCATCAAGTGCATTGTAGCAGGGATCACTGGATCAGGAAGAAGAATTTGCCATGACTGTCAGAGGAGGATGAAATAGCTTTCGCCATCAGGTAATGCACAGCTCCCTCGTAGCACAACTAGCATAAGAAAATGAAGGAACATGAGACAGACGCAAAAATACATGAAAAAGTGGGTGCACTGATCTCACCTAGATGTAAACGTGGGAAACATAACCACGAATATCACACCTTACTCGACCGGCAACGTCAGCACAACACTCGTCACAACCTCGGAGATGGCAGCGTGGATAGCAGCAGAAGGTCTTTCTCGACGTAGATGCAGCCACCAGTAACCACCACACTCTCACGTTCGAACTTACGTCGTCGTAACCCTTGAAGCACGCGAGAGCACCGGTCTATTAGACGACGTTCGATAACTGCCGCTGGCCGCGCGTACATGTGTAGAAAGTAATAGAGAGAGAGAGAGAGAGAGAGAGAGTCAGCTGTCAGTGAGGCTCCTGTCACATAGGCGCGTACGATCGCGTTCGACTGCGTTCGAGCGCGTTCGACCGCGGTTATGCGCACGTGCTCGCTTCTCTTCGTCCGCACGCGATCAAACGCTCTTATGTGCCGGGAGCCTTATGCGCACGCGCTCGCTTCTCTCATTGGTCGTCATAGCTCCCATCCAATGAGAGAAGCGAGCGCGTGCGCATAACCGCGGTCGAACGCGCTCGAACGCAGTCGAACGCGATCGTACGCGCCTATGTGACAGGAGCCTCACTGACAGCTGACTCTCTCTCTCTCTCTCTATTACTTTCTACACATGTACACGCGGCCGGCGGCAGTTATCGAACGTCGTCTAATAGACCGGTGCTCTCGCGTGCTTCAAGGGTTACGACGACGTAAGTTCGAACGTGAGAGTGTGGTGGTTACTGGTGGCTGCATCTACGTCGAGAAAGACCTTCTGCTGCTATCCACGCTGTCATCTCCGAGGTTGTGACGAGTGTTGTGCTGACGTTGCCGGTCGAGTAAGGTGTAATATTCGTGGTTATGTTTCCCACGTTTACATCTAGGTGAGATCAGTGCACCCACTTTTTCATGTATTTTTGCGTCTGTCTCGTGTTTCTTCATTTTCTTATGCTAGTTGTGCTACGAGGGAGCTGTGGATTACCTGATGGCGAAAGCTATTTCATCCTCCTCTGACAGTCATGGCAAATTCTTCTTCCTGATCCAGTGATCCCTGCTACAATGCACTTGATGCTAGAAAAGTCCTTTTTGCAAGTTTGTTGCCGTCTCCTCAACTGGTGAGTAACATTCCAATATTTAATAGTTAGCTAATGTTACTTCAAGCAATGTTTATTCTTCTATAGGGTTGACTGGGTGCGACTTATCTGTATATGCATTTCCAAGGATGACATTTGGTATAGTAAGTACTTTCCCAATGATTTATTGTTAAAAATAAAAGGTTTTTTATTAACATATTTATATTTATATTTATACTTATATTTATAAAATAACTTCACATATTAAAGAGTATTGACAGGTACATGTGTTCGATTGACATTGTTTATTCTGTTTTGTATAATTTAATATTTATGGATTGCAAGTTTTCCACATATAAAAGTATAAATTATTGTTATATAATTATATAATATTTATACTTTACCATTGAAATACAGTTAACTGTTTGTAAAAGGCTATGTAATAAATATAATATTGTTTGAAATTTACTGCCGTTGTATTTAGAGTACAAGCTGTAAGCTATATTTTAATGATCAAGTAGCATTTAGTAATAATGTATGGATTTCTTCTAACAATGAAAGTTATATAACAATAACTTGTAATATTCTATATGTAGAATACTTGCAAAGCATAACTATAACTTTAACTTCAAAAAAAAAAAAAAGAAAAAACAGAATGACTATTTACAGTTCCAAGACACGCACAACTAATATTCAATTTATATTGTTATGTTTCAGGTAGCAGTATGAAAGAACACTGACAGTTCATATGATTTTAGATCTGACACTATCACTGCTGTCCTTATAATACCACACTTATGTTTAACGAATAATAGGTGAACCATTATTATAAAAATTTTCTTGCCTGGCCTCGTATCTTATTATAGTAATTTCAACTTGACATATTTCAATTGGGAATGATTGTTCGATAATTATTTTTTAGTTATTTATAATAAGAACATTTAATTAGAGTTTATAAAATTCCTCATAATTTGTACGGTGTGTTTTAAATTGTTCGTATAAGTATGATTAAGGAAATTGTAAAAATTGGACAATAGATGAACTATATAGGATACGCTAGTTCATTCCAGCCTGGTGTTAGGCTGGAATAAACTAGCATATCCAATATAGTTTGTCGGATGTCCAATTTTTTCCATTTCCTACCTCATAATTTGGAGTTTACCTTCATAGCTTATAGTTTGCAAAAGGGTATGTCATAAGTATAATGTGTTTTAAATTTACTGCTGCATTTAGGTTACAAACTGTAAGCTATATTCTAATGATTAATTAGCATTTAGCAACAATGTATGGATTTCTTCTTTCGATGTAAGTTATATAACAGTAACTTAGAGGCACACGCATGTCAATAATCTTTAATATGTGAAGTTATTTTATAATTATATGTGAATTGGCCATAATAATATATGCTTTTTATTTTTTTGTACACGGAGAAAAATTTATTTGTAAACTTTACTCTTTTTATAAGAAAATTTATTATTTTTATAGTTTAGTACTGGGACACATTCGACATGTAGGATCTTTACTGTTATAAATAGTAATTTTTATAATTTTCATAGCAAATTTTATTTTTTAAAGAATAATTTTACTACATTTGTAGCAAATTTTATTATCTGAAATAGTAATATTTATTATTTTTGCAGCAGTCATAAAAAGTACTATTTGAAATAGTAAAATTTGCTACAAAAATAATAAAAATTAATATTTAAAACAAGATAAATCCCCATGTTGAGTATGTCCCAGCACTACTATAAAAATAATAAATTTTCTTATAAAGATTAAAGTTTAGAAATAAATTTTGCTCCGTGTAATGAATCAACTAATATTCAATCTGTTTTTGTTAGCAGTATGAAAGAATACTGACATTTCATATGACATTACATTATATAGTATAGGTATTTATAATGCATTTCACATGAAGTCAGCAGCTCAAAATTTTAAAAAATTTGTTTTTTATTTTAAGAATATAGTTATATTTATATTATGAATTATGATCCATTTGATAAAGCAGAATATTTTGCATGCGACAAAAGCTTTATTGAGTCCTTATTTAAGAGCTTTTCCAATAAGCCTCGAAGCATTGTTAGAAAACCCTGTTGAAAAGCATTCTATATTTTTTAAATATCAATAGAAACCAATAATTTGTATTTCTGACCACCAGACGGATTTGAGATCTTAATGTTATTCATATATCTAATGGCATGGATCTTGTCACTAAGTTTTCTCAAAGCAGGAAAAATACATTAAACATCTATTTCCAACAATATTTTCAACAGGCCTGTAAGTAAAAATATTCATCTTTACTTTCAATTCTAAATTTTCAATGGGAGCCGGTTACACTGTTAATAAATTCTATATGTATTTTTCATATCTACTGGAAAGAAAATTTCATAAGTTATCCAGTATTATGTGTCCCAAATGATAAATTATATTATTATAAAAAATACTAAATCAAAGTGTTGGAAAGACAATTTAACAATTGTATATTCCGATGCCCAGACACGAACTTCTTACTCAATAATAGTCCAATATAATATGGTGTTCTTATTAAGCCCTCGCTTCATGAAATTTCATAAACTATTCAGTGAATAAGTCACAAATAAATAATTGAATTATGGATCTTAATGATTTATAAGATTGTAAATTACATAATTTATGAAATTACATGAAGCGCAGACTTAATAAGAAAACCATATTTTATTTGAAAATAATTGAGTAAGAAGTTCTTGTCTGGGCATCGGAATACACAATTGCTAAATTGTCTTTCAACTACTTTGATTTAAACTTTTTATAGTAATATACTTTTTCATTTGGCACACATAACACTCGATAACTTATGAAATTTTCTTTCGAGTAGATATGAAAAATACATATAGAGTTTAATAACAGTGTAACCGGCTCCCATTGAAAATTTAGGAAAATAAAGATGAATATTTTTACTTACAAGCCTGGTGAAAATATTGTTGAAAATAGATGTTGAATGTATTTTTTCTGCTTTGAGAAACTTATTGACAAGATCTATAACATTAGATATATGAATAACATTAAAATCTCAAATCCATCTGGTTGTCAGAAATACAAATGATTGGTTTCTATTGGTATTTAAAAAATATACAATTCTTTACAAAAGAGGGTTGTTCGCCAATATTGTTTTAGTAGGGCTCATTTTTAAGGATTTTTAATAAAGAATCTGAAAAAATTTTGTGAAATAATAATTATCAGTAAACTTACAAAGCATAAACGATTTTAAAAATTTGAGCTGTTTCTTTGAAGAGCACCATCATCGCCAAGATGTCGACTTCTCGCGTGTCGCCGAGTTTAACCGCCCGTCCCAACTATTCATGGTAGCTGCTAATAATCGAGTACACGTAGGGGCGCTCGGCTCCGGCCTCGTGTGAATTTGATATCACGGGTCGTTGTCGAGTAGCGCGAGCACGAGGCTCGTTAAACGTCGTTACTTCTTTCTCCACATTAAGCAAAATATCATCAGTGATCTTATATCTTATTGTAATGTTGCAGCTAGGTATGTATCATATCCATTAGTTATATATACTAATACCGATATAGCCTTTTTTATATATATTCCAATGATGGTTCTCGGCGAAGTTCAAATCGTATCTGCAGTAGTATGTCCATAAATAATCCAGGTTCAGGGCAGATTTTTAATTGCATCTCTACATAGATTTGTACATGGATTTTCATATGGATTTTCATATGGATTTTCACATGGATTTTCATACAGATTTGCATATGACGTTTTGTAACAGATTTTCAGGTGGATTTCCATATGAATGTCCATATGAAATCCATGTATATTTCTATATGGAAATCCCGATGGATATTTTCAATAGGATCTGTATAAAGTTCACATGAATATTGGGTGAAAATCACGTGAAATTCACCTGAGAAAACGATAACAAGAGAAAGAAGCTTTAATTTATCTGTGGTGAAGTTCACGTGAATATTGGGTGAAAATCACGTGAATTTCAGGTTAAATTCACCCGAAAATACTACGGAATATAGGTGAAATAAATGTGAAATTCGTGTGGATTCACATGTAAATCACGTGAAATTCACCTGAAAAAACGATGTCACAAGAAGGAAGCTTTAATTTATCTCCGGTGAAGTTCACGTGAGCATCGGGTGAAAATCACGTGAAATTCACCTGACGTTTTTAGAATTTTGACACGTGAAATACAGGTATAAATCACATCAAATTTGGGTGGTTTTCGCATACATTTTACACGAATTTCACGTAAAATTTAGGTGGAAATTCAGGTGATAATTCAGGTGGAAATTCAGGTGAAAACCAGGTGAATATTTACAACCGGGTAGGTACTTGGTCTCTTTAGCTACATTTTACACATGATTAAAGTTGATTTTGGTCCTCTTGTATAAGAGATCTACAATATTATTTAGTTCATTGGGTCCAAATATATTTCTTACGCTATACCCACCCAAGGCTTAAACCTATCATCGAACATCTGAATTGTGAATATCAAAAGAGATGTGCCTATAACAAAATAACAAAATGAATAAATATATTTAAAATATTTTAAAATATATCTTACACTATAACAGTGAGTGGTGGACAAAAAACCTCAATTATATTAAATAAAATAATGAATGTACAAACAATTTATTTAAAAACCGATTAAAATTTATAAACTAGTAAAGCCATCCACATGTCAATACTCTTTCATATGTGAAGTGATTTTATAACTATATGTGAATTCGCCAAGACCAGTCAGGTCACAAATTTGCAAGATACTTTGGACTTTGTTCTGTTATATGAGGCTTGGCGCGAAATTTCAGCTTTCTCTCAACGGGGACATCATCGCCAAGACGTCGCCTCCTCGCGCGCCCTGTCGCCGTCGCCATCGTGACTGTTCTAGCGGTAGCTACTAATATCGAGTAAACGTGGGCGCGCTCGACGCCGGCCTAGTGTGAATTTGCTATCACGGGTCGACGTCGAGGGTGCGAGCACGAGACTCGTTAAACGTCGTTTTTCTTTCCCCACATTAAGGGGATGTAGAATACCGATCTCTATTATGCGACCTACCACACCGGCCGGACAGAAGTAATTCGTTATAACTCGATTGTTACTACGATTAACGACTTATTCAAATCTGCTTGCCCTCCGTAATGTAATTATCTATCATTCCGCAAAGTTTTGAGGAAAAATTTCAAGGACAATTTTGCCTCAAAACTTTGCGGAACGATAGATAATTACATTACGGAGGGCAAGCGGATTTGAATAAGTCGTTAATCGTAGTAACAATCTAGTTATAACGAATTACTTCTGTCCGGTCGGTACGGTAGGTCGCATAATAGAGGTCGGTATTCCACACCCCTTAAGCAAAATATCATCAGTGCTCTTATATCTTATTGTAATGTTGCAGGTATGTTTCATATCTATTATTTATATATACTTATACAGTTATAGCATTTTTTATATATACTTATACAGTTATAACCTCTATTTATAATAAAAATATATTTTATCAAAGAAGTATAAGACTTAAGTAATATTAATTTTGTTAGCTAATAACGAACTTCAACATTTCAGTAGTGTTTTAAAAAACAGAACTAAGTCTAAAACTTACTTCGAGAAATTATTTGAAATAGTTTTTTTCTGAATTCATGCGGGTAGACTCCGTCATCGGTCACCCTGAACACCTGACCACGCATACAATGAGTTTCAATACCTAGAGGCAGAAACCTATGGAGCGCCCCACGTAGACTCCGACATCGGCAACCCTGAACACCTACACCGCGCATTGGATGCGGTTCGAGACCTCTAGACCAAAAACTACGGAGCGCACCGTCTAGACTCCGTTATCGGCCACCGAAAAGAGAAATTTAATTATGAAATAGAAAAAAAGTTAAATTTCTAGTGAAATTTAATTATGAATGACGAAAAAGGTCAGATGAGATTTTGGCGTGAGATCTCACGTGAGATTTTTCAGTAGGGTGATACATTTACAGTCATAATGTTTGTCAATTATGCAAGCACGTACACAGTTGTGAAAATAAAACTTATTTTTTAATGTTGAATTTCGGCTAACTCGCGCGATTATCGCGCGATTATCGCGGCAGAAAATGGTCGATAAACTGGCACGATCTTCGCGCGATTAGTCGCGCGAAGAATCGCGCGATTCATCGCACGATAATCGCGCGATATTTTTCAATAGGGATTTGGGTTTAGGAGCTTGGGGTTTATTATTAAAAATTTTATTAGCAACTCACTGTGCGTGGGGTATGTGGGTTTAGGAGCTTGGGTTTTATTGTTTAAACTTTTTATTAGCAACTCGCTGTGCGTGGGGTATGTGGGTTTAGGAGCTTGGGGGTTATTATATAAAATTTTATTAGTACTCGCTGTGCGTGGGGTATGTTGGCTTAGGAGCTTGAGGTTTATTGTTTAAACTTCTTATTAGTCACTCGATGTGCGTGGGGTAGGTGGGTTTAGGAGCTTCGCGTTTATTATTAAAAGTTTTTATTGGCAACTCGCTGTACGTGTGATAGGTGGGTTTAGGAGCTTAGGGTTTATAATTTAAACTTTTTTTAGCAAGTCGCTGTGCGTAGGGTATGTGGGTTTAGGAGCTTGGGGTTTTTTATATAAAATTTTATTAGTACTCGCTGTGCGTGGCATATGTTGGTTTAGGAGCTTGGGGTTTATTGTTTAAACTTTTTATTAGTCACTCGCTGTGCACGGGGTATGTGGGTTTAGGAGGTTCAGTTTTATGATTTAAAATTTTATTAGTAACTGGCTGTGAGTAGGTTATGTGGGTTTAGGAGCTTAGGCTTTATTATTTCCAATGTTTATTAGCAACTTGCTGTGCATGGGGTATGTGAGTTTAGGAGCTTGGAGTTTATTATATAAAATTTTATTAGTACTCGCTGTGCGTGGGGTATGTTGGTTTAGGAGCTTGGGGTTTATTGTTTAAACTTTTTATTAGTCACACGCTGTTCGTGGGGTATGTGGGTTTAGGAGCTCAGGGTTTATTATTTCCACTGTTTATTAGTATCTCGCTGTGCACGGGGTATGTGGGTTTAGAAGTTTAGGGTTTATTATATAAAATTTTATTAGTACTCGCTGTGCGTGGGGTATGTGGGTTTAGGAGCTTAGGGTTTATTATTTCCACTGTTTATTAGCAACTTGCTGTGCGTGGGGTATGTGGGTTTAGGATCTTGGGGTTTATTATATAAAATTTTATTAGTACTCGCTGTGCATGGGATATGTTGGTTTAGGAGCTTGGGGTTTATTGTTTAAACTTTTTATTAGTCACACGCTATTCGTGGGGTATGTGGGTTTAGGAGCTCATAGTTTATTATTTCCACTGTTTAAACTTTTTATTAGTCACACGCTATTCGTGGGTTATGTGGGTTTAGGAGCTTGGGGTTTATTGTTTAAACTTTTAATTAGTAACTCGCTAGGCACGGG
Source organism: Torymus aiolomorphi (assembly GCA_036365515.1). NCBI lineage: Eukaryota > Metazoa > Arthropoda > Insecta > Hymenoptera > Torymidae > Torymus > Torymus aiolomorphi. The sequence goes on from CM070873.1 coordinate 113,577,390, forward strand.
ATATGTGGGTTTACGAGCTTAGGGTTTATGAGTTAAAATATTATTAGTAACTCGCTGTGCATGGGGTATGTGGGTTTAGGAGCATATGGTTTATTATTTCCACTGTTTATTAGTAACTCGCTGTGCGTGAGGTATGTGGGTTTAGGAGCTTAAGGTTTATTATGTCCACTGTCTATTAGCAACTCGTTGTGCGTGAGGTATGTGGGTTTAGGAGCCTAGGGTTTTTTATTTCCACTGTTTATTAGCAACTTGCTGTGCGTGGGGTATGTGGGTTTAGGAGCTTGGGGTTTATTATATAAAATTTTATTAGTACTCGCTGTGCGTGGGTTATGTTGGTTTAGGAGCTTGGGGTTTATTGTTTAAACTTTTTATTAGTCACACGCTGTTCGTGGGGTATGTGGGTTTAGGAGGTCAGGGTTTATTAGTTCCACTGTTTATTAGTAACTCGCTGTGCACGGGGTATGTGGGTTTAGAAGCTTAGGGTTTATTATATAAAATTTTATTAGTACTCGCTGTGCGTGGGGTATGTGGGTTTAGGAGCTTATATTTATATTTTGCTCATGATCGGATGAGTCGCTAAATATTGCGTAATTTCCGGTTGCTGACTTTTCACGCGCGCGAAATCGCATTCCCACATCTCACGCACGTCGTATCCGAACCGCCTCATTGCTGCGACTTTTGCCACCGTGCCCTCGTACGCTTGTGCGTATGTTTGGCCGTCTTTATTTTTTCTCACAGTACGATTATCTCTGAAACAGCGCGAACAGCCATGCACGTAACAGCCTTGATATTCAAAAACAATTCCTTTGGCTGTTGAGGCAGTCTCTCCTCCCCCGATTGGCGGTAGATACCCGTCTACGAGAAACCCCTCGCGTAAACGAAACTCGCGCGATCGCCCCGCGTGTATAATTTCACGCCCGAACTCGCGCTCGCAGTATCGCAGCCACTCTATTGATTGCTGCGAGTGCTTATCCCCGCGCCTATATCCGTTTAGCGGAATCAGGCCAATAGTTTTTGGCTGCAAAAAATTTTTTTTAAAAACACACATACATGTGGACACAATTGTACACGCGGAGACGAACGGGTCTGTTTGAGCGACTTCTATGAAAATTTCGCGAAACCGTATGCACGCGCGTCTCAATATTTCCACGTCCATTTTACAGTATTCAGCAATCTCTTTTTGAAAGTCGAATACGTAGTTTGGGGCTGTATTCTCATACCACCCGAGAAAAGCGGTACGTTCAGCCACAGATATAGTACCTGGGCAGTAAAACTCGGGTGCGGGTAGAGGGCCCCTGTACTGCTCATTTTCACTGGTATTGAAAAGGTGGGGGAAATAACCTTTCTTAGCGTTCTCGGGCAGTCCAAATGTCGCAGGCAAAGCACTCAGTTTCAACTGAAAGTAATTGATACTATCAATAAACTTTGTGCTTCCGTACATTAGCGGCGTAATATTGTGGCCATTTAATATTACGCGCGGCGTGCCACACTTGGAACTTTCCGCCAACTCTTTCAATATAAATTGAGAGCCGAATGCCCGAGCATTGTGCGCTATACACATAATTTCGGCAAAATCTGTCTTTTCTCGCACACATAGCTCCAAGAGTTGTTTAACGGGATCGCGAGTGAAAATTAATTCGCGCACCCCGCAAGTGGGGCATTCTATTTGTATGTCGTCCACGCCGATGCAATCCGAGCATACTTGGTGCGCAACGCACAAATTAGGTACGTGAACGCGTGCATTTTCTCCATACGGAGTGTCTTGTGTTGTCTCGAAATCATAAAAAATATTTTATTTTTTTATTTATTTCCAGAAAATATTTACATTACATTATTATATACGAAATATACATAAGTAACTAAATCCTACTGAGGCAAATATTATTGCCTGTGTGTAGATCTGGTACATAGAAAACTTACAAACTAAAAAAAAATATTACAAACTACAAAATTGTTAAAAACTATATAATGGTATGTGCGTAGTGTTTGTTAACATCGATAAAATCCATTGTAGTACATAAATAACAGTTAAATAATTTGTTAGATATATTGGTTAAGATTTAATTATTATTTTGAAATTATATTGCATCTTTTACTATAAACATTTTTAATTTTTTCTTCATTAATTGTCTACTTAAATTCATAACTTTGAGATCCTTAGATAGCCCATTAAAGACCCTTATAGCTTCATTATAGCTATTTTTATCACTAATTCTTTTATCACATTTAGGTAATTGAATTGCTTTGTTTCTGGTCTTGCTCGCACTGTTTATATATTTATTTATTAATGTAGAATAATGTAAGGATATTGACTCTAACTGGAATAATTTTTTTATTTCAAGAGGTGGATTAGTTTGAGAGAATTTATTTTTATTTATGATTTTCAATATTTTGTTTTGTGTTGATTGTATTAGTTTCATATTATTATCGTACGCACCACCCCAGGCAATTACCCCATAATTGATTAGACTATGAAAGAAAGCATAATATATTATCATTAATGTTTTTGTATCCATCATATTTTTTATCTTGGCAAAGACAAAAATTAGGTATTTGGTTTTTTTAATGATATATCTTATATGCTTATCCCATTTCATATTGTAGTCGAAATACAGCCCTAAGTATTTATAACTTTCAACTCTTTTTATTAATTGCGTTCCTATTTTGATGTTTAGTGTGCCAGGCACACTATCACAGTAGTTTCCGAGAGTCATATAGACCGTTTTATCTATATTTAGCGACAGTTTATTTTGTGCAAGCCATTTGGCCACATGATTAAGGTAAGCACACATTTTTTCCTGAGCTGAGGACCACATGTCACTTGATATGATAACCGTGTCATCAGCATAAGACATGACTGTGTCATTTTGCATACTTCCTAGTAAGTCATTGACATAAAGTATAAAAAGTAATGGTCCTAATATAGTTCCTTGGGGAACACCCGTAGTAAATTTTTTATATTCACTTTTACAGTCTTGAATTTTTACTCTTTGCCGCCTATCTGTGAGATAGCTAGTCATCATTTTTAAGGCACTACCCCTTACTCCGTATCGTTCAAGCTTATCTAAAAGAACTCTATGATTAACAGTGTCAAATGCTTTGGCTAAGTCTAGAAAAGCAACAATTATTGGTTTACTTTTATCTAAGTTTTCGTATATGATATTTCATATATCATTTAATGCGTCAGTAGTTCCCCTATTTTTAACGAAACCGTATTGTTTTTCTGATATTATGTTATGTTTTTCAAAAAAGTGGTATAATCTATTATAAATTATTTTTTCAAAAATTTTTGCAATGTTCGATATTAAAGAGATTGGTCTGTAATTACTGATATTAGATTTTTCACCAGCCTTGTAAATAGGGACTACCTCAGCATTTTTGAGCGCGTCAGGCCAGATAGATTTTACAATACATAAATTGAAGATATATTCTAAGGGCACACATATATATTCAGAGAGAATTTTCAATGATTTAGCGTTAATATTGTCTACACCTCGAGATTTATTTTTCAATGTATTGATTATTTTGTATATCTCAGCAAAATCTGTCGGACGAAAGAAAATGGATTCAGGATTCCTATCTGGAAGTTTCAGGTTATTATTATTTATATTAGCAAATTGAGCACTCAAATTTGGTCCTATTTTGCAAAAATAGGTGTTCATAGCATTTGGTATATCAGTTTTATTTTCGATTTTTTGATTGTTTTCGTATATATATTTTATTGGATTATCATGCACACTATTTCTCCCTAATTTAGTTTTAATTATGTTCCATAATTCCCTAGAGTTTCCGCTATTTCGTTTTACCATTTCCTTTTCATATTTAAATTTTGCTTCTTTAATAACTTTGTTCAATATCTTAGTGTATTTTGTATACTCTTTTTTTAGGGCTTCAGAAGTGGGATTTTTTTTTCCATAAGATATACAGTGTCTCTTTAGTAGTACACGAGACTATAATAGCACTAGTAATCCAATTTTTTCTCGGAAGTTTATTTTTAAATTGTTTTTTGGTAGTGGACGCATCAATACAATTATTTATCATGTCAATTAATGCGTTAACTGCAAGATTAGGATCCTGCATAGACAATATTGAGTACCAGTTTGAATTATTTGCAACATGTTTTAACTTATTGTAATTAATTGATTTCATATTGAATTTGTTCGGCTGATTTATTTCTAATTTATCTATAGTTATAAATAATGGGTAGTGATCATTAAATGGATTCGTTATTTTAAATGAATTAATATTTATATTTTTAGTTTTTATATAGAAATTGTCGATGCAGGTACCTCTTTTATTATCAGATGAAGGCCTTGTTATTCCAGTAAAGCATGGCGTAAATTTATGTTCCAAGAGATCATTTAAAAATTTGTGTTATAAGGTTATCTGTTGAGTCAGTCTTACTAAAATTTTCGTCTAATATATCAATGTTAAAATCCCCGATTATACAATGGTTCTTAGTATTTAATTGGTCTCTTAGGAATTTTTTCAGGCTATGAACAAATTCATACTTTTTTATATTGTGTGATCTATAGATCGCTGAGATTCTTACAGTTTCGGTGCCAATTAGTTTTATAACCGAGCTTAAGATACGTATGTTGTTGACCACTATAATTTCTGTGTGTTCAGATAGTTCATCCTTTATATACATCATTACTCCATCTGCTTTATTCATTTTACTCTCACTATAGTAACTTTTGTAACCTGATATGTTGTACAATGGAGTATATTGCACATTCCAAAATTCAGTACATATAATGACACTTGGTCTTACGGCTAAACATTCAATAAAAGTTTCAAGTTTTTCAAAGTTTTGTTTTATACTTCTAATATTTACACATAAAATCAAATTTTTACCTTTGTCGATACTTTTATTGAGTGTTTGTACATTACCAAAAGCTTGTTCTTTTTGTGAAATAACTTCAAAATTTAGTTGTTGTTGATCCATGTTCAAAATTCAGAAGTTCAGAAGTTGCTGAGTATTGGGTAATAAATTTGTGATATGGTTCTGTTTAAATTTATTGGTGAGGTTGTGGCCGATAAATTACCAGCTGATGTTGCCGGACTGATAAAAATTCTACTTTGTCTTCTTGGTGTCGTTACGACCGGTGATTTACCGGTAGCTGTATCAGTGTTTTGTAACTGTGATTGAAAATTTACTTTACCTACATATTTTGGAATGTGCGGTCTCACTGGATAATCTGTTTCAGCAATTAACTTCTTTATCTTGTGAAACATAACCTCGCATTTTTCGGTATCATTTACCACGTGTTTAGTATTATAATTTGTTTTATATTGATGATTACTGTACATACAATTAACACAATTGTGTTCGTTTGGGGTAGTACAGTTGATCGTGTTATGTTTTCCAGCACAACCTAGGCAGATTTTCGTATTCTTACACTTTTTACCACTATGACCAAATCGACCACAGTTAAAACACGGGGTTAGATTCAAGTCATCGAATGCTCTGCAATTTTGATAACCAATATGAACTCTATATTTATTACTCACAATTTGATTATATACTTCCGCTGGTGTTTCAATTAATATAGTGTTAATTTTTGTTTTAATGTTTTCAAATATATGTAACACTTTGCATTTGCTGTTTAGGTGTTTGAAGTTCCTTTTGTTAATATCTTGCTCTATTTCTTTAATCTCCATGTCTTCAAAATTGTCGAAGCCTGTTATTTTCATCTTGGGATTTTTAATAGATTGTCTTGTTATTTTGTAGTAGGCAGAATACTTTTGTTTTAGTATATTCTCAGTTTGCATCAAACTCTCCTCATATATAAAGCTTATTATTGCTTCATCTTTGTTCTTGATTTTTATACTTTTTGCTTGTATAGATGAATTTTTATTTATATAGTGAGCTATATATGGTTTTATATCTGGCACATTTGTTCCTTTATTATCATTCTGTATTCTTTTCACTGTTAGTTTTTGTATCTTCTTTTCTAATTGCTTATCACTTACTACCACTTCTGCAAATGTTTTTTTGTTTTTGGTATAGTTTTCTTTGTCTAAAATTTGGTTTAGCATGAGATTATTGTTGTGTACTTCTGTACTTATTTGTTTTAATAGATTTTTTTCTTCTTCAGGAAAATTTGTCAATTCTTGATTTCCTTTGATTTCCTTAGCTTTTATTAGTAGCAATTCTTCTTCAGCTTGTTTTAATTTTTGTTCTGTCTGTGCATTGGTTTTTATTAGTATTTCGTTCCTTGTCATTATCAGATCATTTTGGTTTCTCAGATTTTCTAGTTCCCTCCGTAGTAACACTACTGCAACACGTGGGTCTTTAGAGGTTATGTCATCTATATTATGTTCTTCACGTATTATTTCTATGGCAGATAAGTAGTTTTGTGTTCTTTTTCTGTTATAATCACTTTTATGGTAGACATTGTTACACACTACACATATCACAACTCCCACTGGCGTCCCGGGATGATATTTGTAATAAATTTCTGGCGGAGGGGTCTGCTTAAGCAGCACACCCCCGTCCGCCATCTTCGCCATTCAATATAAAGATATTTCTTTTTTTTACCCGGGACGACAACGCTGATTGGCTGCATGAAGCACAAGTCGTTAAAGGCATGGTGCTTTTGACAGTGCCTACAAAAACTGATACCACACTCGTGTTTGACTTGATCGCTTCTGCATGGCGATGAAACGTAACAGCACGTGCATGTTCGCGTACATTTGTGCTGATTTACGCAGCGGAATGCCTTATTACAATAAGAACAGAAAAAACGCGGTTCCGCCGCTCCGAATAAATTAGTAATTAAATTAAAATGTCGTGCACGCTCTTCAAACATTAAATAAATAATACCGGCTAGTGGGGCATTTAATTCCCGGAAAGTGTTTCGTCCATCAAGGAGCGGGGGTTCGCCGCTTCCAAAATTTTGTTTCTCGAAAACAACGAGTGCTATGCCACTTGCGGGAAAAAAATTTTGAAAGCTCACGAGCTCTTCAAAAGCACAGCCATCACCCAGAATATTTACCCCAGCGGCGTCCACGAGACTTTCCGCGTGCTCTTTTTGCAATTTTCGACGCCCGTCGCGAATATCATGCCATTCTGCGCGCACCTCATCGCAAGGCTGCGACTTGAGAGCCATGTATACCCTTCCGACCGCAAGCGCACGCGGTAAACATAAATTATCGGCATTGTTAATAACAACGATTGAGCGCTTTCGCAAATCGCTCAACTTTATGCCACCACCCGCACCTACGGGCATTACTACATAGCACACCTGTAAGTCAAGTCCCTCTCCGATACCCAAAATTTCGTTACTATGACTTATGGAACTTATTAAATTCCATAAATCAGCGTAATTAAAGTTCGCAACAGGCCTGAACGACAGCCCGCCCGTACCACGTGAAAATCGCTCATTACAAATTGTAATCCCGATTAATGTATGTCCTGGAACGTGTGTCGTTATATAATCGTGCATGTCCCTAATCGCGGCCTCTACCCATAATACGGGATATACAGCGTGTCCAAAAAGTCTGGAAACACCCAAATAATTTCTCAGCTGAATTACTATTGGAAAATGTTAAGGTCGCCTTTGTAGTAATTTTTTACGAAGAATCCAATGGTGACCTTGGATTCGACCTTGGACCTCATTTTTGAGGTTATTTCAAGGTCAACCTCATTTTTTTAAATGGTAACCCCTATTTTTTAAAGCGGAATCTGAAAGAGCAGAAAATTTTACGTCCGGATATGTATTAAGGTATGAGGTTGAGGTTGCCCCCAGAGGTCAAATTGAGGTCAAAGTATGATTTCTTAAAAATTTCGCGAGTTCAGTGGTAAAACAAAACAAACAAAGGTAAGGTTTGGTAAGTTCGAACGAAGACTTGAAGGTGACCTCTGATTCGACCTTGAACCTCATTTTGAGCCTCATTTTTGAGGTTATTTCGAGGTCAACCTCATTTTTTAAATGGTAACCCCTATTTTTTAGCGGAATCGGAAAGAGTGTGAAACTTTACGTCCAAACATGTACTCAGAACATAGTTCAAGAAGGACCTTGACGTTCATTTGAAGGTCATTTAAACTTAATGACGGTCTGATCTTGTGTAAACTTTTTAATTTTTTAAACAGTCTAACATCTTATTTCAAGTGCTCGAATTATTTTCCATCCACTTTTTGATAGTAACCTAATCGATGATCGAAAACACCAACAGTATTTTTGATCATTTCAGTAGGAATGAGAGCTGATTCATTGTAAAATTTTTTGAAGCGTTTAAATATTGAACATTGTTACTTGTTATTTTTCGTATGGTTAGAGTGACAATAAACTATTATTCATTCCATAACCACCACAGAAAAGGGTTGGTCATCTTTCAAACATATTTTTTGAAAATTAAAAGTTCTTTTTATTTTCAACTCAAAAAGTATTTTTGGATAAGGTCTACTACGAAGAGTAATAAAAATGAACAAACTCACTGATAGAGAAAGAATAACGATTCTCATGATGAGAGGTTGGGGACACATGCAGCGATCTTATAGGGCCGTAAGAGATATTTTTAATGCTTCATTTAGGGTTGGTGGAACTCCACTATCATTTTCAACAGTTCAAAAAACTGTTAGAAGGTTTGAAAATACCGGCACTATCAGCGATTTACCTCGATCAGGCAGACCAATGTCAGCAGGTAACGAAGAGAAATCTTTAGATGTTGTGTTAACATTCACCGAAGATCCGCATACTTCCGTTCGTAGAGCTGCTCAAGTGCACGAAATAAGTAAATCATCTATTCATAACATACTAAAGAGAGAGAGTTCCATCCATTTAAAGTAACGCTAATACACAAGTTAAATGAAGATGATTTCGATCGTCGCGTTGAATTCTGTGATGATATGATGGCACGCATCGTACAAAATCCAAATTTTCCATCAAATATAGTCTTCTCAGATGAAGCTACATTTCAACTTGACTCAAGCGTAAATAGGCATAACTGTAGATATTGGGCAGTTGAAAATCCTCATTGGGCAAGAGAAGCCAAGTCACAATATCCACAAAAATTAAATGTCTGGGCTGGAATATTAAATAATAGGATTATAGGACCATTTTTTATTGATGGCAATTTAAATGCAGAAAAGTATGAAACTATGTTGCGGAATCAAATTGTTCCTGCTATAAGAGAAATAGCTGGAGATGACTTTAATAACACATGGTATCAACAGGACGGTGCAGCAGCTTATTATGCACGAAACGTTCGCACATACTTAGATACAGTATTCATTAATCGATGGATAGGACGAAGAGGTGCAATTGAATGGCCAGCTAGGTCCCCCGATTTAACGCCTCTAGATTATTTCTATTGGGGTTATCTGAAGGATCGTGTATTCAAAACAAAACCCTTAAACTTAGATGAATTACGTGAAAGGATCATTGATGAATCAGCTCTCATTCCTACTGAAATGATTGAAAATACTGTTGGTGCTTTCTATCATCGATTAGGTTACTGTCAAGAAATGAATGGAGAACAGTTCGAGCACTTGAAATAAGATGTTATACTGTTTAAAAAAATCAAATGTGAGAGGCAAGGGGACTCACGTAAATCAAGCGCCCCATCGTGAGAGGCAAGGGGACTCACGTAAATCAAGCACCCCATCGTGAGAGGCAAGGGGACTCACGTAAATCAAGCGCCCCATCGTGAGAGGCAAGGGGACTCACGTAAATCAAGCACCCCATCGTGAGAGGCAAGGGGACTCACGTAAATCAAGCACCCCAAAGGGAACAGATTTTACTACGTCCACGTCGTTGTTCCTGGGTAACGCTAAATGTAAAAAATTGAACTTGACATGACTTTTAAGGACAATGTCAAGGTCACCATTAGATTTCTCGTTGAAAACTACTAAAGAATTAACCTCGCTCAGTGTGATAAAAAGTTTACACAAGATCAGACCGTCATTAAGTTTAAATGACCTCCAAATGAACGTCAAGGTCCTTCTTGAACTATGTTCTGAGTACATGTTTGGACGTAAAGTTTCACACTCTTTCCGATTCCGCTAAAAAAATAGGGGTTACCATTTAAAAAAATGAGGGTGTCCTCGAAATAACCTCAAAAATGAGGCTCAAAATGAGGTTCAAGGTCGAATCAGAGGTCACCTTCAAGTCTTCGTTCGAACTTACCAAACCTTACCTTTGTTTGTTTTGTTTTACCACTGAACTCGCGAAATTTTTAAGAAATTATACTTTGACCTCAATTTGACCTCTGGGGGTAACCTCAACCTCATACCTTAATACATATCCGGACGTAAAATTTTCCGCTCTTTCAGATTCCGCTATAAAAAATAGGGGTTACCATTTAAAAAAATGAGGTTGACCTTGAAATAACCTCAAAAATGAGGTCCAAGGTCGAATCCAAGGTCACCATTGGATTCCTCGTAAAAAATTACTACAAAGGCGACCTTAACATTTTCCAATAGTAATTCAGCTGAGAAATTATTTGGGTGTTTCCAGACTTTTTGGACACGCTGTATATCTGCGCGTGGCTCTATAATTGAAAATCTTACTCTATGGCCCTGCACTCCGAAACATCGCAGGTACTGCTGTCCCTCAACCATAGCAGTGAAGCGCACGCCGGGGGGCCGTATGCTGTTGTAGTCTTCGGCATCATAAACGTCCTCACTGCCACCACCGCCTACCTGCACGGGTGAGCGAACCTCAGCTGTAACAAAGCAAATGATGCCTTTTATTAAAATATATTAAAATAGATTAATGGTTTTATGATGAGGGATTTACTTTAAGGTTCTGCGATACCCGCAAAGATTTCTAATACTCTATTCACCAAATCCCGCAGATTGCTTTCTGTATACAAAGGCGAGGATTCGTCTTCGACTTGGTCGCGAAACCATCGCTGGAGCCGTGCTTGGCGATTGTCTGATACCGCTCGTATACCTCCCGCAAACGAGCAAGCTCGGGGAGCGATGCCACAATCTGCGTTAAAGACCGATCGCGACTTCGCACAACTACGCACGGAAAAATATTTTTAAAAAGGGCACACATTTTAAAATATAAGAATAAATATTTACTTACATTCATTGACCACACGGTCGAGGCGCTCGCGTGTGTTGTACCCTGGGGCCGATTGGTTGGCGATGGCACACAGCACACCTAGTATGTGCCGTCTTTCTCTGCGCGCACTCTCAGCATTGGTGGAATGGTCGTCAGCCTCTACACCAGGTGGTTGACTTTCCAGAAGCCGAAAGTCATCATCGATGAGAGGTAGACGATCGTACGCAGCAAGATACTCGCCTATGGCTTCTTCTTGAAGCTCGATCTCGTTTGCTACTTCTCGCGCTTCTCTTACAGCCTCCTCCGCCTCCTCCTCCTCCTCCTCCTCCATGCGATTAGGGATATCCCCTACAATAAGTGCAGGGCTTTCTACCGGCTTTCTCGGCGCCAGCATGCACATCGGCTATAATAACAGCAGGCTCAGCGTCTTCATCATCATCATCATCACTGGTATCAAAACTCAGAGTGCGTGCGACTGGATTAAACGTCCCCGCGGCGCGACGCGAGTGTGTAGGCGTGCTGTCTTCCGCGCCGGAAAAATATGTAGCATCGCTCGAATCATCGTCATTTAGTAGACTCCCAGAGCTGAAAAATAGCATGTCAATGATTATAAATTTTATAAATATTTTGAAATATTTTGTAATATTTTATACTTACCAAGCCGCTTCGACCTTCCTTCGATTATGTCACTAAAAACTGGCAGACCACTTAATCCATGATTAAAAACAAACTCTTCGATTATCTGTAAAACCTCGCCGGAACGTCTAGAGCCCCCAAGTAAGCGCGCGATTGCGCGATACCCCGTCGTCCTAAGGGTCCTCTGTAATTGACAGATCAACTCGTCGCGAGTCATCCCGCGTAAGCGCTGCAACCACGCACTACCTCTACTACACCTCTCTCTACCAAAGAGCCGCAGTATGGCTTTTCGCAGCGAAATTTTTACGAACGTATCCATCTCGGAGTTTCGAACAGACTGATACCGCTGCAGCGTCGCTTAGAGCTCTTGTACAAGCGCAGTCAAAAGCATGAGCGATAAAAGAAATCAGCATCTCGTCACGTGACGTTCGTCAAACTTATTTTTTCTCGGAGCGTCCAGTCGCATTTTCCTAGGACCCGAGATGCCCGTAGTATAAAAATGCCTATCTGCGCGCACGAAAAACAATAACGGTGCCCGTGACGACTGTTTGATAAAAAATCGTCATGTGGCGCGAAACAGCGCTTTTCCAAAGGAGGTCTAAGATGAACGATAAAAAAATAATGAGCCTTCTATACTCGAACATCGACACTGAAAAGGGATAGAGTTTCATGGCTCTCGAAACCAAAACATTTGTGACGCATCTGTGGAAAAAGAACACATGCATGCGAGATACAAATTTACAACGCACAGGTAATGGTCATGAAATATTGTTCTACAAAAAACATAGTTTATTACTTTCGACAGCACGGGTCAAACCCCTGTGCCGCGTCGTAGCTGACGTTAAATGCAGTGATGCCAACATGGAAAGAGCTATGATAAAAAATTGAAGAGTGCAGGAGCGCAGTGTTGTAAATGCCACTGAAAAATGACCTGACAAACACCCGCTAGCCGGGTGTATAAAAAATTTCTCTCGGATTAACTACCCATGGGTGAAAATATTTCCAGCAAGGACGCAGGCCACTTTCTTCCTAACCCGTTGATGTGGAATTCCCGGCAATAATATTGGCCGGAACGGTTGAGTCATAAAAATTCGACGACTGTACCGCACGAAACGTCCACCACTCGTGCATCCCTACCATCACCGCTTCTTCCACGTGACCGAGGGGATGAGGTTGACCACGCACGCACGCCGGTTCAGTCTTCACCATGGAATCTAGCTGTGCGGGTTTCCAGATTGTAGTAGCGGTTCTGTGTGAACTATGCTATTACGCACAACGAGAGACCAAACAGATAACAAGGGCTAAGAGCGACGCGGCCAACATAGAAAACCGCATACAGCGCGACTTTGACGGACCCGCTGACCGACGGTTATTAAATAAGATATGCAAATATATTTGCATTCATAGCAAAAGTTTGGCTAAATGTCACGAAGACATTACTTTACTTTTGAGCGTGTAGCCTAAGGAGCGCTGAGCGGGGGTAGAAGCGTGGGCCTGTGCGCAAGGGTCAGCGCTTCGGAGAGCCCAGCTAGCAGGCGCTAGCATTCCACAGTCGCACCCCACCACAGAGGCCTCCCCACCAACGCGGCCAAGTCGCGACTCTACTCAGTGTTTAACAGAATCTGACAGCACCAGTATTCACCGAGCAATGGACCAAGAAGTAGCGAGTCTGCGAGCAAGGCTCGTAAGATATCATAAAAAGCAGGAACGTTATCGCGCCGGTGCGGTTCAGGCCAAGGAGATGATTCGACGCTTAGAGTCGAAAATAAAGCGCCTCGATCAGCAGCAACGGACTCAAAGACCACCACCACCACCACCATCCAATATCGCCAGCGTCAAGTGCAACGTGTGCGGAATTACGTTCCGCATTCTCAAGAGTGACCCGGATGGCCGGTGATGGGTGCAGTGCTGGCACTGCAAAAACTTTAGATGCGGTGCCTGCCGCGAAAGCACGTGTAAGTGCCTTATAGGAATAGACACACCCGGATCGCCTAGCGTCGAATAGATTGAAGTATCGGTGAAGGCAAGCAGCGGATACACCATCAAAGGACGCACCAGCACCAGCAGCAGCAGCAGCAGCCGCAGCAGCACCAGTGTAAAAACAATGTGCGCGTGTGGAAAGTGGACGCACATGAATGTACGCACCGTGACAAGTGAAATACGGTGTCTACGAACACACGAAAATGTACGCGAGTGAGTGTGACGGCCATGGCGTCTGCGAACACACGTAAATGTATGTGTGCATATTCGTGTGTGTATGTGTGTGCGTGTGGGTGTGCATGTGTGTGTGGCAATCGCAGCGTCTGCGTACGCACGTAAATGTATGCGCACGTATGTGTGTGTGTGTTTGCGCGCGCGTCAATAAATATTAATAAATAAATATATAAACGTTGTTTTACTCTCTACCCGCCACCTCTCTCTTCCCCCACCTCTCTCTCTCTCTCTCTCTCTCTCACTCTCTCTCTCTCTCTCTCTCTCTGTGGCTGGGTGGGTGGATGTGGGTGTGTGGGCGGGTGGGTGGGTTGGGCTGGGTGGATGTGTGCGTGCGTACTCTCTCTCTTTCTCTCTAGTACACGGACTGGTATAGCGCGTATCATATTACACGGAGGTGTCAAGAGGGTATAACTGTTATGTAAACAGTAGCTAATTACCCATTGTTAATGGGTGGCTTGTTTACAAAACAGTAGCGGTTTTGAAAACAATAGCCCCATTGACATGGGCCCTTGACATGGGTCATTAGCTACCGTGCAGCTACTGTTTACATAACACTTAACTTAATGACCCCACCCGCGGCGCCGTCACGGGGCGCCCCCCTTCCCCCTTGTAATATGATATGTCTCGCTATACCAGTCCATATACTACTAATTTAGTTTTTTTCAATAACCAGATGGAGTTGGGCTGTTTAGGTGTGTAGATTTTTCGAGTGTTTTTGTATCTAATTACAAATCTGTAAAGAATATTTCAAATTTTGTTTGTTTAAAGACCAATTGTAAATATTTTTCTACAAAAATGATCTCGGATTCAAATTTTGCACGATGAAAGTGATATGAATACATAAAAATAATGACAAACTATTATTTATTGTTTAAATTGTTGTAAACAATTAATGTAGATCTATTCAGTTAATTTGGAAAGAAAATGGTACAGCTGCCAACGTGACAGGTTCAGATCCATATATCTCTCATAGAACTTGCTATTATACTTTAAATAGCTATAAAAAAACAACTTCTGAAACTTTTGTCCATTACGCATTTCATATCAAACATAATAATAAAAATTACTAAAAACATTGAAAACTGAAAATATATTAATTTTTTTTTATCCTATGCGTACTTAATATATATTCTTTCTTATATATTATCTGTACTGAACCTGTTGTATATACTATGACATATATCTCTGAAAGTTGCATAAATATTGATTTATAAGTCAGTTATGATGAACAGAAAATGTGCCCGACTATTTCCCGAAATCGCTTACTGAACATATATATATAGGTTACACAACATTGTTTTGTATCATTCATTATTCCAAATATGTATACACATACGACCTTTGAATGTAAACTATAATGTACGAAGCATACCATATGTCCTGTAGCAGAATTCGTTCAGTTCCTATTCAGTCGTTTATGTGATTTGACGGAAAAATTATTATCCTGCTCCAAATCCGCATATCGTTATATTGAGTGAAATATTACTTCTGATTTATACATAGATTAATTGATCAATTTCAGGTAAGTTATTTACATAAATTTTAATTTTGCATTGCATATTAAATAAATAGAATAGCGCTACTAATTCTTATTATTTGAATTTTTCCATGTATCTTTCTTGCTCATTATATGATTTATTAAAAAATGTTTTACCATAAAAGAGTGTATTAATATAAAATTATAGGACTGGACGGAATGTATTCTTATATCAATTATTTTAAAACATTTTATTAACACTTATTTAATTTTTTAATGATTTTTTCATTTTATCTCTATTTTATCTCTATTCTCTCTTAATAAGCTTTTAGTTGAATCGCTAAAAGAAACAATAAAAATTAAATATTTAGCGTGTGAACACCTTTAAGTCAAGACAAAAAAATTCATAATTCAAAAAGGATATTGTATAATCTTTTATAGTAGAAAACTTGAATAATGTCATGGAAACTTTTTACGGCCATTCGTTATAGAACTTGTAATTATCATTCATTTTCTGAGAATTTAGATTGATATAGTAAATATTCTGTTTTCGTTATAAATCTTTATGTACATTACTTAAGTGTGTTGGCTATAAGATAAAAATATTGACAAGTTATTCAAAATTTGATAGTGACTAAATATCATTAATATAAAGGAACTATGCAAAATTTCAGAGGCAATTATTGCAATTTGAATTTAACATTAGCCTTATGGAAATTCGCAAAATTAGCAACTAAATTAAAAAAAACGTAGATAGCTTTGAATGTTTGTGTAATCATCAATGTATATAAGATAAAAAAGTTCCATTTATTAAAATGTCCACTTCAAGAATATTTTCTGAAATATAACATAAAACCTGTGAAATAAGACGTACAGTTATAACAAAAAGTGAAAAAAACGAGCATTAAAAGCTTCTAAAATCGAAGTAAAATTTTCTTCACAGTTAGAAAAAACATTTGACATATTTGTTTAATCTTATAGTACAGTAGAATATTATTGTATTTTGACGAATTATACGACCAAAATATTTGTTTTAATTTTTTGAATAATCTTACGAAAGAAAATTCATTTCTTGTAATATATTAAACTACATTTATAAAAATCTTAAACTTAATTGACGATTATCATAAATAAATAAATTTTTTTTTTAATGCAATTAATATAAACGAAATCTATTTTTTACGATAGCATGGGCTATCCTAAAGGTAAAGGAGAAATAAATAAAAGTGGTAGGAAAGTCGGTCGCCCCAAAAAAATTAAAAGAAACTCTCATAACGGAGGCCGGAAACGGCTACCCTTGCCTTTTGCTTCCGGAAGAACTCTTCGGCGACGAGCTTCCGAGATATCGAAAATATTAGAAATGAACCGCTCTGAGAAAACTCAATGTATGGACGATCGTAAGAGCACTGAACGTGTAAACAGTGATGAAACTACTCATGAGTGTACTGAAAGTAGTGAGTGTTTTGAGAGTTCTGTTGAAAACGTTAATTATTTAGTAAAGGAAAAAACAAACACACTTGTTTTGCCTCAAAAAAAGCATACGAAGGAGTCTGCACTTGCATTTTACTTAGAAAACGATCACAGTAAACAAAAATATTGTAATTTGAGAAAAGATACCCGTGAAAGAAATTGTAATATTTATCCATCTTATGAAAAAATTACAGAAGCTATGACCGAATGTAAGCCATTGAATATTCAAAAATCAGAAGTTAAAGTAGTTGTGCCACTGCAAGACTTACTAAATACAACAGCACAAAGACTTTGTAATGCAGTCGCTAAGGACTGGAAAGACCGTGGTTTGTTAAATTTGCAGCTAATGGTAACCACAGGATTCGATAGCTCATCAGGGCACGTGAATTCCCATCAAAGACGTGAAGTCGCTGTTTGTTACAAGTATGATTGTTTTACAATTAAGACGCATAACTGATAGTGAGTAATTTTTCGTTATTTGTAATTTTAAACAAAAGCTAAAAGTAAGCTGTATAATATAAATTAAAATTAATGACTCATTAATATTTTATTTAAATCGATAAACGACTTTTTCCAAAAAATTGTTATTTTACACTAGCTCTATATTTCCTATCGCAACAAAAGATGTTTTGACTTTGACAGTATTAACACTTACACACGACAGACTAGTATCGACAGAATTCCCAAACGTCGCTGACAGGCGGAGTTATTAACACTGCGTCAACTTATTCCTGTAACCTACTCAACCCGATCTTCTCTAAATGCACACTTTTATTAATTGTAATAAAATACATAAAATTGCCTCACAGATAATGAAGTGTCGCGTAGTAGATAATACTGCTCCCCTCCCTTTCTCAAAATATACATGTTTATACATGCATTTGTCTTTGCATCATTTGAAAAAACATAATATCCAAATAGTTGTATGTTTAATAAAACTAATTCGTTTTGCTGGCTGAACTATTTTGCCCGGTTATACAATTTTTGTTTTCATAGATACAAGTATGTGGTTAAATGAAACACCTCAAAGCTATCGCTTCTGTCGACCTATATGGATTGCACTGGAAAAAGAGACCGACAAAGTTTCAGCAGATGAATATGAAAGATTAAGATCTGAGGTTGAAAGTCTTGTTCCTCATACATTTTTTATGGATAATGAAAAAAGCGTTAGAGTGCAATTTATGGTTTTTTTTACATTGTTTGACGGTAAATGCGTTAACGCTATAGTCGGCAACCGGGCAACTAGCAAATGCCCCATGTGTTTACGCACTGCGCATAAATTCGGAAATAATCGTGACGATTTCATACCTAATGATGCTTCGTTGCAGTTTGGCTTAGGTCTCCTTCATTGCGAAATCAAAATTTTCGAGCACCTTCTGCACATCTCGTATAGACAAACATTGAAAATTTGGGATGTAAAAACTAAATATAAAAGTAAGTTTATAATTTATAATTATTATATTTAAACTTTTAAAATCACTAGATGCAATAACTAGATAGTAAATAAATATAAACTTATATAATCCTTCAACTTAAAATAGATAGAAAAATTAATTTTCTTAGCTCAGGCATGAAATAAGGCCTTTTTCACGTGTGAAAGTAGGCGAGAAAATTTCGCATTCCAAGCGTATTTTGCGAAAGTGGTAAAAAATATCCATTTCTACCTTAAAACAAGTGATAAATAAAAAACTGGGGGTAGAAATATTCATTTCCCGCCTAAAACAGGTGAGCCATGGCCATTTCTCACCTGGTTTGGGTGACTTTCAGAAGTTGTTTTTTTTATAGCTATATAAAGTATAATGGCAAGTTCTATGAGAGATATATGGATCTGAACCTGTCATGTTCGCAGCTGTACCATTTTCTCTCCAAATAAACTGAATAGATCTACATCAATTGTTTATAACAATTTAAACAATAAATAATAGTGTCATTATTTTTATGTATTTATACCACTTTCATCTTGCAAAATTTGAATCCAAGATCATTTTTGTAGAAAAATATTTACAATTGGTCTTTAAACAAAAAAAATTTGAAATATTCTTTACAGATTTGTAATTAGCGATACAAAAACACTCGAAAAATCTATACACCTAAACAGCCCAGCTCCTTCTGGTTATTGAAAAAAACTAAATTATTATATATTGATCTTGAACTGACCTTGAAATTTTTTTAAACATTTTATTAATAATTTTCCCTTAAAGTACTTACTAAATCTTCAATTTAAGCATAACCCCATCCCAATCGGTCGATTCGAGAAGAAGATATTTTATTTTGTCCAGAGATGTTCATTTCCGCCCACTGTGTGGCGGTTACAAAAATTTCCCTTAAGTGGAAGGAGTCATACTGTTATCCGTTTAGCAGTTCATACAGAAAATCAACAAAAAATTTTTGAAGAAAATTATGAAATAGATGCTCTTGATAATTGGAAAACAACTTTAACAGCGTGGTTTGACTTGAATAAAAATGATAAATTTGCAAATAATATAAAATACGTTAATATACCGCATTATTATATATTTAACGCAAAAAAAGTTTGGGTAAAACGTGAACGTGAACAAAAACATTATGCTATTGGACATTTAAATATAGTATCTCCAAAAGATTCTGAAAGATTCGCTTTAAAATTAATATTAAGTCGTATAAAAGGCGCTACTTCCATTAAAGATTTACGTACATATAAAAATGTAACGTATAATACTCATAAAGAAGCTGCCACAGCAATGGATTCAATAGAAAACGATTTATAAATTTAAAAAATTTTTGAAGAAGCATGTCGTATCATGTTACCTTTTCAATTACGTAAATTTTTTACTTCGTTTCTACTAACAGAAAATATTCAAGCCAATATTATTTGGGAAAATTTTAAAACATACTTTCGTGAAGATTTTCATGAAAATAAACATAACTTAGCTTTAGATCATATAAATAAATTATTATTGTTGGAAGATTTATCTTGTACAGATTTTGGATTACCTGAACCTGATCCCATCATAAATGATATAATATACGATAGTAAAATAATTTCAATTAGTAAGGAAATATTCGAAGATATGTTTACAAAATTAAATGAAGATCAAAAATTTATTTTCAAACAACTTATACAAAATTTAATAAAATAAATTTTAGAGACGGTCCTGGAGGTTCGGGTAAAACATTTTTATATAAAACTTTAATTTATTATTTTCTATCAAAAGGAAAAAATATTATATCAATGGCTTAGACCGGTAAAGCGTGTATTCTATTACCGAAAGGAATGACTACTCATAGAACCTTTAGATTACCATTAGATTTAAATAGTATTGAAAATTCTTTTTTAAAATTAGAATCAGATAAAAAGAAATTAAGAGAAACAGAAGTCATAATCTGGGATGAAGCATCTATGATACCCAAAAAAGCTTTAGAAAGTATTGACAGAACTTTAAGAGATTTATGTACAAACGATTTACCTTTTGGGGGAAAATTAATAATTTTAGGAGGTGATTTTTGACAAATACTCTCAGTAATGAAAAACGGATTTAGAAGTGCTATAATTGAAGACACTATTAAATATTCTGAACTTTGGTATTTACTTAAACTTTTCAAATTAAAACACAGTATTCGTTCCCAGAATAATGAATTCTCAAAATTATTATTACAAATTGGAGATGGTAATATAAATCCTTTTATAATACCTAATAATTGAAGAACTAACGATGTTTGCTTACAAATTTATAAAAATATTAATAAAATAAATGATTATGATCGTGTTATTTTAGCACCTCATAATGAAGACATTAAATTTTTGAATAAAAAAATTTTAATGTTATTAAGTGGTGATAAGAAGACTTATTATAGTACAGATTATGTGACTCATAAAGGTGTTGATCTAAGTGATGACAACATTCATCTACTTTTTCCAATAGAAACATTAAACAATATTTATGAAGGTTTGCCACCTCATAAATTAGATTTAAAAGTTAATGCTATTGTTATGTTAATTAGAAATTTGAGTATACAAAGGTTTGTGTAACGGTACTAGTCTTAAAATAACCAAATTATTTAGATATCATATTGAAGCAATATTAACAGGAGAAATAACAGGGAATAATAATATTACAGCGTGTAATATTAACAGGAGAAAAAGTAGGTAATAGATTTTTTATTCCAAGAATTACATTAAATACAGGAGAATCTTCTTCATAACCGTTTATTCTTCATAGAAAACAGTTTCAATTAACATTAGCATTATGCATGACCATTAATAAATCTCAGGGACAACGTTTTGATTATGTAGGGTTATACATCAAAAGGCAATTATTCTCACATGGTGAATTATATGTTGCTTTATCATGATGTAGAAATCCAGATAACATATATATACAAAATAATTTAGAAAATTCGTTTTAAAACTGAAAATATTGTTTGGGAAGAAATTCTTGATAATTAAAAAAAAACAATTAGTTATATAAGTAAATATGTATATATATATTTATTGCATATATTTATTAAAAAATATGTTCATATATATGCAAAAACCAAATTTCTCAATATAAAATATACGCAATAAAAGTATAAAATAAAGGAGAAATTATTTGAATGATAGGAGATTTTAATAATTAGCTAAATGAAAATTGTTATCAAATTTAATTAAGTTTCGATTTGATCCATATAAAAATACAAATAAAATGAAAGAAAAGATTTTGAATCAAAATTTTTAAAGTGATTATGCTCTTATATTTTCAAAAAACAAATTTCACAATATAAAATATACGCAATAATAGTATAAAATAAATGAGAAATTGTTTAAATGATATTATAAGAGATCTAAATCAATAGCTAAATGAAATCGGTATACGAAATTTATTTAAGTTTCAGTTTATACATGAAATAATAAAAATAAAATACAACAAAAGATTTTTAAATCAAGATTGATAGCGTAAATGTACTCTTATATATTCAAAAAAATCACCATCTTGAAAATAAATAGGTTCAAAGTCTTCAAGGTCTTATTTTTCACAGTTGGGGGTTGACGAGCGGAGCGAGTAGGGGGCGCAGCCCCCCTAGTATATATATATATATACATAACCATACATATGGTATTACAGTATTTTGAGGATTATATTCGGAAAAAATACCGACTTTTGAGGATTTTTTAGCATTTTGAGGATCATCCTCAAAAGTTATCGGCACCCGCTTAGCATTTTGAGGATTATTTTGCGGCATCCACAATAGTGTGTTAATTTATATATTTCGGAAATTCCGAAATATTTTTCCGTAAAAGCGGGCGCCGTAGGCGTCGTGGTGTTAGTCAATACCCTGAGGGATGTTGTCAGTGTAGACAATGGCGCGCGCGCAGCGCGCGCTCTTACCTCCTCTTATGGGAATTATTACTATTGTGAAGATTCATTATGAAATCCTCAAAAGGTTCCCGGGATAAAATTATATATATATATATGGAGCATTCTCTGTCAACGCGACACCCCCTCTGCCCAGAACAATTTTGATCCAAATGAGGTCTACCTAGGCTCAAATGAAAGCTCTTGACTTCTACTTTCGAACGCCGTCTGGCGATTTCGAAAATTCAAAATGGCGGATCCAATATGGCGGCTGAAAGTCTCGGAATGATGGAAAAACAAGTTTTTCTTCACTCTAATAGCGAATCTGATACGAAAATTGTTATTTCTTGCCACTAATATGAAGTTAGAGACGTATTTTCTTACTACTACCGTTCAACCCGAGCGGTTAAAATTATATTTCAAGGTCATTTTGAAGGTCAAAAGTTATTTTCTGGATTTTCGGACTAGTATTCCACGAAACTAGTAGAAAACTTGATTACGATCATAACTAGACTTGACCTTGGATCATTTTTCAAGGTCATGATTTCTGTCTCTGCATAATTAATGTTTTGTTGAACGTAACCTCCTATGAGACATTTGTTCCTTTGTGCATATCGTGGGACCGGCGATCTAAAAATTTCATGTGTAAAATCCTTAGAGAAGATAAAGTTTCACAATAGAACTATCAAGTAGTTTTAGCGTAACCCATTCTGAACCACGTGGAGGTACTACTTCTCTCAGAACATAAAAAAAATTAAAAAAAAGGAGGATAAAAAATAGAAATACTTGAATATTATAAAAAAAATTCATTATATTTTCCCATTGAAAATTAAAGTAGAACAGATACAGACTTAGCAGCATTCGAGTACCTTTTCATGATAACTTTCCCCTCACTTGATAATTGAAAAGAATGATGTTTAAGAATCTGTGGGACAGGTAATGCATCTTGAAACCTACGATTGAGTTTCCTTTTGAATTGTTCATGTTCAGTCTGCGTAAAATAAAAAATCCTTATATTTTCAAAATGATTTTTAGCCCACTTCACAAGAGATGTGTGCGTCAGAATAGCATCTTTCGGTTTCGCCTTCAAGCTAGCTCTATAAGCTTCTCTTTTAAATATTGCACCAAGACCATCATAACAGCTTTTACCATGAGCAGTGGCGCAAAAATGCCACTCTGCCTCAATACCAAAATCCTTCTCATGATGAAGAAGATTTGCTATCTGAACGCGGTTCTTGAAATGCTGTTTTGCTCCATCTGTCACGTAAATAATCTTTTTAAGTTTTTTTACTTTTCTCTTGATTTCTGGAATCAATAAATTCTGAATAGTATAGACAGAAGAAGTGTCATGCTTCAAACTATTCGACAAGAATACACAACTTTCATGCTTCAGCTCTGAATCTTCTTTATAATAGTAAATAGCTGGAAAAACAGTGCACTGGTCATTATTAAAATGGAAGGCTTGAGATGCATCTTGAACTGCAAAAGAGTAATTCTCAGAATAGTCGAACATTACCAGAACTTCTCCATTGCCTAGATTACTTTTTGTTTAAGCAATGAAATTACCTTGTTCTTTGGCAATATATGAGTGGGGTTTGAGTACCGCCAATTTGGCATATAATTCATCAACAAATTCTTCAACTGGTAGAGTTAAATCTATCCGTTTCTGACCACGCACAGTACTCAATTTGTGAGATATTTGCCCCATCCAATATTTCAAGTAAACGAGACGTAAGATTTTCAGAACCAGGGCACTTCGAACATTCATCCAAGTGACAGTCAGGTGTAGGATTCTTAGACATAATTTGCTGTAAACAATTTTTATAACTACAAATGGGTTCTTCTATGCGTTCCTCTAGCACCAGCAAGAACACAATGTTCTGGTGGTAATTTCGCGAAAGTACTGAATCCTACTTGCACTGTTGGTTCTGCTATCTTGAATAATTCGTAAAGTTCTCGTAAATCGAAATATAAAAGACGTTTCTGCACCTGAGTCCGCTTTCCATCAATAATAACAGAGACAGTATCTTTTCGACCCGGCATCATCCGACTGTGCAGATCGTTATTATAACATTCAACAATGACTTCTATTACTGCCTTTGACAAAGTTTTACCATGTTTAGCCGTTGTTGTAGCTAAAATACCTCCATCGGCTTTGAGTTTTTTTCGACTTTTTTACTAAATGTCTTGATGTATTGAATTCACGGGAAATTCGACTAATATTCCAAGTTGATGGGGCGATTGTAAGTATAGTTAGTTTCAAAGGGTCATTAACTACTAATCTAGAAAACTTTTCTTTTAATTCTGAAAACATGTCTTCCAATTCGATTTCTCTAGCTGATCGTGTAGCTTCTTGAACAGATTTATCAATACCAGTGTTTTCTGATGTCGTCTCTATATCCATGTTTTCATATTCGGTGTTGCCTTCGTTATCTCTTGTACCAATAGATGAAATGGGAGATCCACATAACTTTCTACACTTACAGGTCTGTTTTTCTCGATGTAATTGAATAGAGGAATCTTTTGCTTATCGGAGAGAAATATGTATGGCATCAACCACTCTATCTTCGTGAGTTCAATTTTAAATTCTTCATAAGTATTGTCTGGTCCTGCTGTCTGTATGATGGCATTGATATCATTTCTCGATCTAGTGAGTATGAATTCATGTTTAACATTTACTAAAATTTTTCTATAATCTTCGGCAAATCCAAGAATCATGCAGAGAGGTATAGACATGTCGAAGTAACCATCATCGTTTGTAAGTTTTTGCGTTTCTTCTACATCGTGCCACCCAGCGTTCTCGATGATTAATTTTTGACTAGGATTGAGAGAAACCCAACCTTTCATGAGAGTAGTTAACCCTACATTTTTACATTTATCAATTTCAATGGCATTTATCTCGTATCTGATTTCTTCAAACGTATGACAGATGGCGTTGTTAACTAACATAGAACGTTCGAGTGGAGTACCATTCGGCTTAACTAATTTACCACATACATCTATTGAATCCTGAATCCTGATGTTGAATGGCGATGCGAATTTCATCGCTGTTTCCAAACGATGACGTGGTGTAGGGCTGATGTGCATGATGTTCGTAGTGAGTCACTGACTCATCAAATGTTACAGGTGACTAAATGTTTAGAATTTCTTCCATCTTTTTGTAGGCAACAGAAAAAAATACAGGTTATTTTCCACCAGCGACGATTCTTAGACCGAGACTTCTCAGGAACTGAATATTTTGTCGTGTTAGCGCTCTACTTGCTCGCGGACGACTGATGGTCTGTCGACATAGTGACTTCTTTATATAGCCCCTACCGACCTTGCTATTGTAAACGATCCCCATCACACTTGCTTGATGTGAAGTCTGATTGTGATTACTTTTCCTCGAAAATTAACTAATCGTCCGTCTTGATCGACTATGCGTATTTGTAAGTGATCTATGCTTTTAACTGTAACTGGAAGGTAAATGACCTGTGAGGGTACTTCAATGATCTTATATCCTGGCGGAACTGCTGGAAAGAATTCGTGTATCGTGTGAAACTTAGAGTTGTTTATATATGCGCCTGAAGTAATATTACACTCGACTCGCAACGCGTTGATCTTGAGGATAGTTACAGGCAAATCTGAATTATGTATGAAATTAGCTTCTAGAACGCGTTTGGTGAAGCCAAGTAGTTGACCAATAGAGTCTTGAGGACGAAAATCAATAGAATGACTACACTTAATAACACTACGAAACCACCTATTGAACTTTCAGCAAACAAAGCGGCATGGAGACTTACTTCCAAGCAGTATTAGACCTGTATTTTTTGGACCGTCAAATTGTGGAAAAACCAATAGTTTGCTTGCACTCATTACACATCCTAATGGTGTTCGATTTGAGAATGTTTATACATATTCAAAATCTTTGAATCAACCAAAATATAAATTTCTTCAGAAACTTATAGAACCATTAGAGGGCGTGCAGTATTTCCCCTACAGCGAACACGATGAGGTTATAGCTCCTGAAAATGCTCTTCCGAACTCTATCATTATATTCGACGACATAGCTTGTGAAAAAGAAAACCATGTTAATGCATTTTTCTGCATGGGTAGACATAAAAATGTAGATTGTTTTTATCTTTGTCAGTCATATGCTCACATTCCAAAGCATCTCGTCAGAGACAATGTAAATCTTTTGGTAATTTTTCGGCAAGATGATGTTAATTTAAAACACCTGTATGAAGATCATGTTAATTCTGATATGACTTATACACAGTTTAAAGATTTATGTGTTAAATGTTGGAGAGATGAGAAATATGGATTTCTAATGATTGACAAGGATAGTCCAATCAATAGAGGAAGATATCGTGAGGGCTTTGACTGTTTTGCTATAAATATGGGAGGCACTCAGTCTTTCATCCACAGTCTACAACTGAACGTTGAAGCGTCAACATGGAAGAATTCAGTCGAAGAAAGGATGTACTTCATGAGCTTTTAAAAGCTCGCAATGCAGTCAAACACAAATATAATTTGTTGAAGTATGGAAAAGATACTTTTGATAAAGCAATGGAAGATACTTTCAAACCCATTGTTGATCCTCTTCAGAAACTTGTTGAAACGTCGAAAAACCATATTCAATCGGAAAAAGATGTGACGAATCAGAAAACCAATGATACTTTAGACATTAGTTATATTCCTGATAGTACTCTCGATAACACATACGGTAATGATACTTTAAATAATACTATTAAAAATATCAAAATAGATAGCTCATTTGAAACCGCAGGTAGTGAAATTGAAGAAGAAGGGGGTAATTTATTAGATAATAAATACATACGCATGCTTAGTCAGAAAAATAGTAAGTATCTTGCTAAAATTTATGGAGTACGCAAAGAACATGGTCAAATGATAATCAGCAATACGCCGATGCACTTTGATAGTGATTACGTTAGAGTAGAAGATGAGAAGTATCCAAAGACTCGTGGACTTTTGGAGTTATTAATCACAAAAAATCCTGAGCGAAAGTATGTGAGTTCACATGACTTAGAAAACTATCGCAGTATTCTTGAGACAACTAATTCTCACAAAAAGAGATACAGAGGTGATGAATCTATTCGTAAACAGTAAGAAATATGATGAAATTATTGGTCCTCTTTTCTTTAATGAATCTAAAAAGCGTAAGATGACCCCTGATAAGAAGTGGTTTTGGTGTCTTACCTAGACATAAAATTGCGCGAAAAAATTCAATGTTAGATTATGTGTACTGGGATGATCCAAATGAACTTATGGATCGTCTTCGTTTACTAATAGCTGAGAGATCAGCTGGAAATCAGAGTCATACCAATGAAATCCATTCCATCATCGAAGAGCTTCGCGAGGCTGGGTATATATACTGAGGTGAAATTAATGCAATGTTCAGTATCAAGATGAGTGTCGACGTGTTCGGATGAAATCTGAAAGAAAGAGAGAGCATTAGAGGAGTGGGATATAAAATCACATCCGATGGGCAGTTTGATCTTGAAAATAAGAGATTATGCAATGTAGGAGCACCCAATGATCTACATGATGCAGTTAATGTGCAATCATTACAGCGTATAGTGGAGGGAGAAGTTGAGAAAGTCATGAATGCTATATATGGATTGAGAAATGATTTCAATAATTTAGATGATATAGTGGAAGCCCATCGAGATGAATTAGATAAAAAAATTGCTAGTCTCGAGAGAGAAATTGAGAGTATAAAAGAGATGATACTTCAGTTATCACAGACCAGTAATTCGATAGATACCAAAGAGTCAACATCGAAGTATGGATCATCAAAAGAAAGTAGTAGTAGAAGAGTTGCATAAACCTGTTCGAAGAAACTATCAACGCCGTATGTTTGATATGCGAGGCATAGATGAAACTTGGCAAGCTGATTTAGTTGAAATGCAGCCTTATGCTCGAGAGAACAAGGACTACAGATATATGCTCACTGTAATAGATGTATTTTCCAACTACGCTTGGGATGTACCGGTTAAGAGAAAATCCACAGACAACATTACAGCAGCGATGAAATTAGTTCTGTCTCAAGGTCGAGTACCAAAAAATTTACAGACAGATAGAGGTAAAGAATTTTATAATTCAAGCTTTCAAAATTTGATGAAGCAGTATAAGATTAAATCTGTACTCCACATACAGCAACTTAAAAGCACCTATTTGTGAGAGATTTAATCGAACGCTCAAAAACAAGATGTGGATGCAATTTAGTTTACGTGGAAATTTTAAGTGGCTTGACATCTTACCTGATTTTCTTACTGCTTACAATAATAGGAAACATAGATCTATACATATGAAACCAAAAGATGTTACAACAGTCAACGAAGCGCAGGTTCTGACACAATATTCCAGCAAATCTCAACCTGTAAAAAAACAAAAATTTAAAGTTAATGATAGAGTACGTATAAGCAGATTAAAGCAAGTATTTGAGAAAAGATATACGCCCAATTGGTCGACTGAGATATTTACAATAGTTAAAGTATCAAAAACAAATCCTGTTACTTACCATTTAAAAGATTATCAAAATCAACCGGTTTCAGGTTGCTTCTATGAACAAGAACTTCTGAAAGTGAAATATCCAGATATTTATCTCATAGAAAAAGTGATCAAAAAACGTGATAATCAAGTTTACGTAAAGTGGCTTGGTTTCGACAGTTCTCACAACAGCTGGATAAACAAGAAAGAGATATAATTTGTTTAATAATAATTAAAATAAAGAGAAAGTGGTGAGAGCCCCAACCAACGCTCTCTACCTGTGAGGAACAACCAAACATTTTTCTCCTCCGTAAAGTTTCTCTTTATTTTTTTTTTTTTATTAAATTTGTTTTACAAGTTTATTCATTTACATTATAAAGTTATTAATTAAATTACAATGTTAATAATTTATTTACATATTTAATCTTTACGAAATTCAAAATTTTGTTCACTTTGATATAATAAAAATAATTTGTACTTATTAGCCCTCTCGGCAAGTTCATCGAACAAATTCCCATTCTCCTCGAGGGCCTTAGAAACTCGATTGGGGAGGAAGACTTGGAACTCTCCATCGATGACAACAACGGCCTTCAATCCGTACTTGGTGCTGACCTGCTTAATCTCTGTAACTATGTACATTTCACCCTTCTCTAATTCGGACAGATTCTTCTTTGGAAGATAGGTATTTGAGCAGATACGATTTAACATGGCAAAGTCCATTCTGAAACAGAGAAGAATATTAACTATTTTCAAAGAATATTACAAGTCAATAAATGAAATACTTACCTTTAAGTGTCTGGAGTTGTTCAAAGTCTAAGTCTCTTGCTGGGAGGCTCTCCATTCTCAGGCTCGTCGAGTGAACGAATGTGCTGACTGCTCGACGTGCGCTCCTTATGTAGGCCTCCGTCAGCTTCCCCCTCTCCATTACTCTCACTCGTGATTGGCGTTTTCACCTCCATCTCCTCCAGCTGTATCAAATTTTCTAGAAGTTCTCGGTCCTCCTCCTCATCGAAGATTCCATAGTGTCTCCAAGGAAGTGTATTCGTACTTTTCATAAGGAGATGACGTTTATCATCATGTGGGCTTAGAGCAACCTTATTCTCTTTCTCGGTTCGAACGATGTGATTCTTAGAATGTATACTATTCTATTGGCAGATCACCGTTGACTCGTTGAAAAGATAGTCTCGATAGTTATCGAAAGTGATACTTGTTTTCACAACAGTTGATTTGACTCCCTTGGCTTTTTTAATAGGTTTATCGTTTTGTATGAGGACGCTATACATTTTGCTTCGAAGTCCGATGAATTCAGTCATAATGTTACCATTACATTCGTCCTTCATTAATCCTATGACTTTCTTATTCTTACGAGGTAGTTCAAACTGATTATTTTCAGGATAATCTGAAGTATCAAGCTTGTTGATATCCTCCTTCATAATCTCGTACATATTAACTCCTCGAATTTCATATATCAGACTATCTGTGTCAGTGTAGCGAAGTTTGCTATTTTTACCCACTCGTTGTCTCATATACGAATAATGAAAATCATAAATGATAGTCTTAGAGATATCGAGAACGCTAAGACCGACATAAATCGGCTTTCTAATTGTAATCTCAGTTCGAGCGAGTTGTATGGCAACTAAGTTTTCATCAAAGATCGAGCGGCTATGGAAATTGGGTTTAGCGATCAATACCTCCGCCCCATAGCGGCCAGTCCACTTGTTAACGAGTTTCACATCTACTCGTTTTCGCTCATTTTCCATTGTCTTACCATACACGGCATTAATCAGAAGTTTGAAGAAGAGTTTTTCAAACTCATTTTTCGCCTGTTTTCTCTTCTCCGTGTTTAATTCGACATAAGGCTTGAGCCATGGACTCTGTTTGAATTTGAGTGCTCTATGAACTTTTTCTAACACTAGTCCATGTTTGAGTGCTTGTTTCAGGGCACGATAATGAATAACATACCTCTTTTTGTTGAATAAAGTAGTCAGCAGCTTCTTTTGACGAGAACCAGGCGGAGCCATATGTTCAGGACACAGAGGCAGGTCTTTATGATCATCGTGAAGACTTACCGGATATTCCAAATCCACCTTCAAGATATAACCGATAGGACCATCATCTGGAATGTCATAGAAATTTGGTTCGTTTACATTTTCCACCCAGCGAAAACCTCCTTCTGGTAGGTATTGCGTCATAGCCCATCCGTACAGGTTATTAGCATCGTAGTACATTAAATATTTTTCCTCTTCGTCTGGATTATAACCATCAGACATAAATTTGTTGTTTGCCTTAGCATAGCGGTTGGAACATTGGCTGACTCCACCTCTGATTCTCCTCTCAATAAACATCAGCATGTCTATATCCGTGAGTAGCTGGAGCTCGACTTGTGTGCACTTCAACATGGCATCCCACGTTAATCCTGGAGTAGTGTAGTAATGCGTAGGGTCCAAGCCATAAGCCTCGACGCACGTTGTTCGAAAATTCTCAAAGACGTCTGCTAATAGAAGCACATCTGTTTTCAGATAAATGTCAGAATACTGACCAAACGTTCGGATATTGAAAGTATTCCAGACCGTCTTTGCATGATTATATTCAGTGTCCGCAATGCCGCACTCAGTTAATTTACTGTAAAAGTCTTCCTTTGAACGCAACTCTTTTTCCTCCAATTTTTCGAGTAATGAAACGTAATCATACGGGAAAACGCATTTTCTCAGCAATAACTTTATTTGTTCTTCTGTATATCCATCTTCCAAAAAGACGCTGCTGGCAATGTTTTTCTCATCCAAATATGATGCCAATTTCTCCAAGGATGATGCCATGAACCTGAAGGAATCTATAAATCTAAAATTGAAATCAGTACCTTCGATATATTTCGAAAACGATATGTAACGCTCTTTGTTCTCAGCAATAAGTTGCACACGCCCCTTCAAGATAGTATCTTTAACAAGTTCCTTGATGATGAAGTGGGAGTCATAGCCAGTAAGGTTGTGAAAGACAACTGGAATGAACCTTGCATCATTATAGTTGATGTTACATCCTTTGTGAGCAGCGCCTCTATATCTGAAATCATAAACAATATTATTAATTAAATAAATGTTTTAATAGTTTATTAAATAATTAATAAATAAAATACTTACATTCCAGTGATATGACAGTGGTCTCTCACTTTCTTGTTCGTGGGTAAAAACGCTTTACCACAAATGTGACATGACTTAGCTTCATCAAAGATTCTTTTCTCTTGATAATTTAAATTCATTGGTTGAGGTGAATTATATAGATTATTTAGGTGATCAGCGAGTTCCCAAAGTTTGTATACAAACCACTCGGCAGGAGTCACTTCGCCGACTTTTTCCAATCGGTAACTGTGGTAGCCAGACAGTCTGTCATCGAAACTACACTTCAAATAGTATCCAATGCTGTAAGCCTCATGTTCTTGAAATGCATGCAATGATTCATCATCTACAGGCTTTAATAAGCATTCAAAGTCTGCGTAGATAACATAAGGTACTATGATCTGTCGCTTAAAATTCTTAAATGAAAGTGCATTATCCTGCGGTATAGGTAGTTTAATCTTACATTTATTAAGTTGACGACAGTCGATTTCATGCTTCAATAACTTCTCATTTGTTTATAAAATGTAAACATCGATCACAGATGAAACACTGTTTATTGATTTATGTTAACTGACTTCTCACCAAGCGTGATAAGTTTTTTATCCAAACATAGTGAAATTTTGGAGCTGAAGTGTTTTCATTGCTAACCTCCTTATTTTCTTCATCATTCTCATCTATGTAATAGTCTTGTACAAGAAGTAAATTAACATGCATAGTTCTCTTTAATGATGTTACATAACACGGATTAACCCGAAATTTACTGCTACACATATTTAAAATATAAACATTAACAGAAACATGATTTTGTTTTTCAAATTTACTTATTTGTTTTAGTGTAACAGTAAACCCTACTCCATCAAAGTTAAGTTCGTTTTCGAATTTTTTATACAGACTAATTCGTTCTGAATCACGTTTTTGAGGCTGTAGTGCAGCTAATATAGACCACTTAAAGCATTGATTATCTTTGTTTTGAACATTTATACACGCCTTTTTTGTAAGTATTTCTTTAGGTAGTGGTATATAAGAACGACCCTTCATCGGCTCAAACTTATTAATATTTATCGTGAGACTTAAAATCTGACGTAAACTCCATCCCGAATCTCTTTCCGCGAATTCCTCCATCTCTCGCTGAATAACTTGCTCAATATTAAGTTCAAAACATTCCGTCAAGTCCGTAATTTTGTAAATAGGTACATTCTCTGTGTTAAAGTATTTTACTTCAGCACTTACCGAATCACTTTTCTCTATCACGTATTCCGCAGCAAGTTCAGCATTCACTTTGAGTGCGTTATACTCCTTGAGGGATGATTCAATCTTTGACTTGAAAATAGCTTGAGTATCCTTCATGAATGAGACGATGTCCAAATGGCCCAGGTTTGTTATTACGCCTGATTTTATTCGTCTCTCAAGCGCCGAAAACACATCATCCCATTTTACACTAGTTACACTCACTGTTGATGGATTTTGTCTTAATTCACCACCTATCTTGAGTAAATCTCGCAACTTATTTTGAATATAGAGCAAATGTGACGTAAAAGTTTGACTCTTCTTTTTCTGAGCTCTAGTGAGCGTTCCTGAAGATATTATCTTCTGTAACTCTTCAATAAGGCCGACGCACATATCAAACCACAGCTGTATATCACTAGGGACCGCAATACCATCCATTGCATACTCTAAAGATTTCCATAAACACTTGATATTCTCACCGAAAACGTTTAGTTGTGCCATCCTTCCTGGTTAAATCACAGCTTGAAGTGATGTAGCTCCACGATGACTCGTAACTCTAAATGATGGCTAGCTGAAACGATGAGCTCCTTATATGCTGATCTCTCAATAGTAGGTTGTTCTCACTTGACGTGTCTCGCTGGAATGATTAATCCTGCGACCGGAGCTTCCTTACATCCCCATCCTGGAGGTGGTGGTATTCCGAGAACTTTCAGCTGTAAAAGAGAGAGACTTCTAGAAGGGGGAAATCTCACCTATAGAGGGCTCCTCCTTGAGTCCTCCGGCTCAATCGTCGGTCAGCAGCAGCAACTCCTCGCGAAAGCTTAATCATCGGTCAGCAGCAACTCCTCTAGTAGACCTCCTGCTCGAGTATGCGAGCGACTGTGGGTGAACATGCACAGCGACTCCTCTTGTAGACCTTCCGGGACTCGAGAGTTTCGGAGATGAGTGGGGAGACGGCTCTCTGCAGATCCTCTCGGTGCTTGGCCGGATGAGTGTATGAGCTTGAGCGGGCACAGCGGCTCCTCTTATAGCTCTCCGCGAGCTCGAGAATTTTCGGAGAGGGGGAGAGAAGCTTCCAGAGCGGCAGCGGTGGTGGTAAATCAAGGAGTGGTGAAAGCAGCCACGGCTATAAAAGCGGTGTAGCAGAGACAGCAGCATAGACAACCGCTTCGTTGTCAGCCAGCAGCAGCAGGAGCAGCAAGTCCTGGACACCTCAGCCTACATCTCCTCCTCAGGAGATGGCTCTTGCAGCTCCTCCTAGTGTCTCGCTTCCTTGACCGGTGAGCGAATGAGATCTAGCGGGCACAGCGGCTCCTCTTATAATCCTCCGCAAGCTCAAGAATTTTCGGAGACAAAATAGAGGTGGAGAGGAGAGATTCCAGAAACGTAAGAAGAGAAGCTTCCAGAGACGTAAGGGGTCGAAATTTGAGGAGTGGGGGAGCATTTGAAGATATAAAAGGGGGTTATCAGCGATAGCAGCACATTCATCGAGCGCTCCACTTCGAGTACACTACTACGAGAATAAGAGCTATAGAAATGGAGTACATCGTAGACGTCCAAGGATTCAAGAGATCTTCCAACTTATTCGTGGTGAAGGAGCTGGCTATCCTCCAGCTCTCAGAAAACTCTATCCCATCGGTGTACCATTTCCAGCCGCCTTGTCAGTGGAAAAAACTTCTGGACGAAGAAAAGAGGGTAAACGAATGGTTCACAAAAAACTATCATGGAATGGTGTGGGAGTCTGACATGTTTCCATACAGATGGGTTATTAGTATTTTACAAGGCATGCTAAAAAACGCTACGAAAATCCATGTAAAAGGACTTGAGAAAAAACGATGGATTGAGGAAATGGTCCCCGGAAAGTAAGTATTAGAAAGTAAGTACATTATATAATTTTTCATTGATTACATTTTTAAATATTTTTTTTTCTTAGACTAGTAAATAATATTGAGGATTATGGATGCCTGGGGCTCAAGAAAATCCATAAAGATGAAAAAATAAGATGTCCATACCATCCATATTGTCCAAAACCAAACTGTGCTGCAAAGAATGCAAATTCGTTGAGATGGTGGCTGCTAGAAAATGTTTACACCCACGATTTACCTAACGTATCCTGGGAAAATAAGGATGTCTGCGATCATCAAGATGAGTGCTGTTTGGGTGTTGTACCAATGCCTCGAGGAAGTAATACGCTCACACAGGAATTATTACATTCTATTTATACGTAATAATTATAAAAATTAAAAAAAATTTAATGTAAAGTAGTGTAAAATAATGTAACATAAAATTTTATAATAAATAAACTAATAAATAAACTATAAAAGAGAGAAAATTTAGAGGGGAAAATATATGGTTGTTCCTCATAGCTGTGAGCGTTGGTTGGGGCTCTCAGTATTTTCTATCTTTTTTTTATAGCTTATATGGAATAAAATATAATGATACAGACACTCATTTTTCAAATAATCAATTTCATACACATTCATCAGCATACTCTTGTTAGGATATAATATATGGGAGCGTCCAGCAGAAACGGGCCACCGAGCGCGCGCGGTGCCTTTTTTCGCGTAAAAGGCGCTCTGTTTAACTCGCTCATAATCGTATGCTGCGTCTTTGAAAAAAAACCAAGCACCTATATCGATAGATTTTTTTCTGCTCTTTCCAATTGCGCCATTGTTTTTATTGCGAAACGCGTTCTTCTGGACGAAAACTCGAGTTGAATATTGAAAGGCATTTTTCTCAAAGTATATCATGTTTTTTTTTTCAAAATAAACTACACCATTGGAAAGTACAACTCTTAAGCTTCAAAACCCTATCTTGGAGAAGTTGGAGAAATAAAGGGTTTAAAAGTAACAACATGAAAAAGACAGCGCCGAGGGTCCGCGCGAGCCCCTCGCACCCGTGCGTACGGCACGTTTAAGTGCACGATCGATTCAATTCGCTAATAATCGTGTACCAAGTACTATACAATACGTGTATACGTGTACGTATACAAAAAAGAACTAAGGACATATATCGATAGATTTTTTCCTGCTCTTTCCAATGGTGCTCTTATTTTTATTCCGAAATGCTTCCTTCTAGTTGAAAATTCCATTTGAATGTTTAAACTCTATTTTTTCAATAAAATATCAGTCTTTTCTTCAAAATGAATTATATTCTTCAAAAATACAAGTCTTAAACAATAAAATATTATATTTTTAAGTTGAAACATGAAAAGTTCAAAAATAATAAGATCAAAAAGACAGCGGCTGCGCGAACTTTTTACGCTATGCTCAAGGGCGGATTAATACACGCGATGTGCTATTTCGCCCTTTTTTTTTTGTAAATATAAAATGTTTTGTAATTTACAATGCCAATGCGTGGACATAATTTTGTGGATCTAGTTGTAACAGTTAGTATAATATTACAATGAACTTTGTTCATTTATATAACAAAATTTGAAAAACATAATATATTAAACATAAAAATATCCATGAACGCACTGAAAGCAGTGAAACAGAAATTTAAAATAACCTTATAGATTGTTTAATCTGGCATAACAATATTACCTTTCGGAAGCATTTCGGAATAAAAATAATAGCACCATTGGAAAGAGCAGGAAAAAATCTATCGATATATGTCGTTAGTTCTTTTTTCAGAGACTTGGTACACGATTATTAGCGAATTGAATAGAGCGCGCACTTAAACGTGCCGTACGCACGGGAGCGAGGGGCTCGCGCGGACCCTCAGCGCTGTCTTTTTCATGTTGTTACTTTTAAACCCTTTATTTCTCCAACTTCTCCAAGATAGGGTTTTGAAGCTTAAAAGTTGTACTTTCCAATGGTGTAATTTATTTTGAAAAAAAACATGATATACTTTGAGAAAAATGGCTTTCAATATTCAACTCGAGTTTTCGTCCGGAAGAAAGCGTTTCGCAATAAAAATAATGGCACCATTGGAAAGAGCAGGAAAAAATCTATCGATATAGATCCTTGATTTTTTTTTTTAGACGCAGCATACGATTATGAACGAGTTAAACAGAACGCCTTTTACGCGAAAAAAGGCACCGCGCGCGCTCGGTGGCCCGTTTCTGCTGCACGCTCCCATATACATTCCTTCTTAAAAAAAAAAAAAAAAAAACTAATCACTAGAAGAAGTGATCTATGATTGGCTCTTGAATTAAAGGCCCGACAATCCGAAATTAAAATATAAATAACACGTTTTAATTATTTTAAGGTAATGGTTAGAAGTAGTAGTATTTCAAAAAACACAATATGTTTAGCTATCAAATTGGACGGTAAAATTAAAAAAAAAAATAATAAGCAATATTTTAATCATACAAGAATTTATTATGTTCAGATTAGAATTAATTATATTAATATTATGTTCTTATTTTATTATTTCAATACTTTATGAAAAAAAATTCGAATAAGCTTATAGTTTCTAATCTCAAATTTAGTATTCATTAATTCTACTACAGAATTATATCAATTATTAAAGATTTCCGGTTTATAAGGAGTTGACATAGACATATAGACACATAATCTCTCTATCACTCACTCACACACACACACACACACACCCTGTGTCGAGTTGCTAGTCTCGCATCAGGCGCCTCCCCAGGTGGCGGATAGGGGAAAGCTCGTTAGATATGAAGGGCACCGGGGAAATAAAATACCCGGGGCGAACCAAAACTAGTTAGGGGAAGGCATCCCGAACACAAACCAATCATGGACGTAGTGAATGAGACATATGAATTACCCCAAGTGGGTGCCCTCAGTAGAGGGGTTAATCCCACCACCGATTCCGATCGGGTGAAAGCCCTGGTGGTCGGTGCAGGCTCCACGGATTTTGGGGGGAGCCACATACACTATAGAGATGATAAACTTTTGGCCCTTACTGCGGTTCAAAAGACGAGCAAAGACGCAAAGATGGAAGTAGTGTACGAAATGGAAGACCAAGGAAAGGAGCAGGATACAGAGACTTGGTAGTTAAAGCTCCTTAAAGAGAATGTCGAAGCTCTGGTGGCGTTTATCTTGGATAAGAAAAACATACACACAGAGTTGAAGACTATGGCAAAGGCTACTAGCAGAGCACTAAAGGACTTTACGAAGACCAAAGCAGGTACTCAGTCGAAGATCAGAAGTAGTAAGGATCGAGAGAGCCAAACCTCTCCCTCCTTCGTCTAGAGACATATGGAGCAGACTCTTAACAAGCGTTGGAGAACATCACCGATGCAGGACACGACGATCAGGAAGAAGACGAAAAGGGTGGCAACGACGCAGTCCCCACCACCCACCCTAGCCAGAGAGACACCTTGGGAGGTGGCTGAAACACGGAAGACGAAGAGGAGGAAGAAGAATAAAGAGGAAGGCAAAGGGATACAATGGTACCTTAAGTCAAAAAGGCACCAGAAACCAAAGACCGCCACGGACAAGACCAACCCGACCGGATGCCCTTATTATAAGGGCTGCCGACGGTGAGTCATATGCTGATATCTTGAGGAAGATGAAGGCGGATCCAAAACTGAAGATAGTTGGCGAAAGTGTAAACAGGGTACGCAAGACGGCGGCAGCAGACCTGCTTCTGGAACTTCAACGCACAGCAGAAGGGAAGGCAACGGAACTTCAACAAGTGGTACAAGGAGTGCTAGAAGAGGATACCAAAGTAAGGATCCTACAAGATGTAGGAGTCTTTGAAATAAAGGACCTGGATGTACTAACTAGCAAGGAGGACATTGTAGAGGCGGTACGCAATGAGTTCCAAGATAGCGACCTATTCTCAGCTGAGGAGATGATAATAAAGTCATTGCGGAAGGTATACGGTGCTACGCAGACGGCTGTCATTCAAATGCCATCAAAAATGGCTCAACAGATGATAGTAAAGCAGAAAATCAGGATAGGCTGGGTGGTATGCAGAATACGAGAGATGAAGCGGAACGCACATCCACTTCGCTGTTATAAATGTCTAGGATTTGGACATATCGGCAAAAATTGCACAATAACACGGGATCGAAGTAACCTCTGTTACAAGTGTGGAACCGAAGGGCATAAAGTAAGAGACTGTGAAAACAAACCGAGCTGCGTACTCTGCCAGGACAAAGGTGCAGTAGGAAAAATGGACCATGCTTCCTGTAGTTATGCATGCCCAGTCTACCGAACGGCAGTAGCAGTACTAGATAGACGAAAAAAATGAAAATAACGCAGTTAAATCTAAATCATTGTGCGACTGCACAGGACCTACTGAACCAGTACGTCTGCGAAACAGAGGTGGATATAGCAATCATGTACGAACAGTACAAAGATCTAGCCGAATCATCGTGGGATATGGACAGCACCGGTAAAGCTGCGATCTGGGCATGCGGTGATACTGCTTTTCAGGAAAAAATGATAGACCGTGAAGAAGGATTTGTACGCGTTAAGGTAGCAGGTATACATATTTACAGCTGCTACACTTCCCCCAATGCGTCAATCGAGCAGTTCGAACATCTGTTAAATCGGCTTGTGCAAGATGCTGCAGGAAGGAAACCGATACTGATTGCAGGTGACTTCAATGCCTGGGCTATGGAGTGGGGCAGTCAAAGGATAAATCAGAGAGGTCGAATGCTATTGAAAGCATTCGGGCTCTTAGATTTGGTCTTAGTTAACCAGGGATCTACTTACACCTTTAGACGAGGAGACACCGGGTCTGTGGTAGATCTGACTTATGTTAGCATCTGCCTTATTGGCGCAGTTGATGCATGGACAGTGAGTGAACACTACACAAATAGTGATCACCAGGCCATAATAATGGAAGTAGGAAAATCAAGAAAAGGATCCAGCGTTAGTGTACAGACCAAGAGAGTCGGTTGGAAAACGAAGAACTATGACAAGGAGATGTTTCTTTTGGCACTGGAAGAAATGGAGCTTTCTGGAACGGCGAACAATAAGGCGAAACTGGCGATGGAAATAATCACTAGAGCCTGTGACGCTGCTATGCCAAGAAGAGTGACCAGCCATAGGCGCTAATGAAAGACGCTAAACGGAAACTCAAGAAGAAAATCCGGGACAGCAAACGACGGTGTGTTAAAGAATTACAGGACGAGGTAGAGTTGGATCCCTGGGGTCGATCA
This sequence comes from Torymus aiolomorphi, assembly GCA_036365515.1. Classification (NCBI taxonomy): domain Eukaryota; kingdom Metazoa; phylum Arthropoda; class Insecta; order Hymenoptera; family Torymidae; genus Torymus; species Torymus aiolomorphi. The sequence continues at coordinate 113,617,436 of CM070873.1, forward strand.
TACAAGGTGGTGATGAAGAAAATAAAGGGAAGCTATGTACCCCCTCCCAAGTGCCCGGAACTATTACACCGGTTTGTCACTACTCTGTTCCCCAGACAGCTGGAGGAACCATGTGTTATCGAAGCGGGGATAAGTGAGGACGCCTCTCCCCGAATCACAAAGGAGGAACTGCTAGCTGCATGCAAAAGGGTAGGAAACAAGAAGGCTCAGGGCCCAGATGGCATTCCCAATATGGCATTGAAACATGCTATCTGCGCACACCCAGAGGTTTTTGTAGACTAGTACAACTCATGTCCCGAAGAAGGAAAATTCCCCACTATTTGGAAGACACAGCGCTGATGTCCGACTATTTGAAAGACAGAATCTTACTATATGATACTGAGAATGGCACCGAGAGTTATGAAGTCACAGGAGGCGTTCCCCAAGGCTCAGTGCTTGGTCCACCGACTTGGAATATCATGTACGATGGAGTACTTAGACTACGCCTACCTGAAGGGGCAACCGTAATAGGATTTGGAGACGACATAGCTATAGTGGTGGTAGCGAAACACATAGAAGATGTTAAAACAATAGCAGACGAGGCATTTTGTATAATGCACGATTGGCTAAGAGAAACAGGGCTGGAATTAGCCAGCCACAAGACAGCAGTTATCCTGATTTCGAGTAGGAAGAAGCTAGAGACGGTAACACTGATGGTGGATGGACAAGAGATTGTATCTCAACCGACCATCAAGTACTTAGGCATCACCATTGATGCAAGATTGACATTCAAACAGCACCTTGAAATTGTGAGCGATAAGGCAGCGAAAGTGGGCGCCGCTCTATCACGATTGATGCCAAATGTAGGAGGGGCAAGTCAAAATCGAAGGATACTCTTAGCCAGTGTAACCACATCGATTATGCTGTACAGGGCCCCAGTATAGGCTGATGCCATGCTGGTAAAAACCTATGCACGAGCGATGGCTACCGTGTATAGGCGAATGGTGTTAAGGGTGGCGGCGGCTTATCGAACGGTATCAGACGTGGCGGTGTGCATCATAGCAGGTACACCGCCCATTGACCTCTTAGCCATGGAGAGAAAGGACGTGTACGAAGCAAGAAGATGTGCAAACGACAACATCCGGAGGGAAATCTGGGAGGTCGCAAGAAAGAAGACGATGACTGTATGGCAAGCAAGATGGGATGCCAGCGAAAAGGGGTGATGGACACACCGTCTCATACCAAAGTTAGAGGACTGGATTGACAGGAGACACGGGGAAATTAATTACTACCTCACACAACTTCTCACCGGACATGGATACTTTCGAGCTTACCTGTACCGATTTAAGCTAGAAGACTCTCCAAGCTGCCCAGTATATTTGGATGCAAACGAAGATGCAGAGCACGTCTTCTGTGACTGCTCGCGATACCGACAGGAGCGAGAAGAACTCAAGAGTTATCTCCAGATCAGAGTGACTCCCGAGTCTATTATGACGACGATGCTGACTTCAGAGGATGGATGGAGCGCTGTCAGTAATTATGCTGCGAGCATACTCAAAAAGGTCAGGAAAGACGAGGAAGGAAGAAGAGATGCGGCACGAAGCTGACGACCGGACGATGCGGTAAGAAGTAGACGGAAGAAGTAAAAGTACAGGAAGGGCTGCAAGATGCAAAAAATGACGACCTCATGCAACAAGAGTAGGCAGAAGCCATACGCTCCCCCGCGAAGGATTGCTTTGCGGCTGTACCGCGGGGATACTGAGCTAAGAAGATAAGAGGTGGAGTTTTAGTGGGTATACCTGGCGCTGGCCCGTGCCAGGGGAGTCCCACACGAGGGGAGTCCCGTACGGCTCCTATCAGTGCATTAAGCATTTCTCCAACTCTTCGGAAAAAACACACACACCCACACACAGACACACACAAAACATTCATACAGACACTCATTCACATGCCATTCTATCTTACACACACACACGCACACACACATACACGTGCACGCATATACACACACACACAAACACTCATACAGACACTCATTCACATACCATTCTATCTTACACATACATACATACATACACACACACCTACACACACTCATACAGACACTCATTCACATACCATTCTATCTTACACACACACACACGTGCACGCATACACACATACACACACAACACTCATACAGACACTCATTCACATACCATTCTATCTTACACACACACACACACATACACGTGCACGCATACACACACAAACACTCATACAGACACTCATTCACATACCATTCTATCTTACACACACACACACATACACGTGCACGCATACACACACACACACACACAAACACTCATATAGACACTCATTCACATACCATTCTATCTTACACATACACTCATTCATATTACATATATACGTATACATCCACCTAACACACTCACTCATTCTTATTACATTCATTCGCACACACTTCCATCTTACATGCATACACATGTCATTCATATTACATTCGCACACATTCTCTCTCGCTCTCTCGCTCTCTCACACACACCCACACATACATTAATCATTTTCTCTTACAATCATTTATTCGTGCTTTTTATTTAAAAATAACTCTGATTTATTCGAAACCATTTATTTATTTAATTTTTTATTTAATAAACATAATACAAAATTATATAAAGTAGGAAATTATTATAAAACTTAAAAAAACATTGTTTACAAAAGAATACATTAATAAAAAACTAATAATATATTAAATTAAACACTTATAATAATAATAATTAAACACCATAGATTGGTGTGTATTCTTTCCGGTCTTTTTAACTTTCTTATCCACGGAGCACGATACTCGGCGACTATACGCCCGCTAGCTTTCCTCTTCCTCCTCATGCTTCCTCTTTCTGAATTTTACCGCCGACGTTCTTGCCCTCTCAGATCGAGGACTGGAATATGAAATGGGGGCGGTAGCGGGAAGAGTAGCAGCCAAAATGCCAGCTCCGGTCCCAAAACTCATGAATTGGAGGTAATGGTGAAGGAGGTTTAATAAGGGCCAATGGTCCCCCGATTTTCTGCCGTGGAAATGGAGGTGACAGAGGAGGAAAGTATGGAAGCAGCTCCTCCTCCCTCAGCGCCGATGGTTGATAGATCTGTATTGATTCGTCCTGGAAGATACGAAGTTAATAGCAATAAAAAAAAGGTATGTTTTAAATTAATTATTAGATTAATTATTAAAACATAACTATACCTGCTCACCTTCCTCCTCCTCTTGGGTGATGAAGGCCTGGAAGCTTTTTTATTATTCCATTGAGTGGACTGTTGGATTCTGAAAAAAAAAAAAAAAAATATGGTTAAAATAATTTGAAACGTAAAGTTGAATTATGTAATATTATTTAAGTTTCCAAACTAAAATAATATTACGCAATTCAGATTATTACAAAACAATTATTGAAATTAGATTCAATAATTATTTTAGCAATAAATAATCTTTACCTTTTTTCTTTCAGAGTTGAGCAGGAAAACAGCGAAGGCGGAAGTGTAATAGATAGCGGCGGCGAACCTGGAGGTAGCGGAATGGATGCCGGCGACAGCGGGTATGATGGAAGCGGAGCCAACGGTGGCGGCGAACCTGGAGGCAGCGGAGGAGGTGGTGGCGGTGGCATGTAAAGCAATGTTGGTAAGCATGGTAGCGGTGGTGTTGGTATCATCTCCGTTTCCTATATGGTAAGTAATTTAATTAGTTAAATAATGTGTGTGTGTGTGTGTGTGTGTGTGTGTGTGTGTGTGTGTGTGTGTGTGTGTGTGTGTGTGTGTGTGTGTGTGTGTGTGTGTGTGTGTGTGTGTGTTTGAACTCTTCATATCTCCGAAACGAATCGACCTATTTTCGTCGGGTAAAGCTTATTCTCTTTGTCTCGCGGGAAAAGAAAGGTGCCCTGATGGATTTGAGTTTTTATTGATTTTCTTTTGTTTTATAACCAAAAAACGATTTTGAATTTTTATTTTTTTTTATTTTTTCATATCTTACAGTCATTATTACATAATATAATAAACTTTTCTTGAAAGGTATTTAAATTACCTATATTTTCCTTTTTTAAAATTTAAAATATCTTCACTCTGTCAATTGTTATTAAGGAAAACTTTTTTATATTTCATAAATTAATTTCTCAAAAAATAATTAATTTATCGACTTGAAGTAAATAACCAGTTATTACACTAATTGAAGACTATATGTGGTTAAAATTTCAAGAGATTATCTTCATTTGTTTTTTAGAAAAAATTATTTTAGAAAAAATTTGCGTTTTCGTTATCGCACGATAACTAAAGCAAAAATTATCCAATCGTCCTGAAAGGCTATAGCCGGATAAGCATGTTAAAATTGCCCCCAACGTAATCGACAAACTAACTTTACTGGTCGATAGAACATGTAAAAAGAACTTCTGCGCTAAATTTTTAGACCATAATACCTTTCCCATGACTAATTAACACCAAAAACGTGTTTTTTCGATTTTATTTTTTTTCGAGTGTCAATTAACTTTTAAAAATCTGCAAAAATTCAGAGGGATGTATATGTAGGTCCCAAATAACCATGAATTTTTTCAGATTATGCTAATTTAAATTGTGCTCTAAAAAAATTCCTAAAGATTTGTATTGATTTTTTAAATTGGTTCCCTATCAATGGCTAACTTCCAATACCATTATTTTTTTGTATTTTTTTCGCTCTTTCGATTTCCATTATAAAAACTGTGATAAAATGGGGTAGAACACCATCAAAAATCAGAAAAACCGTTATTTTCTTCATTTTTGGCATGTTCTTTTATCCAAGCGTCACAAATAACCCCAAAAATCGAATCGACGCATAAGAAAATCCTCTAGAATAAAGTAAAAATATAAAAATTGTCACAACCAACCTAATACCAACGAAAAAAAATCTATATTAATCGTGTAAAACCGTGTAAATAACGATTTAGCTTAAAAAATAACTTCATAAATCAATTTGGTGCATCAAATATCTCGTAAAATACAGAAAAAATATAAAACTTCTTATAACTTACCTTACACCACTGAAGAAACTCTATATTAGTCGTATGAAACGATAATAAGCGTGGTTTAGCCTAAAAGTAACTCCATAAATCAATTCAGTTCATAAAAAAATCTCTTAGAATATACTCGTAGTTAAAATATAAAAATTATGATAACCCAGCTATTTGCAATGAGACATCTTTATCTTATTTGTGTAAAGAGATAGATGCTATTATATAATCTCAACAATAACTATTAATGTTGTGCACACCTGGACTCCGCAAAAAAATGATACTTTACTCCTTAAGTGGATAAATTCTAATTCAAATGTCAGCCAAAAGTGGGATAACATCTGGATATAGGAATTAGTGAGCAGTAGATAAAAAAGATAGAAACAAATGAGCTATAATTATTAAGCATATACTTAAAAAGATGTTTTATAATAGAACACTATACGATAAGTAAGAACAATAGTTGTAATTTAAATAACTAGCGATCGAGCTGCGCTTCGCGCCGATATTAGTTTTGGACATATTATATTCAAAATCATTACATTTTGCATTTATAATAGAGTGGTATCAAACTTTAATTTTTGAGGTTAGATTTTCAAACAGAACGTCACGTTCTATCAATCGAGGTTTCTGTCGTCGCCTTCTTAAAATAAAACAAAAAAATTCAATTGATTGAATAAATAATTATTTGGTTTATTTAAACATACATGAATATTAAAAAAACTACAATAATATTATTGTTTCTAATCAGAAATATTAGAATATAATATTGTAATTTTATATTAAAAATCACATTAAAATTAATATTAGATTCATATGCTACGTTAGAAATTATCTCAAGAATTGAAGATATGTATTATATGTAATGTCATATGTTTGGAAAACAATAGAATTGGGCAATATCACACTAATTGCAAGAACTATTTCATTTTTATTTTTCCCGAATTTGCTCTATATTAAAACTATTCGGTAAAAGAAATGTTAAAAGTTCAATGTTTTTCAATTAATTAAGAATTATTTTTCAGCAACATTTATCTAAATGTAAAAAAAATCTAGTATTGTACCAATACTGATCCAATACTGATCCAATACACCATGTTTTTGTACATTTGTGATTGATTTATAAAAAATGTATGCCTTTCTTCATACTTAAAAGCCGAAACAATATTTTTTTAAAATTAATTGCATTTCTTAGAAATAAATGTTCTGAATAAAAGAACAACCAATGAATAACAACTATTTATATGAAACCATCGAAGTCCTCATTATATATTTTATTAAAAATTCTTCTATTTAAAAATGTAATTGAGACAATTTAATTTAATGATATATTTTTTCCTTTTCATATTGGAAAACAAAATAATTCATTTATTGCAAATGTTTACATATTTTATACACAACATTAAAAGGTTACCTAAAAAAACGGCCAAAAAAACCACTTGGGTTGCTAAATGTGATGTTTCTCGAGTTCAAATATTATTTTTATCTTTTTCTCAATCGGTAAGCGATTTTATAATTCAATTTATACATTTATTTTTGCTCCTTTTTAATTAATTTTTTAGTTACTTGCACCGTCAACAGATAAAGTTAGTATATTTATAGTGTTAGTGTATACACGTGTATATTACACGTGTACACGTGTATATTAAGTATAATATAGTAGAGACAGAAAAATCTATCATCTGACAATGCAAATATACTTATAGTTACAACTAAATAATTAATTATTAAATTGATAAATAAGTGAGAATCAAATTACAAAAATTAAAAATATTTAAAATAATTAAATTAAATTAATAAATTGAATTAGTAAATTAATAAATTAAATTATTAATTGCCAGCTGATATGAATTACTCGTACACTCATGTGAGCGTAAACTGTGGAAGTGCTGAATAAATATTCTATAAACATAAATATCAAATGTGCGCATTTGCATATAGATACAGACATACTTAATGTAATTTTGATTCTAATTAAGTATATTTATAGCACTCTAACCTCAAAATATGGCAACTATAATGCCAATTTTAGGCCCTCTTGCTGTAAAATGCTATATAAAACTGGTGTGTAAGTGATTATTGGCTCGTGCGACTTTTCACCATCGCTTCGCTCGGGTGCCGACATGCGGGTCAATTCTGCACATATTTCGTAATCTATATACTTTGAGTATCACTTGTTGACTATAAAATTACCAATTCTGTCTGTTACACTCAATTTCTTATTCGCTACATATACAGGGAGTACTAACGGTTTTTTATATACGAGTATTAACAGTATTGTAGAACTTTCTATATGCGCTGAATCGATTTATGGACTTACTTTTAGGCTAAATCACGCTTATCATCGCTTCATACGATTAATACAGATTTTCTTCGTTGGTATAAGAAGTTTTAAGAAGTTTTATATTTTTTTCTGTATTTTAGGAGATTTTTTGATGCACTAAATTGATTTATGGAGTTATTTCTTAGGCTAAATCGTTGTTTACATGGTTTTACACGATTAATATAGAATTTTTTTCGTTGGTATTAAGTTGGTTATGACGATTTTTATATTTTTACTTTATTCTAGAGGATTTTTTTATGTGCTGATTCGATTCTTGGGGTTATTTTTGACGCTTGGATAAAAGAACATGCCAAAAATGAAGAAAAAAACGGTTTTTTTTATTTTTGATGGTGTTCCACCCCATTTTATCACAGTTTTTATAATGGAAATCGAAAGAGCGAAAAAGAATACAAAAAAATAATGGTATTGGAAGTTAGCCATTGATAGGAAACCAATTTAAAAAATCAATACAAATCTTTAGGAATTTTTTTAGAGCACAATTTAAATTAGCATAATCTGAAAAAATTTATGGTTATTTGGGACGTACATATACATCTCTCTGAATTTTTTCAGATTTTTAAAAGTTAACTGACGCTCGGAAAAAAATAAAATCGAAAAAACACGTTTTTGGTGTTAATTAGTCATGGGAAAGATATTATGGTCTAAAAATTTAGCGCAGAAGTTCTTTTTACATGTTCTATCGACCAGTAAAGTTAGTTTGTCGATTACGTTGGGGGCAATTTTAACATGCTTATCCGGCTATAGCCTTTGGCACAGATGTAGCTTTTATATACCTTCAGATCGAGTTCGTTGCCCAAAAAAATCGGTCCATTACGAAAAAAGATATTTGAGGTAAAAAATTTTTTTTTTAATTTTCGAATCGCGTTTTCTCAAAAAATACTTGATTTATCGACTTAAAATTTTAACCACTTATTAAATTTATAGAAGACTATATTTGTTTAAAATTTCAGGAGATTATCTTCCTTTGTTTTTTAGAAAAGAATTATTTTAGAAAAAATTTGCGTTTTCGTTGTCGCACGATAACTAGAGCAAAAATTACCCAATCGTCCTGAAATTTGGCACAGATGTAGCTTTTATATATCTTCAGATTAAGTATCGTTGCCCAAAAAAATCGGTTCATTACGAAAAAAGATATAACGCACAGTTTAAGCTGAATCCGGACCCATGACCCTCTCTTAGTCTAACCGTACAAGATAAAGTATTAAATTTTAAATATTAGAAGTAAAAATTAATTAATGGGATCGATAAATTAAGTTTGAGGAAGCTACGTGCCAATGAATTGGCAGCGGTTTTTTATATGTTGTTCTTCTTGTTTCTCATACTTTTATCTGCACTAGCCACAAAACTATTCAATAATTATTTAATATTCTGATGTTTGAGAACTGAAAACTTAATGCACATCCGAATTGTCCTCTTTATGCCTGGTTGTCTTCATGAATAATCTTCAGTTTATAGTTCTTTGTCCAATGTGCATTCTGAATGTACCGTCTCCTGAAATAAAAAATGCAGCTGAGATCGCAACTGCACTTGGTGATTGCTTTTTTTTTACTAGCTCTAGTTCTTCTTGATTCTAATATTTTCTTCTTCACTAGCCGCAAAACTATTTTATAATTATTTAATAATCTGAAGATTGAGAACTATAAACTTAATGCACATTCTTATTGTCCTCTTCATGTCTGACTGTCCGAATGAGTAATCTTCAATTTATACGTCTTTTGTCAATGCATATTCACATTCTGAATGTACCGTCTTCTCTGAAATAAGAAAATGCACAAACTATCTATTCGAAAAAAAACAGATTTATCGAACAATATTTTGAGTATTTGAATGATTATCCAAATACACAAAATAATTTAAATAATAGCATAGGTTACTTATCTGATATTTTCTCCATCGTTTCAAGACGTGTTTCTGCATATTTTTCATAATATTAACATCACTTTACTCGTTCACTATAATTTCTTTAAATTGGAGTAATCGAACTTAACCTGCAACTCAACTTGCCCCAGCGGCCAGACGTCGCGGCCGCTGCGGCGGCTGCTGTGGCAGCGAGTTTCGTGGCTTCGCCGCTGTTTGCCACAGCGCGCTTCCGTCGTTCGATAGCTTGTGGCACTTTTGCACAATCATTTGCCCAACACTGTGGCTCTCCCTGCGGTGAGACGGCACCTCAGCTAACTTTACCTGGGCGGTGCCATACAACGCCACAGGGTTAAACCTGAGCGGCTTTTACTTACTCCCATTGCCGATGTTCTCTGCTGGAAACCTCCGCACGGCTAGCTGCAGCTGTGAAATGAAGAGGGCGGTATTCGGGAATGGGAGACGGTCTCTTGCGAAATAAGGCGCGAAGCTAAGTCCGATTATATGAAATTAAAATGGTTTATTAGATCTAAGCTTGATTAGCGCGCAGAGTGGACATTAAAATAACAGACTAATCGCGAACAGGCCCAGACTTGACGGACAAAGCCGGTTGCTTACACAGCCGGCATAACCTCCCTTTGAGGTTCGCTTGCACGCATGCGGCTGCTTGCCACTGTGGCCAGCCTTCGCCGCGAAACTCTCTCCTTGATTCCCTCTCTCACTCTCGCACGCGTTACTGCTGTGCTACCGCGTGCTCTGGGGTTGCCCGTCGGCTGGCTCATTCTTGAACTCAAGTTAAGATTAGATTTTAAGTGTCAACCAGGAGGAAATATTTGTGCTCATCATCAGTGTAAATATCTCAAATATTATACACTGCAACAAAAGAAATGTTGTACTCCATTTGTAAAGCATAAAGTTCGAACTGGTAATTTGAAAACAGTCACGCTAAAAAATAGTTTATTATACGAACAATTGAGTGGAATTACTATAGTTCGTGGAAAAAAATTATGTCCCCAATGCTATACAATATTTACACAAAAAATAAATTCATTACATAATATATGGTAACAAAAATAATACAATTTTGAATGCGACATCAGTATTAACTGAAAATACACCTGAAAATGATAACGGCGAAAGTACTTCCACGGAATCATCTACTCCATCTTCGAGTTCAGATTTTCAAACCAATAGTCAGGGAGGAAAGGTAAAACTCAACGATTTGAAAAGAATATTAGATAATTTTGATTTTATCGCCTCCGAAACGTCAAAAATTAAATGATGACCGAATGAATAATCTAGCTATTAATTTAGTTCAAAAAGTTCAAGAAAAAATTATAACTAAAATTGAAGGAGTTTATAATATTAATTTAGAAATACCTAGTCTCACAAAACAAGCGAAAGATTACTCAGATTATACAGAAATTATAACCAACATAAAATCAAGGTTCAATGCAGCAAATAATGTAGATGAGAAAATCCGTTTATATCTTTACTACCGAAAAAATTGACCTTTAGTGAAGTTTCTGAATTATTCAAATGTTCTCGATATATGTTTAATAAGGCAAGAACATTTAGATTACATTAGACGCACTGGTAATGTTATACATTTTATTAAATTTGTTCATATTAAAAATAATTATTATGTATTATATTATACAGTATCTTATTTTTAGAAGTTATTCAGAAATATAAAAAAAGATATATTCACACACCTGAAATAAAAAAAACAATACAAGATTATTACAGAGATGATTATAATAGCAGAATATGTGCTGGTGTTAAGGAGTGCCTGAGTGTTAGAAATTCTGAAACCTTGAATAAAGAAAAAGTTCAAAAAAGACTGCTTCTTTATAATATTAAAGATCTATACATCAAGTGAAAGGAAGAAACTAGACTACCATCTGTAATACCATCTTTTTCAGTCTTCGCAAGTTTGCGACCAACTGAATGCATCTCAGCCGGTGATCCAGGTAGTCACAACATCTGTGTATGCACTCAGCATCAGAATATAAAACTCAAATTAGGAAGCTTAAAAGAAAGTGTATCGTACAGAGACATCCTAGAATAATGCGTATGTTCAATTGATAATGAAGGTTGTATGATGCATATCTGTGCACAATGTCCCGGAGAAAGTGCTATTTTAAATTACCTGAAAGAAAAACAAGATGTAAATAATAAAAATGAAATCACATATAAAAATTGGAGTAAAATAAATGATTCATCTGCAAATTCTATGAATAAGATAATGCTTCAAAGTTTTACAGAAAAAACATCATTTTTTATAGAGACATTATCAAAAGAAATTTGAAAGTTGACAGAGCATCATTTTGTGTCAGAGAAACAAAAAGAATATCTTCGCAAGGTTAAGCAAGATTTAACACCAGATACCTGTATTATTCTGATGGATTTTGCTGAGAATTAATCATTTATAGCACAAGATTCTGTACAAGCTTTCTATTTCAATAACACACAAGCAACCTTGCACCCATTTGCTGTATACTATAAGTCTGTCGACCAATCAGATTTAAAATGTCTGAGCTATTGTGTTGTCAGTGACACATTGCAGCACAATGCCATTGTCATTAACACATTCCAAGAACCAATAATTCAAAAAATCAAGGAACAATTTCCATGGATCAAAAATATTATCTACTTCTCCGATGGAGCACCCACTCAGTACAAAAATAAGTGAGTATAAACCATTGGATGAAACTGAAATTCCATATTATTCAAAATGCTGAATTGTAGATATTGAATAAAATAATCACATTTTCATTTTAAGTTTCTAAAAAATATATCTTGATTTATGCACACTGAAAATAATTAGAAAAATAATTATGTATTTTAATTGCAGGAACAATTTCATTAATATTTGTTTCCATGAATCTGATTTTGGAATGAAAATAAAATCCTACAATTTCTTCGCAACGAGCCATGATAAAAGTACATGTGATGGTATAGGTGCTGTGGTAAAAAGAACCGTGAGGAGAGCGTCACTTCAAAAACCAGCAGAAGAACAAATTTTGACTCCCTTATCAATGTTCCATTATTTGAACGAGAATGTCAGATCCATGGGGTAATATGAATTTCAACTTACCTATTGCCTAATTTATTAAATTACATATTCTGAAACTATAAGATATAATTAATAATTATTATAATTATAAAGTTAATTATTGTTATTCTTAATATCATGTTTATGTATATTACCTGTAAATTAATTTAGTTGATTTTCGAATTTGATTTTCGTTTTTAAAGGCTTTATATTTCATTTATCAATTGTGTTCTATTATGCATACTATTATGAATTAATCATTAGAAAAACTAATGTTAAATCTCCATTTCAAAGCACTTACATTATTCATTCATGAGTTTACAAAAATATAATCATCTTTATATAGCTTATATGTACACCAATTTCTCATAACCTCTCCAGCAGTCTGATAAAAGTAAAAAACATTACAAAGCAACAATTTCCTTATTGAGGCATAACAATTAAAGGCTATATACTTATCTGAATTTTTAATACATTATTAACTAAGATTAATTATTAATAGTGTATTTTATTATAGTTGTCCTTGAAAAAATGATGTTCTTCTTACTAATCTTACTTAACAAACTGTGAATCTATGTGTATATACAATGTAACTATACACAATAACACATATAGTATATATACCGATGTTGAATTACGGTCACGTAAGGTTAGGTTCAGGAAAACCTTTTTTAAATTTGAATGTTTTTCAATATGACCTATCTATTAGTTCTGCCATTCTGTTTTTTGCAGAAATTAAGTTTAGAGAAATTCTTGTATAATAGTCATATATATGTAGGCCCCCACCGATAGGTGGCGGCACTTGATAGTGCTGTAGTCGCTGTGCTGTAGAGAGAGAGAGAGAGCAGCCATGCTGCGAGCGAGCGCCGCCGACGTCGCCGCTCAGTTCCGCTCCGACTACTGTTCCAGTCGGACCACGCCAGAGAGAGAGAGAGAGAGAGAGTAAAGACTTCAGTAGGAAGTAGTGTCTATATCATTCACCTCACCTTACCACTTCCTACATTGGTGACCCGGACTTGGAGCTTCGCCTGCGCGACCTTCAGTGTGCCTCTCTGGCTGCGGCAGAGCGACGCGTCGTAACAAGCTCGCTCTCACAGCATCGGGCAGCAACAAGTCCGCTCGTGCCCGACTTGCTCTCTGTGTGCGTGCAGGCACGCCGGCGCACACAGATTTTCTCTTCAGTTCTCCACGTTTTCTCTCGAGAAACGTGGGGACTGCGCAAAAGGCCACAATCTTTTGCCACACTTCCCGTATGCGTGCAGGCACGCCGCACACTGGGGCCGAAAGGTTCAAAACCACCTAGAGGTCATAATTCTCAACCGAATTTGAAAATCCAAAAACAGGAACTCTTGTGACAAAATACCAAAGACCGCCACGAAGCCTAATTTTGAAAATATGAAACTATAAACCTAATTTATAACCTATAACCCCAAAATTTACACTTGTAATTCCCAAAAATGCTATAAAACTTCAATTTATAAGTCCTTGACACATGCTCTCTTAACCTTGATTCATAAAATTGGTCTACAGATTAAGTCTTGGGCCATTCTGTCAGAAATAGTGTATATTTTTAGGATATACATTGTATGTGTTTGAAATAACATTTTTCTCTTTTTTATAGCTGATTTTGGCCTCAGAAGCCACTAGGTGTAAGATCCCCTTAAGACTTATGAGGTTAGGGCTTATAGGTTTAGAGTTTATGAGTGCATGGTTTACTGGATCAAAGGTCAAGAGTTCACGAGTAAAGGACTTACAAATTAAAGGTTTATCGTATTTTTGGGATTTGCAGGTCAAAAATTGAATTGATTGGTTGATGTGATAGGATTATATGACTCCTTAGATTTATAGGTTAATTTTTTGGAAAATCAGGCTTCGTAGGGCTCTTCAATATTTGATAACGAATGTTCCTAAGTAAAAATTTTGAGATTCCGTTGAGAATTGTGACCTCTAGGTAGTTTTGAACCAAAAAATCCGTATGGCCCCAGTGTGCGCCGGCGCATACCGGGAAATTCGACCATTGTCGAACTACGTTGTGTGCGTGCAGGTACGCCGGCGCACACAGACATTCTCTGAACGATGTAAGCCATCATCAAAATCACTTCTCCTTACTAACTCAACGGGGGGCAGCGAGGACTCTTGCGTGAAGCCACCGTCACCGGCGCCTTTTCATCGCATCGCTGCTGCATTCAACGTCACTTCAACTAGCAGCAAAGCAGACCTCCGGGTGCGGCTTTGCGTGAAGCCACCGTCACCGGCGCCTTTTACCGCACCCGTGGAGCAACGAAGCTGCCCAGCAACAATTGACACATCGCTTTCGATATAAGCAACGACTTCATTTATGGCACACAACGTCACCGAAGACGAAGCCAAATTCAACTTTGTAGGCAGATATCTCACCCAAGACATTCACCGTGAGTTGCAATTTAAACTCAACACGCTTGTTAGAGGTCATAAGTACGATTTTCTCAAAAAGATCCTAACAGAGAGATATTCAGAAACTCCAGAACAACAACTGGACAAACTCTGCAAGAACATAGAAATGGGCACCAAACGACCTTCGGATTTTCTAGCCGAAATGCTGAGCCTAGCGCAAGGACGCGTACCCAGAGACACCGTCATCTCTCTATGGCGAACTCGTCTCCCAGCGCAAGTTCAAGTCATGGTCATGAACTACAAAGAAGAATCAGAGCTCCTCAAAAGTGCGGACATGGCTCATGATGTCCTTCAACAGTCGCACAACATCAACGCTCTGAACACACACAGCCTAGCGCCTCCCTCGATGGAGGAAGGTTTTGCCCAAATCATAGCGGCCATTCGCGAGTTACGCGACCACCGTGGACAAAATCAACGCTCACGCTCCAAGTCCAGAAACAAGCGCAACTCCTCACCCGCTAGATCGCCGTCTGGCTCACGCGACATCAAAAAAGGCTTTTGCCGATTCCACAAGTTCGGCACAGAGGCACGCAACTGTCGCCTCCCGTGCAATTGGAAACGTGGACCCGGTCAGGAGTATAGAATCCTGAATCCTGACGCTCCGGCCAGTCAGGGAAACTAGAGCAACCTGCTGTCGCGGAGACTGACAGCCGGACAGGCATTACTGCACGTCTCCACGTTAAAGATAAACTCTCCGGTGAAGTTTTCTTAATCGACACGGGTGCCGACATCTCTGTCATCCCAAAACCTAAAGGCCGGCGAGGAGGCCCAGCTGAAGTAAAACTATACGCCGTTAACGGATCCACGATAGACGTCTTCGGCGTCGCACGCCTTCAGATAGACATAGGCCTACCTTACAGGCTCACTTGGAATTTTACCGTAGCGGACGTTCCTCATTCCATAATCGGAGCCGACCTGCTCACGCACTATCACCTCTTACCTGATCTCAGACTCAAGAGACTAATAGAGGGCAACCAGTGCACACATGCACCTGCGTTCGTCAAAGCAGTGCAACCATTCCAGATCTCGTTTCTGGCTCCGCAACACCCATACGCCTCTATCATCAACAAATATCCCAACGTTTTTGGACCAGCTCAATTTCGAGCTGTCAAAAAACGGGAAGTATTTCACCATATACTGACGACAGGACCACCAGTCTCGCAGAGCGCTCGACGCCTCTCACCCGCTAAACTGAAGGCAGCAAAAGCCGAATTCGGCAAATGGTGCGAGCTGGGCATCTGTCATCCCTCAAGCAGTCCTTGGGCCAGTCCATTACATATGGAACCAAAAAAGAATGGCAAATGGCGGCCATGCGGTGACTACCGCAAGCTCAACACCGTCACAGTTCCGGACCGCTACCCAATTCCGCACATGCACGACTGAATGACCTTGCTACACGGCAAGAACATCTTTTCAGCCTTGGATCTTCGCCAAGCCTATCACTAGATACCGGTAGCTCCGGAAGATGTGCCCAAGACGGCTGTTATTACACCTTTTGGACTTTACGAATTTCCACTCATGACATTCGGATTTCGTAATGCCTCGCAGACTTTCCAGCGCTACATCAATTCGGCGTTGGGCGACCTAGACTTCGTGTTCGTCTACTTAGACGACATTCTGATCGCCTCCTCTTCAGAAGGAAGTTCAGATTATGAACTGCAAGTCAACGTAGAAAAATGCAAGTTCGGCGTCACAGAACTGGTCTTCCTGGGTCATCTCATCACTCCAAATGGCTTCAAGCCCAACCCAGAGAAGGTCAAAGTGATTCAAGAATGCACCTTACCACAGACCATCCAAGAATTGCGCAGATTCCTAGGTCTTGTGAACAGTTACAGGCGCCTGCTAGCTAATGCAGCCGACACGCAGCGTCCTCTCAACGAATTCTTGAAAGGTGCTAAGAAAAAGGACAAGCGTCCAGTCCCCTGGACTGACGAAGCCAAATCTGCATTTCAGAAATGCAAAGATGACGTTGCCCATCTCGCGCTCTTCGCCTTCCCAAGCGAAAACGCAGATTTACGTCTCAAAACAGACGCCTCAGACACTAAAATGGGAGCAGCCCTCGAGCAACGCTCAGGCGACCTGTGGGAACCCTTAGGATTCTTTTCGCAGCTCTTTACACCTGCGCAAAAGAAATATTCCACCTACGATAGGGAGCTCACAGCCATTTACGAGGCGATTCGTCACTTTCACTACTACCTTGAAGGCGCAGAATTCAAGATCTACACGGACCACAAACCGTTAGTCTATGCTTTGCAGCAAAATTCGGACAAGATGCCAGCCATTCGCTCACGCAGGTTATCCTACATCGCCCAGTTCAACACGGAGATTTGCTACATCCCAGGCGAAGAGAATGATGTTGCGGATACCTTATCCAGAATCAACACTTTCACCTCTCCCACACTCTTCGACTGGAGCGATTCCGAACTTCTAACTGACCCTCAAGTCAGAAAAGTCCTCGCAAACATAGACGCCTTCAGACTTCCAACGTTCTTTGATCCAGTACAGCTCTGTCGGGAGCAAATGGACGACGAACAACTCAAGGAAATTCTAAGCACTGCGGATCACCCTCTTAAGCTTCGCAAGCTCACATGGAGCCCTGATCACACGCCGTTCTACTGTGATTTCTACGAAGATTCCATTCGGCTGTACGTACCCGAAAAACTACGGAGAACAGTCCTCGACAGTTTTCACTCACTGTTACACCCTGGAGCGAAGGTTACAACTCGCCTCATACACCAACAATATGTTTGGCCGAACATGAGCCGCGGCATCGCCTCTTGGTGCAAAACGTGTGTGGCTTGTCAACAATCTAAAGTTACAAGACACAACAAATTCTTGCCCAAGCACTTCGTCACTCCGGTTGCCAGATTCGATCACCTACACTTGGATCTCGTTGAACCTTTTGCCAACAGCCAAGGTTTCAGTCACGTCCTCACCATCATCGATCGTTACTCGAGATGGCCTGAGGCCATTCCAATTGCAGACACGACAGCACCCACGGTAGCACGTGCATTTTACAACAACTGGATTTGCCGCTACGGCGCACCAACCACGATCACCATGGATCAGGGTGCTCAGATCGAATCCAGACTATTTTCGGAACTCTTATCGGTTCTAGGCATCAGCAGAGTCAGAACCACCTCCTACCACCCTGCATCCAACGGCATGGTGGAACGCCTACACAGGGATATCAAAACAGCCCTCACATGTCACGGCAACATTCAGCAGTGGGTCGCTCTACTACCTACAGTCATGCTAGGATTGCGCACGCGCATCCGCCTGGACACAGATGCTAGCCCAGCCGACCTGGTATTCGGCAAACCTATGCGAATCTCTGGTGACTTCTCGCCCTTTACAGCGGAGGAACCGGACGTTCGCTCGTTTCATAACGAATTTCGCGAGTTCATGTGACAGCTGAAGCCTGTCCCAGTTAGTCACAAGACCGCAACCAAACCTTTTCTTCACCAAGGCCTAGACACATGCATACACGTCTGGCTGCAAGAAAAGCCAATCAGACCTGCCTTCACACGGCCGTACACTGGCCCACACAAAGTGATTTCTCGCAACAAGGAGAATCACACCTTCAACGTCGAAGTCAACGGCAGAACCAAGACGGTAAGCATCGAACGGTTAAAGTCTGCATTCACCCTGCAAGAGGACCCTGATGGCTCCCAGGACGATGCTCCTGAACCAATCACCACTCCCTTTTCAATCACAGTGCAGGACACGCCGAAGCCTTCGGGCATTCTCAAGCCCTCACAGCACCCGACACCAACCGTTTCACCTAGACCTCTCACCCCTCCCACCGACGGACATACAACTCAACCTGTCCCTTCCACTCAACCTCCTTTACCCCAACCGAAGTGCGTAAAGTTCGTCCCTAACATTCTCAAACGGGACAGGAAAAATCAAGTCGACGCATTTTGCATTTAAAATTGCTCATTTCGCGAGGGGGTGCAGAGACCAAACACACGTTAGTTTAGTTATCGCGCTACGCGACCTGATGTAAATACGTTCGTTCTTAAATTTAGATCTTAAGCTACGTTTATTTCAAAACACACGTAATCTCGCTACCAAGCGCATATATTTTGTAACTCTCTGCGTGCTGACTGTACTCTTATTTTGTGTTACCTGTATTCAATTTCGTAATCTCTCTCACAAGTCAATCGCCACTCTCGCAAGTACCTGTGATAAAAAATAAGGATACTCATTATTTTTTTCTCCTTTCGGGGGGGAGTACTGTAGGCCCCCACCGATAGGTGGCGGCACTTGATAGTGCTGTAGAGAGAGAGAGCAGCCATGATGCGAGCGAGCGCCGCCGACGTCGCCGCTCAGTTCCACTCCGACCACTGTTCCAGTCGGACCACGCCAGAGAGAGAGAGAATAAAGACTTCAGTAGGAAGTAGTGTCTATATCATTCACCTCACCTCACCACTTCCTATACTTATACCTATTGTAACGTGGAAAATCGCCACTTGTAACGCTCTGCTGGGGATCAGGGCAGAGGTTCGTGGGTAATCACTAAATCACAACTACGACTAAGTAAAATCACTAAGTACTTTATTGCGCACTAAACTACGTTAATTACACATCAACTATTTAAGGGACAGTACAATGGTATGGGCGCCAGGTGCACGCGTCACTTGCACCGAGAACGTTCTTCGCCGGCTAGCTTCAGCCGAAAGCAGAGAATCCTAATCTACGACTACAAATACAGCACGAGCTGCAGCTGGCGCGAATTCGGAGTCTCGTGGCTCCCGCTTCGGACGCGCACACACACGTACTGGGAAACCGGGGACGGGAATATACAAAGGGGCCAACCTTGGCCAGGACGCTGCTGCAGAGGCTTCCTCTTGGTCTCTCGCACTCTCTCTCTCTCTCGCTCTCCCTCGGGCGCTGCCTCTCCGGTCGGTGGTGAAGGTCGGCAGGGCGCACTGGCAGGCATACACACGTCGGCAGCGAACACGATCGCGAGCACGCGGCACGGCGGTAGGCGACAGAATGAATATGCCGGCCGGTGTGCTCACGCTGCTCCGCTCCGCTCCCTGGTTCCTCCATCGGCCGCCTTCTTCACTGCGGCGCGTGCGAGCGGTCCGTATACGGACGATGCTCGCTCGCGCCGTCCGGCGGATGGCCGATACAGCGCTGAGCCACTGCGCCTCTCTCTCTCGCTCCTCCTCTCTCTCTCTCTCCCGGCTGGCGTCGGCTGCTGCTGTCAGCCGCATGGGAGAACGAGCTCACTCATGCTCCAGCTACAGCTTGTCGTCGCTGTAGCTGCTGATGGTTCCTCCGTCTCCTGGCTTGCTGGATACGGGAGGGGAGGGACTAGTGCGCGGAGAAGGCATCGGGGAGGGACGGGCGCGCGCATGTGTGTGCGTACGACGTCGCGTGCCGAGACGTCGCTCGCCGCAACTGCCGTACAGTTTCTGTTTCGCGCGTTCCTTACGTAACTGATGATTTTCCACGTTACAACTTCCACCTCCTAAACTCGAAGTAGTCCGTAGACTATCTTCGCACGTTTACTACGGCTCTAAACTACTAGATCATTTTACAGCTCCTCCGCTCTGGCTAACTTACTTTAAGCTAATCGGCCTTAGCTACAGCGGTGTGAGTGTAAATGTTCGTGTCTTTTAGCTTCTTCTTCTGCAGCTTGGCTTAAGTGTGAATCTGTGTGAGTGTAACCGGTGAGTGTGTGACCTAATCTATGCGACCTGGCGCCAATAATGCTTTACAATTTCTCCATTCGCAGTTACCGCACGCGACCGCGACTTCCACACCGCACTCTGACATTTTCCACTCACTCATTACTTTAAACAAAATGAAATAAAAAAAATGCTGCAACAGCATCTTCCCTGGCCGATCCTTTGGACTACTGCTCTTTTTAGAGCTACGTTCTGGCAACCTAAAATAACATGCTGACTCGATCGCGAATAAACCAATTTAGCCAACGATTCACGAATTTCTCTCTCTGAGTTATTTTATTTTATTGCGACTTGCTTAAGGCTTGCTGGTGCGAGAACGTTCTCTCTTACTTAGGAAATCAAATGGAAGGGAACAGGTAAGATAAAGAAAAACTCAGCCGTAGGGTAAAGAGGCTGCTTTAAGGCCATGTGATACTAAACAAAAATCGTGTTGGGTTCAGTCGATAATGTAAGGAGAGCCAACTACTGTATATTAAACAGTAGAGCAAATATACCTTTTATCATGTAATGTAATTCGCTTACTGATAGTAATTTCGTAGTACATAATAGTACTACATAAAGCGATAATGGGACATTTATTCGTATCATTAGATACACCTTTTTTACAACATGCATTCTGAAATTTCTTATTTCCAATATATCATGCGTTATTATTAATTTTCTTATTTCGTATAAATAAAAATCATGCACTATTTATTTCTTATTTTTGTTTCATGCATTATTTATTATGTAATGTAAATCGCTTATTGATAGTATTTTCGTAGTACAGAATAGTACTGAATTAAGCGATAATGGCACATTTATAAGCATTATTAGATACAACTTTTTTACAACATGCATTCTGAAATTTCTTATTTCTAATATATCATGCATTATTAATTTTCTTATTTCTTATTATTGTGTCATACATTATTTATCATATAAAGTAATTCGCTTACTTATAGTAATTTCATTGGTTCAGAATAGTACTGAGTAAAGCGATAATGGCACATTTATAAGTATCATTAGATACAACTTTTTTCCAACATACATTTTGAGATTTCTTATTTCAAATATATCACGCATTCTTAATTTTCTTATTTCGTATAAATAAAAATCATGCACTATTAATTTCTTATTTTTGTTTCATACATTATTTATTATGTAATGTAATTCGCTTACTGATAGTAATTTCGTAGTACAGTACAATAGTACTAAATAAAGCGATAATGGTACATTTATTAGTATTATGCAAAATTAGATAACACATGCAAAACGGTCTTTGGTAATAAATTCATAAAGAAATTATCAATTACTGCAGTACTTTACGATACATGCAATATCATGAGCATAATATTTGATTGTTAATCGATATGGAAATCGATTCCTGCGGTATTAAGTAAAACCATGCAAAATTAATTACAAATTTACATTTAAAATAACATGCACATTTACTTATAAAAAATATTTTATTGGTAATCAATAAAGAAGTGATCTATTGCTGCAGATTAAATAATATCATACTAAATTATGATAATTATTAATTGATAAAGAAATTATTAATTACTGCAGTGGTTTACGATAACATGCAATATCATAAACATAATATTTGATTACAGATCGATAAAAGGAAATCGATTCCTTCACTATTAAATTAAATCATGCAAAATTATAATTTGATTGCATTTGATTGCAGATTTAGAAAGAATAGTTACATATAAAATAACATACACATTTAGTTATACAAAATTTTTTATTGCAAATCAATAAAGGAATGATCTATTACTGAATTAAACAATATTCAAAATTATGATAATTATTAATTGATGAAGAAATCATCAATTACTGTTGTATTAAATAAAATCACGCAATATGGCAACACATGTATTTCATTGCAGATTGAAAGTAAAACAATACTGTAACATCAACTTTGATGTTACAATAGTAAAAGTAGAGATTCGACCTATGACCAGCATACTGTAGCCGAACAGAGAAGCCTATAACCAGAGAGAAACCTAGATCAAAGAGTAGGCTCTAGGTAGCCTATAAACACCCCTTTAAACACAGTACTTACGTATATTTTTTCTACACATATACAAGAGAGTATGCGAACTCTCTACATCGATAAACGAAGAAGACCTCGAACAACAGCAACAACATGTATCTTGTAGGAGGCTTAGCTGTCGTAGCATCCCAATGATTCCTCTTTCGCCTCTCTGCATCATGCTGATGGTATCTCTCTCTCACATTTGGATTATATCGTACCTGAAACACACATCTAAAACAATTACTATAGGATATAAATTACTTACTGTATGGATTTTCGAATATAACTTTGTTTAAGTCCTTGGAACGATAGCCACTGCTTTTATAATCACCCTTCAAACGCATATGGAGATGGTGTCGCTCGAGCAGATCACCATACTGGATGGAACCTCTCACCTGTAAGAAGAACACTAATTTAAATAGCAGTAAGACCACACAAACATTGAAATGGTACTAACCTGCTGAAAGACATTGCAATAACTTGAAGTGGAGAGTTATGTATATCCAACACCTGTTGACTTGCTCATGGAGTATTTTGAGGCAGCATCTACAGCAGCTAGAGCAACCCGCTAGATTGCCTACATCTACAGCAATTATCTGGCATCACTGAAAAAAGCACTAATTATCAGATACATACATATTGTATGCATAAGTGTGACCACACACAGACCTAACCTACAACCACAACAAAGCAAAATTACCTCCATGAGTGACAGTCCTATGCGAGCAGCCTTGGCGAGAAGTGCGACACCACCGTCGAAGATGACGTCGAGAATAGCAGCGGACAGTCTTCTCGAGAGGAGAGAAGTAGAATTACGTTGAAGCGCGTGGTCATCTACATCAGCTCTTCGCTTTAAGCAGAACAAAGTATATTAATAATTTGTCAAGTATAAGGAATGAGGAGAGCAGTATAGAACTGCTAGGGTTAGGGAAGAAGGCAGGCGAAAATTTGGAGGTTAGGTTCGGTTATACAACAGATAGTACAGAATAAAGTCCCAGTCAGAAGTGAAGTACTTACCCTTATCATTCGCGGGAGCGTGGGCTTAATTCAACTGCATCATGGCCGTCGCTTCTCCGTCCTGTTCGCGTCAGTAATGTCCTTGGCGAGTGATAGCTGCACCAGCTTCCCTTGAGTGAAGTAGAATAATGTGAATGCGCGTGATAATCTACAGCAGCTATTCGCTTTAGGCAGACCAAAATGTATTAATAATATGTCAAGCATTAGGAATGAGGAGAGCAGTATTGAACTGCTACGGTTAGGGAAGAAGGTAGATGAAAATTTGGAGGTTAGGTGCGGTTATACTACAGAGACAACGGAATAAAGTCTTAGTCCGAAGTAAAGTACTTACTCGAATCAGTCGTAGGAGCGTAGACTTGAGTCAACTGCATCTTCGCCGTAGCATTCATGGCCTCGGTGATGTACTTTTTTTCAACTATGAGCATCCGCGTTGTGTGTATGTGTCTTCAGCGCCCATTAGTGTTCTCGCCCAGCCGCGGCGAGCCGGCGTCGACGTGTCCGATCGTGTTGTTGTCGCTCCTTACTAGGTAAAAACGCAGTGTTGTCAAATCTCGCCTGCGCAGTGCGGCGACGAAACTGCAAGACCGACGGCCTAAGTGAGCCTCGGCGGCGCTCGGGCCGCTCGAAAGAATTTAAAGACATAAATTCACAGAGTCTGTCCGTGGCCAGCTACTCTACGGGTGGCCGAGCTCGTTCGAGCGTCGGGCGGCTTCGACCACCCGTAGAGTCGCACATGTGTAAATTCAGCTATACCACGACAGAAAATATAAGTATTCCGGTATGGAATGGTTTCTAAACCTCATGTGTGACTATTTATTGTAATATTAATTGAAAGACATAAATTGAGAGAGCCTGTCCGTGGCCAGCTACTCTACGGGTGGCCGAGCTCGTTTGAGCGTCGGGCGGCTTCGACCACCCGTAGAATCGCACATGTGTAAATTTCTGGTAGAATAAGGTCCTTTTCCAGATGACTTCTAAGACACAGGGCAAATATAAGTCTCGCGATTAATTGAATTTTCAATCTTAAGACTCTGCTTCCAAAAGAAAACGATATTTTTTAATTCTTGTTAGTTTTTTCAATAGTTATATGAGTAAATAAATTATTTACAATCTTTTAAATAGGCTGCTATAGAAGCAGACTATTGCTAGCAATGTTTTACTCAAGATGTACTTTGAAATGTCCCACGATTCTCGACCTTGTTTATTGCCACTAGCCTACGGGAACGGAGTTCGTTCTGTCCTCGCGCGCGCTCCGTTCCCGTAGAGTCAAGCGCGCGATTCTAAACTTCAATGACACAGAGAAATGCGGTATAACATTTCTAGGGACGCTGAAAATATATTTTCTTTTGCACTTGACATGCGCGTACCATAATTATAAAGAATAGCGAAACATGTTATAATTTAGCGGAACATAACCTCAATTAACTTTTGAACATTTTTAGTTGAAGAAAACTCCAAAATTTCTGGTAGAATATAGTCTTTTTTCAGATGACTTCTAGGGCACAGGACAAATATAAGTCTCGCGATTATTTGAATTTTCAATCCAACTTCGGCTAAATCTGAAAATGGCAAAAATCTTTGGTTCGCTATGAACGTTCAAAATTTCAAGCACCTCATCAAATACACTTACGTGATGCTTTTAATCGGCGTCGTTGGCAGCCATCGAAGATGAAGACAGGCAAGTATCGTTTCAAGCACTCACTACTCACTAGTCAACATGGTCCCTCTTCCCACTAGCTCTCAGTTGTGTCATTGGAGACACTATTGATCTTCTTGAAATCTTAGTGACTTTCTGTTCCAGTTTCACAAGAAATTAAAATTACAAAATTTTTAATATACATTGTGTAGCCATAATCAAACCCAAGACTTCTTTATTCCAGTTCTAGAATAGACCAATTTGGTGAATCTTTTTTTGTTTGGTAGCCAGTTGATATCGTCAATACAGTTCCAGTTATTAATTTTGAGATCCAAGTCAATTAGTTCAAAATGGTTTTCTTGATTTTTGTATGTCCAGTTATAGGAAGCAACACATATCTTTGTACAGTCTTCTATAATTGATCTGTTTGTTACATGCTAATATATCGTACAATTTGTAGAAGTATATAATCTAAGCTGCTGATACGCAAAGGCAATTTCACAATCATGGCACTCATCCACAAATACAGATGTTGTTGCTAGTCCTATTAGAACAGTATATTGTGTATATTTCGGAACGAGTTGAGCCTGATCCCGAGGCAACAGGCAATAGCTGCCTATAACTAAGATAGCCTCGATGACGATCAAACCCTTGATCCACCTCAAGTATAGAATCGCTCGCGACAAGCCTACTTGCGTGCGGGCGCGTACTCCTTATATGGGAGTCTCTACAACCTTGCGCGCGCGTGTGCTATATATCTATATATAGGAGAGCGTTATATATAGGTATACCTTATACACGGGAGCGCACACGCACGCGCAACGGCGCAATATGCGAGACCGAGCGGGCGCCGTATACCGACAGCTGTCGTTCAGTTCAGGCTGCGTCTGCATCCAGCAGTCAGCGCGCACGATCGTGCGCATATCCATATGGTAGGTCCCTCTATAAAAATGCATCCTCGGCATGGTTGACCGTTGACGCCGGGTTGGATAATTGGGGTTGGGATGCTATGTTGATTTTCTCGAACATCTCGAAAATCTCGTATTTTTTACGCATGCGCAGATGCCCTTTAGAGTTATGATTGGTGGAATGGTATAGAGATGTCGCATCTGTTGTGAGCAGGAAATATGATATATATTAATTGATATAAATTGATAATCAATTGATAAATCGATGAAAAATTTTTATGTAAAACATAATATTTTTTGCCTAGCGAGCCGAAAGTGCGATTTTGCTCCCGGCGCCCGATCGCAAAGGTTGTATTTTCGGCCTCGCTAGGCAAAAGAATAGTATATGCACCATGAGAGAAAATAAAGAATGTCTCAGATCGCATGTGTTTGCAGGTCCAGAGTATAGACATACTTAAAACTAAAACTAATACTAATTCTTAAAACTATGAAATATTTTTTAACATTATAATAGACTTTCTAAAAACAGTAATATGTATATATGCTATATGCAATTATCTAAATTTTCGACTTGAGTTACTATAACAAAATTATAGTATCAAATCGTTTTCAATAAATATTTTTCACAATCCATTCTTTTATCTTGTACACCCAATGGACATTGATTCGTGTGAAACGTGCATGGTAAATTTCAAAATTCTGCGATCCCATTGAACAATTCAAGTGTAACCATTCTAACTTGGAATCGTCCAATCAGATTGCAGGATTCTCAAAATTTACTAGACACGTTCCACGCGAATCAATGTCCATCAGGTGTACATAGTGGGTCTTTTGTCTATATCAAGAGTTTTGAGCTCGCTTGTATCAAGTATCAATTTTTGCATATCACCTCAGGGCATGTAGCGCTGCACTGGAATGCCTCGATCAAATGACCTCAAATGTGGTGGAGATCCTTATATGTATCTACACTGCTTAAGTGAAGTAGATCTTGAAAAAGGTAGATTCTTCCATTAAATACATCTTTGAATAATTTTTAAATGATTTTCAAAATTTTTCTATATCTAGAGAATTATTCAAGAAAAGAAATAAGCTTTGTCCAAAAATTAGAAACATCGTATATCTATTTCTTTAACAGGTTAAGTTCCGCATGGTACATATTGTACCATGAATTACTTTCAAAACTTTTCTTTCAATTGTTAGAAGAAATAGTTAAAAATAATAATTCTTTTAATTAATTATAATTTATCATATTTATTGACTTTCAGAAAACAAATTTATGTGTCTTAAAAGGAAATACAATAAAAGTATATATAAATATATAGAGAAATAATGGAAAAGTATTCAATTATTTGAAATCTCGACGCCGCACTGAATCAGTTCATGAACAAGATCTGCATTTGCAATTATATAAGTTTGGGTTTAAAATTAGTTTCCAGTTCATTAACTCTACTTCTCTATAATCGCTTACATTAACAGATGTTATATAAGTAAAATAAAAATTATTTTGTACAAGGTCTTTATGTTGGTATATACGTTTTGTTTTATTACGTATAGTTTAACGATAGTTGTTTATTTTTCCATCTGTTTTTAATAATAATAGTATTTTTCAAGACTATCAAAAGCAATCTTTAAACTGGTAAGTACATTTTTAGTGATATTCTGCTGTCGCTCACATGTAGGAAACATCTTTTTCATACTTGGGTTTCCTGCGAAAAAAAATCCCATTCCGCTGGACACACTTGTAGTGTATTGTCTTATATCTTCTCTTATGTTTTCCCGTTCCTCAGTCTGTTTGTACAATATACTCCATCCTCAGCCTACAACTATATATTGGTTGAAAGAATTCGCTCATCGACCCTCACATTTCGGTGAGTTTATTTCATCAATAAAAGTCTCAAACTTTGGCTTTAAAAGTTTTAAACGTCATCATATTTTACGTTTATTAGCGAAAATGGAAAAACGCACAAGTCGTCGTAAATAGGCAGTTAAAAATATAAATTAATAAAATCATTCGTTATTGCACATTATACAAACTCAACCTATTATTAGCATTTGGCTTTATAATCGCCTTTCAGTTTTTGTGAATTGCCCATTGCAATGCTAAAAACTAAACTCCAATTCAGAAAGGTTTCATTTTTAATACTGTTTAGAGACTTTCAGTATTTTCAATCACTCGATTAAATTTTTTCATATTTTTATTATAGTGTGATAGTTTACTGTCGATTAATTCTATTTGTTAATTACTACACCCACAGTCTATGGACAGGAGCATGGGCTGCGAGATTTTCTCGCTACGGTAGCGCTCTATAGTCTACGGGGGCTGCAGCCTCCAAGCGAGCGAGCGGCGGCAGCCCCTGTAGGCTCTTGCGCGGTCTCGCGATATGGTCGTCGTGAGAAACGCATAGCGCATAAGCTAAATAGATCTATTCTTGCGCATTTATCTTATACTGGCCTTTCCAGTTTTCCTATTACGTGTTGCTATGACGAAAATTAAGTTACAATTCAGCAAGGTGTGATTATTAATACTGTATAGTGACTTTTTCAGTATTTTCCATCAGTCGATTAAATTTTTTTATATTTTTATTCTAGTGTAATAGTTAACTGTCGATTAATTCTATTGGTTAATTACCAACAGTCCATGGACAGGAGCATGGGCTGCGAGATTTTCTCGCTACGGCGGCGCTCTATAGTTTACGGGGACTGCAGCCGCCAAGCGAGCGAGCGGCGGCAGCCCCTGTAGGCTCTGGCGCGGCTAGCGATATGGTCGGCGTGAGAAACGCATAGCGCATAACCCGTGTAAAAATTGAAACTATTGCAATGACATTGCCATTGTATTCGAAATTAATATCGCTGATATATTCGCAATATAGATGTACAACAATTGCAAGGCTATTGGCGATATTTGCCTTGAGTGCTATTTCTAATGTATTGCCAATATCTTAAGATTTAATCTAAAAAAAAAAAAATTTGGGTGGAGTCGAACTCGGAATCTTGCGATTACTAGACTTGCTCGCTACCCACCGAGCTATTTCGTTGTTTCTGTTAATGAACGAAATGGAGGTTAAAAGTTGAAACAAGTGATCATAATTGTTTTGAAGTAGATTTAATCTCTATTTCGTTCATTGACAGAAACAACGAATCTTAAGATATTAGCAATACATTAGAAATAGCACTCAAGGCAAATATCGCCAATAGCCTTGCAATTGTTGTACATTTATATTGCCAATATATCAGCGATATTAATTTCGAATACAGTAGCAATGTCGTTGCAATAGTTTCAATTTTTACCTGTGAAGTTAAATAGCTCTATTCTTAGCAATTTATCTTATACTGGCCTTTCAAGTTTTTCTATTGCGTGTTGCTGAAAAAAATGCTGAAAATTGAGTTACAATTCAGCAAGGTTTGATTATTATTACTGTATAGAGACTTTTTCAGTATTTTCCATCAGTCGATTAAATTTTTTTAAAATTTTTGTTCTTGTGTAATAGTTTACTGTCTATTAATTCTATTTATTAATTACAACACCCAAAGTCCATGGACAGAAGAATGTGCTGCGAGATTTTCTTGCTACGGCAGCGCAGTATAGCGATACGGTCGGCGTGAGGAACGGCGTACGTGTAAGGACAATAATTTTAGCTTAATGTTTCACTTTATGATGAACTTTGATGTCTTCTCATTTATGCTTTACTACGGCAAAAATTATCATACAATTGAAGAGTCTAAAATGCTGATAGCCCTTTAGAAATGATTATCGGGATGTTTTAATGTCTTAACTTATACTGTTACTCTGAAGTACTTTTATTTCACATTGTTCCGCATCAATACATCCATAGTATACATACTAGATGTTGTTGGCATTTTGTTTACTTTCACGGTCAAATGAATAGAGATCAGCCATAGAGATCAGTAATAAATATTGAATTAGTACGATGATGGCATGATGGCATTGTGTTTTTGTGAAGAAACATAATAAAGATTTGATTGATTTATTATATTAGTGAAATGAACTGTTTGTGTTTCAATGATGTCCAAGAAAAATTTAAAAGTTGAAAATATTTAATTTTCGATAGCTCACCGTTCGCTCGGTGCGGGGAGGGGGTCCCCTCTAACCGCGCGCGCCGCTCCGCTCACCGAGCACCTCCTCCTGCAGCCAAAGAACTCAATCGTATGTTTACGTTTTGCAGCTGTACTAGGAATCGGCGTTGTCTATCGCGTTCAGATTTCGTATAACCATTCTCGTGTATATTTGATATATTTCCTGTAGTTTTTTGATTCGCTGTAACCTTTTTTAAAGAATTGCATTCTATGTGTTTTGGGTTTTACTATAGGTACTTCCTTAAGAGCCCGTGTATGAGAGTGGAACTTTGAAGTTGAATTATTTCATAACCAAGTTGGCAAATGATCTGAAATTTCGCACACTAATAGAAAATCAATCGAAGAACAACAATATTAAGTTTTTGGAATGATGTAACCTTTTTCATTTCGGTATCGAACCTCCTCAAGTAAGATGATTTAAGATTGATATAAATTTTTGGTTGAAATCATTTCCAATACTAATAAGAATATAAGGTATTTTGTTAGCATTACGAGTATCACTACAAGACACTAATGACTGACATTATATATTTTTTTAATCCATCTTTTGAAGTTGGATACCAATAATCAAACAAATATATAAAATGTCATAATGCTCAAAAATACATTATATTATTAAAAGTTTTGTAAATGAGTGAATGGTACACTTTATATCAATGTTAATTAATGTTGTGTAAGTAAAAATTTAAATTCCTTAACTTTTACTTGAGTAGCGGTGGTTCATTTTTAATTTGATGCCGTCTACAAATCTATATTTTATAAACATATTGTAAAATAATATTTTTAAAAAGCACACACTAAATCAAGATTGTATTAGTTACCTTCTTCATATACTGTTGATATAAAACAGTTACTTACGGTGGAATACTGATGAATATAATTGTAGGCTCCTACTCACACCTATAACATATAATAAAAACAAGTAAACATTTTTCTACATAAAAAAACGTGGACAGTATAACTTATCTAATTAAGTTATCGATGGATTAAAAAAGCAATATTTGAATTCCCTGGAAGTGGTCGACGACAGCAAATGAATCTATTTCTATTATTAACGTAAATTTATGGAATAAAATTTTAAATTTCAAACTTTTTTTGAGGTAGTACCTCTCTCCATTTTTATATAGCAGCATATAATTGCTATCATGCATATCAATGGAGTTATTTTAGTATTGTGTTTATCGTTCCTATTTTCTGGTTTATGCAGCAATAAGTAAGTGAGTAAAGTCATGCATTTTAAGGCAACACAAGAAAACTCAATTATCTTACATAATATTTAACATAGCTCCATCTTGCTATGATGGAATATGATTGTTAAATAAAATAATAGTATTTTCGATTAGAATAACAAGTTTTTAATTAATTTTTATCATTTGAATATCAAAACCCTCCTCCACCCCTGTACTAGACAGGCTTCTTCTTACACATAAAGATATACTATGATTGCCCTAATGGATATCTGTAAAGTTTTGCAGTTTTTACCCAAATATTAAAAGGATTATTGATATTTAATTTTTGCATGAATCACCAAATCTCAATCTATCAATTTCACAAATAAATGCGTTAAAACTAAAATAAACATTGTTAATAAATTAGAATTTATTAGAATTAATAATAAAATTCAGAATCATTTAGAGCATAAGAGTGCATTAAATTTAAAAAAAATAATTTTTTTTACCGAGCAGAAAGTTAACCAAAAAAACAATTTAAAATTAATTGTTACATAAAATTATATTTAAATATCATTTATATTACTTTATAGAATAAATAAAATAGAATTTCTATCGCAATCTGAAATAAAATATTGATAATAAAAATAATAAGGATCAATAATTAACAAAAGAAATGGAGTTTACCTTTATAGTTAAATCATATGCTTACATATACATTTTTTTTCTAAACAATTTTATCATCCAGATTATCCTATCTCTCATTTTCCATTAGTGCATCAAAAATGGTTGGTACGACTTAGTTTGCACCGTACACAACCATCTTACGTTAGTGGTATAGAAGTACTGAACAGTTCTGCCAACCTCACAACTTCTTGTCGAAAGTTTATATGTGGAAAATAATAAAATTATACTTTTTGTTGATTTTGAAAAAAAGCGCGTAATTAGGCATTCGCAAATGTTATGGCGAGCATGTGTATAAAATTTCAGGCAAATCCGATGTATATTCAAGCTAAAATCCTTTTTTTAGATAAAAAATGTGACTAAAATACAAATATCTCGATGACAATCATCATTTCTGTTCTGAAAATTTAATATAATCATCTTGAAAGAATTTCCAAGGACCTAATTAAGCGTTTTTGTCATAAAAATTATTGTTAATTAAATTATTGTTTAATATATTATAGGTTACCGACATATCGGTAACATAGGGATTTTCACTTGAGTATCACATGGCCTTAATTACAATAAGTCTTTGCTCCATTTACTACATTCACAAGTACAAATTTTTGTATGCTCCAGCTGCAACTGTAGCTATTTTCTGCCTAAGCGTTCCAGCTGACGCTGGCCCCAAGTTTGGCAACAGCTGGGGCAGATGGCCACACTGACCCCCCCTCGACCACACATATAGCAGACTCTTCGGCACGGCTGGGGGCAGTGGATCCGGCTGTGGCAAAATTCGCTGCAATTCCAGCAGCCAGGGCGCGCGTTTCCGACCTCCCAAGAGGGGCTGACTCTCTCCGATTTGGGGCGCGGCTGCTCCTCCCGTAGCCACTCTACCGGCGGTTCTACCGCGTCGGACGCCTCTTCCTCTTCGGTTGGGGGGGTGGCGAGGCTAGGCAGCCTCCCGCGTCCGTGGCTCCCAGGGAGGATCCTTGCGGGGCCTTCCTCGCTTCCTCCGGACCGCTGGAGAGGTCCTGGTTGGAGTGGGGCCAGCCCCGGTAGGAGCGGGACTTCGGTCCGCCAACCCCGGCCTCGTCCTCGACCTAGCTGTGGCAGTGGCTGGGGTGACGGTGGGCGTGCGCGGTGCGCGGCCCTGCCGATGGCCAGGTACGGCACGTATTCGTCGTCCGACGGGTCCATCTGCTAAAACAACAGGAGTCTGGGTTGTAACTTGGTGTTCTAGCAATTGGACATTTCTTGCCGGCCTATACCTTTTTAGATCATTCACGAATACTTTCATTCGCCGCTTTGAGTCAAGGTCCTCCACCAAGTACACTACCAGAGAATTTACTTGTACTACTTTCGCCGGACCAACAAATCTGGGCGCCTGCTTAGCCGCAAATCGGTCCTCCGCGGACGATAACACATGATATCGGCGCCTCACAAGGTCTCCGACTTGGTAGAGGATCTCTCATCGATTTTTATTGTAGTTGCGTGCTTGCCTTGCTACCGCTTTATCCATGTGTCTGCGTACCAAATCATGCAAGGCAGGCAGTCGACTGGCTCGTGTTTTCCACTTGTCCAAATCAGGAGGAGAGGTAGGAATAGGATTCTCCATGTGATTGCGCAGTAATGTGGAAGGAACAGGATTACGCCCTAGGTTGAGAAACGCGGGAGAAACTCCTAACGACGAATGCACTGCACTATTTAACGCGAAGCATAATTCGCTTAAGTGCAAATCCCAATCTCGATGATCGTCAGATAAAAACTATTGATCATTGGTCGTAAATTTCGGTTGACTTTTTCCACCGGGTTTGCGTCAGCATGGTAAGGCGGAATAGTAGACTGCAGAATTCCATATTTGTCTAACTTTTCAGTCACCACTCGGTTAGAGAATTCTGTGCCATTATCCCTAAGCAAAACCCGAGGGCAACCCTAACGATTCACGATCAATTCCTCAAAGGCTTTTAGCACTGATTTAGCATCTGCTTTCCTCAACGCCTTCAGCTCAACGTATCTAGTAAACAGGCCTTCAAAGACAATTACATACCTGTTACCAGTACGCGAGGGAGGTTTCGGGCCCATTATATCAGCTGCTACGACAATCCATGGACCATCCAGGTTTCTCTCCGTCATCAGCCCAGCTGGAGCTTGCTGAGGGCTTTTGTGAGCTTGACATACTTGGCAGGCAGCTACGTACCAACACACATCTCGATAATAGCCTGGCCAATAATAATATGTCACAACTCTCGCAAAAGTCTTCTCCACGCCTGTGACCTGCTTGTGGAATGTTATGAGCTTCAGCTAGGGCTTTTTCTCGATCTGCTTCCGGGAGGACGAGCTTCCACGCATCCATGTCCGGCAGCAACGGATTCACAGTCTTATTCGGACGGTGCGCGTACAGTAAGGCATTTACTACTTTCCAATCCGGGTATTTCCTAGGGTTTTTCTCGATATTGCTGATTCTCCCTTGATACCATGGATCTTCAGCTGTAGCAGTGGCTATAGCTGCAAGCTCGTAAGTTCCTTCCCAAGCACGCGAAAGCGCGTCCCGAACTTTGTGCAGCGCGCACCCTTCCGGTGTACAAATTCAATGTTGTACATTTGCAGAGCCGTATTCCACCTCGCTAATCGCCCAGCTGGGTCTTTGAGGTTATCTAACCACAACAGGCTGTGGTGATCTGTGATTACTGTAAACTTCTCACCTAGCAAATAACCTCGCAGCCTCTCGACGGACCATAAGACGGCGAGGCACTCCTTCTCAGTGACAGTATAATTTCTCTCTGCCTTCGACAGAGTCCTACTCACAAAATAGATAGGGTGCTCCTCGCCATCAAATACCTGTTTCAGTACTCCAGCTATAGCATAATCACTCGCATATGTTTGCAGAGTGAAGGGTAGCGACAGATCTGGCCATGCAAGCACAGGAGCTTGGGTCAGTGCGAGCTTCAGCTTCTCAAACGCTTGCTGTTACGTTGCACCAAACGGTGCCTTATACCCTGCTAGGTGAGCTATAAATCTGGAATACCAGCCAATCATGCCGAGATATCTTCTCAGCTGCCAGATGTTGAGGGGTGCTGGATACTCGAGGATGGGCTTCACCTTGTCTTCATCAGTCTTCAGTCCGTCCTCGTTAACGATATAACCTAAGTACTTAACCTCCGCGCAATAAAACTCAGACTTTTTGAGGTTAATCTATAGGTTTGCATCTTTTAACGCCGTGAGCACGATCTCTAATCATTTTGTGTGCTCTTCAAATGTCGGCGAAACGATAATGACATCGTCTAAGTAGGCGAACACATACGTTTCCCAGACAGCCTTGATTAGGTTACCCATGATGCGCTGGAACACAGCTGGAGCATTTGTCAGCCCATATGATAACCGGATGAAGTGGAAAAGTCCTCGCCCTGGTACTGAAAATGCGGTGACCTCTCTGCACTTCGGATCCAACGGGATCTGGTGGTATGCCTGGCTTAAATCTAGCTTAGAAATATACTTAGCGGAACTTAGCTTATCAAGTATATCATCCATGTTTCGCAATGGATACGCGATAGACTTAGTTTGCTTATTAACTTGCCTATAGTGTATGCAAAATCGGAACAGATCGTACAATTTCGGAACTAACACAGGGCAGCTTCGCCAGGGGCTATCCGAGGGCTCGATAATTCCCTCCTCCAGCATCCTATCGACTTCAGCCCAAGCCGTCTGCAACATCTTCGGAGTATACTTCCGAGGAGCTTGGCGAATGGATTCATTTGCTTGAATGTCAATAACATGCGGGGCGACATTAGCTAACCCTAGCTTTTCCGGTGTCGGTGGAATCAATCTCCGTTTGATTTCGACAATAAGCAACTGCTGATAAGCTGTAGCACGACTCAATCCTCCTTTGCTGGCTAGAGCTGGGAAGCAGGTTGGATCTTGGCCGTAAGGGTAAAACTGATGCACTACTCCCTTCGGTGTCCACCATGTATCGTTATCGTAGTCGATCTTCATCTTAAACAACCGTTTGAAGTCGATTCCGAGAATGCAGTCGTTCTGCAGCTCATCTACTACACGGAAAGGCATAGATAATTGTGTATTATCGATGCTCACCGTCAGATTCAGTACTCCTTGTAGCTTCACTGCACCTCCATCAGCTACGCGTACCGAAGCTGCTTCCTGTTCCAATTTCTCGGCCAATTCCTTGCTGACGCCTTTGCCGAGATACGAGTGAGCGGAGCCATCGTCGAGCATGCCTAAGAGTTTTCTGTCATTCAATTCTATGTTGAAGAATCACCTTGGCTCGACGTTGCTGATAGCGCTTCTCATTATCAGTGATTCCGGAGCTAAAACTTGAGGGTTGTCTCCCTCGCTTATAGCTCCCGCGGAACTGTTCTCTGGAGTAACAGCGATCGAATCAGAAGTGGGAGGAGTCGAGTCTGAAGTAGGAGGGGGTGAGTTGACTCCGTTACCTTCCCTTCTTACTCCTTTCCCGCCGCCGTAGTCGAATTCCATTTGGTACATCGACGCGCCGTGGTATTAGACTGTCCGCACATTAGGCAGACTGCACCGTTCATACACTCATGTCTCCAATGTCCGGCTTGGCCGCAGCGGAAACATGGCTCTCGCAGTTTCCGTCGCTGCATGTCCTCGTACTTTGCCTTCTGGGGGACGGTCTCGGTCTTCAGCTCTTCCTGTTTAGGCTCGCTCTCCGCCGGCTTCGCTCGAGCATTTCCCTTTTGGTCGCTGCGGCGACCCTTACTCTTGCTGCGAGCATCTCGTTTCCGATTTTTTTTTGCTCTTCCCGCTGTCCATCCGTCGATTTGAACTTCCGTTCTCTCGGCGATCGCTGCTTCTCTCCTTCTTCCGTCGATGTGGCTGCTACAGGAGCGAGATTGCTTGAGCTGCACAGCTTCAGCTCGTTTTCTTCCAGTGTGCTCGGAACCACTGAGGCTAGTTTCACCTGCCGCTGCTGCTTCGGAGGAGTGTACGCTGAAGCAGGGAAAGCTGAATCCGCTATCGGAGGCGGCGGCTTGTAAGCTTTCTCCTGTGCTCTCCTCAGCTCTTCTCGCTTCCCTAGTCTGCAACTCCGGAAAATTTTCGAAGTCCTTCCTCTCGATGCGCAGCCGATATGATGTGTGCAGCTTCTGGTATACTCTGTCAAGCTTCTCTCCCAACGTTAACGGCGGCTTCAGCTGATCCAACAGGTCCCTCACTTTCAGCCCATAAGTGGAAATCTCCTCACTTGGTCCTTGCGTTCGCACCTCCAGCTCCTTCCGTAGTCTCTTCTGCACGTCTTCAAAGCTTTACTGTAGGCGAAACGCGTCCACAAATTCTTCATACGTCATCCAGAACTGTTATTCTCGGCGATACCATTGCCACGACTCATCATCGAGAGCCGATGGCAAGGCTTTCACTATTTCCTCGAGAGTCAGCTTGTAAGTGTCTTTGCATTTCATTAGATCTGCAATGAAACTTTCGGGGTCTCTTTTCCTATCCCCTTTAAACGAAATATGCCACTTGTTGAGTAGCTCCGTCGTGCGTTTCTCTTTATAAAGCGATGAACGCTCGAAAAACGACGCGTCTTGGCTCATCCCAGGAGCAGAGACAGCAAATCTCCCCGGGTGAGTCTGCAACCTTGCATCCGTGTGCATTGGAGCTGAATGAAGCCCTGTCACAACAGGCGGCAGAACTGCAGGCGAAAAATGCGAATGCGCTTGCGGAACCTTGCTCGGATACGGAGGATACACTGGAGCATATGGCATCAGCGGCTGCGAAGACACGAAAGGCTGCGGAAAATACCCAGGCGGATAATGAAGCGACGGTGGCGCCGCTGGCTGACTGTAATACGTGCGCGTCGGCTCGACTCGTGCTCTAAATCCAGTCGTTTGTGAAGCTCCAGCTGAAACAAAATTTTGAGCGAGCGACGCTGAGGACATGAGAGGCGGCTCATGATAACCTGGTGTTACTCGCGGCATTGGACATTGTGAGTAGACAGCAGGCCCTGCTACGCCGTCGAAATTTCCTAGAGCACAATTAGCTGAAAGCTGAGGAATAGAAGTCGAGGGCAGGGAACCAACCACAGAAGCAACGATGCCGAATTCTCTCCCCGGATACCTTGTGGACGAAGCAGCCGGATATCTCATCTGCGCTGTAAACTCGTCCGCCGGCTCGTCTCTGGCCGAGTCCCATGGCGCGGCGTCTGCGCCAAAATGGCCTCGCATCTCGTGCCTCTCCAACCTATTACGCAAAATGATCGCGCCCGAGCGACTATTCAGCCCGAACCGCTGAGCAGTTGTCGTAACTTCCCCGTCGGTTAACTTATTAATCGATCGCTTCAGCGATTCAGCTGCAGCTATCGGGTCGACGCACATTAGATCATTCTCGTCGACACCGAGCGAAGCCCAGCTCCAGTCATGATTTTCCATCTTGAATACCTTCTCAGTCAGCCTCGGTCGAATAGCTCCGTTGATTTCCTTTCGCAATCTAAATTTACTCAAAATTTACATTGTTTTACTATACAAATTCTAACTTTAGCAGAACCAAAAAGACTAAATCTAAAACAAGCAAAGCAAGCGAAAAACAAAGAAAGAAAATCAAGCCAATCAACCCAGTAGATGTGAGAAGGTAAAGTGCGACAATTACGCACTTGCTCCTTGCAACGCGAACTGAATTCCCTCACAAAACTTCCCCTCCCGTTTCTCTTAAATCTCTTATAAAGGAGGCGTGGGAAAGTTTATGGAAAGTTATGCAGGAAGGAACGTAAGCGAAAAATCTCTCCAACCGGGAAGAAAATAATACAAACGAAATGACAAAAATGTCAAACCAAAAAAAGCGTAAAACAGGAAAATGTTTCTGTCGTGCACACGTTGTTACGTGGCCAATCGCCAGTTACGTAAGGAACGCGCGAAACAGAAAATGTACGGCAGTGGCGGCGAACGACGACTCGGCACGCGACGTCGTACGCACACACATGCACGCGCTCGTCCCTCCCCGATGCCTTCTTCGCGCACTAGTCCCTCCCCTCCCGTATCCAGCAGGCCAGGAGACGGAGGAACCATCAGCAGCTACAGCGAGGACAAGCTGTAGCTGGAGCATGAGTGAGCTCGCTCTCCCATGCGGCTGCCGACGCCAGCCGGGAGAGAGAGAGAGGGAGAAGGAGCGAGAGAGAGAGACGCAGTGGCTCAGCGCTGTATCGGCCATCCGCCGGACGGTGCGTGCGAGCATCGGCCGTATACGGACCGCTCGCGCGCGCCGCAGTGAAGAAGGCGGCCGATGGACGAACGAGGGAGCGAAGCGGAGCAGCTTGAGCACACCGGCCGGCATATTCATTCTGTCGCCTACCTCCGTGCCGCGTGCTCGCGATCGTGTTCGCTGCCGACGTGTGTGTGCCTGCCAGTGCGCCCTGCCGATCTTCGCCACCGGCCGGAGAGGCAGCGCCCGATGGAGAGCGAGAGAGAGAGAGAATGCGACAGGCCGAGAGGAAGCCTCTGCAGCAGCATCCTGGCCAAGGTTTGGCCCTTTGTATATTCCCGTCCTCTGTTTCCCAGTACGTGTGTGCGCGCGTCCGAAGCGGGAGCCACGAGACTCCGAATTCGCGCCAGCTGCAGCTCGTGCTGAAGTTGTAGTAGTAGATTAGAATTCTCTGCTTTCGGCTGAAGCTAGCCGGCAAACAACGTTCTCGGTGCAAGTGACGCGTGCACCTGGCGCCCATACCATTGTACTGTCCCTTAAATAGTTGATGTGTAATTAACGTAGTTCAGTACGCAATAAAGTACTTAGTGATTTTACTTCGTCGTAGTTGTGATTTAGTGATTACCCACGAACCTCTGCCCTGATCCCCAGCAGAGCGTTACAAGTGGCGCAGCCAACGTGGGGCCACGGTAAGGCCGTGGCAAAGTAGAAGGGATCCGCGCCGTGATTTCGCCATTGCGGCGCGCACACACAACGGGGAA
The DNA here is from genome assembly GCA_036365515.1 of Torymus aiolomorphi. Lineage (NCBI taxonomy): Eukaryota > Metazoa > Arthropoda > Insecta > Hymenoptera > Torymidae > Torymus > Torymus aiolomorphi. The sequence continues at coordinate 113,657,281 of CM070873.1, forward strand.
CCGCAGGGGAACAGCGTTCTGGCGGCCATTTTAGCTAATGATTACCGCGTGGAAGCGTTTATAGACGCCGTAATTTTAGTAAATTTAGCCAGACGTTTACGAATAATTGGTTAAGAATTGTGCTGCAAATAATAATTTGATTACTTTGGAAAATTTATTGCGATTTGTGCGTGATTTTGCAATTAAGAGTAATGAGATACTCGCAGATTCACTCCTTGCTACAGCTTTAGCCACGCGGCACTCAAGAAATGTTTGCAACGCGTTCAGGGAGTGTTTAAGATTAAGAGTAACTTCCTGAACACGTGTGCACGACAGAATCATTTTCCTGTTTTACGTTTTTTTTGGTTTGGCATTTTTGTCATTTCGTTGTATTATTTTCTTCCCGGTAGGAGAGATTTTTTGCTTGCGTTCCTTCCTGCATAACTTTCCATAAACTTTCCCATGCCTCCGTTATAAGAGATTTAAGAGAAACGGGAGGGGAAATTTTGTGAGGAAATTCAGTTCGCGTTGCAAGGAGCAAATGCATAATTGTCGTACTTTACCTTCTCACATCAACTCGGTTGATTGGCTTGATTTTCTTTCTTTGTTTTTCGCTTGCTTTGCTTGTCCTAGATTTAGTCTTTTTGGTTCTGCTAAAGCTAGAATTTGTATAGTAAAACAAAGTAAATTTTGAGTAAATTTAGATTGCGAAGGAAAATCAACGGAGCTATTCGACCGAGGCTGACTGAGAAGGTATTCAAGATGGAAAATCATGACTGGAGCTGGGCTTCGCTCGGTGTCGACGAGAATGATCTAATGTGCGTCGACCCGATAGCTGCAGCTGAATCACTGAAGCGATCGATTAATAAGTTAACCGACGGGGAAGTTATGATGACTGCTCAGCGGTTCGGGCTGAATATTCGCTCGGACGCGATCATTTTGCGTAATAGGTTGGAGAGGCACGAAGTGCGACGCCATTTTGGCGCAGACGCCGGGCCATGGGACTCGGCCAGAGACGAGCCGGCGGACGAGTCTACTTTTGCGCATAGTCCTTCGTCGAATTTGCCGAGAAATTGGAACAGGAAGCAGCTTCAGTACGCGCAGCTGATGGAGGTGCAGTGAAGCTACAAGGAGTACTGAATCTGACGGTGAGCATCGATAATACACAATTATCTATGCTTTTCCGTGTAGTAGATGAGCTATAGAACGACTGCATTCTCGGAATCGACTTCAAACGGTTGTTTAAGATGAAGATCGACTACGATAACGATACATGGTGGACACCGAAGGGAGTAGTGCATCAGTTTTACCCTTACGGCCAAGATCCAACCTGCTTCCCAGCTCTAGCCAGCATAGGAGGATTGAGTCGTGCTACAGCTTATCAGCAGTTGCTTATTGTCGAAATCAAACGGAGATTGATTCCACCGACACCGGAAAAGCTAGGGTTAGCTTCACAAGCGAGTGGATTTAGAGCACGAGTCGAGCCGGCGCGCACGTATTATAGTCAGCCAGCGCCGCCACCGTCGTTTCATTATCCGCCTGGGTATTTTCCGCAGCCTTTCGTGTCTTCGCAGCCACTGATGCCATATGCTCCAGTGTATTCTCCGTATCCGAGCAACATTCCGCAAGCGCATTCGCATGTTTCCCCTGCAGTTCTGCCGCCTGTTGTGACAGGGCTTCACTCAGCTCCAATGCACACGGATGCAAGGTTCCAGACTCACCCGGGGAGATTTGATTTCTCTGCTCCTGGGATGAGCCAAGATGCGTCGTTTTTCGAGCGTTCATCGCTTTATAAAGAGAAACGCACGACGGAGCTACTCACCAAGTGGCATATTTCGTTTAAAGGAGATAGGAAAAAAGACCCCGAAAGTTTCATTGCAGATCTAACGAAATGCAAAGACACTTACAAGCTGACTCTCGAGGAAATAGTGAAAGCCTTACCATCAGCTCTCGATGATGAGTTGTGGCAATGGTTTCGCCGAGAATATCAGTTCTGGATGACGTATGAAGAATTTGTGGACGCGTTTCGCCTACAGTACAGCTTTGAAGACGTGCAGGAGAGACTACGGAAAGAGCTGGAGGTGCGAACGCAAGGACCAAGTGAGGAGATTTCCACTTAACTGCTGAAAGTGAGGGACCTGTTGGATCAGCTGAAGCCGCCGTTAACGTTGGGAGAGCAGCTTGACAGTGTATACCAGAAGCTGCACCCATCATATCGGCTGCGCATCGAGAGGAAGGACTTCGAAAATTTTTCGGAGTTGCAGAAGCTAGGAAAGCGAGAAGAGCTGAGGAGAGCACAGGAGAAAGCTTACAAGCCGCCGCCTCCGATAGCGGATTCAGTATTCCCTGCTTCAGCGTACACTCCTCCGAAGCAGCAGCGGCAGGTGAAACTAGCCTCAGTGGTTCCGAGCACACTGGAAGAAAACAAGCTGAAGCTGTCCAGCTCAAGCAATCTCGCTCCTGTAGCAGCCACACCGACGGAAGGAGGAGAGAAGCAGCGATCGTCGAGAGAATGGAAGTTCAAATCGACGGATGGACAGCGGGACGAGAAAAAAAATCGGAAGCGAGATGGTCGCAGCAAGAGTAAGGGTCGCCGCAGCGACCAAAAGGGAAATGCTCGAGCGAAGCCGGCGGAGAGCGAGCCTAAACAGGAAGAGCTGAAGATCGAGACCGTCCCCCAGAAGCCAAAGTATGAGGACATGCAGCGACGGAAAATGCGAGAGCCATGTTTCCGCTGCGGCCAAGCCGGACATTGGAGACGTGAGTGTATGAACGCTGCAGCCTGCCTAATGTGCGGACAGCCTAATACCACGGCGCGTCGATGTACCAAGTGCAATTCGACTACGGCGGCGGGAAACGAGTAAGAGGGGAAGTTAACGGAGTCAATTCACCCCCTCCTACTTCAGACTCGACTCCTCCCACTTCTGATTCGATCGCGGTTACTCCAGAGAACAGTTCTGCGGGAGCTATAAGCGAGGGGGACAACCCTCAAATTTTAGCTCCGGAATCACTGATAATGAGAAGCGCTATCAGCAACGTCGAGCCAAGGTTATTCTTCCACATAGAATTGAATGGAAGAAAACTCTTAGGCATGCTGGGCAGAATGAATATGCCGGCCGGTGTGCTCATGCTGCTCCGCTCCGCTCCCTGGTTCGTCCATCGGCCGCCTTCTACACTGCGGCGCGCGCGAGCGGTCCGTATACGGCCGATGCTCGCACGCGCCGTCCGGCGGATGGCCGATACAGCGCTGAGCCACTGCGTCTCTCTCTCTCGCTCCTTCTCTCTCTCTCTCCCGGCTGGCGTCGGCAGCCGCATGGGAGAGCGAGCTCACTCATGCTCCAGCTACAGCTTGTCCTCGCTGTAGCTGCTGATGGTTCCTCCGTCTCCTGGCCTGCTGGATACGGGAGGGGAGGGACTAGTGCGCGAAGAAGGCATCGGGGAGGGACGGGCGCGCGCATGTGTGTGCGTACGACGTCGCGTGCCGAGTTGTCGCTCGCCGCCACTGCCGTACATTTTCTGTTTCGCGCGTTCCTTACGTAACTGGCGATTTGCCACGTTACAACGTGTGCACGACAGAATCATTTTCCTGTTTTACGCTTTTTTTGGTTTGACATTTTTGTCATTTCGTTTGTATTATTTTCTTCCCGGTTGGAGAGATTTTTCGCTTACGTTCCTTCCTGCATAACTTTCCATAAACTTTCTCACGCCTCCGTTATAAGAGATTTAAGAGAAACGGGAGGGGAAATTTTGTGAGGGAATTCAGTTCGCGTTGCAAGGAGCAAGTGCGTAATTGTCGCACTTTACCTTCTCACAGCAACTCGGTTGATTGGCTTGATATTCTTTCTTTGTTTTTCGCTTGCTTTGCTTCTTTTAGATTTACTCTTTTTGGTTCTGCTAAAGTTAAAATATGTATAGTAAAACAATGTAAATTTTGAGTAAATTTAGATTGCGAAAGAAAATCAACGGAGCTATTCGACCGAGGCTGACTGAGAAGGTATTCAAGATGGAAAATCATGACTGGAGCTGGGCTTCGCTCGGTGTCAACGAGAATGATCTAATGTGCGTCGACCCGAAGGCTGCAGCTGAATCGCTGAAGCGATCGATTAATAAGTTAAACGACGGGGAATTTACGACGACTGCTCAGTGGTTCGGGCTGAATATTCGCTCGGACGCGATCATTTTGCGTAATAGGTTGGAGAGGCACGAGATGCGACGCCATTTTGGCGCAGACGCCGCGCCATGGAACCCGGCCAGAGACGAGCCGGCGGACGAGTCCACTTCTGCGTATAGTCCTTCGTCGAATTTGCCGAGAAATTGGAACAAGAAGCAGCTTCAGTACGCATAGCTGATGGAGGTGTAGTGAAGCTACAAGGAGTACTGAATCTGACGGTGAGCATCGATAATACAGAATTATCTATGCCTTTCCGTGTAGTAGATGAGCTACAGTACGACTGCATTCTCGGAATCCACTTCAAACGGTTGTTTAAGATGAAGATCGACTACGATAACGATACATGGTGGACACCGAAGGGAGTAGTGCATCAGTTTTACCATTACGGCCAAGATCCAACCTGCTTCCCAGCTCTAGCCAGCATAGGTGGACTGAGTCGTGCTACAGCTTATCAGCAGTTGCTTATTGTCGAAATCAAACGGAGATTGATTCCACCGACACCGGAAAAGCTAGGATTAGCTAATGTCGCCCCGCATTTCATTGACATTCAAGGAAATGAACCCATTCGCCAAGCTCCTCGGAAGTATACGCCGAAGATGTTGCGGACGGCTTGGGCTGAAGTCGATAGGATGCTGGAGGAGGGAATTATCGAGCCCTCCGATAGCCCCTGGCGAAGCTGCCCTGTGTTAGTTCCGAAATTGTATGATCTGTTCCGATTTTGCATAGACTATAGGCAAATTCATAAGCATTCTAGGTCTATCGCGTATCCATTGCGAAACATGGATAATATACTAGATAAGTTAAGTTCCGCTAAGTATATTTCTAAGCTAGATTTAAGCCAGGCGTACCACCAGATTCCATTGGATCCGAAGTGCAGAGAGGTCACCACATTTTCAGTACGAGGGCGGGGACTTTTCCACTTCATCCGGTTACCATATGGGCTGACAAATGCTCCAGCTGTGTTTCAGCGCCTCATGGATAACCTAATCAAGTCTGCCTGGGAACCGTATGTGTTCGCCTACTTAGACGACGTCATTATCGTCTCGCCGACATTTGAAGAGCACACAAAGTGGTTAGACATCGTGCTCACGGCGTTAAAAGATGCAAACCTACAGATTAACCTCAAAAAGTCTGACTTTTTTTACGCTGAGGTTAAGTACTTATGTTATATCGTTAAGGAGGATGGACTGAAGACTGATGAAGATAAGGAAAAGCCCATCCTCGAGTATCCAGCGCCCCTCAACATCAGGCAGCTGGGAAGATTTCTCGGCATGATAGGCTGGTATTCCAGATTTATAGCTCACCTGGCAGGGTATAAGGCACCGCTAACCAAGCTGCTGAGGAAGGATGTTGGGTGGCAGTGGCACGAAGAGTAACAGCAAGCATTTGAAAAGCTGATGCTCGCACTGACGCAAGCTCCTGTACTTGCAAGGCCAGATCTGTCGCTGCCCTTCACTCTGCAAACAGATGCGATTGATTATGCTATAGCTGGAGTACTGACACAGGTATTTGATGGCGAGGAGCACTCTATCTATTTTGTGAGTAGGACTCTGTCGAAGGCAGAGAGAAATGATACTGTCACTGAGAAGGAGTGCCTCGCCGTCTTATGGTCCGTCGACAGGCTGCGAGGTTATTTGCTAGGTGAGAAGTTTACAGTAATCACAGATCACCACAGCCTGTTGTGGTTAAATAACCTCAAAGACCCAGCTGGGCGATTAGCGAGGTGGAATACTGCTCTGCAAATGTACAACATTGAATTTGTACACCGCAAGGGTGCGCTGCACAAAGTTCCGGACGCGCTTTCGCGTGCTTGGGAAGGAACTTACGAGCTTGCAGCTATAGCCATTACTACAGCTGAAGATCCATGGTATCAAGGGAGAATTAGCAATATCGAGAAAAACCCTAGGAAATACCAGTATTGGAAGGTAGTAAATGGCTTACTGTACGCGCACCGTCCGAATAAGACTGTCGATCCGTTGCTGTCGGACATGGATGCGTGGAAGCTCGTCCTCCCTGAAGCATATCGAGAAAACACCCTAGCTGAAGCTCATAACACTCCACAAGCAGGTCACTTAGGTGTGGAGAAGACTTTTGCGAGAGTAGCGACATATTATTATTGGCCAGGCTATTATCGAGATATGTGTTGGTACGTAGCTGCCTGCCAAGTATGTCAAGCTCCCAAAAGCCCTCGGCAAGCTCCAGCTGGGCTGATGACGGAGAGAAACCTGGAAGTTCTATGGGTTGTCGCAGCAGCTGATATAATGGGCCCGAAACCTGCCCCGCGTACTGGTAACAGGTATGTAATTGTCTTTGAAGACCTGTTTACTAGATACGTTGAGCTGAAGGCGTTGAGGAAAGCAGATGCTAAATCAGTGCTAAAAACCTTTGAGGAATTGATCGTAAATCGTTGGGGTTGCCTTCGGGTTTTGCTTACGGATAATGGCACAGAATTCTCTAACCGACTGGTGACTGAAAGGTTAGACGAATATGGAATTCTGCAGTCTACTATTCCGCCTTACCATGCTCAGGCAAACCCGGTGGAAAGAGTCAACCGAAATTTACGACCAATGATCAATAGTTTTTTGGCTGACGATCATCGAGATTGGGATTTGCACTTAAGCGAATTATGCTTCGCGTTAAATAGTGCAGTGCACTCGTCGTTAGGAGTTTCTCCCGCGTTTCTCAACCTAGGGCGTAATCCTGTTGCTTCCACATTACTGCGCAATCACATGGAGAATCCTATTCCTACCTCTCCTCCTGATTTGGACAAGTGGAAAACACGAGCCAGTCGACTGCCTGCCTTGCATGATTTGGTACGCAGACACATGGATAAAGCGGTAGCAAGGCAAGCACGCAACTACAATAAAAATCGACGAGAGGTCCTCTACCAAGACGGAGACCTTGTGAGGCGCCGAAATCATGTGTTATCGTCCGCGGGGGACCGATTTGCGGCTAAGCAGCCGCCCAGATTTGTTGGTCCGGCGAAAGTAGTACAAGTATATTCTCCGGTAGTGTACTTGGTGGAGGATCTTGACTCGAAGCGGCGAATGAAAGTATTCGTAAATGATCTAAAAAGTTATACGCCGCCAAGAAATGTCCAATTGCTAGGACACCAAGTTACAACACAGACTCCTGTTGTTTTAGCAGATGGACTCGTCGGACGACGAATACGTGCCGTACCTGGCCATCGGCAGGACCGCGCACCGCGCGCGCCCACCGTCCACCCAGCCACCGCGACAGCTAGGCCGAGGACGAGGCCGGGGTCGCCGGAGCGAAGTCCCGCTCTTACCGGGGCTGGCCCCACTCCAACCAGGACCTCTCCAGCGGCCCGGAGGAAGCGAGGAAGGCCCCACAAGGGTCCCCCCTGGGAGCTGCGGACGCGGGAGGCCGCTGCCTAGCCTCGCCACCCCCCCCTAACCGAAGAGGAAGAGGCGTTCGTCGTGGTAGAACCGCCGCACACTGGGACCGAAAGGTTCAAAACCACCTAGAGGTCATAATTCTCAACCGAATTTGAAAATTAAAAAACAGGAATTTTTGTGACAAAATACCAAAGACCGCTACGAAGCCTAATTTTGAAAATATGAACCTATAAACCTAATTTATAACCTATAACCCCAAAATTTACACTTGTGATTCCCAAAAATGCTATAAAACTTCAATTTATAAGTCCTTGACACATGCTCTCTTAACCTTGATTCATAAAATTGGTCTACAGATTAAGTCTTGGGCCACTCTGTCAGAAATAGTGTATATTTTTAGGATATACATTGTATATGGTTTAAATAACATTTTTCTCTTTTTTATAGCTGATTTTGGCCTCAGAAGCCACTAGGTGTAAGACCCCCTTAAGACTTATGAGGTTAGGGCTTATAGGTTTAGAGATTATGAGTGCATGGCTTACTGGATCAAAGGTCAAGAGTTCACGAGTAAAGGGCTTACAAATTAAAGCTTTATCGTATTTTTGGGTGTTACGAGAGAGCTTAGAAATACCTCTCCGTAACAATAATAAAATTCGGTCATCGCCCAAGGATGTCTCTCATTCCTTACCTCTATTTCTCACCTCAATGTCACGAAAATAAAGATAGAGTCTAATGAAAATTATACTCCGTTCAAATTCTCATACTAAAAAACATGTATCTAACGTTAATATTAATATGGGAAAATAGATAAGGGTTTAGACATAAAAAAAAATGTGGTTATCATAATAATTGGAAGTACATATATATATATATATGTATATGTGTGTGCGTATGTGTCAAGTAGTATTAGGTCAAAATTACTATAAAGATTCTAAATAAATGCTCTAGCTGAAATAATTTCTCTTTGTAGAAAATAATGTTAGATTTAGTTGGGAAGACTATAAACTATTAGGGTAACGGGATCGATCCTTGGGTTTTCTAGAAGCCTAAAGTTAGATGATACAGGCATTGGAGATATAAGAACACTAATAGATCCGAATTAACCATTATATAGGGTAACCCAGTCTTCATATCATTAAGGAATACCCCTTAAAAGCGTGTTTACGATTTGTATCACAATAGATTAAGGAAATAGTGACAATTCTTAATATACTTAAAATTTATTAATCCCTCAAAACAATAAGGATATTTCTACTAGCGACAGTTTTATAAGGTTTAAATTTGTTTATTAAGACAATCACTAGATTATTAATAATACTAAATAAATAAATAAATAATTGATAATTCTTACGTTAAAAATATAAAATGTTAATTGTTGAACGAAACGTGTATAAGAAAAACCTTTGACTTTAATGATATCCCGTAATGCGTTTTTCCAAGAGAGTTTAGTTTTCAGATAAAGATTTCGTGGCTCGGATTAATTACAATATAAATTTCCACAATTATTTATCCTTATTTGGAATGCTTTATGAAGGCTCTTTGATTAAAATAACCCTTTTCCCAAATATTGAATTTAATCGATTCCCAACGCAGATAATTATTACTTCCGGGGATAATAAGAATGAATAAAATTTAATCAAAAATAATGTATAGTTATCTACATATAGTTATATCTATATATTTCCGAATAATCTGGTTGTTTGTGTATACGTGTTTAATTAAAATAGTAACATAAAGTCTTACCTGAATAATATTGGAGGGAAGGATTTAGGAGAAATCAAATTCCTGAATAATGTATTAATTTCCTTTTATTTCCTCAGTTATACACTTGCTTCAATCTCTCTTTTTCGTCTCGACTTGGCTCAATATCTAATTCTTTATTATTATTATTATAAAACAATAAAATTCGATCTTTCTTTCTTTCGATATCGTTTACGCGGGTTTACTGAATACGCAAATAAGTACAATAATTATCTCAATTGAACTCGTGCTATATAAATATAATACAAGACTTTACACTCTTCGTCGCACACGTTATACCGATCTTTCTCTCTTAATTGGTTTTTCCACTCTACCGAATAAATTAATTTCCTTTTCACACCTTCGTATTGTCCACGTTTTCTCTTCCCTCCCTACATCATTATTCGGTCGCTCTTTCTCTCTCGCACTCATACTATTTTCCAGCGTCGGTAACGCGGCGCTCGAGCAATAGATCCGCGACGTGCTGCCCTCGCTGCAACGCGGTAGCTCCAGGCGTCGCGACTCGTCACGTTCCGGCAGCCAGCGCGCTGCTGCGCGGTCAGCACTTGAAATTTCAGTAACGAAACAGCGGACGTTCACCTGAAATATCACTGCTTGCTATTGAAATTCTTAGAGGTCGTTGCATTTTTGCTACTTCCTCATTTAGTTGTATTAAGTTATATTCAATACATTTCGTTTTTAACACATAAAATTTAGATTATTTTTGAACAAAAATACATAACGTAACATTGATTTGCAGGTCAAAAATTGAATTGATTGGTTCATGTGATAGGATTATATGACTCCTTAGATTTATAGGTTAATTTTTTGGAAAATCAGGCTTCGTAGGGCTCTTCGATATTTGATAACGAATGTTCCTAAGCAAAATTTTGAGATTCCGTTGAGAATTGCGACCTCTAGGTGGTTTTGAACCAAAAAATCCGTATGGCCCCAGTGTGCGCCGGTAGAGTGGCTACGGGAGGAGCAGCCGGGCCCCAAATTGGAGAGAGTCCGCCCCTCTTGCGAGGCCGGAAACGCGCGCCCCGGCTGCCGGAATTGCGGCGAATTTGGCCACAGCCGGATCCACTGCCCCCAGCCGCGCCGAAGAGTCTGCTATATGTGTGGTCGAGGGGGGGTCAGTGTGGCCATCTGCCCCTGCTGTTGCCAAACTTGGGGCCAGCGTCAGCTGGAACGCTTAGGCAGAAAATAGCTACAGCTGCAGCTGTAGCATACAAAAATTTGTACTCGTGGATGTAGTAAAGGAAGCAAAGACTTATTGTAATTAAAGCAGCCTCTTTACCCTATGGCTGATTTTTTCTTTATCTTACCTGTCCCCTTCCATTTGATTTCCTAAGTAAGAGAGAACGTTCTCGCACCAGCAAGCCTTAAGCAAGTCGCAATAAAATAAAATAACTCAGAGAGAGAAATTCGTGAATCGTTGGTTAAATTGGTTTATTCGCGATCGAGTCAGCATGTTATTTTAGGTTGCCAGAACGTCGCTCTAAAAAGAGCAGTAGTCCAAGGGATCGGCCAGGTAAGATGCTGTTGCAGCAGAGTGCGGTGTGGAAGTCGCGGTCGCGTGCGGTAACTGCGAATGGAGAAATTGTAAAGCATTATTGGCGCCAGATCGCATAGATTAGGTCAAACACTCACCGGTTACACTCACACAGATTCACACTTAAGCCAAGCTGCAGAAGAAGAAGCTAAAAGACACGAACATTTACACTCACACCGCTGTAGCTAAGGCCGATTAGCTTAATGTAAGTTAGCCAGAGGGGAGGAGCTGTAAAATGATCTAGTAGTTTAGAGCCGTAGTAAACGTGCGAAGATAGCCTACGGACTACTTCGAGTTTAGGAGGGGGAAGTTGTAACGTGGAAAATCGCCAGTTACGTAAGGAACGCGCGAAACACAAACTGTACGGCAGTTGCGGCGAGCGACGACTCGGCACGGACGTCGTACGCACACACATGCGCGCGCCCGTCCCTCCCCGATGCTTTCTCCGCGCACTAGTCCCTCCCCTCCCGTATCCAGCAGGCCAGGAGACGGAGGAACCATCAGCAGCTACAGCGAGGAGAAGCTGTAGTTGGAGCATGAGTGAGCTCGCTCTCCCATGCGGCTGACAGCAGCAGCCGATGCCAGCCGGGAGAGACAGAGAGAAGGAGCGAGAGAGAGAGACTCAGTGGCTCAGCGCTGTATCGGCTATCCGCCGGACGGCGCGTGCGAGCATCGGCCGTATACGGACCGCTCGCGCGCATCGCAGTGAAGAAGGCGGCCGATGGACGAATCAGGGAGTGGAGCGGAGCAGCGTGAGCACACCGGCCGGCATATTCATTCTGTCGCCTACCGCCGTGCCACGTGCTCGCGATCGTGTTCGCTGCCGACGTGTGTGTGCCTGCCAGTGCGCCCTGCCGACCTTCGCCACCGACCGGAGAGGCAGCGTTCGAGGGAGAGCGAGAGAGAGAGTGCGAGAGTCCGAGAGGAAGCCTCTGCAGCAGCGTCCTGGCCAAGGTTTGCCCCTTTGTATATTCCCGTCCCCGGTTTCCCAGTGCGTGTGTGTGAAAATTCTTAACTAAAAATTTCAAAATACCAGATTCACATATTAACAACAGCTTAATATTAAAAGAAAAAATCCAAAAGCATGTAATTCCACCCAATTTCGAAATAATTAGTCTTGATGTTGTGAGTCTTTTCACTAACATCCCCAAGTATTTGGTCTACAAAGCAATAGAAAAAAGATGGACGCAATTACACAATAAAATAAATATGAGTTGTACAGAATTATTAAATATTATTAAATTCATTCTAAATAATAATTACTTCCAATTCAATAATAAATTTTACCAGCAAATATTCGGCTCAGTTATGGGAAATCCCATTAGTCCCATCTTGGCAGACATAGTTATGGAAGATTTGGAGACCGAATCGATTGATAAGTTGAATTTCAAACCATTGTTTTATTATCGTTACGTAGATAACATTCTTTTATGTATACCTAAAAACTCTATCCAACATATTGTAAATATTTTTAATTCCTATGACGAAAATCTACAATTTACCGTCGAATTACCACAAAACAATTGTATTAGCTTTCTCGATGTTAAAATAATAATAGATAAACACCGTAACGTTATCACAGATTGGTTCCAGAAACAGTCATTCTCTGGAAGATATTTGAATTACTATTCGTAACATCCACAATGTAACAAAATTGCCATTATCTATAGTTTGGTTGACAAAGTATTCAAATTATCACACAGTAAGTTCCATAATAAAAACAAAAATACTTTCATCTGTCTACAATACGTTAAAGAACTTGAAAATTTTATGCATACTTTTTTCAAAAAATACAATACAAATGTTGTCTATAGCGCCAAAAACAAACTGAATAGTATTATAAAATTAGGCAAAGATAAGAACAATACCTGTGATAATTCTAATGTCATATATAATTAATTTTAAGGATTGCGATGCCTCATATGTCGGACAAATGAGCAGACGGTTAAATGTTAGAATTAAGGAACACGCAAAAAAGTACTCATCGATGGATGAAAATTCATCGCTATATACACACACAAAAGCCAATAGACATACCATAGATTTTAAAAATATCAAAATACTTGATTCCGAAACTAATAAAGAAAAAAGACTCCTTTCAGAAGCCATATTTATACATACACAAAAAAATTATATCAATAAACAATTTGAAATAAATAGACTAGCCAACGAATACACATCACTAATCAAGAACTATGATTTCATACACACACAATAGTATATGTTCCAAATCGTTCATTTGGCTTAGTTTTTCTGCCCTAGCTCTTACATGTTGTTGTAACCTCCACCTTGCAACATTGTTACGTACAGTATAAATTCGTACACTCACACATACACATTTATTGATATAAAAGACCGATAATCGCACACAATAAATCATTGACGAGCGGATTGTTCTTCCATGTACTAAGATTTGACTTTCAAACGTTTTCGTAAGTATTGTAATTTTGCGTAACTTTCGTAAACAAGTGTATTTAATTTAATTTAATTATTGTAATTGTTAGATCCTGAAGAGGGACAATAAGGTGTCCGAAACGTTGATTAATTCTAAAATGTTGTTATAATTTATTTAACAACCTTATCTGGTAGTATGGCCATTAGATTCCTGAATAACAAAATTACTTCGTCGTAGTTGTGATTTAGTGATTACCCACGAAACTCTGCCCTGATCCCCAACAGAGCGTTACAAGTAACTTGTAACGCTCTGCTGGGGATCAGGGCAGAGGTTCGCGGGTGATTCTTAAATACAAACAACAACTAAGTAAAATCACTAAGTACTTTATTGCGTACTAAACTACGTTAATTACACATCAATATGGGCGCCAGGTGCGTGCGTCACTCGCACCAAAAATACAATACGCGGACTAGCTCGGCCGGGAGCAGGAAAACTCTACTCTAGCTGCGGCTACAGCACGTGCTGCAGCTTGCGCGAATTCGGAGTCGCGTGACTCCCGACGCAGACGCGCACACACTTCACGGCGAGGAAAACGGGAACGGGGAAGTAACTGGGGACAAACCTCGACCAGGCGACCTGCTGTTACCAGCTGCACACTCTCGCTCTCTCTGCTGCTTGGCTTCCGCACGAAAGTGGCCGGCCTCTCTCTCACACACGTCCTCTCAACGGCGACGATCCGGATCGAGCGCACAGTATCAAGGCTCTTCTCCGGGGCTCAAAAATAGCGGCACGCGGCACGACGGCAGGCAACGGAATGGTGTGTCGGCCGGCGCCACTCGTGCTGCTCCACTCCGCTGTCCTCGTTCGTCCATCGGCCGCCTTCTTCACTGCGGTGCGCACGAACGGTCCGTATACGGCCGATGCTCGCACGCGCTGTCCGGCGGATGGCCGATACCGCGCTGAGCCACTGCGTCTCTCTCTTTCGCTCCTCCTCTCTCTCTCATGGGAGAGCGAGCTTACTCATGCTCCAGCTACAGCTTGTCCTCGCTGTAGCTGCTGATGGTTCCTCCATCTCCTGGCCTGCTGGATACGGGAGGGGAGGGACTAGAGCGCGGGGAAGGCAGCGGAGACGGACGGGCGCGCGCATGTGTGTGCGTACGACGTCGCGTGCCGAGCCGTCGCTCGCCGCAACTGCCGTACATTCTCTGTTTCGCGCGTTCCGTACGTAACTGGCGATTTGCCACGTTACAACTCCCCCCTCCTAAACTCGAAGTAGTCCGTGGACTATCTTCGCACGTTTACTACTGCTCTAAACTACTAGAACATTTTACAGCTCCTCCGCTCTGGCTAACTTACTTTAAGCTAATCGGCCTTAGCTACAGCGGTGTGAGTGTAAATGTTCGTGTCTTATCTCATCTTCTTCTGCAGCTGGGCTTAGTGTGAATCTGTGTGAGTGTAACCCGGTGAGCGTGTGTCCTAACTTATAGCAACCTGGCGCCGGTAATGTTTCCGACAATAGACAGTACGAAATTTCTGACGCGATCGCGACTCTCACTCACCACTCCAACATGTCTCATTCACGCACTATGAACAATTTATGTAAAGAACTTGATTGCTGCAACAGCATCTTACCTGGTTGACCCCTTGAATTTCTGCTCTTATTGAGCTGCGTTCTGGCCACCTATGGAGCGTGCTGAATTTACCGCGAATAGAATACGAAATTAGCCAACGATTCGACTGTAAATTTATTGCGACTTGCTACCGGCATTGTTGGAAGAACGCGCTCGCTTACTTGCAGGAGATCAAGGAAGGGGGAGAGAAGGGGGTAAGATAAACAAAACAACTAAGAGGTAGGTACAGATGCTGGTGTTTATTATGCCACTTGGCTCTCTCCACCGACAATACACATCCTATTTTATTTTTTTTCTCTTCGGCTGCAGCTACCGCTACGGCTGTCCGTCAGCGAGACGCTTCAGCTCGCGCTGGCCCCAGTCCGGACAGCAGGTTGGGCAGGTGGCGATGGTGAGGCCCACCAGGTGACTGTGCCCAACCTCGCCGCAGTTCCAGCAGCATGGCCGGCCCAATCCTGCCTCACGCGACGGCCTGGCTCTTGTCAGTCTAGGCTTTGGCTGCAAATTTTCATCTACTTCAAGATTGTGCTTTCCATGTGTACTATTGCAACAATCTTTTTCAGCTGCACCGACGTGCTTATCATTCGACTTCCTTCCAGATCGCTTTGAAGTCAATGACATTCGCCTCCTCATAGCTCTAGCTGTAGCTATGGAGGCTAATGCTGGAGGACCAGACATCTCGACGGACCTGTCCCCAGCGTTTAATGGTTCGGCATCCCGCTTACTATTTGAATCATTCCAACGTCTTCTTTTCTTGGCCCAATGATCTCCTTTGTTCCACTTCTGACCCGCTGGTTTGGAATTCAAAGCCCTTCTCATCTTTACTTTTGGAGCTGAAGCTATTGGTGCCAGCTTCGGAGGACTAGACATCTCGACATACTCTTCGTTCACATCTACTGGTACAATCATTACAAGCTCCGACAGCTGCTGCCTCTTAGAGAGAATTTTAGCCGGGTGAGGACAATCATACTCATTAATTTGCCGCAACTGTCCTCTGTGTCCAAATGGATGTAACTCCGAGAAATTATCGAAGTCTTCACTCTTCATCTGCAATCGATACGGGGGGTGAATCTTGTCCGAAGGTGGCGTCGTAAGGTAATAAGCGGTAGCAACTGGCAGAGCTACAGCACTCTGGCACTGCGACATCAACGGCGGATTCGAAACACCACTACATGAACACGATGTTGAACAATCCTCTTCGAACGACGCCGGAATTGGACAACCATGTAGCGAATTAGCATTTTTAGAGAGCAGTAACGACGTACTTTGATCGGCTATAGTTACTGGCGAAGCTATAGCACTCTGGTACTGCGACATCAACGGCGGACTCGAAGCACCACTACATGAACACGAGGTTGAACAATCCTCTTGGAACGACGCCGGAATTGGACAACCATGTAGCGAATTAGCATTTTTAGAGAGCAGTAACGACGTACTTTGATCGGCTATAGCTACTGGCGAAGCTGTAGCACTCTGGCACTGCGACATCAACGGCGGACTCGAAGCACCACTACATGAACACGATGTTGAACAATCCTCTTGGAACGACGCCGGAATTGGACAACCATGTAGTGAATCAAAGTTTCTCGAAAACGGTAACGACGTACCAACTAATTCGTGAGAGCAGTGGTTTACCAACGGATATGAATTTCCTTCAATTCTCAACCTATTTTCCGAATTAACAACCTTACTACCACTTACTACTAGGCTTGAAGCAACTAATCTATTAACTCCTGTACTACAAGCGGCAGCGGAATTCAACCCTAAACACCAACTAGAATTCACGGTAGTAATAACTGGGTTGCAAGGCTCCTGACTTACACACTGCGAGGACGACGCTGACACGGGTGTTAAGTCCGGAAATAAGTGGAAATAAGTAGTAATTGGTTTTTTGTAGGTTTATTATATAAAATACAATAATTTATTACCAATACAATCTGCTGGCTTCTGGTAGATCGATTCGTTGTAATTTCAATTACAATTCTTTTCTATAACACTTGAATTTCAATAACTTATAAAATCTGCTTACTAGATGTGTAAGGCTTACGGTTTCAACTTCTCGATGTCGTAGAGGTACACGGAGTTCGCCAGGTTTCTTGTACGCTGTGACTGACTTGCGTGATGCATTTCGTAGTTTTATTATGCGGTTTAATTGGGTTATAGATGATAAATTGAGATCATCTTTATTAAGAAATTTTCGGTTGCGGCTTATACGCGTAGCATTTAAGTGGTAGCATTGTGAAATGCTGATTTGTTAAAAATTTGCACGCCACTGTTTTCTGGAGGTCGATGGCTCTCTACGTCACACGGTCTACGGTACGATGCCTGAGCGAAATGCTGCGTTGCATTCTCGCGTTTATATGTCAGGAAATATCTGATGTGAATAAACTTTTAGAATGAAATTCTAAATCTATAATACGTCTCCGGACGTAACACCTCCCCCCTTAGACTGTTGAATGTCATAGAGATTCAACAAATGTATTTTGCATCAGAGATTTCCCGTTACAAAAATTTATTGATAAGTAAATGATAAAATATAATAATACGGGTTATGAATTATAATAATTATAGTAAAAATAATAATAATAATAAAAATAATGATAATAATAATAATAATAATAATGATAATAATAATAATAACAGTAATAATGATAATAATAATAATAACGATAACAATAATACTCGTCAGTTCTACTTTGATTTAGTGGTTATCAGGTTTAAGTTTCAAAATTGTTAATTACTTTGATGCGCATTGTTTAAATTGACAGTTGTATTTAGCGCATATTATTCTTGTTGGAACATAAAAATTGCTGTATTTGTATTTTGAAGAGTTCATTGACTTGGAGTGTCGCGAGGCCGTACAGTTAAAAGTGCATAGTTGTCGAAATATAAAATGGAAAGTTAACTATAAATACAACAACGTCTTTCATGAAATGTTTTGAGAAATTTTTAAATAATTTCAATATGGTTCGTTTAAAATTCTGGTTCATTTCGTACAAGAATGTTTACAATTTCCCTGTGTTGAAATTAGTTTCTCTATGCTAGTTGATACGTGGGTGTCAATAAATTTGCAATCACATAATTTTGTGGATCAAGAAATTACTGATGAGAATATGAATATTAAATGTAATTTAGGGATACGTCACGGACGTAACACCTCCCCCCTTAGACTGTTGAATGTCATAGAGATTCAGTAAATGTATTTTGCATCAGAGATTTCCCGTTACAAAAATTTATTGATAAGTAAATGATAAAATATAATAATACGGGTTATGAATTATAATAATTATAGTAAAAATAATAATAATAATAAAAATAATGATAATAATAATAATAATAATAATAATAATAATAATGATAATAATAATAATAACAGTAATAATGATAATAATAATAATAACGATAACAATAATACTCGTCAGTTCTACTTTGATTTAGTGGTTATCAGGTTTAAGTTTCAAAATTGTTAATTACTTTGATGCGCATTGTTTAAATTGACAGTTGTATTTAGCGCATATTATTCTTGTTGGAACATAAAAATTGCTGTATTTGTATTTTGAAGAGTTCATTGACTTGGAGTGTCGCGAGGCCGTACAGTTAAAAGTGCATAGTTGTCGAAATATAAAATGGAAAGTTAACTATAAATACAACAACGTCTTTCATGAAATGTTTTGAGAAATTTTTAAATAATTTCAATATGGTTCGTTTAAAATTCTGGTTCATTTCGTACAAGAATGTTTACAATTTCCCTGTGTTGAAATTAGTTTCTCTATGCTAGTTGATACGTGGGTGTCAATAAATTTGCAATCACATAATTTTGTGGATCAAGAAATTACTGATGAGAATATGAATATTAAATGTAATTTAGGGATACGTCACGGACGTAACACCTCCCCCCTTAGACTGTTGAATGTCATAGAGATTCAGTAAATGTATTTTGCATCCGAGATTTCCCGTTACAAAAATTTATTGATAAGTAAATGATAAAATATAATAATACGAGTTATAATAATAATAATAATAGTAATAGTAATTATAATTCACATGTACATTGTGTCGTTAGAAAAATCACTGATGTCAATTTTGGGTAAAAGAATAAATCTAATCATGTGTGATAGGACGAAATAAATCCTTCCCCTTAATATCGAACTTCGTGAAGGGTAAATGATTAAGAAATGAATAAAATATCAGTGAATTTTCTTTATAAAAATTTTAACAATCTGTTATGTTGACATAATTTGCTGTATTGACGCAATTTTCTTAAGGTTAATTACCTATTTCTTGAATGGTGAAATGTGAAATTTTGCTTACTACGCTATGTAGGCAAAATTTGTGTATATAATCTCTGGTGCGCTGGCACTTTGATATTCAGTTTACGGTCTGGAAAGCAACAATGGCAACGGTATTGAGCGTAAGTAACATTTTTACCATTATAAATTTAAAATTTAAGAAGAAAAAAAAAATCAATATAGATACTTTTAAAATCTAAAATTAATATAATTGACTATTGGTATAATTAAATTAATTAAATGTAATTTAAAATCGGCATAATTAACCAAATTTTTTTTGTTATTAGTTACATCAAATTATCTATGCCAGGGCTGGTGCTGGCAAGAGACGGTTGAGGAACGATTTCTTTTATCTTGGAATCGGTGTAGATCACCCTTCAGCGACCGCGAGTCTCAGAATTCCATTCGGTAATAAATTTTAATTATTATGAAAATTTTGATTCTTTTAATTTATCTTTTTATTCATACTATTAAAATGTGTTTCAGGTGCGACAGTGGGCTGGACGTCGTTTCGACAGGTGGTATGCTCGTCAATCCTGTTGGAATTTCCTTGAAGGGTTTTATTCCAAGTTTACAAGTTGGCATCGTTATTTGGACAGGAGGATGACCTCGTGGTGTTGGGACCGTCTCCTACTTATCGACGCTTTCCATCTCTGAAAAGGGTTCCTCATACTTATTGCCTTTCAAAGAAGAGTATTTCGACCATCATGGTAGTTGATTCAGATGAAGAAGATTTCTTCGGTTTGTCGAGATTATTTTATTTAGTGGAAGGGTTCGTGGATTGGTCGGACCGGCTCTCCTTCGTGCAAACTAGTTACGGAATTACCTTTTGTGTTGGTACAGATGTTATTTTCCGATCTCAATTTTAATTTTATGGTATAATTATAGTCATTATTGTTATAATATTAAATAATGTTAAAATATGTTATGTATATAATATACTTATAAATATTCCTATAAATAAATAACGCCTGTTTGTTTGTACAATTTTTTCTTTTATTTTACGACCCTTCCCTGTCGACCTTATCCTTATATTCCAAAATTTGAATTAAATATTATAATTGTAATTATTTGTTTATTTATTTTTCTAACGTTCAAATTTCAAAGAATTCCTATAGATATATATATAGATTTCGATAATTTAATTATTTCGTTATCGGTAATATGTAATAATTTTTTTGTTTTGCTGTATTTACATAAAATAGTCATTCATTAATTAAGCTTAAAAATAATGTGTTTATTAAATAATTTTTTTTTTTTTTTTTTTTTTGTAAGTAAACGATGAGAAATATATAGGGAATGATTCGAGTGATCATTCACTTCCCTCCCTGCTTACAATTATTTATTATTTTATTCAATTTTTATTTAACATTTTCGGACATTTCTTTAACTTCGGGCGTTATTTTTAACTAAAGTAATTTATTGTGAATTAGAATGAAAAGATTTTTACTTCAGTTTTTTGTATGGGTGTTGGTTGGATATCGTTCGTTGAGTTAGGGAGTGATTTAGGAAGGGGTGGTAGGGGTCTCAGATTAAATGGTCTTGGTATTTTTAATTCTTGTAATTCGAATTCCTCGTGTTTTTTAGTACTGATTTTTCTTTGGATTGGCCTAGAGATTGTCGGTTTGCTGACTATTATTTCTTCTAAATCGCCGTTGCTTTTATTTTTTCTCTTGTCTCATTAAGTTTGTTCAAAACTACTAGTAGATGCGTTATGGAGGTAAACATTGCCCCAAAAAGGTGTTTGGAACATCCATATAGTTTTTGTAATGTGTAACCTCGTATTACTGTATCTACTAACATTTTTATTAACTGTAGTAGGATTAGAGTCATTATAATTCCGGAACTATATGTTCCATATTCTTTGTATTTCTCTAGTAGTTTTTTCCAAGTATTTTCAGCAATGTTAGTTAATGTTCTTTCTGTGAGAAGATTACTCATGATGTCATCTTTTGCAGAATTTTCGCTTCGTGTAAACTTTGTTATTGTGTTTATTATAAATTTTTTTCCATCGGGTAAAGTAGTCTTTCCTGGAAATGTTCCAAGTCTTGTTGTGTATATATCCCACTAGTTGCTAGTGAGGTTAATTTTTCTGGGGTCCAATTTTTGATTATTTTTGGTTTAAAGGTGGTTATGTTTTTTTCAACCTTTCTAGGTGTGGGTGTTAGACTTATCCAGTTATTATCTATTTTGTAGTACGGTGGAATTATTGTATCACAGTCGATTTGAGTTCCTGTTCTTATTAAAATATGAGTTTTTGGTGTAAGAAACCAAGTAGTATTTCTAGCTGTAACAGGAAGTTCTTCGTAACATTCTTTTGTATGCTTGATTTTTACGTTGATAGGGGTCCATTTTATTACATGTATTGCTTCCCCTGCGAGTCGTGCAAGGTATCCTGGTTTTTGCATTACATTGTATGCAAATTCATCTGGGGAATGGGAGGCTAAGGATAAGGAATTTAGAATTTCCTTTCTTTCTAATTCACATATTTTTGTTAAAATGTTTAAATATAAGCTTTTAAATTGCGCCCGAAAATGTTTTTCTACATGAACAAATTTCGCATTTGTATACGCAAAAATATCTATGTTGATTAAATCTCGCTGGTGACTCACATCGTTATCGAATAGTACATTTACGTTGGTTTTTTCGTAAATAAATAATTTAGGGTGTTCCGTTTTTGTTATCATTTTGTCGCAAAACTTAATACTTTCTACAGCATTTAAAGAAAAAGATATATCGTAAGTATTTATTGTATACATTATTTCCTGGTTTGGTGATAATGTTTTTGTTACGGTCCCCTTAAATAGAACATCATATTTGTTATCAAAACAGTTTTCGTTTGGAAAATGCGACCAAAATGTGTAACCGGCTTGAATGTCTATGCAATGCTCGTCTGAGAATTTGCATGTCGTTCCTGAATTTAAATGTAATTTATTATTATTTAAATTTACCTTTGCGTATTCTTCCGTAAGTGTAATTTTTATGAGTCCTTGAACAAGAACATTATCCCAACTTCCATAATCATCCGCGTAGGTGCCTCCCGAACAAGATTTCCCTTCGATTTTTCCTCCGAGGTCTATTCCTACTATTTTGGTTTCGTTTATTTTAATATTTGCTATTGTGTGAAAGTTGTCATATTTAAATATTCCTGTATTGTGTAGAAATTTACATTGTTCAGCACTAATGTCGTATAAATATTCCTGTAGGCCGTTTTCAACTGGACCTAAGTGGCTGAACATTCCGCAGTGATATATTGTTCGTCTTATTTCTATTTTGCATTGCATTACGTGATTTGTTTTGAATTCCGCTAATTGTAGTAATTGTATGGTCGTATTTGTTATTACTAAATCTTCCTCGTGAAAATTACAGTCTCCGTTGTCTACGAGAGAGTACGTTGTTACTGTTGGGTCAGTAGAACCGCAATCGAATCCAATTATTGCTTGGTTTGGTTGTAGTAAATTATATATTAAAAAAATTTTTAGTAACTCCATCATGTCCTATAACAGAAAATTATGTTATTATTTTTATTATTTTACAAGACTTAATTTGTTCGAATGAACTGTTTTTGCTTTTCCGTTGTAGTTTATAGTAATATTGTTATTTGCATTTATTTTTATTATGTCAAACGGACCTTGATAATGATTTTGTTCAAGTTTTCCCGGTTTTGGTTCTTTTAAGAGCCATACCTTGTCTTCTTTTTTAAGTTGTATCGGGTTTATAAGTTTGTCATAATGAGTTTTTGATTTTTGTTTTGAAATTATTAAGTTATTTCTAACTAACTCAGTAGTTGTAGTAATGTTTTTTATTAATTTTTCTAAATACCCGTTATAGGTCGGTAATAATTCCGATCTTTTAATTGGTTCACTAGATGGAATTCTTGCAGGATAAGCAAAAACAAGTTCGTATGGTGTAAATTTATGACTACTATGTACGCTTGTATTATAATGAAGTTGTGCAAATTCTATTAATTCGTCCCATTCGTATTTTTTTGTTGAAAAATTTTTTAGATATTCGCATAGTGTGTGGTGTGCCCTTTCCAAGGATCCATTTGATTGTGGCGAAAATGCTGTTGTTTCAATTTTTTTGAATTTGAATCTTTTAGCTATTTGTTTAATAAGATTACTTGTGAAATTTGCTCCTCTATCGGTTAGTACTATTTTTGGTGAGCCAAATATACATATAAAATTTTTTATAAAAGCGTTTGATACTGATTCCGCCGTTTGATCTTTTAAGCATGATAAAATTACAAATTTAGATAATTGATCTTGTATAGATAAAATATATTTATTACTATTTTTAGTAGTGTTAAATGGACCTACGATATCCATAGCGATTTTATCAGAAGTTTTTGCTGGTGTGTCTGTGATAATCATTGGTTGTTTAGTTCTTTTACGTTTTAGTTTATTTCTTTGGCAAATTTCGCATTTATTTACTCTGTTCTGGATGTCTGATTTCAAATTTTCCCAAAAATATTTTTCTTTTATACGATTGTAAGTTCTGTTTATGCCTGAATGCCCCCCTATTGTAGAGGAGTGATAAGTATCAAAAATTCTATTTCTATCGTTTATATTTACGTAATCTATATTATTCAGACATATTATTACTTTAATTTTTGTGTTTTGAAAATTGTCCTTCAATAATTCTTCTATTTCTTCCCAACTTATGTTTAAAATTTCAATATTCCTTGATATGCTAAAAATGAATATCTTCTGTGTGTTCAAAATTTCTTTTAATTTTTGTATTAATTTTATCAAGTTTTCTTTAACTATTTTCGATGTTGCTGATGTATCGAGACATAGAATAAATATTTTCTTATTTTCAATATTAATTATATCTATTTCGCCCTTTTTTAAGTTTGTATTTATTTTTAAGTTTTTATTTTTGATTAATAAGTTAGTATTCTCGCCTAATGTTTGGTGTTCATGTGATATAAGATGCACAATGTTGTCGTTTCTAAGTTGTATTGCGTTTTTTGAATATATTATGTTTTGTTGCGTTTGCGTTGTTGTGCCGTTGTTGCTTTTGCTATTTTTATCTTTTTTTTTCTGTTTTTGTGTACCAGCTGTAGTTTTCCTTGATCTTCCCCCTTTTTGTTGAGTTTTTGACTGAACTTTATTCGTTTCGCTTGTTTTATCAGTTTTGTTTGGTGATCCTATGTTAGTATTTAATTTGTTTCTTTTTTGTGCTCTTGTAATTACGAAAACTTCTATGGGATTTCGGGACAGTGCGTCTGCGTTAGCATTTTGTTTCCCTGGTTTATACACGATATCAAAATCATAATCAGATAGTTTTAATCTCCATTTTTGAACTCTAGCGTTGTTGTCAGCTGTTTTTAACCACAATAAAGGTTTGTGATCTGTGACGATTGTAAATTTCGTTCCATATATGTAATTTTTAAATGTTTTTACTGCAAACATTATAGCTAATGCTTCTTTTTCGTAGGTATGATATTTAATTTCAGCTTTATGTAAGCTTCTTGATGCATAAGCAATTGCTGGGTCTTTACCTATTATTCCTTGTGATAAAATTGCACCTAAAGCAAAGTTTGAAGCATCTGATGTAATAATAAATGGTTCGTCGAAATGTGGATATGCCAAAACTGGTGCTGTACATAGTAAATATTTAATTTCATCAAAGGCTATTTGTTGATCTTTTTCCCAATGAAATTTTACGTCTTTTTCTAGTAATATATTTAAAGGTTTTGTTATCTTTGCATAGTTTTTTATATGTCTTCTGTAGTAATTCGAAAGTCCTAAAAATTCTCTAATATTTCTAATGTTTTTAGGTATTGGAAATTTATTTACTGCTTCTACCTTTTTTGGATCTGGTTTTATGCCATGTTCGCTTATAATATGTCCTAAATAACATACTTCTTTTTTTAAAAATTCGCATTTTTCCGGTTCTAATTTTAAATTAGCTTCTCTTAATTGTTGTGCAACTATACTGAATCTTTCGTTTGTTTCGTCTATAGTCTTTCCAAAAATTATTATATCGTCAATAAAGACAAAGCATATTTTACCTATTAAATCGCCTAAGACTGTATTCAGAACTCTTTGAAATGTACGCGGCGAATTTTTTAATCCGAAAGGCAAAACATGAAATTCAAAGCGTCCTAATGGATGTACACTAAAGGCCGTTTTATGTGTGTCTTTTGGTTTCATGGGAATTTGGTGAAACCCCGATTTTAAATCTATGACATGATAAAATTTTGTTTTTCCCAATTGATCAAAAATTTCTGTAATATTTGGAAGTAAGTAAGGATCCGATATTGTTTTTTCATTTAATTTACGATAATCTATGACTAAACGCCATCGTTTTTGTCCGTTTACTAGTTGTTTTTTTTCTACAATCCATGCTGGAGCGTTGAAAGCACTTTTTGAATTTCTTACCAGATTATTTTTTATTAATTTTTTTGTTTCTTCTACAGCCACTTCCTTTAGCTTATGTGGTAAAGGAAATTGTTTTACGTATACAGGTTTATCATCTATTAAGTTAATTTCATGTTGTTCTACGTTACATGATCCTAAACTGTTGCCCTCTAACCAGAATATGTCTTTATTTTTCATTACTAAATTTTTAATAATTATTTTATTATTTTCAGGTAAGTTTTCGTAACGGATTTTTTTGAGTAACTCTTCCTCGCGGTCTGATTTTTTATTTGGATCATTTTTTCCTATAAAATTTATTGATCCTAAGTTTAAAATTTCATTTTTATCTATTTGCAAATCATCCGTTATTTGAAAACCGTCAGGCAAATAATCTATTTCGTAGGAGATAAAGTTATATTCTTTCTCGTTTCCATAAATTTTTTTATATTCTTCTAAATCAGCTTCAATATTCTTATTTATTATTGTTAAAAATTGTTTGTAGTCTGTCGGTTTGATTTCCTCAAAATCCATTATTTCATCTTTATTTTCAAGAGCTATATTAATATTATTTATTAAAGATTTGATATTATTTTTGTTATTCTGTAAAATTGTTTCGTAATGTACATCTGCTTTGTCCTTGGGTAATATTTCGTCGAGAATTTTCCTCTGTAGTTCTATTTCCTCTTTGTTAAGTTCAGGGATGTGATTTAAGATTTGTGTTATATCTTCATAAAATGTTATTTCCGAAGTTATTTTCACCTCTTTTTTGTTAATTAATTCAGGTTCATAGGACAGAGAGCAAGTCACTTCTTCAGATTTCTTCGAATATTTGTTTAACATTAGTTTTTCTAGCTTTATTTCCTCTTCAAATTCTAATTTTGCTTGTTGTTCTATTGGTATGTTTTCCGTTTCCTTAATAAATGTTTGTCTTATTTCATTTCCCTGGGATTTATGGTTATTTGTAATTGTATTAATAGAGCCTGTTTTTATCGTGTATCTTGGTTTCAATGCAATTTTACTATTATTTAATTGTAAATAACCTTCATCTAGTCTTAACTTCTGTTCCGAGAGTATTTTAATACCTAGTATTCCATCGTAAGGGAGAGAAAATTCTTCAGGAGCTACATGAAAATCAATAAACAAATCATTAATTAGCATTTTTACTACTCCCAATGTTTCTGTGGCCTTATCTGTGATGCCTGATAGCTGAATTTTCTTATTTTCTAATATTATGTATGGTGGTATTTGATTTTTCTTAATAATGTTTAACTGGGCCCCGCTATCTACGAGTAATTTGCATGATTTTGCGGTGTAAGGATTTTTTATTTCAATATGCTGTAGTGCATTTTCTAATCTTAGAAAGTACATTGTAATTTTTGATGAAGTTAGTTTATTATTTTCATGTGTTGTGATCATTTGAGTATCTAACAGATTTTCTTCTTCGTTCTTCTTGATTAACGTATCAACTTCAACGTCTTTTATAGTTAATTTATTTTCTTGATTTTCTAACTCTAAGTTTTTTGTAGTTTTATCTGTTAATGTGATTGTTTTGATGTTCGTTTTATTGTCGAGTGTTTCGTTTTGTTTTCTTCTGATCCACTCGCTCTCAGAATAATTTAAGCGTTTCCCGAATTTCGCTGTTCGTAGGTATTTTGCTGTGTCCTATAGCATTCTTCAAGTGAGTGAGTAAAATTTTTGCAGAGGCTGCAGAATTTTTCTAATTTACCTTCTACTTGTTTCAATAACATACAATTTTCGGTCGTATGTCCCCTTTTCCTGCAATAGGCACAAGTTGGTGCTGTTTCTGCCTTTTGTAATTTCCTACAATTTTCTATAGAATGTCCTGGGATTCTACAAAATTCACAATATAGTTTTTTTCCTTTTTGCATGTTTATTTGTTGATTAAAATTCGTGTTTCTTGAATGAAAATATTGTTGTTGCGTTTTATTTGTGAATCCATGTGAATTGTTATTGGTGTGATAATTGTTTCTATTTTCCGGATTATTATAATTTGATTTGTTTATTTTATAATTATTATTTATTGGTGAATCAGTGTTTCTATCTGGGCAATGCATTGCTGTATGTGTTGTTGCTTCACAAATTTGACAATTTATTCTATTTCCGAATGCTTGTTGTCTACTTTGCATAGCCATAATTCCCGCTGTTTGGCAATCCGAGGTTTCGTGACCTTCTATAGTACAGATTGTGCACCATATCATTTTCCTCGTTACCTGACAGTATTTCATTACATGTCCGGGTTTATTGCACCTTTGACATACTGCCGACGGGCAGTTCTTCATTGAGTGGCTCACGTTACCACAGAGCTCGCAACACTCCTCGGCGTTAGCACTTTTTTCGCACGTATTTGGGTCATGGACTTTTTTCTTGCATTTCCAACATAATTCATATTTTTTTATAATCGGGCATTGTGTTACTGTGTGTCCCATGTTTTGGCAGTATTGACAATGGTTTCCCTGCATTTCGTTTAATCTACATGTATCTATTGAATGTCCACATAAGCTACAATAATTGCAAATTAATTCCATTTTATCTTTTACTGTATTACAAAAGTATGATAAGTGGTCTTTATTTTTACAATATACGCATCCTGCATTTACGCAAAACATTGCTTCATGAAATTTATCGTTACAAATTTGACAATGAAATGTTCTAGCTTCTTTTTTTATATTTAATTTCTCAGTATTGAATAGTATATTTGCTTTATCTTCTCTTAGTAATTTTTGTTTTTCGAGTCTTAATTCTATCTCTATTGCTTTTTTCATAGCGGCATGTGTACTATTCGGTTCGCCTAGTTCTACTCTTATTTCTTGTTTCAAACCGTTTTTAAAACTGTTTAATACATCATCTTCTAGTTGAGTTTTAAATATTTGTAATTGCTCTGTCGTAACGCCGTCCTCTATTTTTTTTAGTTCTATTATATTTGTGTTTATTATTCGAATTTTATTTCCGTATTCTAATACTGATTCATTGGTTTTTTGAACCATTCTCCGTAATTTACCATATAATGTGTATAAGTCTTCTGTACAAGGGTAAATAGTTCTTATAGCGGTTATTAATTCTTCGATGTTCCCGATTGTTATTGTTCTTATTGCTTTATGTATTTCCCCACGTAACTTCATTTTTAAAATTTGTACTAAATTTCGTTCGTCCGCCGCGTTAACAATGTTTTTTGCTTCTTTGAGTTTGTCGATATATTCTTCTGCTGTTATATTTTTTCCGTCAAATGTCGGTACCAATCCCAATATTTCTTTCAGTGGTAGTTTGAGTTGTTGATTTGCCATATTTATTTCGGGTTCTATTATGGTTCTATTAATTTCCGATTCAACAGTATTATTTGTTTGGTTTAATACTTCTGTTTCTGTTTCTCTTCTTTCCTGTAGATCTGTTTTAGCTAAAATAAGACTTTGTTCGTTTAGTATTCCGTCTATGTCCGTGTAGTCGCCTATTTCATCTACTGATGTATCTACTGTTTTATCAAAAAATGCAGAATCATGATTTAATAATGTTGGCGTAAAATATTCTGTCGGTGACTCTAAATCCGATTTTGTTTGAGGTAAAAGTAAAGAATTTTTAGAGTGATTTTGTGTTAAATTGTCTTGATTTCCCAGTTGTTTGTTGTCTGATTTTTTTTTATTTCCTACTCTTGAGGTTGATTGAATGTCAATACTCGGTATTTCTAGTAATGTTTTATTATTATTTTTTTTGTCTTGCGATGCATTTGCGTATGTGTGTGGTGTAAAATCAATGAGGTCAATGTTTGAATTTTGCGAATTTGTCGCGATTTCTTTGTCAGATGTTCCTGTTCCTTCGTTTAATGGTTTTATATTTCGTGCGCGTGGAGGCGATCGTAGTATTTTAGAACTTCTTTGGAATATTTTACTTGATTCCCGGTTCCTTTCACTTACTTTATCTTTTAAAATTGGATTTTCTGTAGTTTTACTTTTTGTTATTATTGGATTTTCTATATCCTTCTTATGTGACATTGGCAATTTATTTACTTATTCGCCAATTCTATATCTCTATTCTTAATGTTTTTCGTGTAATTTGATTTCTCATATTCTCATTTCTTGTTTATGTATAATATTTATCTATTCAATGATCATTATTTTGTATTATTATTTCATTTTTCTCCTTCGTGTTGGATTTGTTTTATTTATTTCAATTTCTTTTTATTTATTTATTCAATTGTTTATTTTTTTTTTTCACTAATATTTTAGTAATTTGTTTTTACTGATATTATTTAATTATTTGTTTCTTAATGTTTTCCTATATGAATTTTTCACTTTAAATTTCTTGTTTGTTAAATATATTTGCATGATGCTATTTACTTATATATTTTGATTTATTTTGATTTTATCTTTATGTGAAATCTTTTTTTTTATATTCGTTTACGTTATTTGTATTTGGGTTATCCTTTCTTCTTTCCCTATTTTTATAACATCGTCTATTTTCCCTTTTTTTTTTTTTATTTATCTGTTAATATGTTAGTAATCTGGACGAGCCGTACACGTTCATCTTCAGAAGTTTAAACGATCATGCTACAATGATCCTCTCAACTTCTTACTGCAAAACGAGAAGCTCGGAAGCAGTTAGTAGTGATATTTTTAGTAATTTTCAAATACTACTTGTTTCCTCTCATTTCAGTCTTATTTTTTCGTATAAATCTAATGAACTTACGTTCGATTCGTACCGGAACCACTGTTACGTTCCGAAAAATAGTTATTTTTATTCTTTTATTTTAAACAGTCTAGTGAACTAATATTCGATTCGTACTGGAACCAATGTGACGTTCCGAAAAATAGTTATTTTTATTCTTTTATTTTAAACAGTCTAGTGAACTAATGTTCGATTCGTACCGGAACCACTGTTAAGTCCGGAAATAAGTGGAAATAAGTAGTAATTGGTTTTTTGTAGGTTTATTATATAAAATACAATAATTTATTACCAATACAATCTGCTGGCTTCTGGTAGATCGATTCGTTGTAATTTCAATTACAATTCTTTTCTATAACACTTGAATTTCAATAACTTATAAAATCTGTTTACTAGATGTGTAAGGCTTACGGTTTCAACTTTTCGATGTCGTAGAGGTACACGGAGTTCGCCAGGTTTCTTGTACGCTGTGACCTGACTTGCGTGATGCATTTCGCAGTTTTATTATGCGGTTTAATTGGGTTATAGATGATAAATTGAGATCATCTTTATTAAGAAATTTTCGGTTGCGGCTTATACGCGTAGCATTTAAGTGGTAGCATTGTGAAATGCTGATTTGTTAAAAATTTGCACGCCACTGTCTTCTGGAGGTCGATGGCTCTCTACGTCACACGGTCTACGGTACGATGCCTGAGCGAAATGCTGCGTTGCATTCTCGCGTTTATATGTCAGGAAATATCTGATGTGAATAAACTTTTAGAATGAAATTCTAAATCTATAATACGTCTCCGGACGTAACACGGGAATCGACCGCCTGTCAACAAGTGAACTAGTTCGCGCGACAACAAAGGCATCCACTAAATTACTGCTACCATCGAATGCGCGCACGGTATCGCAATGACACCTCGTTGATGGTGCTTGTGGATTAGGACTACTACTCATTTGCTGTATCTGTCCGTCGGAAACTATTAAACTGTTGCGCTTCTGTACTTTAGCATGGACAGCATCTGAAACGCAAAATTGCTGACTTTTTTACTTCTTGTACTGCCTGTCCCGGCTTCCTAACATCACTGCGAAGCTGCGGCGACAAGAATGTTTGCGACAGCGATTCAATTGAGAAGGGATCACTGAACGAACCGTCGGACTGCCTCGTCAACGACGGCACGTTGTGAACGACCGACCCTACTCTATGCTGAAGCTCAGAAGCTACAGCTGCTGCCGAACTGGCTACTGGAAATTTATTATTGGACAACGACGATGACTGCGCTCTCGTTGTTCCATATGATTCCGCGTGCTCATCTTTGTCTGACTCCCAAGGAGCTGCCTCTGGCCCGAAGAATCTTCTCATCTCATATCGTTGTAGCCTATCACGTAATTCGGATGCGCTGGCTTTGAAGTTCAGCCCTAACGTCCCGCATCAACAGGCACCTTCTCCATCAAATAATCGATTGATCGCTGGCTTCAGAGCTTGAGCTGCAGCTATCGGGTCCATGCACATTAAATCATTCTCGTCGACGTCGAGCGAAGCCCAGCTCCAGTCATGATTTTCCATCTTATTACCTTCTCAGTTAACCTCGGTTGCGTAGCTCCGCTGATTTTCTCCCTTACCCACTTTACGTTAAAAAAAGAGAATAACAAATTTACAAATTCAAAACCCCGTTGCCATGAACGTAAATCTAAAAGAACCACAATCTAATTACAACTATGCAAGCGGGAAGCAAAGCAAGCACATCAAAAAAAAAGAAAATCAAGGCCAGCAACCGAGGTAACAGTGAAAGGTTAGGTGCGACAATTACGCACCTTCTCCACATCCTCGAGCGAACAAAAATCCGCAATAAGATTCCCCCTCCCACTATTAACCGGCTTAAAAGCGTACTGAAAAGACTGGGAATAAAAGGAACCAGAGCAATCAAGGATTTAAGCAAGCCAATAAAGCCTCGAGTTTAAATCGTAAACGATTCCGTTGTGCAATCGTGTGCAGGAAGTTCCTCTAAACTTTCTACTCTTCCTGAACACTTTGCAATTCTGTTTGCCGCGTGGCTAAAGCTGTAGTAAGAGGTGAATTGGCGAGTATTTCATTACTTAACTCGCAAAAACACACGCAAGTCGCAATAAATTTCGCAGTATAAATTACGCTTCAACAACAATTATCCAAGTTTTCGCAAATTATTTCGAAACGTCTGGCCAATTCCCAAAATTTATCACGGCGTCTGTAAACGCTTGCACGCGGTGAATGTAAAACTTAAAATGGCCACCAGAACGCTTCTTCCCTCACGGTTTCCCCGTTATGTGTGCACGCCGCAATGGCGAAATCACGACGCGGATCCCTTACTTTTGCCACGGCCTTTACCGTGGCCCCACGTTGGCTGCGCTACTTGTAACGCTCTGCTGGGGATCAGGGCAGAGGTTCGCGGGTTATTCTCAAATACAAACAATAACTAAGTAAAATCACTAAGTACTTTCTTGCGTACTAAACTACGTTAATTACACATCAACTATTTAAGGGACAGTACAATGGTATGGGCGCCAGGTGCACGCGTCACTTGCACCGAGAACGTTGTTCGCCGGCTAGCTTCAGCCGAAAGCAGAGAATCCTAATCTACTACTACAACTACAGCACGAGTTGCAGCTGGCCCGAATTCGGAGTCTCGTGGCTCCCGCTTCGGACGCGCACACACACGCACTGGGAAACCGGAGACGGGAATATACAAAGGGGCAAACCTTGGCCAGGACGCTGCTGCAGAGGCTTCCTCTCGGTCTCTCGCACTCTCTCTCTCGCTCTCCCTCGGGCGCTGCCTCTCCGGTCGGTGGCGAAGGAAGGCAGAGCGCACTGGCAGGCACACACACGTCGGCAGCGAACACGATCGCGAGCACGCGGCACGGCGGTAGGCGACAGAATGGAATATGCCGGCCGGTGTGCTCACGCCGCTCCGCTCCCTGGTTCGTCCATCGGCCGCCTTCTTCACTGCGGCGCGCGCGAGCGGTCCGTATACGGCCGATGCTCGCACGCGCCGACCGGCGGATGGCCGATACAGCGCTGAGCCACTGCGTCTCTCTCTCTCGCTCCTCCTCTCTCTCATGGGAGAGCGAGCTCACTCATGCTCCAGCTACAGCTTGTCCTCGCTGTAGCTGCTGATGGTTCCTCCGTCTCCTGGGCTGCTGGATACGGGAGGGGAGGGACTAGTGCGCGGATGCAGCGGGGACGGACAGGCGCGCGCATGTGTGTGCGTACGACGTCGCGTGCCGAGTCGTCGCTCGCCGCAACTGCTGTACATTCTCTGTTTCGCGCGTTCCTTACGTAACTGGCGATTTGCCACGTTACACTATAAGAAATAATAAAATTTAGTATGAGATAATAAACGTGCATAAAAATCGTAAGTTTAATGGTTATAGATTCTTTTGGGTCAGCAGCGAAAGTATTGTAGAAAAAGAAAAGAAATTGAAGTCACGATTTTCATTGGCGACAACAGTACCGCATACAAAGAAATACCATTGTTTCAAGCCTTGTAACGAATACTCGATAGAAGTGAAATTTACATCATTTCACAAACAAAGTAAAATAATCAAAATCATTAAGTATAGAAAATAAATTTAAAACATATTTGATTGTGTGATAGTACGAGACCTTTTTTAATGACCTAAGCCAAACGTTTATGTACATGCATCTTAAATATTTATATATACGAAAATTTAAATGCGTAATGTTTTTGCAGAATATTAATAATATTATTATTTGGTAAAACGTTAACAATTTAGTATACTTGACGTATTTTGAGGGGTGTTTTTCGGCTTATTCTCCAACCATTATGATTCCATATGATATACACAATCCTATTCTCAAAATTAGGTGCATAATATTATCTTCCTAATATAATGCATGCATAATTCATAAATATTTATACATACGATTATTTATATGCGTAATATTTCTGTACAATTTAAATAAAATCATTATTTTATAGAAAACTAGCATAGGAAATTAAGCGTATTTAACGTGTTTTTAGGGGTAGCTTGGAAAGGTCAGGCGTAAAAAATTAAGCCGATGGTCTGAATGAAACATACAGGATCTTATTCTATAGTATAATACCAACTTTTTCCGATAATTTTCAGAAAGAAAGGACCCCGCACACAATGTATGGGAAAAAATCATTCGGTCAAATTGAACGAAATTGAAAAAAGATAGATTTCTTCAGGACCTCAAGATCTATTTTTTTTCCAAAGTTTCGTTCAATTTGACCGGATGATTTTTTCCCATACATTGTGTGCGGGGTCCTTTTTTGGTAGATCCGAGAACGAGGCTGTTTAATTAAGAAGAATTTCGAAAGATCGAACATTTTGAACGGCTTCAAACATTAATATCTCGGTAAAAAAAAATCGAAATTCAAATCTCAAAAAAAGCATTTAAAGCCCTTTTTATGACCTAAAAGAACAAATTTTTAAAGTTTAAAAAAAAAATAAATTTCACCAGATGGCGATTGTTTAAAGATACCCCAATAAATAGGTATATTTATGACGTCTGTTTGGCTTCATGGAAAAGCTCGAAATTTAAATAGCTCTATGAATTATTTTTTTCTATGTAGTTGATAGAAAAACTAGCAAAATCTTTTTTGGTGGATTAAAAAATATTGAAAATGGACCTTGCTATAATTTTTCAAAAATTAGCCAAAAATAGGTAAAAATTAGAGCTTTAAAAAATTCTAGAAAGTGTAATTTTTATTTTTAAAGGTTTTGGCACGGCAAAAGTTCTTATTTTTATATGTACTTTTATAGAAAAAATTGGCTATTAAAACCGCCGACCCCCCTGCGCCCTCAAATTGACGAAATTCACAAGAATGACCCATATATACATATAATTATATATGATTATTTTATAAAATAAAATAAAAGTCATTCACTCAGTGTAACAAACACACACACATACACACACACACACACACACACACACACACACACACACACACACACACACACACACACACACACACACACACACACACACACACACACACACACACACACACACACCCACACACACACATATTTATGTCGTTTCGCGGCTTTGACGAGGTTTTCGAGATATCATATACCGGTTTTGAAGAGTTTCTCCGGTTTTGAAGAGCCTCTTCAGACCGGCAAAGATATATATATATGACCGGTTTTGGAGAGTTGTCGACCATTTTCTAGGGTCTATAACCCCAGGATCATTATTTCTTTAGTTACGTTAACATAGACAACTCTGAGAAAAAGAACTATACCTCTCCAAAACCGGTTCACCCACATACTTATACATATATATATATATATATATATATATATATATATATATATATATATATATATATATATATATATATATATATATATAAACTTGTATAACGTTAGTTCCCAGGACTCCATGTTACTGTATACCTATACGTGACTAAAGAAATAATGTCTCTTATGGAAGCCGATGTCCTCAAAACTGACGTTAAACATATGTAGATTCAGGGACTGTCCCCAAAACTAACAAATGTCCCCGAAACCAACGTTAAACATCTGGAATGTCCTGGAAACTAACATAAAACATATATATATATATATATATATATATATATATATATATATATATATATATATATATATATATATAATACATTTCGTTAACTACGTTTATGGAGCCCGAATTCTATTATAGATAGGTTTATGGACCCGCGTCCCATAAAATGTTCGTACAACCCGTTTATGGAGCCCGATCTAGAGTTTCTATACCCAGAGGGGGATTATTTCTTTAGTAACGTGTACACGACAACTCTGAGCTCTAGGTACTAATATACAGGGACGGGCTCCATAAACGGGTGAGGGGAAACATATAAAAAATATATATATATATATCTTCCTATATTATATAGTTGTAAGGGCAAAAATGGGTACCTACCCCCCCTCTACTCCCCTCCACTCCCTCCACCACCCCTCCACCTCTCCTCTACCACCCCTCCACCTCTCCTCTACCACCCCTCCACTTTTTACCGTTAAATTCTTTCAAATTTTACGTTATTTTGAAGGGCGTCTGCCCCTCCCCGCCCCTCTACACCGTCCACTCCCCTCCGTCCCCTCCACTCCCCTCCACCCCCTCCACGCCCCCTCCACACCCACTCCACCTACCCCTCAACCTACTCCTCCACATACCCCTCCACCTACCCCACTACAACTAATCTCTTATAGATATGTTGCTGAAAATTATATATAGGGGGTATCGAGTTTCGCTGATTAATTCAAAATAGTGGAACCAAAATGTCTGGCGTATATTGAAATATTACTGAATTTTGCTGAATATTGTATATACGGGATTTCTGGATTCGATTATTACGAATCTGAACTTAGATTTTAAAAATTGAAAATGGCGGCAAAATATTTATATAATACTGGATTTTGCTAATAATTGTATTTAGGGGATTTGTCGATTACGAATCTCAACTCAGATTTTCAGAATTCGAAATGGCGGATCGAAGACGTCGGCCACATATTGAAATATTACTGTATTTTGTTGAAAATTGTATATAAGGAGTTTTTGGAGTCGGTTATTACAAATCTGAACTCAGATTAAGAAAATTCAAAATGGCGGATTCAAAGATGGTGGTCAAATATTGAAATATTATTAGATTTTGCTGAAATTTGTATTACCTTAATACGGTATTTTTGGTTCCGCTGATTAGGAATCTGAACATATATTGTGATAATTCAGACTGGTGGACGCAAGATCGCTAACAAAAATTGAAATTTCACTCGCTTTACTGAAAATTGTATATAAGGAATTTGTAGATTCGCAGATTACGAATCCCAACTCAGATTTTCAGTATTCAAAATGACTGATCGAAGATGGAGGCAAAATATTCTAAAACTACGGGATTTTGCTGTTAATTGTATATAAGGGGTATCTGGATTCGCTGATTACGAATCCCAAATCAGATTTTCAGAAATGAAAATGGCTGATTGAAGATGGAGGCGAAATATTCAAAAACTAGTGGAAATTGCTGAAAATTGTATATAAAGGGTATGTGGATTCACTGATTACGAATCACAACTCAGATTTTCAGAATTCAAAATGGCTGATCGAAGATGGAGGCAAAATATTCAAAAACTACTGGAATTTGCTGGTAATTGTATATAAGGGGTATGTGGATTCGCTGACTACGAATCCCAAATCAGATTTTCAGAAATGAAAATGGCTGATCGAAGATGGAGGCGAAATATTCAAATACTACTGGATTTGCTCAAAATTGTATAAATGGGATTTCTGGATTCGCTGATTACAAATCTGAACTCAGATTTTGAAATTCAAAATTGCGGATTCGAAAATGGTGGTCAAATATTGAAATATTATTGGATTTTGCTGAAAATTGTATATACGGATTTTTGGTTACGCTGATTACGAATCTGAACAATGATTGTGAAAATTCAGACTGGTGGACCCAAGATCGCTAACAAAAATTTAAATTTTACTGGATTTTGCTAAAAATTGTAGAGTGGGTTTCCGGTTTCGCCAATTAAGAATCGTAACTCAGATTTTGAAAATTGAAAATAGAGGACACAAGATGGATGCCAAAAATTGAATTATTACTGGATTTTGCTGAAAATTGTATATAACGGGTATCTGGATTCGCTGATTACGAATCGCAAATCAGATTTTCAGAATTCAAAATGGCTGAATGAAGGTGGAGTCGAAATATTCAAAAACTACTGGAAGTTGCTGAAAATTGTATATAAAGGGTATGTGGATTGGCTGATTACGAATCACAACTCAGATTTTCAGAATTCAAAATGGCTGATCGAAGATGGAGGCAAAATATTCAAAAACTACTGGAATTTTCTGGTAATTGTATATAAGGGGTATGTGGATTCGCTGACTACGAATCCCAAATCAGATTTTCAGAAATGGAAATGGCTGTTCGAAGATGGAGGCGAAATATTCAAATACTACTGAATTTGCTGAAAATTGTATAAAAGGGATTTCTGGATTCGCTGATTACAAATCTGAACTCAGATTTTGAAAGTTCAAAATGGCGGATTCGAAAGTGGTGTTCAAATATTGAAATATTATTGGATTTTGCTGAAAATTGTATATACGGAATTTTTGGTTTCGCTGATTACGAATCTGAACATATATTGTGAAAATTCAGACTGGTGGACCCAAGATCGCTAACAAAAATTTAAATTTTACTCGAGTTTGCTAAAAATTGTCTACAGTGGGTTTCCGGATTCGGCAATTAGGAATCGTAACTCATATTTTGAAAATTCAAAATAGAGGACCCAAGATGGCTTCCAAAAATTGAAATATTACTAGATTTTGCTGAAAATTGTATATACGGGATTTCTGAATTCGATTATGACGGATCTGAACTAAGATTTTAAAAATTCAAAATGGCGGCAAAATATTTAAATTATACTGGCATTTGTTAAAAATTGTATATAGGAGGTTTCTATATTCGCTGATTATGAATCACAACTCAGATTTTCAGAATTCAAAATGGTTGATCGAAGATGGAGGCAAAATATTCAAAAACTACTGGAATTTGCTGGTAATTGTATACAAGGGGTATGTGGATTCGCTGATTACGAATCACAACTCAGATTTTCAGAATTCAAAATGGCTGATCGAAGATGGAGGCTAAATATTCAAATACTACTGGATTTGATGAAAATTGTATAAAAGGGATTTCTGGATACGCTGATTACGAATCTGAACTCAGATTTTCCGAATTCAGAATGGCGGATTCGAAGATCGTGGTCAAATATTGAAATATTATTGGATTTTGCTGAAAATTGTATATACCGGATTTTTGGTTTAGCTGATTATGAATCTGAACATATATATTTTGAAAATTCAGTCTGGTGAATCCAAGATGACTAACAAAAATAGAAATTTTACTCGAGTTTGCTGAAAATTGTCTACAGTGGGTTTCCGGATTCGGCAATTAGGAATCGTAACTCATATTTTGAAAATTCAAAATAGAGGACCCAAGATGGCTTCCAAAAATTGAAATATTACTAGATTTTGCTGAAAATTGTATATACGGGATTTCTGAATTCGATTATGACGGATCTGAACTAAGATTTTAAAAATTCAAAATGGCGGCAAAATATTTAAATTATACTGGCATTTGTTAAAAATTGTATATAGGAGGTTTCTATATTCGCTGATTATGAATCTGAACTCAGATTTTCAGAATTCAAAATGGCTGATCGAAGATAGAGGCCAAATATTCAAAAATTATTGATTTTGCTGAAAATTGTATATAGGCATATCTGGATCAGCTGATTATGAATCTGAACTCAGATTTTGAAAATTCAAAATAGAAGACCCAAGATGACGGCCAAAAATTGAAATTTTACCGGAATTACCTATAAATTGTATATTATGGGTTTCCCGATTCGCTGATTAGGAATCTGAAATCAGATTTTGTAAATACAAAATGGCTGCCAAAAATTGAAATATTACTGGATTTTGCTGAAAATTGTATGTTGGATATTTTGATTCACTGATTATGAATTCGAACTCAGATATTCAGAATTCAAAATAGCGCATCGAAGATGGAGGCCAAATATTCAAATATCACTGGATTTCGCTGAAAATTGTATATAGGAAATCCACCTGGATTCGCTGATTACGAATCTGAACTCATATTTTGCCAATTCAAAATGGCTGCCAAATATTGAAATATTGCTGAATTTTACAATTGCATATGGGAAATTTCTGGATTCGCATGATGATGAATCAGAATTCAGATTATGAAACTTCAAAATGGCATACTCAAGATGGCGGCCAAAAATTGAATTTTTTTGTTTTGCTAAAAATTGAATATGCTGAATTTCTGGATTCGCTGATTACGAATATGAACTCAGATTTTAAAAATTCAAAATGGCAGTAAAATATTGAAATAATATTGGATTTTGCAAAAAAATTGTATGTATGGGGTTTTCGAATTAGCTGATTACGAATCTGAACTCAGATATTGAAAATTCAAAATAGCGGAACGAAAATGTCTGCCACGTATTGAAATATTACTGAATTTTGGCTGAAAATTGTATATACACGGAAAGAAGCATTCCGAGCTATAGGCCGTGAGTTATAAGAGAGTAAGCGGGCACCTTCTCTGCCACCGTGTGACGGCGCGACATTCAGGCATGTCAACGATGCTCTCTAGGCAACGCTATACGGCGTGACTGCCGCAGTCGTCAGACGTGCCACTCACGCTTCCCGCCGTGCGCGTTAAAGCTTAAACTCAGTGATAGTCACGGCCTACATCCGTGTCACGCGAGCACCGTTCATCGAAATGACCACAGTCACAGTCATAGACGCATATGTCACGACATCCGGCAATGCTATATGGCACGCTATTTTTTTCTCGCGCGTCACGGGCTACAGCTGTGAATTCTTCTTTCCGTATACGGGATTTCTGGATTCGATTATGACGGATCTGAACTCGGATTTTGAAGATTCAAAATGGTGGCAAAATATTTAAATTATACTGGCTTTTGCTAAAAATTGTATATAGGAGGTTTATATATTCGTTGATTACGAATCTGAACTCAGATTTTCAGAATTCAAAATGGCGGATCGAAGATGGAGGACAAATATTCAAAAATTGATGGATTTTGCTGAAAATTGTATGTACGGGATTTCTAGATTGGATGATTACGAATCTGAACTCAGATTTTCAGAATTCCAAATTGCCAATCAATAATGGCTGTTACATATTAAAATATTACTGGATTTTGCTGAAAATTGTATATACGGGATTTCTGGATTCGATTATTACGAATCTGAACTCAGATTTTAAAAATTGAAAATGGCTGCAAAATATTTAAATAATACTGGATTTTGCTAATAATTTTATGTCGGGGATTTATAGATTACGAATCTCAACTCAGATTTTCAGAATTCAAAATGGCGGATCTAAGATGTCTGACACATATTGAAATATTATTGGATTTTGCTGAAAATTTTAATTCAAACTGGTGGACCTAAGATGACTAACAAAAATTGAAATTTTACTCGAGTTTGTTAAAAATTGTATATAGTGAGTTTCCGGATTTGCTGATTAGGAATCTGAACTCAGATTTTGTAAATATAAAATGGCGGCCAAAAATTGAAATATTACTGGATTTTATAACCAATAAGTTACAAATAAAATCAGAGCTGACGTAATGAACTTCATACACATTCTGCATTATTTTGTTAAATATAATATACTTAGTATTTTAAAAATTAATCAATGTTAAGAATAATGTTTTTAAAAAACATTACAGAAATTTTAAATGAAACAATAAGTTTTTTATGATATTATGTAATAGAAGATTATCCTCATTCATTATTATTAATTTTTATCTCTAATAATGCGGGTTGGCGAGCGGGCCGAGCAGGGGGTAAAACCCCCCTAGTACATATATATATATATTATTTAATAATATTATTATTAAATATATATTATATTAATATATTATATGATATATATATATATATATATATATATATATATATAAAACGCTAGTATCTGGGATTTTTCGTGTACATAACGCCAACTTCTGGGATTTTCGAGTGAGTTCCAGTCAGCCTGGAAGACTTCTATATGTAACGCCAACTTCCAGGATGCCTTAAGCTAACTGTCACAACATGAAAACATTACTTTTTTTAGTTATTTTCTCATATTTCCGGTACTAAAAGCGGGCGCCGCAGGCCCCCTGCGAATCACAACACACTTAGGGTTATTATTTCTTTAGTCAAGCACCAAATTCCCTTCTTAAAGGCTTATTTCACAACATGTGTATAGACACTATTGTGAAACCCACTTTACTTTTTCTTATGGAGTCTCAGAAATTACACTTACACACATTTTTATATATATATATATATATATATATATATATATATATATATATATATATATATATATATATATATATATATATATATATATATATATATATATATATATATATATATATATATATATATATATATATATATATATATATCAAATGCAGCTTTGAGGATCTATGTCAGCACGGAATCGATACTTTGAGGATTTTTCGGACTTTTGAGGACATACTCAAAATTCCTTCGGTATGAAACGGTACTTTTGAAGATTTGTCTTAATACCTTCTATTTCTTTAGTCAAGCATATACGAACTCTGGAGAAAAAACTATAGATCCTCAAAAGTACCGGTTTCCGCAATGTATATATATATATATATATAGATATATATATATATATATATATATATATATATATATATATATATATATATATATATATATATATATTTGTTTTAACAGATTTATGGAGCTCTTTTATACACATGAGCATATTTATGGAGCTCGTTTTCTTTTATGGAGTCCGGGTCCCATAAAATATTTTTCTCGGGCGTTTATGGAGCCCGATCTAGAGTCTATAACCCCAGGGTCCATTATTTCTTTAGTCACTTGCCATAGGGATCTCTGGGCTGTAGGTACTAATATACAGGGATGGGCTCCATAAACGGATGGGGGGATAATTATATATATATATATATATATATATATATATATATATATATATATATATATATATATATATATATATAAATGTGTGTATGTATAATTTCTGGGACCCCATAAGAAAAAGTAAAGTGGGTTTCAGAATAGCATCTATACTTACGTTGTGAAAAAAGCCTAAAAGAGGGGAATTTGATGCTTGACTAAAGAAATAATGACCCTAAGTGTGTTGTGATTCGCAGGGGGCGCCCGCTTCTAGTACCGGAAATATGAGAAAATATCTAAAAAAGTAATGTTTTTATGGTGTGACAGTTACCTTAAGACGTCCTGGAAGCTTGCGTTATACATAGAAGTCTTCCAGGAGTCCTGGAACTCAATTGAAAATCCCAGAAGCTTGCGTTACGTAAACGAAAAGTCCCAGATACTAGCGTTTCATATATTTATGTATATATATATACCTACATATTTACATGAATAAAATTTTTAACAATATTGAAGTTCATTTTAAAATAAATAATAGAAATAGAATCTAAACAATTAACTTAGAAAAAATAGAATACAGATCTGTTCTTTTTTTCGAGCATGCAATAATTATTTTTTGGCATGCAATTAAATATATAGATGTAATAAAAGACAAACATTTACTAGAAAAATTGTTTACAATATAGATGCTAACTCTGCCCAAGCCAGCCCACACACGCCACAAAGTACTCCGCCAAACAGGGCAAAAACGCCCTATTTTTTCACGCCCATAGAAAGGGCCAGAGTCGAGATGGACGAGTGGTTAAACATGGCGAAGGAAAATGGAAAAATCCAACAACAGGTCATGCAAGATATGAAGGTGTTGCTCGAGGGGCAACAAAAGCTGGCCGAAACTTTCCTCGAAATGGAAAAAGTAGCAGTTAGACGTCTAGAGGTAACACCACCCTTACATAATTCCACCGATACAAACTCAGAAGAAAATATAAACTTAGATAGTGAAATGAATAACTCAGTGATCCAGCCAAGCATTTTGGGCGAATTAAATCAAACGTTTAAAAATTTGAAACAATCTTTAGATGCAAAAAATAGCAATACGAAATTAAATATTAAAAGAGATTATAAACTCACACAGAATGTAGCACTAAATGTCTGGTTGGATTACTTGAATTCTGAATTAAGATCTAACGACCTGATTGATATTATAGATGATAAAACACCACACCTGCTTAATCTAGAAATGCATGATTTAGACAAAAGAAAATCCTTAGTCAGAGATATAATAATTAATCATTTAGACGAATATTACCATAAAAAGATATTAAATGTAAAAGATCCTAGAGAAATAATAAGAAAAATTAAAGAATTTAGAAAAGTAGAATCAAATGTAACAGCTTCCTCGGTCAGAGCACAGCTGTCCCACATAGCATGAAAGCTTACTAGAAACTTCCTGGAAGCTTTCATGAAAGTTTCGTATCCTTTAGGAAAGCTTCCACGAAAGCTTCCTGAAAGTACCTAATGTCTGGGTCAAATTTATGACAAAAAGCTTCCTCGGAGATTGCAGGAACTGTTTCAGACACTTTTCAGGAAGCTTTCGGAAACTTTCTAGGAACTTTTCAGGAAGCTTTCAAAAAGTTCCTGGAAGCTTCATGTTGGCTGTGAGAATCTTCCAGTAGTCTTCCCCGAAAGATTACAGAAAGCTTTAAAAAATACTTCCTACAAGACTTCAGAATCGATCTATGTCAGTTTGAGAATGG
Organism: Torymus aiolomorphi; assembly: GCA_036365515.1. Classification (NCBI taxonomy): domain Eukaryota; kingdom Metazoa; phylum Arthropoda; class Insecta; order Hymenoptera; family Torymidae; genus Torymus; species Torymus aiolomorphi. The sequence goes on from CM070873.1 coordinate 113,701,689, forward strand.
AAGCTTCCAGAAAGGTTCCATGAAAGCTTCCCGGCAGTACATAATGTCTAGGTCAAATTCATGTCGAGAAGTTTCCTTGGAAGATTTCAGGAACTGCGTAAGAATCCTTTCAGGAACCTTTCAGGAACTTAAGGGAGCCTCCGAAAAAATTACTGTACGTTTCATGTAGGATGTAGGAATCTTCCAGGAAACTTTCTTGAATCTTTCGAAAAAGTTATTGAAAGTTTCAAGTAGACTATCGGAATCTTCCAGTAAGCTTTCAAATAAGTTACTGGAAGCTTCAGGTAGTCTGTGGGAACCTTCCAGGAAACTTTCAGGAATCTTTCGAAAAAGTTACCGAAAGTTTCAAGTAGACTTTATGAACTTTCCAATAAGCTTTCAGTTAGCTTTCAAATATGGTTCTGGAAGTTTCAGGTAGTCTGTGGGAACCTTCCAGTAAGCGTTTAGGAAGCTTTTTCCAAGTTCTTGAGAGAGTAACTTAAAGCTATAAATATTAGAAATTCTCTATAAGTATTAACAATTCGCACATATTGTTTAGAACTTATTTCTATCTATATTAATCGCCATTTTATAATCGTAGAAAAGATTTCACATAAAATTTTTTGACCTGACCGGAAATCGAACCCACGATCCTTGGGTTACTACGCACGCATGCTATCCGTTACGCTATCGCTCGCTTGAAGGAGTTCGGACATTTTCATAAAAAATAACTTACACTTTTCACGATTATTTAATTGTTATTATTTTGATTATTTTATTTAAAATATTAATGCATTTCAAAAATTATATATTTAATGCGGTAAATTAAAAAATTATAGTGTCGGAATTATTACTCTGAATAAACATGTTTTTATATATGGCATTTCATTATGTTGATTAAATAATTTATGACAATTCTAATTGAATGGTTTAAAAAAATTCTTAGTATAGTATTTATATATACGGTGGGCCTAATGATTGTATTTTTCCAAAAAATTGTTGAGAAATTTTTTAATTAAAAAAAAATTGTAATGTCGATAAGTAGGAATATGCTTTTTGTCATTTTGATGCAATTTTTCAACGAGTATATTTTATGATAGTACGAATAGAATCGCTCAAAAAATTCTGAGTATAGTATTTATATATAGGAACGACGTCAAAATTGTGTTTTTCTAAATGAATGTTTGAAAGTTAATTTATCAAATAATGAAATTGGGTTGATTTTAGACTCGAGGTAGACCATTCAAGTTGAAGATTTGATAAGCTATAATAAAAAAAATGTTACTGTATTTTTTTTCATTATATTTCTTTTTTGGCCATGTGGAGTCCAAAATTAACCCAATTTAATTATTTAATAATTCAACTTTCAAACATTCCTTTCGAAGAACACAATTTTCACGTCCTCTCTATACATAAATACTATATTCAGAATTTTCTTAGCGATTCTATTAGTACTATCATGAGATATGGGGATATCTCCAGAACTTTTAATTTTCACGTTACGGCAACTTTTTAGATCTTTTTAATAAGAAATATATACTTTCAGCAAAGTAAATAGGTAAAAATAAATGTTTTTTAAATGATCCATGTATGAAACAATCGTTCCAGTTACGTATAAAGCGTAAGTAGAAAAGCCTAATTTCAGAGATGTGCCTACAATACATTTGAAATCTAGAATCAAGAAAGTTGTATCAGTCATTTCTCAAAAATAAAAATTTTCATAGTAATTCTGTTCCATACCTTTTAACATAAAGAATTTTCTTAATATGGCTATCAGATTTCATTCTTTATTAAAAATACAATCATTTGATTTGTTGCACGTGGGTGTGCCACGCATTTTTTAAAAGTTATGCGTCTTCAAAAAATTACTTCTCAAGCGTTAACTCATTAAGAAAAAAAAAATAGATTTTTGATAAGCACACGCTGAATTTTGAATTTTATATTCCAAAAGTCATTGTAATCACTAACTTAATATTTTAGAAAAACGTAGTTAAATTGTCAAAATGATATATTTAAAATTTAATACAATTTTGATAGGATTAAGCCAAATAAGTTCGTCATTTATATTATAAAAAAAAAAATTTCGATATACTCGTAAAATGGAATTATGTTGCGTTCATTTAAAAAAAAAAAAACTAAAAAACGAGTAAAGCAAGCTTTGAATAGATAAGTAAGTGCTCGAACAAAAAAATTATGTTTTTTTTTTAAACACTGAACATTAAAAGTTCTAGAGATATTCTCATATACTCGACGAAATATTGCATGAAAATGACAAAAATGAAGATTCCTACTTATCGATATTACAATTCAAGAAACGTTTGTGAAACATTTGTGAAATATTCTGAGAATTGATAAGGCGATACATTACGGAAATATTGCAGAGACATTTCATTTAATTATAATATTTCACTAATAATGACGTAATATTCAACATTATATTGAAGAACTATTTTTCCATAATTCTATAAATGTTTTTTAATTATTTCGGAAGCATTCCGAGAAATGACAAAAGCGATACATTGCGGAAATCTTAAAGATAAATATTTCATGATATATTTCACTAAAAGCGACGTAAACTTCTCCATCAAATCGAAAAATTATTTATTAGTAAATCGAGAAACGTTTTTAAAATATTCCAACAATATTACCTGAAACGATAAGGCGATACATTGCAGAAATATTACGAAGAAACCTTTCATAAAATATTATACCTCCAAACTTTAATTGTATATTATAACCTCCAAATTTTTGTATTGTAGCAATAAACAAATAAATACAATCCAAGTTTCAATAAATAATATTTAATAAATTTGCGGTTATTTATTGCATAGGCATTGTTCGTAAAAGAATTAATAAAGTCAAAGAATAGTGGATAAATATTTATTTTTTATTATTAGTCAACGTAATATAGACAGATTGAAATACATCCGAACGTATTGAGCTTCAATCATAGAATGAATCTTTTTTGTTCTTTTTTTGTTATGTTTAAAGTCAAACGGTTGCTATGGTAACACTTTAAAAGAATGTCTCAGCCGACCAGTACGTCTACAAGCGCGCCTCTTCGCGCCTGTCCCGTGGTCTCTCTTCATCAATTTCAAAACTTGGTTAAGAAACAGCTGTAGCCCCAAATGAAAATTCATGCACGCGGTCGGTAACTCGTAATTTGAGACCAAGACAGAGTTTTGAAAAAATTATTTAAAAGAAAATCTCTAATTATTTATGTATATATATATGTGTGTGTATAAAAGTGAATTTCAATACGAACGGATTTACAAATTGGTTTCGTAACAGGCATAATATAATAAAGGCAAAGGAAGAGCGCGCGCAGCGCGCCTGAACTTTCTCGATTTTCAAAATAACATTATTATCAGACGACCTATGAATCTATGAAGCTTCCAAGTTGGAACCTTCCGCGAAACTTTCAGTGCTGATCTTCTGTAAACTTTTATGTAAGCTTTCTAAAAGCTGCCCCGTAAATTTCAAGTTGCATTTTACCGCAGCACTTTTGGAACCTTCTTGTCAGCCTTCCCTAAAACTTGCTAATAGCTGCTTAGGAATGTTACTTTGGAACCCTTTTGAAAGTTTCCATTATATCCTTAAGCCAGCTATTTTTTATATTATGTTAGGAACCCTGCTTGAAATACTTCCTGGAGTTTTCCATCAAAATTTTCCTCAAGGTTGAATTGGAACTTGCATAGGAAGCTTCCTGGGCTGTATTTCAAAAAATTCCCACAATCTTTACATCTAATTTAACTTTCGATCTTCCTAGAAGCTTTATGTTAGCTTCCAAGAGCCTTCCGCGAAAGCTTCCAGTACTCATTTTCGATAATCTTCTATGTAAGCTTATTGGAAGTTTCCGTAGAGCTTCCATGTAATATTTCATAGTTAGGTATTTGAAACTTTTTCTGTTTCCTTCCTGGAATCTTTCTGGAAGCTTACTTAGAAATCTTCCAATGTAACCTTCCTGAAAGTTTCAGTTAGTTTCCTGGAAGGTTCCATTAACCTTCCACTGTAAGCTTCCTTGGAACTTTCTTCCGGAACCTTTCATGCTATGTGGGGTATCAGATCAAAATGCATAACAGAGAGAAAGTAAGTGAATTCAGTGATAGATTTGATACTATCATTCGTGAATATGAAAATTGTGATACGGGCATGCCACTGACAGAAGAAGAAAAGAGATCAGCCTTTTACCATGCGGTCTCAAACAACAATCCTGAACTAAGGTCAGCTTCTCTAATTCGTAGACAAGCTGAAAACGAAGACATGACATTAGATGAAATAAAATCCTTCTTATTACAGCTAGAAGCAGAGAAGAGACATTTAGAAGAAACAAAAAAGGCACCGAAGGCGAACATAGCCCAGAAACCGTCAGAGGGGCGCGCGGAGGATCACAATCGATGTTATAGATGTAATAGAACAGGTCACGTGTCCTCCGCGTGTCCCCTGGTCGAGTACGGGCTACGGTTTTGCTATATATGCCAGGGTGAACGAAAGCACAAGGAAACGGACTGTCCCAACAAAGGGGCAGCCGCCACCCAGAGCAGGTTCGTAAATGACGATCAAAATACTAATGACACTATACAAAACAACACTACACAATACAGAGGAAATAGAAATTCTAGAGGAAGAGCTAAAAATAACAGATGTGGTGGAATTACAGGTAGAGGGGGTGGTAGAGGTAATTTTAGAGGTAGGGTTTTCAAAAAAAGTACGAATCGGGGAGCACGCGGCGGATCCCAGAATACCCTAGCACAAGGAGCAAGAGCTTATATTGCAGGTATGAACATTAGTAAAATTAAAACTCCCACGCAAACACAAATCACTTTTATCGCGGACTCAGGAGCTACCGATCACATTGTAAATAAAGGCATAGTTTTAAGCGGGTTTAAACAATGCACGAGAGAAGTAATTAGAAGCGCTAATAAAAATGACTCGGCTAATATCGTAATAGATGGTAAAGGCAATTTAATTCTTAGATCGAACATAAATAGCAATAATAAAATAATTTTAAAGAATGTAATATCTGCAGAAGATATATCAGAAAATCTCATTTCACTTAGGCGCTTTGCAGATGTAGGATTAGGTATTTATTTAGACGATGAAACGTTACAAATTTTTGATAAAGATACAGGAGTAGAATATTTAACAGGGAAATGTGAGAAGCCTAATTGGTTAATAACGCTAGATGCCGACAAACAAAGTAACATTGCTATTAAGAATTTAGAACGGGAAAAATATTCATGCATGGCTAGATTAGTTACTTTAGACGAGTTTTTACGACAATCTCAGATGGATGTCTTGAACTTAGAGTTAGATAAAAATACAGAAAAGAATTGAGAACAAATTAATAATAACACTTCTGAAATTGGGAGGGAGAATATAGAAAAACTCGTTCAAACATCTTAAAATGTCGATAATTCCCAAAACATTAGCGATTTTGACCTAGATGAAAATAAATTAAATAGAAAAATTCATAATTTAAATAGTATGAATATTACAGAATCCTTAGAAATTGCAAACCAAAATTTAAGAACCAAAGAAGATAATGCAAATAAACTAGACGATGGTATGCTGTGGCATATAAAATTAGGCCACGCATCTCTTGGGTATCTTAAGCAATTCCAAAGAGTAGAGGAAAAATTAAAAGGAATTAAATTCGAAAAGTCAATATTGGATTGTGAGGTGTGTATCATGGCAAAGATATAGAACATGCTTTTCTCAGAAAATAGAACTAGAGCATCTAGGCCTCTAGAAATGATACATACCGACACAATGGGACCAATAAAGCCAGCTTCATTTCCTGGAGGAAACAGATTTATAATTGTGTTTTTAGATGATCATACAAGATTTGCAAAACTTATTATGTAAAACACAAAAATGAGGCTGGAGAATGTTTAGAAAGATTCCTAATAACCACCAGAAATTTATTATGAAGAACGAAAAAGTCTGTTACATCAGAGCTGATAATGGCACAGAGTTCATTGGAGGAAAATTTTTAGAAGTTATGAAAAGAGAAAAGATAGAATTTAACGCAGCACCTTCACATACACCTGAACTCAACGGTACAGCTGAAAGATTTAACAAGACGATACAGGCAAATATAAGATCATTGATGTTTGATTCTGACTTACCGGAGAGCATGTGGATATTGACACTAGAAGCCGCGGTTCATGTTTACAACAGAACCCCACATAGATCGTTAAATTCTGAAACGCCAATACAAATGATGACTCGGAAAACCAAATGCCATTTAGATAGAATCAGAAGATTTGGATGTATAACTTATGCTAAAATACCAAACAATGAAAGAAAGTTTTCAGAAAGAGCAATCATAGCTATAATGGTTGGATACTCGACTACTGGTTATGTACTGTGGCATCCGCCAACTGGAAAGTTTCTCCAATCTAGACACGTTAGATGTGACGAAAAATTAGTCTATAAAAACACACACTATGATAAATCAGAAGTGTGCAATAAATCGGAAGAGACAGAAAATTCTGAGGAAAAAGAAAAAGAAAAGGCACAAACAAATCTAGATGAAAATGAGCCTATAGAAGAAATTAATCAAATAGATAGTTCAGAGGAAAAACAACTAGAAACCGAAAAACATACAATTGATGCCAAAGAAAAGAAAAGCAGAAAGCAAAAATCCAGACAATCTAGATGTTAAGAAACGAAATCTACCTAGTAGAAATGATAAAACTCTTGAAAATAGAGAAAAATACATGGCAACTAGAAGAATACAAAAAGAAAAATTACTAGAAGACACAAGTCTCACAATAACCAGTGAAGACTCTGAAACAAGATGTAACCAAAATAATTTAGATGACGAATTAGGACATGTATTATTAGCATCAATCTATAAAGATCCCACTTCGTTTCGTGAGGCTATGGAGGCCACAGATAAAATGAAATTGTTAGAAGCTATCAACGAAGAACTGAACTCGATGCTAGAAAATAATGTATGGCAAATCGTTGATAGACCAAGCACAAATAAAGATGGCAAAAAGATACACACCATAGACTCTAAGTGGGTATTTAAAAAGAAAACTGGAGAACATGGAGAAACAGTGTATAAAGGCAGACTCGTAATTAGAGGATTTAAAGATAGAAATGAATACGAGCTAAAAGAAACTTATGCTCCAGTTTCCAGATTGGCAGTAATCAAAGTAGCGCTCGCGATTATTAATAAATATGAATTAGAAGTACATCAATTGGATATAAAAACAGTCTTTCTGAACGGGATACTAGAAGAAGAAATTTACATGGAAATCCCCGATGGCTTAGAATGCGATCCAGTAATCAGAAAAACTAAAGTATGTTTACTGCAGAGATCTCTGTATGGCTTGAGGATAAGTCCAAAAAGATGGAATGTAAGGTTCTCAGAAGAAGCGCTGAAGTTAGGACTTGAAAAAGACATCAACGAACCATGCCTGTTCACATGGAGAAAAGAAGGAAAATTAGTTCTGCTAATTTTGTATGTAGACGATATACTTCTGGCTGGTAACGACAAACAAAAACTAGACGATGTCAAAATGAAACTAAGTCTTGCATTTAAAATGAAGGACTTCGGCGAACCAGAAAATTATCTTGGAATGAAAATTATTAGAGATAAAAAAAATAAAATTTTGATGCTTAGACAAATTGAATATATTGAGAAAATTCTAGAACGTTTTAACATGAAAGACTGCAAAGCTCAAAGAACTCCAATGGTGACTAGACAAGTCAAAAATAGAGAGTTAAGAAATGACAAAAACTTAGATGAATCAGATGACTTACTGCATAAAACCAAAGTACTATATAGAGAAGCTATAGGGAGTTTGTTGTATTTAGCAGTTGCCACAAGACCTGATATAGCCTTTGCAGTGAATTATTTATCTAGACGATAATTAAATGCAACCGAAGATGATTGGAAAAACGTTAAACGTATATTCAGATATCTTAGAGGAATCTCAGATCTTGGATTGACATATAAAGCCAAAGACGAAACTCTAGAAGCAATGACAGACGCAAGCTTTCGAGATTGGTCTGATTCATCCTCTACAAGTGGCTATATTGTGAAATTATTCAGTGATCCGATAATGTAGAGAAGCCACAAACAATCATATGTCACTTTGTCCACATGTCAAACAGAATATCTCGCCATGAGCGAAGCTTGACAAGAACTTGTTTCTTTAGATAAAGCCATCAGAGATATTCAGGTAAAACGATGTATCCAGTCACCATACGGTGTGATAACAAATCTGCCGAAGATTGTACTCACAAGGAAAGTACCCGAACTGTCAAATTCAAAAAAATTCCAAACCCATATTAAAAAGTAGACCTCCATGCGAGATTCACGAAACCATTTTTTTTATTGGCTGAGAAGCGCTTTATAAGGGTTAAAATCACCCCTAAAGTTTACCCCCAAGAAACGTTTTTTTGATATATCTCGGCTTCTACTTAACTTTTTTTAACGAAACAAAATGGAAAGAGTTTCTTATTAAAAAGTCAAGAAATCCGTGGTAGTATGAACATTAAGGGTTGCATCCCTTATTTTTTAGAGGGTGAAATTGTGTTTTTTTAAGAATAATTTTTGTTGTGAGAATTCATAAAATAATTAAAAATAGGTCAAAACATTATTTTTGCCAGCTACAATAAATAACAGTTGGTGTGTTTGGGCAATCATCGCGAAGCAACCCCTTAAGAGGTGGTAAACCACCCCTAACATAAATGAATTAGGTATATTTTTTTGGCAATTATTTTTTTCCTTAAAATGGGTTCTTGAAGTCGTTAATCGGAATCCACAGTTAGATCCACAATAAAAATTTGAAAATAGTGAATTCAATATGGCGAAAAATTTTTTAGAAATATTTTAAATTCCACGAAAAATAGTATGTAGACCCCCTAGCGGAAATTATATTATGTAAATAAGTGTATAATAATGTAACAATGTTTTGTTATGTTATTCTATTATTTATTATTTTTTATCATACACTTGTTTATCGTACGATAAACAAGTGTATGATAATGTAGTTGTTTGTAAAAAAGTGTAAGAAAACGTAACAAATTGTACTTTTCTACTGGATTTCGGACGCTTTTACATTTTACCACAGTTTATACCATTTTTTAATAATTTCTTACTTTTCCTTACATTTGTCTGCGTTTTATTACTTTTTAATTTGTACTCTTAATTCAAATTTTATAGGCATTCTTACACCTTCGTACATCTTTTTACATTTTATTATATATTTGTACTTTTAATTACATCTTTTTACGTTTATATACAAATTTTGATACACATTTTACATCGTATCACATATTTGTACACTTTTTCAAATAGTTCATAATTAAACTTTTATAATAATTTATAATTGTACTTTTATTTAAATAAAGCTATAAATAAAATATTTTCAGAGATGTAAAGAAAAAATACTAAAACGTAATAAAATGTAAATTATTATGTATTAGAAATATAATTAATATATGTTCCAAAATGTAAGTTACTGTATAAAAGTTTAAATTTTTAAAAATTCTTACAGATTTTTACAATTTATTATCTTTTAATACAAATTCTTATACAATTCTACCAATTTCTAATCAGCACAACGACCAATTTTAAATCCTACGGGTCAACCAACAGCAGACGGCAAGCTATCTAATTATTCTGACGATCATGGATTATATGTTTTACAATAATGATATTCATGAAAAAAATTTTGTAAACATAGCGATTTTTTGCACCATGAACATGTTATAATCGCTCGTTTATCACAAATATCGCATGTAATAAAATTAGAATTGAAGCAAAATTTTTTTGGGTTTTCAATTTTTTCTGGCCTTTCATCAATGTAACTGGCGGCGTACCAAGCATATTTAAATAAATTTTGAAACCTCGGACTTGATAATTGATTATGTACTAATGAATGCATTTTGATTATATTATTTCTATCGTGTAAGTTGAGATCCTCATTTGTTAGAAATATCATATCCGAAAACGTTCGAACGAAGTTCTTCCACATTCGAAAACCGTAAATATGAAGCGGTTGAAGTTCAGCTTGCCGTCTGCTGTTGGCTGACCCGTAGGATTTAAAATTGGTCGTTGTGCTGCTTAGAAATTGGTAGAATTGTATAAGAATTTGTATTAAAAGATAATAAATTGTAAAAATCTGTAAGAATTTGTAAAAATTTAAACTTTTATACAGTAACTTACATTTTGGAACATATATTAATTATATTTCTAATACATAATAATTTACATTTTATTACGTTTTAGTATTTATTCTTTACATCTTTGAAAATATTTTATTTATAGCTTTATTTAAATAAAAGTACAATTATAAATTATTATAAAAGTATAATTATGAACTATTTGAAAAAAGTGTACAAATATGTGATACGATGTAAAATGTGTATCAAAATTTGTATGTAAACGTAAAAAGATGTAATTAAAAGTACAAATATATAATAAAATGTAAAAAGATGTACGAAAGTGTAAGAATGCCTATAAAATTTGAATTAAGAGTACAAATTAAAAGGTAATAAAACGTAGACAAATGTAAGGAAAAGTAAGAAATTATTAAAAAATAGTATAAACTGTGGTAAAATGTAAAAGCGTCCGAAATCCAGTAGAAAAGTACAATTTGTTACGTTTTCTTACACTTTTTTACAAACAACTACATTATCATACACTTGTTTATCGTAAGATAAACAAGTGTATGATAAAAAAATAATAAATAATAGAATAACATAACAAAACATTGTTACATTATTATACACTTATTTACATAATATAATTTCCGCTAGGGGGTCTACATACTATTTTTCGTGGAATTTAAAATATTTCTAAAAAATTTTTCGCCATATTGAATTCACTATTTTCAAATTTTTATTGTGGATCTAACTGTGGATTCCGATTAACGACTTCAAGAACCCATTTTAAGGAAAAAAATAATTGCCAAAAAAATATACCTAATTCATTTGTGTTAGGGGTGATTTACCACCTCTTAAGGGGTTGTTTCGCGAAGAATGCCCAAAAACACCAACTGTTATTTATTGTAGTTGGTAAAAATAATGTTTTGACCTATTTTTAATTATTTTATGAATTCTCACAACAAAAATTATTCTTAAAAAAACACAATTTCACCCTCTAAAAAATAAGGGATGCAACCCTTAATGTTCATACTACCACGGATTTCTTGGCTTTTTAATAAGAAACTCTTTCCATTTTGTTTCGTTAAAAAAAGTTAAGTAGAAGCCGAGATATATCAAAAAAACGTTTCTTGGGGGTAAACTTTACGGTGATTTTAACCCTTACAAAGCGCTTTTTAATATGGGTTTGGAATTTTTTTTAATTTGACAGTTCGGATACTTTTCTTGTTAGAAAGACGGCAGTCTCAAACTTAAGAATTTTGATGATATTTTAAAAGAAATCAAAAATAACTTAGAGAACAAATAAAAGACTGGTAGTAAAAGCCACATGGCTATTACTCATGGGAACTACATAAAATCTTGTATGTTAGAAGGTAAAGTAATAGTTGGGTTTCGACTAAAGAAAATGAAGCCGATATAATGACGAAACCACTTCCTTTTGATGCACACAAATACTTGCGTGATAAAATCTTAAATTTAGATTGAAATAAAACTTAGAAAAACGACACTAACACAAACACACAAAATACTACTTAAATATAAAATTAGACGGTAACGGAAAAAAAGTGTATTTTTTTTCTTTCTTTCAGAGACAACTCCACAATGCCCCGGTGAGGATCAGAATATTTAAAGTAGACAAACTTAGATGTATAATTTTACTTTACTTTTATTATCCACGTATTTTTTTAAATAAAAGTACTTTTTTGAACTAAGCATAGACTTAGATTTCTTTTAATTTTTAGAACCGAGTATTTATACATATATATAGATGTTAGAAAGTGCGTACCGTCGAAGGGAGGGAGTGTCGAGATATAAAAGGGACTTCGAGTCCACGCTCCCTCATATAGGTTACAACAAGACATAAAGATGGCGCCACACAACAGCAGAGTAGTGCAGCGGACTGCCTGCCGCGCTCTCCCCTATAGCGACGCTGTGCCTGCCGACGCCATCGTCTTTGTCGCTCGCTCATTGCTCGCTCTCTCTTGTGTCAACCGCCGAGCTGGACGCACGCCTGCTTTTCCCCCTTTCCTCTCGCTGCGCTCGCACCGCTGTGTTTTAGTTTTGTTTATGTTTGAGTAAGCCTTAATTATATATGAGTAAACATGCTGCGGGTGTTAAAATAAATTGAAGTCACACACAGAAGTAAATTGAAAATAGAAACTATATTCACAAAGTCACTTATTAAATAAATTACAAATTTTGTTTTTAATTTCACATAAATTGAAAAGGGAGTTTAAATTACACGATGAATTTACAGGAGCACTGGTTGAGTTTTCGTCCCCTCGTAGATAGCTATAATAACGGTGCTTGAGTATAGAAATCCCTTCTAAGGGATTACCAACCTGTTGAGTGATTGAAGAAATTCCACTGAGTTGAGTTTGTCCGTTGTTGGTGGTAGAGTTTACCCAGATAACTCCCTGCTTGGCTCCCGCACACTGAAGCTTGCTTGCTTGCTGTTTATGAATAAGTGCAACTGATTATTATTGAATCAGTTGCCTTGCTGTAGCTTTGATTCACTTTGCACTGCGCACATGCCACCTGTATCACCACGTGGGTGGCAACTTAACCTCAAGTATGTGAGTGATTACCTTGCTGTAGCGTTGATTATACTAATCGCAGTATAAGCGCCTTGAGTGTTGCTTGAGTGATGAGCCCTTGATGAGAGTTGAGTGTAGCCTGTGTTGAAATTCCTCGTTGAGTTGAACCAGTGAAAACCGTGAGAAAACCGTTGCTACTTGAGGAGATCAAGATGGCGAGATGTTCCTCGTGGCACGGCTGATGAGAGAGAGCGAGGCCTTGAACGCTTCCGTCTTCTTGGCCTTCACGATTCACTTCGCGAATCAAATCACAATCTCTCTCACATTTGTATGTGAGAGAGCGAGAGAGACCGAAACAGCGCGAATTCACCTTGTGAATCAGTGTAGTGTCTCGGCTGTTCCGCCGAGAGGCCGCGAGGTGCTGCCGCGCCGTGGCAGCGCCGTGAGTCGTACCGAGCTGAGCATAACCGCGGGAATTCAAATTACTGAATTCCCAAACAGTTTAATAAAGAGCTTTGCTCAATACACACTAAAGTGCCCTTGCCTTCCTCATTTGCAACCCGCTCCAACACATTATATTTGATTTCATTACATTTTTATGCACAATTTGGTTTTCATTACTTTTTTATGCACAATTTTGTTTCCATTACTTTTTTATGCACAATTTTGTGAATTATTTTCACATGCTTTGAAGAGCATAACTTTTCTAATTTAAAAAATTGCTTTGTTATGTCCTAACGAACTTAATTGAGATGGATGATGATCGGAGAAAGGGTGGGAGATTTTTTAATAATGATTTAATTTATTTTTCTTCATACAATGTTTCGGAAACATGTATACTTGCCACATAATTTAACCTTTTTTTAGAAGTTATAAGTTTGCTGGAAATAAGAATAATTATTGTTGAAAAAATAGATTAAAACATTAAGGAAAATCATTTCTATAAATATGAATATTTTACATTTGTTGTTATTTATGACAAGAGATACATGAACATTTGTTTAAAAAATTTGTGCTTGCATTGAAATTTTTTTTAAGTTAAAAGTCAAAAGTTTTGGAGATTTTCGCATATAGTATGTGTACCATGGGCGCACAGGGGATTCCTGTCACTTGTGAGTATGCTGCGTTCAGGCAACATACTCACACTCGCACATTACGATATAAGTGCGCAAAGTAGGTGATTGAGAATTGTTTGTTACTTTGCTGGGGCGACAAACCGCGCTTTGCTCGCGTGATAAAAGAGTGAGTGTGGATGCGTCTCCGCAGCGCATGAGTATTATATGCTATTTCTCTAATGAAGTTGTACTGTACCGTAAGCTGAGAAGAGCGTGTGGCGAGAAAATGCGGAAATTTTCACGTTTCCTTTGTTTACGTCTTCTTGCAGGACACTTTAACTTTAATTTTTTATTTATCTACAAAATTTGTAATTTGACTAAAAGTCAATAATTTAAGAATATCAATAAACTATCTTAATTTTATTATTTTATACATTTATTAATTGATTTCAGTTTTTAAACATGAAATATTATTGGAATTTCTATCTTCAGAAGAATTTATTTCTTGCATGTAATTGACAATATCCAAATTAGGTTGCGTTACAATAGTTTCATTATCAATAGTTTGGTTAATTCCACTTAGATCAGCTGTCGATCCCCCCAGAAGCATTTCTTGTAACAAACTATCAATGTGCGTGACTCCAAACAATCTGACAAATTGAATTTGTTCAATCATTTGCCATGAAATAGATTGTAGAGCTGGCAACGTCAATAACATTTCACCAAAGCGTCCTCTGCTGTCATATTGTCGATCATTTATATAGTCTTCTAAATTGATTTGTATTTGATATCGAAACTTTTTTATCTTGCTGATGTCACTCAGGCCCTTTGCGTCTAAAAACGAAATATAGTTTGTTATTAACGTATAATACTAGAAATAAAGTGTACATCACTTGAATCTCATAAATAAAAAAAATGGTTTATTAGTATTTTTAGTTTAATACAAAAAAATTTTTCTACTAAATATTACTATATTGATTGTCAATTAATGTACAAACGCTTAAGCGAGTAAGACACACTTTCAAATGATCAAAATATCGTTTTTTTGTTTGTTATTATGACAGTAAAATAGGTCTAGAATATGTTCTAATTTGTTTTAGAACGAAATTGGTTTTTGTTCCGAAGATATTGATAAAATACTGCCAATGTTTTTTATATGGGTTTCACTACTAGAATGGGGCTACGGTTTCTGTATTCGATTTAATAGTATTATAATGAATTATTCTCAAGAACGTTTCCTGAAAATGATTAGGTTTATTCAAGATGTAGTCCCCTATAACACTCGATATTGGAGCAGTATTGCCTCAATGTTGCTTTGACATATTCGCCATATTCGCTAATGTTCCCCCAACGTTAGTATACATGGATGCAACCATGGAGCAATATTGCTGCAAACCATGATTTTCGTTTTTCCATTGCTTTTGTAAAATGATGGGTTAGGCTATCCATGATAGCAATATTGTAGCAATATTCATTCAATATTTGACAACGCCTGAGAAATATTGGGTATATTTATATTATACTTTTTGCAGATTTTTCTTTCCATTTTGAAATAATGTAACAATATTCCCCAAAGACTGAATAACATTATAGAGAAACATAAAATTTTAAGTGTTTATGTTTTAAAATCAATCTTTACAACGAAATTTATTTATTTAACATTTTGTAACATTTTGAGTCCCCATTGTGAAGGTGATATCAAAGACAAGGCAAGCCTTATAATTCGGACTCTTCGTAAAAAGTCATTTGAACGGTTGAATTACGCGGCTTATATACTATAGAAAGCACTATCGGTGCGCCGCATAGCGGTGACAAGGGGGAACTTGTGATGGCCGCCTCTCGATAAGCAAGCTTCTGCTATTTATCCGCTATGTGGAGCGCCGATAGCGATTTCTGTGGTTACACTGGATGGACGAGAGTATATAAGCCGTGTAATTCAACTATTCAAATGACTCTTTCCGAAGAGTCCGAATGACAAGTCTTGCCTTGTTTTTGATATCCCCTTTACAATGGGGACTCAAAATTTTGTGACGTCCAGACGGCTGTTGATACTTAACCACTTTGCCAATATATTAGCCTGGCGTTACCCAATAGCTAGGGATGGCCAAGTCGTACAAACGTTAGGTTTTATTAATTGTTTCGAAACTACAAGGAGGAAATATGTAAAATTGATGAAGAGACAAGCGACTTCAGCTCTGCCCATTCGGCACAGAACGGTCAGGATGCTCTTCCGAAATGAGGTAATGGAAGGGAATATCTAACGTACAACGAAATAATCAAAAAAAAGGAAAAGGAAGGAAAAGAAAATATCAATAAAAAGAATATATATATATACATATATATATATATATATATATATATATATATATATATATATATATATATATATATATATATATATATATATATATACGAGGGTCATTTGATAAGTACCTAGCCTACAAATGAAAACACCAAAATTTTACAAAAAATAAAATTTATTTTTCAATGTAGTCTCCTTTTAGTTGAATACACTTGGTCCAGCTGTGTTCCAATTTTTTTAACCCCGTTGAAAAAAATGTTTTCTCTTGGTTTGCAAAATAGGCCTCCGTGGCGGCGATTATTTCGTTATTGGAGTGGAATCTCTTCCCGGCGAGCGAATTTTTTAGGTTCGAAAACAAAAAAAAGTCGCACGGAGCCAAATCTGGAGAATACGGTGGATGGGGCAGCAGTTCGTAGCGTAATTCGACCAATTTAGCCGTAGCGAGTGCAGAAGTGTGAGCCGGTGCATTATCGTGGTGGAAAAGCACTTCCTTTTTAGACAAATGGGGCCGTTTTTCTTCTAACACGGCGTCAAATCGGCTCAATAGTTCGACGTAGTACTGTCCTGTGACCGTTTTGCCCTTCTCCAGATAGTCAATAAAAATCACACCTTGAGAATCCCAGAAAACAGTGGCCATCACCTTTCCGGCCGACGGGACCGTCTTCGCCTTCTTCGGAGTAGGTTCACCGGGTAAGGTCCACTGTTTTGACTGCTCCTTGGTCTCTGGAGTGTAGTAGTGAATCCATGTTTCGTCGACGGTCACGTAACGACGCAAAAACTCTTTTGGATTGCGATTAAACAGCTCCAAACACTGCTCTGAACTGGTCACACGGATGCGCTTGTTGTCTGCAGTCAGCAAACATGGCACCCACCTTGCTGACAGCTTCCTCATGCCTAAAATCTCATGTAGGATATGTCACACGCGTTCTTCTGAGATGCCTACTATCGCAGTTATCTCGTGCACCTTTAATCGGCGGTCTGACAAAACGATATCGTGTATTTTTGTCACGTTCTCCTCCGTAGTGGCTGTTTTCGGAGCACCTGGGCGTGGATCATCAAAAACCGACGTACGACCACGTTGAAACTCGCTATACCAAAATTTAACGGTCGCCATCGAAGGAGAAGCATCCCCATACACTGCATCCAAGCGTTCTTTAATTTCACTGCGCGATTTCCCTTCGAAAAACAAGAATCGAATCACCGACCGATATTGTTCTTTCTCCATTTTTTCAAAAATCAACGGCACATTTGCTTTCACACGCTCTCAAAAATAAACTACAACTCCGATCCGGCTCAAAATTTCGTCTGTAACCGTTTACAGGAAGATACTGCACTGTAGTGTATTTCTGGTGCGATAGTGGCACCATCTGGCGGTGAGGCTAGGTACTTGTCAAATGACCCTCGTATATATACATTTCTCGAAAGGCGTTTATAAAGCCCGTTTTTTTATATATAGGGGTTTATCGAGCCCGATTTTGATTATGCAGCCCGGGCTTCATAATATTTCTAAATATAGGGGTTTATGCGGCTCGACCTAGAGTCTATAACCCCAGGGTCCATTATTTCTTTAGTCACTTACCATAGGGAACTCTGGGCTGTAGGTACTAATATACAGTCTTGGGCTACATAAACCCCGTTAAGTATATATATATATATATATATATAAACTTGTATAACGTTAGTTCCCAGGACCTCATGTTACTGTATACCTATACGTGACTAAAGAAATAATGTCTCTTATGGGGGCCGATGTCCTCAAAACTGACGTTAAACATATGTAGATTCAGGGACTGTCACCAAAACTAACAAATGTCCCCAAAACCAACGATAAACATCTGGAATGTCCTGGAAACTAACATAAAACATAAATATATATATATATATATATATATATATATATATATATATATATATATATATATATATATATGTTTAAGTCTTACTTTTGTTTATTCCCTTCCTGGTTTACACTGTGGTGATTTTTATAACTGTTAGTCAACTCCGGTGATGGTGTGAAAACTACTGGTCAACTCTGGTGGTGGCGAGGAACTGCTGGTCAACTCTGGTGGTGGCGAGGAACTGCTGGTCAACTCTGGTGGTGGCGAGGGACTACTGAACGGCGGAAAGAAGAGGAAAAAGCTTAGCTTGGTTTTCTCCCTCTTCCGTCCCTCGACAGGCATAGTTCGGAGGGATACTCTCCGTGAGGGAGTTTACAATGATTTGGGGTCAGTTGACTGGTCGCGTTAGCGTGGGCGGAAAAATGAGGGTGGGTCTAAGGCCCTCCGGCGCGGCTAATTGGCTGCGTGGGGGAAAGAAGCATTCCCCAGCTTTCGGCTATAGTTTCAATTTTTCTACAGAGATGGCATTAGTTGTATTTTCCTGCCTATTTTGTTAAATATTACGCAGGGTTATTTACGTAATTTATACTTAATATTTAATGTACATTAATAATTTCAGGTATACATAGGAAATAATTTATTTTTTAATTAAATTTAAATTAATTATTCTAATTTGCGCACGCTTCACATAACTTTCGTTGTTTTTTTCTTATTGATGTTCTTACAAATTATTGTGTAGTTTATATTTGTGTTTAATTAGAGTGTGTATATGTTGTGTGTGTTTGTTGTTATTGTTTACTTATAATATCAAAGTGGAGACGTAATTATTGAAGCTACTCTAAGACCTTTGAATATACACGATTTTGTACTGTATTGACGCCTAAATAAATTAAAACAAATGAATTGTTTGCACATGACACACTTCTTAAAAATAATTTAAAGTGTGTTAGTAATTTAAAAAGTGAAATTATAAATTTACAAATATTCTTTCTATTTAAACTAAATTATTCTGGTAAAATATTTGAGTTTAATGGTTACATTATTTATTTGCTTTATACTTATAGGTGTTACATTTTGTTTGTTAATTTGGAACGGTTAATAAAGCAACCAAATAGTAAAGGTGGAATAAGATCTTATATTATAAATTTGTGTGTGTGTGTGTGTGTGTGTGTGTGTGTGTGTGTGTGTGTGTGTGTGTGTGTGTAAGAGAGGTAGTTAACGCATATGCGTCAGAATAAATTCGTGAATACGTCTTACATTACATAATATATTAGTGAACATTCTATAAACAATTGTACGTAAGTAATGTGAATATGATTTTACATCTGCATCGTGATAATTCGATTGCAACTTCATTTTAAACTATATAAATCAAATGTGATAATTATTTTCATTGTATGGTACTATTCTAATCCCGAAATTGTTTATAAGAATGTTTTGTTAATTGTTTTTTTATTGGTGCTTAAAAATGGAATTAAGAAGTATTTTACTCAATTTTTTAACTTCTGTTTGCTGAATAATACGAGATTTATATCAATTTTACTAGAAAAATTCGGCCTATTGTATAATAATATTTAAAAGTAAAATTGAAGAAATAAATATAAATGATATAAAACTCGAAGGAATTTGTAACGATCAAATTCTATGACTTTTTGGCGTCGCGTAGGCGCGCACGTGCACAGCCGGGGTGCCTGCTTTTCGGGGTAAAGTCGTAAAACCTTTCCCTTTTTTTACATATGCGGAAATGTTTTCGTCTCTGAAGAGAGTTTTCACTTTCGGGTGTTGTGTATTTTTTCTCTTTCGTTGGAAATAAGACGGAATGCAGTGTCTTGCATCTGTATGACATAAAATCTGACCATTACTTTCTACGGGCAACGGTTCAAATGTGAAAATATATTTAGTCTCGGTTTGAAAGATAAAAGAAAAATTTTTTTCTTGCCGATACTAAGAGGATTCAACGTAAGGCGGTCGATATCGAGTTTGACATGACCGTCCGACGTTACACCCCCATCCTAAAAGGATTACTAGGAGTTGAAAAAGAAGCAACTCTAGTAATCTATACTCTTGAATTGCTCTCAGAGCTCTGATCAGTATCGCAATAGTGAATATTTTTTTGTTTTTTGTTTTTTTTTTATTATTTTAAAACAAGAATCGGACAGGATCTCTGGTATTTGGTACCTCCACAGTATGTGAATGTTCATTTACCACCACATAAGTAGCTTTGGATACTGCTTTAGGATGTGGTGCACTGGAAGTATTCGATGGTCTAGCTGGAAAGGATGGTGTTAGAGCATTGACGTACATCTCTTCCTGATATGTTACTTCTTTGTCAGAGTTTTTTGCTTGTTTCTGTTGATCCTTCTCTTGCCCAAGAGATAGTGTGGCGAGAGATCCCCAAAGGGCACTCCATAGATGGTTTGACCATCCGTAAATGCGTTGAAGTGCAAATCCTTTTAGGAAGACTCCAAGAATCATTTCAATTCTCTGAATACCTATTATGATGGTGAAGATTCCAGCGCTTATGGATCCGAATGTTGTGAATTTCGTCCACATACTATTCCAAGTGTTTGAAATGATCTTCTCCATGGTGTTTTCGTTAAGCAATCTATAGATCGCTCCTTCATTATCGGTGACGACATGTCCATGTATTTCTCGGGCCACATCATTCAATAAAGCTGGCTGATCCATAGGGAACATTATTTGATCCCTAAGTTTATCTGAATCCTTTTCTGTTTTAATTCCACTGGTTGACAGGGATGCTGGATAGTTGTATTTTCAAGTAACTGCTAGTTTTTGATAACAGTTTTCTCCATGAGCAATTTTTACTCTACGGGAAGGCACTTGATTATATGCACTTCTCCCTCAGCAGTAATTTCTACGTAACCTAGTCCCTTCATCAAATTATATATGACCGAATCCATCTCAAATCAGGTGGTCCGCGTATGCCTATGCACCGATCATTTTGGAATAAAACTATTCATGTTCTTCTCCAAAAATTATTTGACACGTATTTTTTGATTTTTTGTTTTATCAAAATTTCATGCGTTCAGCGATACCGAAAAATTCCGAGAAAATTCTTAATTAGAAAAAAAATTTTTCAATGTAATTTTCAAACGGTTACTGTTTCACCAGTTTTTTATGCTTTTAAGCGTGTAACAGATAATTTTACTCAATTTTGAGCCCCCTTTCACGTTCTCTAACCCATATATGAGTTTTTTGAATTCTAGGATACTTTGGAGTTGTAAGCCAATCAATATTTTGCTTCCTCCTAGAGGAAGCTTTGTGATAGTAAATTTTTGAGTTGTTGTAAAAACATGTTATAATTGTGTTCCGAGGTGTTAGGAATCAAAATACATGGTTTTTGAAAAATGTCTGTATGGATGTATATGTATGTGTGTGTGTGTGTGTGTGTGTGTGTGTGTGTGTGTGTGTGTGTGTGTGTGTGTGTGTGTGTGTGTGTGCGTGTGTGTGTGTGTGTGTGTGTGTGTGTGTGTGTGTGTGTGCGCGTGTGCGTGTGCGTGTGCGTGTCCGTGTGCACGCCTGGATCTCAGCTTCTACTCGGTCGATTTTGACCGGACACGTCTCATTTTTTTTGTTTTTTTTGTGTGGTGGCTGGAAAAAAATCCGTTTTTTGATTGGGGCGATGTGTTTTTGTTTTTTTTCAAATTTTCGATTTTCTCAAAACTGTTTTTTGATTTCTTTTTAACGATAGGATCTAGTTATTCGAATCTGATGAGTAGCGTTCGAAAGAGAATTAAAATACCTATATTTCCTAAAAAAAAAAGTTTCTAGCTATCACGGTTCTTTTGGCATAACGATTTTACTTAACTCTACTATTTTTACCTTTAAAAGTAAAATTTACAAGCAACTGGTCAGATCTCCTATGGGTAGCCATTCTAGCCCATGGTTTCCCGTAATAGCCTTAGAGGAATTAGAAAATTATTTTCTAAATATACTTAATGACTCAGTTCTTTTATATAGAAGATATGTTGACGATTGTTTTGCTTCCTCCTAGAGGAAGCTTTGTGATAGTAATTTTTGTTTCCTCCTAGAGGAAGCTTTGTAATAGTAAAATTTTAAGTTTCGTTAACGGGGTGGCATAGTCCAGCTACCATTACCGAGCGAACAATTGGCACAGTTTCAAGCTTATTAAAAATAAAATACGTAAAATCCCAGAAAATTAAGAGAACACTTCCCTGCGGTTTTGAACGTTCTATCACTCAGTAAAAGTTTGAAGTCGAAATATCAAGTGGTTTTTGTAAAAACTTTGAACAAAACAAAATTCGGTTTCGTTCAAAGTTATTGCAATATATTTTAACTAAATTAATTTTAGTTATATCCTTTCATTAAAAAACTGCTGCCAATCCAGTGGCACGTAATAAAAAAAATACTAGATATCTGAATGAAGCTTCTAGAGGTTGTTTGATATTAATTTAAAACAAACCTCCTGAAGTTTGAACGCAGTTGCCAAACAAAATTTTGCAAAACAAGTTATTTGAATATTCACTTTTTAACATGGGTCTTATAGAAGACCACTCAATATTGCACCGGAAAAATGGTACGATATCTTTCCAAAAAACCGCTGCCAATTCATTGGTCCGTGGCTTTCTCAAACTTAATATGCTCCTTCCTTTATTAATTTTTTTATAACAAAATTTAAAATTTTTGCAACAATTTATGACATAATTATAATTAAATTCATTTATGAAAATTAGAAACTATAAATTTTTAAATTATTTATACAATATGAATAAAATAATAGGTATGTTTTTTTTTAAATTATGTGTGAAAAATAAATAAAATAATTGATTGTAATACTATCGTCTTCAAATTATATTTTCTTTGTGAAATTTCACACGTAGGGGACTTGTCTCTAGTAGTATGCCCGTCCGTATTTGTGTCCTCTTTCTGGAATTTCCAATGTAAGAAAAAGGTTCTAACCTTAAAAATAATAAATGGCTATTACAAAACAAAAGCAGATACACAACCCGGTCGTATAGCGCATAGCGCATGTCATTTCCATTTTCTATTATACATAAATGCTTTCCCGAATAATTACGATTTTCAAATAGGGCTAAAATAGTTTTAACCTCAAATATCTCTGAAATTCGTAAACGAATTCTTTTATCCTAAGAACTCTTCTAATAAATAATATACAAATTCTATATCTCCACCAACTTTTAAAGAAATTAAAACAAATTGAATGTAGCTATATTGTGGGACAAAAAAGGAAGACATTTTCAAAAATACTAAAATTATAAATATCAAACATCTCAAAAAATAACCATATAATCTGGATGAAATTTTACACAGGTATTGCCTATATCGCATACAAAATAGTTTATAAATTTCAAGCTGATACATTGTAACGATACACCTTGTCAGTAGGCGCATCGATACGAAAACGCAAAGGCGAGAAGCTTTCTCTCTAATAGAACGCGTGCGCTAGAGAGAGAAAACCGACGAACCTGTCAACGGCATGGGAGAGCGAGCGTACGAGTGTGTACATACATGTACTCACGGATGTACACAAGTACCGGAGCTCGTACAGCGAGGAGAGAGAGCAGGCGACTGAGTAGCCGACTTCCCTCTCCACCGATCGCCGCGACCACGCGTCGCACAGGACGCACAAGCTATAGCGCGCCCCACCGCGCCGACTATACCGCACTCGGCGAGCGAGTATAAATGCCGCCTCGTGCGCCATGGAAGATTACTCTCAGCCCAGGGCCGTACTCCGTACGCCCTGGAGCCCGCCGACGGAGCGGAGTATAGGAGCGCACTCGTTACTCTGCACTCGAAGCGTCGCTGAGACGATTCCCCGGGTATACGAGCGCACTCGTTACCCGGGTGTTGTCCACGAGTAGTAGGAGCGCACTCGCCTACTCGTGGAGAACCGCGCCCGCGACCATCGTAGTCTAGTTATTCATGATTGTATCTAATATCACGCTCCACTGTTCTATATGTTACAGATCCACGCTAAACGCGACCTGTAGTATCGTATAAGGAATGTATTAATATTAAGTTAAATAAATTGTTATTCTTTCCCTACTTATCTGGCTTTGTAAATTTATTTTAATCGCTCTCTCCATTCGAATCCTGCTCGATTAGCTATCCTCATGAGAGAGCAATCCTTTCGCATGAATACTACCGTTTCATGGTGCCCGAACAGGGACTAGTTTTTCTTTTCACGCGGAAGAATGAAAAAAGATCATTCATGTAACATTCAATATTGAAATAAATTATACAAAGCAAAATAAGAAAATTTTTTTACCGGTTATTACTAACAGTCATGGGGAAAGTCGGATGGGTTTACAAACTCCGAAAGGAGCAACTCATGGACGAACTCGCGAAACTAGACATAGATAATACAGGAAACGTAGCAGAACTTCGACAACGGTTAGTAGCAATAGCGAAAATAAGTCCGGGACATTTTAAAAATCAACCGGAAGATACGGAGGAGTACGATGAGAGACTAGATAAGACCCGCGACCTGGAAGAACAGGTAGATAACACATCAACCCCACAGAGCAGGCAAACGCAAATGTTAATACTGAATCAGGAGACGGCCACGACACAAATAAACTATGTAACAGTAGAAAATACGACCGCGAAGGTACTAGATCAGATGCGAAAATGGAATTGTCACTTCGACGGTCGCGATGTATACGGGTTTTTGGAAAGAGTTGAGGAGTTACAGAAAGCATATGGCTTCACCGATGCAAACCTTCTCATAGGATTTCCGGAATTATTACGGGGGGAAGCCCAACTTTGGTATCGAAACTTAAAAAATATAAATAATTATACAGAACTTAAAGAATCGTTGCGCAGTTTCTACATACCACCAGGAGAGCGACGGAATCTTGACCGACAAATAAGCGAACGTAGACAGTTAAACGGGGAAGTATTTAGAAGCTACGCAACGTCACTTAGTACATTAATGCGCCGTCGAGGGGACATAAACCGTGAGACTCAACTCGATAATATCTATTATAACATGCGCGCCGAGTTACGATTGCACATTCGACGGTCGGATTTTAACAACGTCAATGAACTCTTCCAACGCGTGGAAGAAATAGAAGAGGTACTGACACAAACGGTTAAAGAAGTAAGAGGAGAAAGACCGAGGAATAACGCCGGGAATATTATGGAAGTTACGACAACATACGACCGGAACACGTACTGCTGGAAATGCAAACAACGCGGACATAGGAGAATGAACTGTCGGAATACACAGAGGAAATTTTGTTCGTATTGTGGAACAGACGGTATATTAACGCGCGATTGCTGGTGCCACGAGAATATAGACGCGTCGGCAAACGAAAAGAGGGTCGGACCCACACCGGGGCAGGACCGACCCACACAAACAAGACCTCCGATGTCGACAGCCGCTATTTCGTTCGAGTCAACACCGGTCGAGAGAAATTTCGAGGCCTAATAGATCCCGGATCAATAGGATCATATATAAACCCACGCGCGGCGCATAAATGCCTTACGCAAGCGTGGGTAAATCAGGCGGAACGAAAGGTAGCGCGGATGGCCGATGGTACCCCTGCCACTCTTGAGAGCAGTATATCTGGAGAGTGCAGAGTGCAAGGCAAAAAAGTACGACACCGTTTTTTGGTTATGGAAGGATTAACAACCGATTTTTTACTCGGAATGGACATACTCGTTAAACTAGGGCTACAACTAACGTTGAATGGGAGAAAGATCAGAACCGGAGAGACAGACGGCAACGACGGGTTATGTTCCGTCGGAGAACCAGTAGGTTTAGCTCAGTTAACGGTATCTGAGGAGGAACAATTAGAGGAATTCATAAAACAAAGAATGGCCGAGTTCGAAAACATTCAAGGGGTTACTCCATTAATCCAACACAAAATTAGGGTTATCGAACAAACACCCATTAAACAGAGATACCGACCCAGAAATCCGGCAATGCAGGAAATAATTAACAAGGAAGTCGAGAAAATGTTAGAGGAAGGGGTAATTCAGCCGTCGGAAAGCTCGTGGAGCTCCCCGGTAGTAATTACGAAAAAAAAAACGGAAAACGCAGATTTTGTATCGATTTCAAAAAGATAAATCAAATTTCGGAGAAAGATGCCTACCCGCTCCCACATATCAACGTAATTCTAGATAAACTCAGAGGGGCAAAATATTTATCCTCGATCGATTTAAAAAACGGCTACTGACAGGTAGCCTTAACCCCAGAAAGTCGAGCGATAACCGCGTTCACAGTACCGGGAAAAGGCTTGTTCGAGTTTAACGTCATGCCCTTCGGACTTCACGCGGCCCCGGCAACGTTTCAATGTCTGCTAGACCAAGTAATTACACTCGAAATGGCACCGAATGCCTTTGCATACCTAGATGACATCATCATAGTAACAGATACGTTTGAGAAACACATAGAAAAATTAACGGAAGTGTTTAAACGACTTCGGGAAGCGCGACTTAAGCCAAATCCCGCGAAATGCCATTTTGCCCGGAACAGGTTGACATATCTAGAGCACGTAGTGGATAGGGAGGGCTTGCGCACCGACCCTGAAAAGGTAGCAGCCATTGCTAATTTACCGCCACCGGCAAACACAGAAGAGCTAAAGAGATTCATGGGTCTTTTATCGTGGTATCGCCGGTTCATCAAAAACGTGTCCCAAATAGCTTCACCTCTGAATAAATTACTCCAAAAGAAAATTAAATGGTATTGGGACAACGCACAACAAGAAGCTTTCGAGGAATTAAAACGTAGACTAACGGAAGCTCCCGTACTAGCTTGTCCAGATTGGACCAAACCATTTATTCTACAGACTGATGCGAGTCTGCAAGGACTAGGAGCAATGCTTGCACAAAGCGACGGCACAAAGGAGTATATCATTGCATACGCGAGCCGATCACTGAATAAAGCAGAGAAAAATTATTCCGTAACAGAGCTAGAGTGTTTAGCCGTGAAGTGGGGTATTTGGAAAATGCGCCATTATTTGGAAGGATATCAATTTACCGTAATAACAGACCACCAATCTCTAAAATGGCTTAATAAAATAGAAAACCCATCGGGTAGATTAGCTCGTTGGGCAATGGAATTAAGTCAGTGGGATTTCGAGGTGCGTTATCGCAAAGGCAGCGAAAATACCGTGGCAGACATATTTTCACGAGAACCATTGGACGTAGGCGCAATTGACGCGAAAGAAAATGATTGGTACGCACATAAAATCACCGCCGTACAGACAAAACCGGACGAATACCCAGAATACTGCATAAGAGACGGAAGACTATATCGTCATATTCTCCATTCGCTCGATTTTAAAGAGAACGATCCGGCGGACGAATGGAAAATATGCATCGCAAAGTCAGAACAGGAATGCGTGTTAAGGGAAAATCACGACGATCTTACCGCCGGTCATTTGGGCATCGCAAAAACAGTACATAGACTGGCGCGCTCTTATTATTGGCCGGGAATGTTTAAAGACGCGACAAAATACGTGCGAGCGTGTAGAAACTGCGAACGTCATAAAGCGCAGCAACAAGCACCAGCCGGTAAAATGCATGCCACATACGTCGACCAACCATGGGAAATGGTCTCTATCGACCTGGTGGGCCCACTTCCCCGATCTAACACCGGACACTCAACGTTACTAGTAATGCAGGACCGACTCACGAAATGGATAGAATTAAAAGCACTACGTAAAGCTACCGGAGCCGCGATCGCTAAAACAGTATAAGAAGAAATCATTCTCCGTTTTGGCTGTCCGAGAACTATTCTAAGCGACAACGGCAAACCATTTATTAGTCGAGAGTTTGAAAATCTATTAAAAGACGCCGGAATTAAACATCGGAAGACACCACCGTATACACCGCAATGCAACCCCGTCGAACGTGCAAATCATACCGTTAAAACCATGATAGGGCAATACACCAGTAGAAACCAAAAAACATGGGATTTGCATCTAAACGAAATAGCATTCGCGTTTAACTCCGCGCAAAGCGAGACAACGAATTATACCCCCGCATATTTAAATTATGGCCGCGAAATAATAACACCTGGAAGTTTGCAGCAAGAAGTAAGAGTAGGGTCGGGGAAAACATTAAAAGATAGGATAGAGGAATTAAAAAACGCGATCGAGGTAGCAAAAACAAGCACCGCAAGGAGCTTTAACATACAACGTAAACACTATAACCTTAGAAGATGCAATTGGCAACCGAGGGTAGGAGACCTAGTTTTAAAAAGACAGATCATTCTTTCCAATAAAGCTAAGGCGATCAACGCAAAATTACTAGATAAATTCGCCGGGCCATATACGGTAAAAAAACGCGTAAGTCCAGTAATATTCGATCTACGAGACGAGAGTACCGCGACCGCACTCACCGATAAGGGAGTTAATATCATCGCTCGCCGCAATTATGAATTCATCAGCGGCATACCCGAAGGCGACCGCTGCCCTTGCAGAAAGGCAGGATTTTTCGTGGGGTGCACCAGCGGGCAGTGCCGCTTCATCCTCGGGCGGATCCGGGAAATTACCCCACACCAAGGCGGAGAGGGATGTTTTTTTATACGGCCGGGAGGAGCAGCCAGCACCACAACGAACCATCCCGCTACCGAATCCAGCTACGGGGTGGAGAAAAATGTACACCCCGTACAACCGCTCCACAACGTGGCTACCGCACCGGCGGGTGAAAATACCAAACGGGCCAGAGGTCGAGGTGCCTATCGGGGTAACGCAGTATCGCGTAACGCACAACGGTTGGCGTTGGCACCAGCGCCTTGACAAATCCAACGGCAACATCAGGCATCTAGGAAAACCCCGACGTGTAAATATTTTTTTTTATTTTTATTATTCGTCTTTTAACACTACGTTGTAAATAATGCGCATAGAGTAAAGGCAGCGGGCTTCACTCTCCTTAGCGGGGGGGAAATGTAACGATACACCTTGTCAGTAGGCGCATCGATACGAAAACGCAAAGGCGAGAAGCTTTCTCTCTAATAGAAGGCGTGCGCTAGAGAGAGAAAACCGACGAACCTGTCAACGGCATGGAAGAGCGAGCGTACGAGTGTGTACATACATGTACTCACGGATGTACACAAGTACCGGAGCTCGTACAGCGAGGAGAGAGAGCAGGCGACTGAGTAGCCGACTTCCCTCTCCACCGACCGCCGCGACCACGCGTCGCACAGGACGCACAAGCTATAGCGCGCCCCACCGCGCCAACTATACCGCACTCGGCAAGCGAGTATAAATGCCGCCTCGCGCGCCGTGGAAGATTACTCTCTCAGCCCAGGGCCGTACTCGCTAAGCCCTGGAGCCCGCCGACGGAGCGGAGTATAGGAGCGCACTCGTTACTCTGCACTCGAAGCGTCGCTGAGACGATTCCCCGGGTATACGAGCGCGACCATCGTAGTCTAGTTATTCATGATTGTATCTAATATCACGCTACACTGTTCTATATGTTACAGATCCCCGCTAAACGCGACCTGTAGTATCGTATAAGGAATGTATTAATATTAAGTTAAATAAATTGTTATTCTTTCCCTACTTATCTGGCTTTGTAAATTTATTTTAATCGCTCTCTCCATTCGAATCCTACTCGATTAGCTATCCTCATGAGAGAGCAATCCTTTCGCATCAATACTACCGTTTCAACATGAAGTCGTCATTGAAAAATTACGAATTTGAAAAAACCGTAAAAAAATTTTAACCTTAAAGATCTCTAGAAATCATGAGAGAATTCTTTTACCTAAAGGACTTATGCGATAATATACTCTACATCTCCAGAAAATTTCAACATGATTAAACCAATTTTTGTTTTCTTTAGTTACCTTAGCAAAATACGAAAATTTTAAATATCAAATATCTAAAAAAGTAATCGAACGATCTAGATGAAAATTCGCACACGTATTATCTATATTACATACAAAATTGTCCATAAATTCGGAGCTGATACATGGAGCCGTTCTTGAGAAACTACGATTTAAAAAAAAGTTAAAAAAATTTTAACATAAAGTATTTCTGAAATTTCTGGACTAATCATTTTGCCCAAAGATCTCGACCGAGAGCTATCCAAAATCTACCTCTACAAGGAATTTCAAAGCGATTAAGTCAATTTTACTCCCGTAATCGTTGACCATACAAAACTCGTTTTGTTCATATTTCAATTTTCTTCTCAAAAACTAGTCGACAAAGTTGATTCAAATTTTTACATATTATAGCTATTTATATTCTGCATTATCATGACTTTTTCAAAAAAATTGCCCGTTTAGTTTAGGAGTTATAAGCTTTAATGAGAAAAACACGTTTTTGTTAATAATAAAAGAACCGTGATAGAGAAATTTTTTTTTAGAAAATATAGGTATTTTGATGCTCTTTCGAATGCTATCCATTCGATTCAAATATCTCGATCTTATCATTAAAAAAAGCAAAATATCAATTTTAAGAAAATCGTAAACGGTCAATTTTTTGAAAAAAATCATGATAATGCATAACATAAATAGTTATAATCTGTAAAAATTTCAATCTACTTTGTCCACTAGTTTTTGAGAAAAAAATTGAAATATGAAAAAATGAGTTTTGTATTTCCAACGATTAAATTCCTTGTAGACCTAGATTTTTGATATCTCTCGGTCGAGTTCTGTGGGCAAAATGATTAGTCCAGAAATTTCAGAAATGTTTGAGGTTAAAATTTTTTTAATCTTTTTTTCAAATCGTAGTTTCTCGAGAACGGCTCCATCTATCAGCTCCAAATTTATGGACAATTTTGTATGTAATATAGATAATACGTGTGCGAATTTTCATCTAGATCGTTCGATTACTTTTTGAGATATTTGATATTTAAAATTTTCGTATTTTGCTAAGGTAACTAAAGAAAACAAAAATTGGTTTAATCATGTTGAAATTTTGTGGAGATGTAGAGTATATTATCGTATAAGTCCTTTAGGTAAAAGAATTCTCTCATGATTTCTAGAGATATTCAAGGTTAAAATTTTTTACCGTTTTTTCGAAATCGTAATTTTTCAATGATGACTTCATGTATCAGCTTGAAATTTATAGACTATTTTGTATGTGATATAGGCAATACCTGTGTGAAATTTCATTCAGATTATATAGTTATTTTTTGAGATGTTTGATATTTATAATTTTAGTATTTTTGAAAATGTCTTTCTTTGTTGTCCCACAATATAACTACATTAAATTTGTTTTAATTTCTTTAAAAGTTGGTGGAGATGTAGAATTTGTATATTATTTATTAGAAGAGTTCTTAGGATAAAAGAATTCGTTTATGAATTTCAGAGATATTTGAGGTTAAAACTATTTTAGCCCTATTTGAAAATCGTAATTATTTGGGAAAGCATTTATGTATACTAGAAAATGGAAATGACATGCGCTAGGCGCTATACGAGTATGTTGTGTACCTGCTTTTGTTTTGTAATAGCCATTTATTATGTTTAAGGCTAGAACCATTTTCTTACATCGGAAATTCCAGAAAGAGCACACAAATACGGACGGGCATACTACTAGAGACAAGTTCTCTACGTGTGAAATTTCACAAAGAAAATATAATTTGAAGACGATAGCATTACAATCAATTATTTTATTTATTTTTCACACATAATTCAAAAGAAAAATCATACCTATTATTTTATTCATATTGTATAAATAATTTAAAAATTTATACTTTTTAATCTTCATAAATGAATTTAATTATAATTATGTCATAAATTGTTGCAAAAATTTTAAATTTTGTTATTAAAAAATAAATAAAGGAAGAAGCATATTAAGTTTGAGGAAGCCACGGACCAATGAATTGGCAGCGGTTTTTTGGAAAGATATCGTACCATTTTTCTGGTGCAATATTGAGTGGTCTTCTATAAGACCCATGTTAAAAAGTGAATATTCAAATAACTTGTTTTGCAAAATTTTGTTTGGCAACTGGGTTCAAACTTCAGGAGGTTTGTTTTAAATTAATATCAAACAACCTCTAGAAGCTTCATTCAGATATCTAGTATTTTTTTTATTACGTGCCAATGGATTGGCAGCAGTTTTTTAATGAAAGGGTATAACTAAAATTAATTTAGTTAAAATATATTGCAAAAACTTTGAACGAAACGGAATTTTGTTTTGTTCAAAGTTTTTACAAAAATCACTTGATATTTCGACTTCAAACTTTTACTGAGTGATAGGACGTTCAAAACCGCAGGGAAGTGTTCTCTTAATTCTTTGGGATTTTACGTATTATATTTTTAATAAGCTTGAAACTGTGCCAATTGTTCCGTCGGTAATGGTAGGACTATGCCACCCCGTTAACGAAACTTAAAATTTTACTATTACAAAGCTTCCTCTAGGAGGAAACAAAAATTACTATCACAAAGCTTCCTCTAGGAGGATGCAAAACAATCGTCAACATATCTTCTATATAAAAGAACTGAGTCATTATTAAATTTTGTTATTAAAAAATAAGTAAAGAAAGAAGCATATTAAGTTTGAGGAAGCCACGAGCCAATGAATTGGCAGCGGTTTTTTGATTCCTAACACTTCGAAAAACAATTATAACATGTTTTTACAACAACTCAAAAAATTACTATCACAAAGCTTCCTCTAGGAGGAAGCAAAACTGGATATCTCTTTCCAAAGTGGACATCACAATAAGAAATTATAAGCTCACTAATGATACATAAAAATAGTTGGGATAACAAATATGTAATTGCGAAAGTGATTAAGTATAGAGGTAATTTGTTGTATACAGTTATTATAGAACTATTATACGCGACAATTTATACGTGCGTGTGAAAATACCACATTCGCGTTCTGAGCCGGGAGTGAAAGTGGTACTTTCGGCCGGGGTGTGATGAAAAAAATATATATAAGCATTACAAAAAACATAAGCAATATTGACTTTAAAGTATTAAAAATCGAAAAATCGTTATAAAACAAATGAAAATCGAATTAAAAAAAATTAAATCAAACAAAATTAAATTTCTAATCTTAATGAAATTTTACATATACGTGTTTTTCATATCATATACAATATGCTCTCTAAATTAAGCCTATAGCTAAAGCTGTTTTCGAACAATTGCGATTTAAAAGAAATATATATTTTCATGACTGTACAAATAATAATATTGTTAGTATAAAACTTTCTACGAAAGTATAAAATAAGGCAAATATAGATGTTTTTTCTTTATAATCTACTCTCCCTCCCTCACTTCCTCGGCCCTCTCTCGCGTCGTTCTCCCACCTCGTCTCTCTCTCTCTCTCTCTCTCTCTCTCTCTCTCTCTCTCTCTCTCTCTCTCTCTCTCTCTCTCTTCCTCTCTCCCTCTCTCTCAATATTCGTAAAACTCTGTACCAAAAACTTTAATGAGGGCTTTAATATTTTTTTAATACAATCAACACGCTTTAAAAAAAAAATAATTATTTATGTACTTTTTAACAACATAATTTTTGTCTAGTCCTTTATTTCTTTGAATCTCATCTATTCAATAAGCACTCTAAAAATTGTAATAATTTTTTTCATGACTGCACAATTAATAGTATTGTTAATATAAAACTTTCTGCGAAAGTATAAAATAAGGCAAGTATAGACGTTTTTTCTGTATAATATCTAAAAACAACACAATTTGTCTAGTCCTTTTATTTCTTCGAATCTCATCTATTCAAGAATTCTAAGCACTCTCTACAAATGCTAATAATTTTTTTCATGACTGTACAATTAATAATATTGTTAATATAAAACTTTCTGTGAGAGTATAAAATAAGGCAAGTATAGACGTTTTTTCTGTATAATATCAATAAAACAATAATATTTATGATTTTGTAAAAGAAATCAAATACCAGTGAAAAAGTCTTTTACTTCTTTGAGTCATTGTATGCTGAACAAATAATATGTAAGTACATTCAAATTGTTCACTGCACATCAAACAAACGAAAGTTATGAAATCAATTATCGATAGACAAGTAATGCAAACCAATCTCGGAACTACTGTATGACTGTTCTCAGAAATGTATTCAAATTTGTTTATCTTTCTATACAAATTAAACACAAGAAAGTACTGAAATCAATTTATTGTAGTCAAATACCCATAAGTTAACTTGACTGACATAATACAACTTTTCGTACCTACTCAAAAATATTCAGCCAGCGGGCATAAAGTACTACTTAACGCCAAAGAGGCTTAATAGCTCCCGTACTCCTACAAAACTTTATAGATCTTATGCATTTTACGCCCGTGTAGGCAAAAATTATTTCAATTATATAATATCGCGAAATAATATTTGATTTCTACATTTATCTAAATTAAAATAAAAATAATAAAACTTTCTACAATCCCTAGTGGAAATAAACTCTCTACAAATGGTAATAATTTTTTTCATACATACCCGTATGAAAATAACAAATGTAAGAAAACGTAAGAAACCGTTAGAAACCGTAAGAAACCGTATAAAACCGTATAAAAGCATTGGTTTTCGGACATTTTTTTTACGGTTTTATACGATTTCTTACGGTTTCTCACGGTTTCTTACGTTTTCTTACAAATATGACTAATTTTGTCAAATTAGTCGGTAAAAACAAATTGTAAAAAAATGTAAGGAAATGTAAAAAAATATAAGAAAATATATGAAAACGTAAGAAAATGTATAAAAATGTAAACTATTACATATTCTTACATTTATATACACTTTTATACACTTTTAAGCAGTTTTCTATATTTTTATACGTTTTCTTACATTTCATTAAAATTGGTACATATATAACAAAATTTTCCGGAAAAAATTTTAATTTTTTTAAATGTATAAAAATGTGTAAAAATGTATAAAAGTGTATATAACCGTATAAATCGTTTCCCATAAAATGTCCGAAAACCAATAGTTTTATACGGTTTTATACAGTTTCTTACAGTTTTGTACAATTTCTTACGGTTTTCTACATTTTCGTACATTTCTTTTTTTCATTCAGGTAATATTTAATAAAATATAGTAGGTAATAAAACTTTCTACGAAAATATAAAATAAGGCTAGTATAGACGTTTTATCGGTATAATCTATGAAATAATAATATTATAATTTTTTAAAAGAAATCAAATAAATACTAGGGGAATACTCTTTTACTTCTTTGAGTTGATGTATGCTCAACAAATTATATGTAACTACATTCACATTGTTCACCGTAAATCAAACACATGAAAGTTGTGAAATCAATATTTAATAGTCAAGTAATGCAAACAATTCTCCGAAACCATCATTATATGAGTGTTCTCAGAAATTTATTCAAATTGGTTCATCCTTCTATATACAAATTAAACACAAGAAAGTACTGAAATCAATTTATTGTAGTCAAGTACGGACATAAAACCTTTTGTATCTCGGATGTAAAATTGCACTCACAGTACGACTTCTACAAAACTATAGGACATGCTCAATTTACATACGCGTGGGCGAAAATTATTCTAATTATATACAACTATATTCTATAACGTCTCCTTTTTATTTTATAAAATTCAAACGAATTTGTTCAAAAATTTACAAAAAGTCAAAGCCAACATAAAACAATCACATAATTATCATTACATCCTATTGAAAAAAATTCTATATCATTACGTTCTATAACACCATTTTGGGAGGAGAAGAGAAGTCTAGAGATGCTCTAGCAAGGGGTGGTCCTATGATGTCCCATACATACTTGGCGGGCCCGATCGCGACGATTGGTAGCTTACTGGTTAGCTATTTAAATGTAGAATAGTAAATTTTTGTATGAATTCACAATGTTTATTTATCTAAGTCCACTATAAATAATTACAATAGCTTCAACTTTCAATTGACCATTTATATTCCTATACAACATATTTAGAAGCAGGATTAACTTTCACTATAAAAATGTTTTCCTTGGATCCGACTTTTTTCTAAAGGGGATAAAATAAAAATGCATATACATTTATAGTGTACTCAAAAGATCTCTACATTTTTACCTACCGTGCTTTATATAAGTAACTTATATTTTGTATTCTATGGCACTAATTCTACTTAAAAACAGAGGGATAGATTTACGAACCAGCATTTAATTTGTAGAAGAAATTCATTTACACATTTTAACCGATCTTTTTACCGATCTACTTTTTCGGGACCCGCCAAGTTTGTATGGGACATCATAGGACAACCCCTTGCTAGAGCATCTCTAGACTTCTCTTGTCCTCCCAAAATGATGTTATAGAACGTAATGATATAGAATTTTTTTCAATAGGATGTAATGGTAATTATGTGATTGTTTTATGTCGGCTTTGACTTTTTGTAAATTTTTTAAAAAATTCGTATGAATTTTATAAAATAAAAAGGAGACGTTATAGAATATAGTTATATATAATTAGAATAATTTTCGCCCACGCGTATGTAAAGTGAGCATGTCTTATAGTTTTGTAGAAGTCGTACTGTGAGTGCAATTTTACATCCGAGATACAAAAGGTTTTATGTCGGTACTTGACTACAATAAATTGATGTCAGTACTTTCTTGTGTTTAATTTGTATATAGAAGGATGAACCAATTTGAATAAATTTCTGAGAATACTCATATAATGATGGTTTCGGGGAATTGTTTGCATTACTTGACTATTAAATATTGATTTCACAACTTTCATGTGTTTGATTTACGGTGAACAATGTGAATGTAGTTACATATAATTTTTTGAGCATACATCAACTCAAAGAAGTAAAAGACTATTCCCCTAGTATTTATTTGATTTCTTTTAAAAAATTATAATATTATTATAAAAAACGTCTATACTTGCCTTATTTTATATTTTCGTAGAAAGTTTTATTACCTACTATATTTTATTAAATATTATGTATGAAAAAAATTATTACCATTTGTAAAGAGTTTATTTCCACTAGGGATTGTAGAAAGTTTTATTATTTCTATTTTAATTTAGATAAATGTAGAAAACAAATATTATTTCGCGATATTATATAATTGAAATAATTTTTGCCCACACGGGCGTAAAATGCGTAGGATCTACACGGAGAGAAATTTTGTAGTGAAAATTACAAATATTCGAGACAAAATTACCAGTTTCTATGGTAATGGATGGATAGACTGACAATTTCAAACTTTTTACCAAAGTGCCTTGGTAAAATTTTTTTTAGTTAATTTAAATTAAAAAAATTAACTTTTTTTATCCATATTGATGGATATATAGTATTTTAATATAGAAATAGAAACAGAAACAAGGATGAAAAAACATTAAACTGAAAAAAAATTTTTACGGAAACGGGATTCGATCCGACGATCTTTGGGTTGAGAGTCCGACGTTCTACCGACTGCGCCACGGAAGCTGTTACCAACAGTCATTTGAATCGCCGTTATTACTTACTGAAAATATGTGTATTGTTTTCATTTTAACGTCACGCACGCCTCTAGTATCAATCTTCTGAAACACAATAATGCGCAGTGCGCATGCGCGAGTACACAAATACAAGGTTATTTGGTAAAATTTATCAGTTTTCTTAGTAAAAATTATTAGGTTACCTTGTAAAAATGACTAGATCTCAATTTTTACCAGTGTGTCTGGTAATTTTTATTCAGATAATTTGGTATTTTTTTTAAGTGGTTATGGTAGTTTTTCCTGGGAAACTTATAAATTGTATTAGAAACCTGGGAATAACACGGCTTTTGACAGTCTGTCCATGCGCTACCAAGGCACCTTGGTAATTTTTACTCTAAAATTTCTCTCCGTGTATAAAGTTTTGTAGGAGTACGGGAGCTATTAAGCCTCTTTGGCGTTAAGTATAAGCTTTGTTTACCTGCTAAAGATAAACTTGATATCTTTTGGCAGTTTTGAGTTATGCTGTGGATAAAAACACACACACACACACACACACACACACACACACACACACACACACACACACACACACACACACACACACACACACACACACACATCCGGTTTCATTGTTTACTTATTTTGATGTCATCTCAATTCAAAATAATTTTTGACTGAAGTGCATTATTAGGTACGCACAGATCGCGGCACTCATATAGAATTGCATATAACTGTGTATATTTGCGTATCATAATTATGACGAACTTTTATTACAAGATCTACTAAAAGTAGTATGCCTCATATTTATTGGAATTTATAGGAAACAAGGTTTTCCTTTATAACAACAATTATAATGAGGTATGTCTCTCTAAATAAATTCTATATTCACTATTATCTTTCAAATTAGTGATTATTTTATTTTAATTATGATACGTAAATTTTCACAAATTTTTCAATTTAATTTCTGTTATTGCTGGCAATCGTAAATGATTTTGCTAAACTTTTTATTTTCATGAATTATTCTTCAAGTTTAGTTTATAATGAAACATATTATTATTATTACTGGTTTGATTATTTTATTCTCATAACTAAATTATTTTATTATTTTACGTATTAAGTAATTTAAAATTTCGTATATTAAATATTTGAATTTTTCGATAAAGAATTTTTCCGAGTCTACGAGCCATCGTAGGCTGAACATTTTGGTTTTTACATGATCACGTATCTATATAGTCAGTCGATCATGTAACACACAAGATTTGAGCGTTATTTTAATTTTTTCGATATGCGTTTTATCAAGATGATTGTATACTACTAAGCACGCTTATTGAAATTGTTGAAAGACCGAACTCTCAATTACCCGGTTGCAAATATTCTAGTGATTTCCACCTGAAATTTCACCTGGATTTTCATCTGAAATTCATGTAAATATAACGTAAAATTAAGATGGAATATATCTAATTTTCAGATGCATTTTCAGCTGTCAAAAGTCCAAAAACGTCACATTAATTTCAAATGAATTTCAAGTATATTTCGACGGCTGAGCGGAACAATGTCGTATCTCGGCGCGCGGACGCAGAACGTCGTATTTCACCGCGCGGACGAAGAACGTCGTATCTCACTGTACGGACGAAAAACATCGTATCTCATCGCGACGATGAAGAACGTCGTATCTCACCGCGTGGATGAAGAACATCGTGTCTCAGCGCGCGGAGATAAGACCTTGTTCGGCTTAGCCGTCGAAATATACTTGAAATTCACCTGAAATTCACGTGACGTTTTTGGACTTTTTACAGCTGAAAATGCATCTGAAAATTAGGTATATTCCATCTTAATTTTACGTTATATTTACATGAATTTCAGATGAAAATCCAGGTGAAATTTGAGGTGGAAATCCAGGTGGAAATCACTTCAGTGATCTCCTAAGTTCTTCAGTGACCTCATAAGTTCTTGAGTGACCTCCTAAGTGAATGACGGTAGAAGTGCATGGTATATATATAGCTATATACTCTGCGGATTATTTCCCACGCGTGTAACTGCCAGTTGAATGTATACGTATGTATGATGTCGATATTGCAGGCTTAAGAGACATTAGGTAACGTATGGCCGTTGATATTGACTTTTGAAAGAATGGCGAGATCGATATTTCTGACGTATTGCTGGATACTGAGGATCATTACTTTTATTTTAAGAGGATTTATGAGTAACCCGTCGTTAGCATAAAATGTATGATATATTTCGATGCCTCTTATGAAGAAAAGCACTGTTCACTTATCTACACGAATACCGTTTTTAAAAAACTAATTTTTAAATATACTATTGCGTGTATGTAAATTTCTTTTTGGGAAGCATGAGTGTGCCGTGACAATTTATTGTTTGACTTGAAGAGCATATTGCTTGCGGCTTCACTGATATGATAGTTTTAGTTTAATAAAAGAAAAACTTAAACATCAAACAGGAGGTAAAGGCGAGTTCCATATATGTAGAAGAGTATCTCTTCTTTTTTATCATTCATGTTTCAAGA
The DNA here is from genome assembly GCA_036365515.1 of Torymus aiolomorphi. NCBI lineage: Eukaryota > Metazoa > Arthropoda > Insecta > Hymenoptera > Torymidae > Torymus > Torymus aiolomorphi. The sequence goes on from CM070873.1 coordinate 113,741,344, forward strand.
ATTTTCTCCCTGCATAGCTGTGCTGTGTGTAAATATTTTTTTACGTGGCTCTCATCTTCTTCACCTGTTTAGAGATTGAAGTTCGAGTTTTTTATTTAATTAGTCCTATTGTCAATAATCATCAACGTGAAACTTAACTCTCCGCTTGTTTGCATTTTCGATTTTATTAAACTATATACATGTATCTTCTGCCCGCGTTTACGTGTATATAATTTTTTACGTTGAACTTGCTTCTTTCGTCTATTTGGACTTTAGGTTTTTCTACTTTATTGCACTATTCTCGTCCTGTCTCCTTTTGGGAAGATATTCTTCTACGTGGAACTCGTTTATTCCACACTTATTTGGGGTTTACATGTATGTATACTATTTGTTTATATAAAAGGTTAATATAGTAAGACAGTCAAGTTTATAGTAAAGTACTATATCCTATAAATTTTTTATGATTAATAATCTACTAAATATATTGAAAAAAAAAACAATTTTTTTAAGTTTCTGCAGATGTACCAACTTAAATTTTCACGAAAAAAAAAAATTGCCGAAATAACATGTTTTCCAAATCTCAGCGAGACAGCACGTTTTTCAACGCATCTTCGAGATAGCACCTTATTCAACGCATCTTTGAGATAGCATCCTTTTCCTCTAACCCGACGATATGATTTTTTTAGGAACCTACGAATTTTTCTAAAAAATTATTGTAAAAATGCCAATGTTGGCAATCTTTGAGAGAACTACAATAGTACCTTGTAAAATTTACTAGGAAATTTTTCTTCGTGTACAATTTATATCGGATTATCATATAAAGGTTGAAGTTTGATAGAAATATCTGTTACAATGGGATTTCGCTTTACAAACATTATATATCATACAGCGTATACCTTTAAAAAAAGTTAAATCACATCGAATCTTATAATCTATTTGTTCCTTAAGCATTTGTTCTCTGATTTTGGTATGACCTTCAGATGGAAGTTGATATGTTTCATAATGTTCAGTTATTTCACGCATTTTATTATCCTCAAATGTCGTTAAATACCTATAACGTGTCGTAAATAGTGTAATCATTGTCGCTTTAGTAAAAGTAGAAATAATTTCACGATCCAAATTTTTTAAGCCAATATCCCAAACATTCTATTCATCGATTAAAATAGCCGCTTATATAACAGGTAACATCGTATGATTCAACAGCTAGCTCTATCAAATCATTCGCTTGCGAGTATAAAACTTGAACATTTTTGGAAGTAAAACAAAAACCTCTATCTGAAATAATTTGCTCTGGTGCATTAAATCTTTCAATAAAATCTTTCAACTTATTTATTGTTATTCTAGCGCTTACGTTTTTACAGCTACAATATATAGAAATTAATATGGTAGTCAGTCCAAGGTGGATGAGGGCCAGTCAGTCAGCGAGCAAACTAGTCAAATATTCAAAATATTCTAAATATTTGTAAAATATTTATAAGAACATTACGAAAAATAATTTTTGTATTTTTTAAATATTTGTTGATAAATCTGAAATTTGTTAAATTACGCATGAAATTATACTACAATAATACAGAATCGTTTCTTATAAAGATTTATTAAACTTTTCATGAATATTGCTTGAAAAATACTATCAAAATGAATTTTACAATGTTTTTAAAATATACCATGATAGTTTTGCAAATTATACTAATTTTCATAGTCATCATTTTGCTTCCTCCTAGAGGAAGCTTTGTGATAGTAAATTTTTGAGTTCTTGTAAAAACATGTTATAATTGTGTTCCGAGGTGTTAGGAATAAAAATACATGATTTTTGAAAAATGGCTGTGTGTGTGTGTGTGTGTGTGTGTGTGTGCGTGTGCGTGTGCGTGTGCGTGTGCGTGTGTGTGTACGCCTGGATCCCAACTTCTAGTCGGTCGATTTTGACCGGACAGGTCTCATTTTTTTTGTTTTTTTTTTGCGTGATGGCGGTCAAAAATCCGTTTTTTGATTGGGGCGATGCGTTTTTGTTTTTTTTTTCAAATTTTCGATTTTCTCAAAACTGTTTTTTTATTATTTTAATGATAGGATCGAGTTATTCGAATCTGATGGGTAGCGTTCGAAAGAGAATTAAAATACCTATATTTTCTAAAAAAAAAAGTTTCTAGCTATCACGGTTCTTTTGTTATTAACAAAAACGTGTTTTTTTTTAGAAGCTTATAACTCCAAAACTTAACGGTCAATTTTTTTGAGAAAAATCATGATAATACAGAATATAAATAGCTATAATCTGTTAAAATTTGAATACATTCTGTGCGCTAGATATTGAGTAAAAAATTGAAAAATGAAAAAAATCAGTTTTGTATGTCCAACGATTACAAGAGTAAAATTGGCTTAATGGCTTCAAAATTCCTTTTAGAGATTGATTTTTTATAGTTCTCGGTCGAGTTCTTTGGGCAAAATGATTGGTCCATAAATTTTTAAATGGTGTGGGTGGCATTCGAAAGAGAATTAAAATACCTATATATTCTAAAAAAAATTTATTTTCTATCTATCATGGTTCTTTAGTTATCATCAAAAACAAAAACGTGTTTTTTTTAAACACTCATAACTCCAATGATGTGTAACAAAATTAATTAAAATGTTTAAAAATTATATCTATTATAATCTATTATAATTATGAATTATGCATTATGAATGCATTATATTCTGTGCAACGAAGTTCGAAAACCGCGGGCGAACTACAGCGCGCGCGTTCCTTTTCGGAGCGAAACGGTGATGGGCAGGCGCGAGAAGGGCGGATCGGCAACGATGCGCGCGAGAAAGGCAGTCCGATTTTCACCGGTGAAATAGAATAGAATAGAATAGAATAGAATAGTTTTTATTTGTAAATTACAAAATAATTAAGTTACAGTCTACCATCCCGCATTCGCCCAGGCTCATGTCTGTGAGACGGGGAAAACCCAATAGGCAAACCACGTGGGATAAATCCTATTAGGAAAACCCGCCTCAGGATGGTTCAAAGTATTGAACATAATTAACATTTGTGTACATTATATCGCAATCGTATAATCATCACAAACATAGTCAATGGCAATCGCCAAGTCACGAAGTATCACATAATTGAACTTAGTTATTCTTCAATCTAGCGATTACAGATTGAATTCATCACATTGCTTTGCAAATGCGTGCACGAGATTTTTTTCCGCCGCCTCGATAAGCTCGCCGAGACAGCTTTGGCCCCACAGCACGTGAGCGAGAGAGAGAGAGAGAGAGAGAGAGAGAGAGAGAGAGAGAGAGAGAGAGAGAGAGAGAGAGAGAGAGAGAGAGAGAGAGAGAGAGAGAGAGAGAGAGAGAGAGAGAGAGAGAGGATGACACTGCTCCATCGAGCACGAGCTCCCCGGGGACGACCCCCGACTTCTCCGTCCACGAGGGGACCAGAGAGAGAGAAAGAGAGAGAGAGAGAGAATATGGAGGCGCAGCCCAGCGTGTTACGCCTCGCCCGAGGATGAGGTGAGTGCCTGCAGGCCCCCGCGTGCGTGCGAAACTCTACCTCGACGCGCGGGGTAGAGAGCGACGGAGACGAGTGGTGTACCTCGTCTCCGGGTGCGTGTGTGTGAACGCGACATCCGCGACGCGCGCGACTCACGAGGCATTTCGACCTCGCGAGAACTAAGCAAAGCGGCCCGCTCATTTCATTTCACTTTGTTAGAGTCGTTTCGTTACATGTGAATAAACGTGTCTTTGGTGTCGTATATTCAATAGGTCGCGAGTTATTATTTCGCTCCCTCCCCTTCCGCCCGTCATTCCTACGAGTACCTCGGATACGCCACCTCCGCGGGATCGCCGACTTCCTCGGCGATCATCGGAGCTCCGGGTACTTGCGCGTTTTCCCCCCTTATATAAAAGCGCGTAGAGTCACACACGAATACAAATTCTCGGGTAACTTCTGAGTTACCCGGTTGTATGCACCAGGCGAACGGCATTGCACGGAGTGTGCGCAGAACCGGCAATTCTGCCAGGGCGCCGCTCGAGCCGCAACGTGGGTGATCGTCGTCCTCGACGAGCAGCGCCGAGGAAGACTTCGTCGTTGTGTAGCATAGTGAGCGAGAGAGAGAGAGAGCGTACAGGTAAGCTTTCGGCATTGCCGAAAACTCTCTCGCTCCGAAAGCTATTCGCCCTGTTACAACTGGCGCCCGTACGTGTGGAGATAGGTAGAGTAGGACACCGTGCAGCGCGTGTTTATAAACACGCGCGGACTCTCGTCACAGTCGACGCCGCGATTGTTTGACCGCGAGAGTGTATGCATGCGTTTGCGAGAGGGAGAGCGTCGTGACACTTGTATGGCTACGAAAAATACTTCGCGCGGAGAATTATATTATATCGCGAGCAGAAACGAAAATAATTCGGGCCTCGCGATATAAAGGCAAGGTTCCACAAAAATTTGATCTTTTACTTTTCCCATACTAAGTCGATTTATAATCGATTAGTAAGTCGCTTAACAATAAAGTCAAACAACGACAATACTTATTAATTCTACATCCTTATTTATTTTTATTCGGATAAATAGTAGAAAACCGAAAGAGAGATTAGGAAAACTATTGATTGATCAATAATTAATGGCGAAATCGCATGAATAATTAATTGATCAATTAATAAATAAACTAATAAAAATTATTAACAAAAATTAATAGAATTTATTAATACGAATAATTTATAAAAATTATTTCTTTTGAGTGGTGAAGATAATTTAAAATTTTTTTTTAGTTGCTTTGTAAGTTTTGAAAGGAATTTAAAATAGTTTTTTCTTTCTATCTTCTTCGTCCAGTTAATCTCCTTCCGCTTAGTTTTTTTATGGGAGTTAACAGTTCTTCTCTCTTGCGGGTTGCTCTTTGTTATATCTTCATCTATTAGCTGAAGTTAGTTGGTTCTTTTTACAAACGGTTAAAGAAAGCGTCGTCGGATTTCGACGAGCGACGCAAATACCGAACGCGTTCTCTTTCAACAATTTATCTTATTACTATGTAGTGGAAAGAGAAAGCGAACTTCTCGCAAACTAAAGTTTTGCGAGAAGATTTCGGCCTTAACAAAACCGCTTTTATATAAATAAAGTCCAAGTAGGGGAAAAGCAAGCGCGATTCTTTTGGCGCGTGCACATTGGGTGGATTACCACGCTCATTAAAGCATTCAAAATCTTTTTTTTGTTTTGCTTTTTTTTTCTTGTTGTTCTTCTTTGGATGACCCTCGCCTTCTTTCAGCAACGACTGATAAGCGGATCGTCGCTGAATTTTGCCGTGCGACGCAATAGCCGAACGCATTCCCTTTCCACAATCTACTCTTATTATTTTGTGGTGGAAAGAGAAAGCGAGCTTCTCGCAGACTAAAGTTTTGCGAAAAGATTTCGTCCATGTTGATAAAAATTATTCTCCTTCTTCACTATCAATTTTAAAATCAATACAACGCGGAGCAGATAGTCAAGCACCTTCCTTTTTTGTGGCGCGCTATCGTTTCTGCTCGCGAATTTACTCAGTGCGACAGATTGAGAAACAGTTTAGGTTTTTTTTTCTGTAACACGCGATTGTAAGCGCCCGTAGCTTAGGGAAATACGCGCGCTCAATCGACGCACTGAGTAACAAGACGCTGTACATTGCGAAGCGCACGAACGGCGAACCGTTTCGCGACGATATTTGCGCGACTTTATTTCGCGATATTTTTGCGCAACTAGCATCCAGTGAGAAAGCAACATGGCAGCACAAATAGCACTTGAAAATTGGTGTATGTGCCTCTCACTGGAAGAGATAGGTAAGTATCTCACGGCAATGAAACTACAAACATCTGGCGCGCAATTCCAAAAATTAGATCGCGCGAGCAGATGGCTGCTAGGAGAATACTCAGCAGACGATTTCATCACCACAAACGCAGAGGTCGATGAACACACACAATGGGTCGAGAGGGTAAACCTCCGCCAAACGTTCATCGACAGAGTATGCAATGGCGAAATCGAGACGCCGTGGGCGCGCGGTTCAGACGAAACTGAACCGCACCCGCTCGAGTACGTTCGCGACGAGGTTGCGATAAAGTGTAAACTCGAACAAACGCGCCTCGACATCGAGGCGCGCGCAGCCGAAAGAAGCTCAATAGAACAAGAGACAATAGAGACAGCCGAGAACGACACGAATATGGAAGACGGAGCAACAGGAACAGTTGCAGATACGACCCCTAAAGTGCAGCAACAGATCCCAGCGGTAACAGATGCGAAGAATCTGCCAATACCTGCGGAGCTGAGCGCATTCTTGACTCAACTCACGCAGAGGGTTATGCAACTGGCAACTACCCAATCCAAGTTGCAATCGACGCTGGAGAGCTTCGCGCAGCAAGCACCACAAGGCACTGCGTGCAGCACACGAATGGAATCAGCGCAGGGCGGACAGCGTCAGGTGGCCTTCCAGGATACTCTGACATTCAGATATCCGGAAGAACAGAACAATTACCAGCATACACCACCGACATCTCGCCAACCGCTCATCCTCCCCCAAGGGACGTCGCACAGTCGTCTACTAAGCGGAGCTTGGGAGGGGGGGGGTCTCTCGAATCAATCGAATTCGAGAGAAATGCGCAGCGAACCAAACGCGCTTGGGGCCAGCACTCCACGGCAAATAGGGCCGAATAGAAATAATCAGCGAGACGTTGGCAATATCGAGCGGAAGAGAGGGCTGAAATATACCGGCGAGAAAGGACAGAGCATCGACGTGTTTTTGAGCCGCGTCGAGGAGTGTCGAAGCCTCGTGAAGATGTCGGAGGAAGAGATGTTAAGCTCTCTCTCTGAACTCTTTGCGAGAGTCGCCGCCACGTGGTACCAGAACAACAAGACGAGCTGGGCCACGTGGAATAAATTCTGCGCGTCGGCACACAAATGGTACGGACCCAACCGCAGATTCCAGCAGCGGATACTGCTGGAGGCAACAGCGCGCACACAGGGGAGAGAAGAACCGGTGCGCGACTACATCACCTGCCTGCTCTCGATCATGAAGAAGATCGAGCCACCCCTTCCGCTATCTCACCAGTTGGATACCTTACACCGCAATTTGTGGCCAGACCTCCAGCGGATGGTGAGGAGAGTAGACTTTGAGGACATCGACACGCTATTGGAGTTGAGTGTCGAGGCCGAGCTTACTCTCGAGGCGGAAAAATCCTACCGAGAGCCGCCGCCCCCGGAACAGAGCCTCCTCCCCGAGGCTGCCTATAAACCTCGGGGAAATAAGGAGAAAAATACGCCACTGAAAGTCGCCGCACTTCCAGGACACATGAACCCGCCAGTGAAGGAGGGAACGGGACAGAATTGGATCGCAACTCTGTCCAAAATGCTCGCGGAAGAGGTGAGGCTGGCGCTACAGCCAGTGCTACATATGAAGCAGGCCCCCCCCCCCCCGAAAATCTTCCCTCCCCAAGGGGAAAAAGGAGGGGGAAAGGGGAGAAAAGAGAGAGTCTGCAACCGGCTCGCCCAAACGCGACTCGCGGCCTTGGCAATCAGAGAGAAAGAAGTCGCCTGATACCAACGCAGCGAAACCGAAGGGTAACAATGAGGGTATTCATTGTTACGGCTGCGGTCTGGCTGGCTATCGGACGTACAATTGTCCCACGTGTGTGGGAAACGGGAAATCGGGTGCGTAGACGGAGTCTATGCGTCGCCCGCACTCAAGAAGACTCCCTCCGAAATCGCCGTCGCGGCTTCCACCGTTCAGGAGGAGCCGCGCGACGGATTAGCAACACCAGCTACAGCAATCAGCGTAGAGAACGCACCGATTACTAACCCCGACGAGGAAGCCAGATGGTGGCTCCAGGTTAACGTCGGGGGTTTCCGAATACGCGCGTTGTACGATACGGGCGCGGCAGGGACAGTTATGGGTTCAATGAGATTGCAATTAGCATCCGCGTGCCGCAGCCCGCTATTACCAAGCCACGGGAGGAAGGCAAAAGTCCCGGAGGTCACACTGTGGCGATCGCGGGGTACGTAATGCTTCCCTTCGAGGTAGCAGGTATGAAGAAGGAGATTCATGTCGCAGTTCTGGCGGACGAAACCTTAGAATGCTACCTCGGTGCTGATTTCATCCGAACTTTCGGGATGATTCACGATGCAGTGAAAAATCAGCTGACCGTGAGTGCGTCAGGACAAACCGTAGAGTTAGAAGTAGCCAGCGTTTCACTTGGCGAAACTCTAGAGTTAGCTTCGATCGGTCTCGAGGAGATGACGGAGCTGCAGAAAAAGCAACTCCAAGAACTCCTCGATCAGTTGCTCGTCAAAACGGATGAACCTCTCGGCCACATTGCGTGGGCCGTGCACGAGATATCTGTTGGCTCGGTACAGCCGGTCAAACAGAAATATTATCCCGTCTCCAAGAAACTAGAGGAGATTATGCACTCTAAGGTACGTGAGATGCTGGAGGCGGGTATAATTGAACCCTCGACCAGTACTTAGTCGAGCCCGGTAGTCATGGTGCGGAAAGCGCTCGCGAAATATCGCTTCTGCATTGACTTCCGGAAGGTGAACGCGGTGTCCAGAGCTGACGCATATCTGCTTCCGTATATGGATGCGATTTTGCGTAGGCTGCAGGGTGCGAAATACATTTCGACCCTGGACTTAAGTAGCGCGTATCACCAGATTTTTTCGGCATTGCCGAAAACTCTCTCGCTCCGAAAGCTATTCGCCCTGTTACATCTGCATTATTATAATTTATTTGTGAGTTATGAACTTTTTTTAAAAAAACACGTTTTTGTTAATAACAAAAGAACAATGATAGCTATAAATTTTTTTCTTTCTTAAAAAATATGAATTATGAAATATAAAAAAAAGACACGTTTTTGTTAATAACAAAACAAACGCGATAGCTATTTGTTTTATTATAAAATATAGATATTTTACTTCTATTTCAAATGATAACTTTATTGATCAGCTCAAAATTTATATAAATTTGATATAAATAAATAATAAATAAATAAATTTAAAAATTAACCATTTTTAATATTCATAAATGAATTTAATTATAATTATGCAATAAATTTTTTAAAAAATTATAAATTTTGTTATTAAAAATTAATTAAAGGAATCAACAAATTACGGTTGAGGAAGCTACGGGCCAATGTATTGGCAGCGGTTTTTTTCGTTGGATTAAAAAAATAATACAAAAATAGGATGTATTAATAAATTATAATAATATTACTAATTTGTTATACAATTTTTTAGATGACTGCCTGATAAATACAATTATTTGCATATGAGAGAATAACGTGGAGGCGAATATCGTTATTGCAATCAAGAATTATAGGAAATGTTTATTTAAAAAAAGATAAGTAAAAAATACTTTGTTTTGTTAGTTACCTGTTACGTCTGTGACGTATCTCTAAATTCAATTTAACAATGCATATTTATCACCAGTAATTTTCTGACATACAAATGTCGTATATTTCGTATATGTTTAATGACGTTATTAAATCTCAATATTAATTTCTTTGACCCACAAAACGATGCGAGTGCGAATTTTAACAGTACAGCAATTTCGGCTACGCAACAGCCAGCATGACGTAGCGAGCCACTGACCTTGTGAAACCAACCGCTCATCGCAACTTTGTTTAGAATCAGCACTTTTAAATGTGAAATCGAAAGGATGATATTTAAATGTTTACTAAATTTGTTTAAAAAAAAGGATTTTTACTCAGCGTCAAAATCATCTTTAACCCAAATTAACCGCTTAATAAATACGGCGACTCTCAACACACAAATTAGTAATCGTGCAACAGTCGCGAGCTCCGTACCACTCCAGCCGACAAGAGGAGAAGCGAATACTTTATACGGGTCAAATACCCTACATTCAATTACGAAGAGAATTTCTTATATCAATAATTTCAATAATCTATCGGTATTATATATTGTTTAACAACGTTAATAAGTTGTAAATCGCATAGTCTTATTTATAAACCTTATATCTTTCAATAAATAGTGCATCTAACTAATCAGCTGTTTATTATTTACGAGAGCCTACGCCCAGAATAAAGGTAATATAAATCAAATATCAATTGAAAATATAATATATATATATATATATATATATATACATATCATTCAAATATAATTTGAAGATAAACCATACAAATTTCAATACACATATAAGAGTAGATTCCTCGACACTCAAAACTTAACAGTGGTTCCGGTACCGATCGAACAATCGTTCACTAGACTATTTCAAATTAAAGAATAAAAATAACTTTTCTCCGGAACTTAACAGTGGTTCCGGTACCGATCGAAAATTAGTTCACTAGACTATTTAAAATAAAAGAAATAAAATAACTATTTTTCGGAACGTCACATTGGTTCCGGTACACAGTCGAACGAAAAGTTCGTTAGATCATATAAATCAAACTTTAAATGTTTTAAAGTAGATAAAATAAGCTCTTGAAAGACGAGGAAAATATTCTTATATAAATACAACTAACATAGAATAAGTCCGAGCTTCTTGCTTTGCAGTAAGAAGTTGGGGGGGATGATTGTAGCATGAATCGCCCAAATTTCGGAAGATAAGTACGGCTCGTCGAGTTATTAACAAGTATTCAACAAATGATAAATACGGAAATAAGAAAAATTTCTACAAAACAAATGACATTTTTCAAAAATATATTACGCAAAATACAAATACAGTCTAACACAGATTAGAAAATTGAAAAATAAAAATACAAACAAAAAAAGTTACGACACTACAAGGAGTAATAAAACAAAGAAGTAAGAAAAATTTTTAACAACAAATTATATAACAAATTATAGCTGAAATAGCAAGTGAAAAGATAAATTTACAGAGTGAAATCAAGATATATTACGCGAAAATAGCAGTCTAATACAAGTAAGAAATTGAAAAAATCAATAATAAAAAGATATAAAAGTAAAACCAAAAGAAAATACTACAATAGATAAAACAAAATATCATAAAGACAAATTATAATTACAAAAAAATTAAGAACAACGATCACATAAATCGAAAATACAGCACACGAAAAATAAACATAGAATAATGATCAACGCAGCTTAAGAAAACGAATAATAATATTAAACAAATTGATCAATTAAATAAAAATTGCATAAATAAACATTACAGTTTAAACAATAAAAGATAAAACACTAAAAACTAAGCAAAGGAAAAAATTTATAAAAGTGACAAATAAATAAATAAATTATATTGTGAAATAAACAATTACAAAATATATACAGAAAAATAGTGGAATTAATAATAAAAACATATTTTAAAAGATATATTAAGTATAGTATAAACAAAGAAGTAATATGTCATGTCAAATCAGAAAGGTATAGAAAATAAGGGAGACGAAGGGATTATAACCAGACGGACTACCCAAAGAAATCCAGAACTTAAAAAGCAAGTAGATGATATAAATAAACAAACGAACATTTTTGAAAGAAGACCAAAAGTACCAAGATCACCTCCAAATACACAATTAAATAGAACTTCATCGGATATCTACATGAACTCAAAAACACAGGAAAATGAGGAAATACTTTCAATTCCATCAACTTCAAAAATAGAGCATAACGAACTAGATGCACAACATTCAGTCAAAAAATAGAATATTAAAAACCCCACACAAAAACAAGATATATCAAATAAAAATATAAATAATCTTTTTATTCCGGAATTAAAACGGGATATATTATCACCAACAAATTTTTATACTCCAAACACAACAAGTCAGAGCGCAGCATTTTTTGAAGAATCAATATATGTAGAAAACAGTAGGCAACACGACTACACGGATATAGAAGGATTTTTTAATTAACAAAGTTTGATTTTGGCTAGAGATAATACAAGTAATAACGAACAGCCAGAAATTCAAATAAACGAAGATTTAATAAATCTACAACCAGAAATGGCAAATCAAGCATTAAAATTACCACTTAAAGAAGTTGCAAAGATAGTACCGGATTTTGACGGGAAAAATATCCAACTAGAGGAATATATAGAAAAATTAAAACAGGCAAAAAGAATAATATCGAATAATGATGAATCGAACCTAGTACAGATCCTCAAAATAAAGCTCAAAGGAGAAATTTATAAAGCATTAGCAAATGTAGAAATTGAAAGTATTGAAACTTTTATTAAAACAATACGTAAAATATATCCATCAACGGATAATATACGTTCATTATACGGAAACCTAACACAACAAATTAAAAAATCAGATGAAGATGTACTATGTTTTGCAAACAAATTACGAGTGTTGGGTACACAAATAATAGAATTAAAAAAATTAGAACCTAATGTAACGGGAGAAATTCTAACAGAATATAAAACTAGATTAAAAACCGACATACTCAGTAGTTTTAAAAAAGGATTAAAACAAGAAATTAGAATCGAACTCGGAGAACACCAAGACATGGATAACGCAGTACAAAAAGCAATTGAAATAGAATCAAACTTAAAAAAGCAAAATAGCTTAAGAAATGATACTACAAGCATATTGTTTAATTTCGAAACTCCAATTCCAAACACAATTAAACAAGTTTTTTGCCAATTATGTAAGAAAATAAATCACGAAGCATTATTTTGCATGAAAGCTTCATGTGTTTATTGCAAAAGTAAGGAGCATGTATCATATCATTGCAGAACAGCTAAGCACGTAATAAAATTAATTTGCAAATTGTGTAGTACGGAAGGCCACTCAATAGATGCGTGTAAGTTAAATAAGATGCAGAGTAATCATTGTCAATACTGCCAAAATATGGGGCACGAGGTTACGCAATGTCCTACTATTACAGCATACGAGCTCTGTTGGAGATGTAAGGAAAGAGGACACGATCCGCTTACGTGCAATAATTCGGTAAGAATTACGGAAGTATGCGACGCCTGTGGCAGCGCGTCACACACAGCTAAAAATTGCCCGTCAGCATTGTGTAAGAGGTGCAACAACCTCGGGCATTTAATGAAATACTGCACGATAAACAAAGGAACGATATGGTGCGCGATATGTGTAGATGAAGGTCACGAAACCGCGGATTGCGAGAACGTAAAAGTTTTAATTATGCAAAATAGACAACAAAACTCTCAGAATAAAGAAGTTTGTCAGTAGTAGGTGTACCGCTATAGCGAGACAGATAGGTATCAGGTTACACTTCCGGTGTCATCTTCAAGTGGGCACTTGACTGAAGTGTTTATATAAACATCTCTTATCTTAAGTGTTTGTTTATATAAACAGTAGCCAAAACAGTAGCCAAAACAGTAGCAAAAACAGTAGTTAATTATTGTTTATTTATATAAACAATGATTAATAGCCTATTGTTAATGAGCTACTGTATAGCTCCTGTTTAAGTGTCCACTTGATGGCGCCGTAACCTGATACCTCCGTTCTCGCTATAGCGGTCATGACGTAACCTGCTGGCCCACTCCTTCGCAGCCAGCGCAGGGTATTGGTGCGCTATACCAGTCATCACGCCCCCCACTCCTTCGCAGCGGTGGGTGTAGAGCGGCGGACTACGCTATACTTGCCACGCGTGTGCTGGTAGTTGGCACCCCGCTGAGCGCGGGCCTGTGGTGGATCGCCCGTGTGCTCTCTCCGGGTGGCTTGGGCGTACTGCTGTGTGCGTTTGTGTATGCGTGCCTGCAAGCCGCTTGGCTCGAGAGGAGTGGGGAGTTTTGGTGTGAGCGAGAGAGAGATGAGTAAGCGCTCGCTTGCGTGGATGGGAGGGAAAGGTACTGTATAGATATACAAATGGATATGCTTGCAGGTAGCAGCGCGTTTAATCGTATGTGTGAATAAAAAAGGGGAAATTCGATTATTATTTTTTTCGAGGAAACAAAGGGATTGGATAATTTACTGGACGAATGTGAGGTCGATAAATGAAAACAATTGTTTTTGTAAAAAATCATAAATCACATTTTTATTAACACACCATACATGCATACACACACATTTACATAAATAACACATAATAGTGTACGCAGACACTAAGAAATTTTACAGGTAAATGGCGCGAGGAGTGTGTAGTGGACTGTCTGTCATAGTGTAGTATTTTTGGTTGTGTTATTAGTTTTTAATGATGATGGTGGTGACGACTAGCTGTATCTGGAGTAGCCTTCTTTTTTGGGGAAAGAGTGGGTGTTGGTGGAAAAAGATTTAAAACGGGCAGAATCTTTATCCGTGGAGGAATGGTCTTTTTTATTATCGACGAGAGGCTGTTTGTCTTCCGGCTTGCCGGCTGGTTTGCTGAACGGCGGTCCCATGATGTTGTCTCGATGAGGATCGCAGCTCTACTGTTTTATCGCGGTGTTGTCTTTTACTTATATTTATGTGGTGGTGGTGGTGATGGGCATGATGATGACGCAAGTAAAAAATCAAATGTGCGAATAATGTGTATTTATTGGATGCTTTCGTGTACTTCTTTTTCCAGAATGTGTAAATACAGAGTGCGAAGTTCTAAAAACAATCTCTCTACGTCGGTTTCTCTAAAGTTTGAATAACCTACGCGATCGTTCACATTAGATTTTAAATTTTCTTTTAGTTCGCCGAATATTTTTAGAAAAGTTATGCCGTCAAAAAATGAGTGTATTATATTCTCGTCGTTTTTTTCACGAATGTTTATTTTGATGTTATTAATAATTAACTCTACCGCGGAATTAACAAATATCACGATATTTTCCAGTTGTTTGAATCTAAAATTTATACACTCGCGTAATTTTTTCAAGTGCGCAAATGTCTTTAACTGCATCACAACACTCGGTAAAATGTCGATCTTTCTCTTCTTTTTGGGTGGTTCGTCGACGTCGGTGGCTGCAGCGGTGGTGGTGGTGGCGGTGGTGGGGGTGGTGCTGGTGGTGCTAACGGTATCGTCGTCGTGTATTATGCCGTGCGTGAGGCAGGGACTGCGTCCATCGGCGGTATCCCAGTCCTGGGCCTCGTGTTCGTAGCAGCTCGAGAAGTCAGGTGGTGTAATTTCCCGACTATGGTTGACGGATACGGCTTTTGAGCTGTAGCAGAGCATCAATGAAATGTCGTGGGCGGGTAGGATGATTTTTCTAGGTGTTCGATTCTCGTTGATCAGATATTCTTGAATGGTGACAAAATGTTCCGTGAATTTTTCCCAGCTAGGTTTGTCCATAGTGACGTATTTGTGAGGTGAAACGCCGCCGTCAAATTGAATAACAGGGCGAAACTGTTTGCCGAAGTATTGTAAGCCGAGATAGACAAACTTTGAGTGCGATTTATTGAGAGCGTAGCACGTGCTGAATAGCAGCGTGTGCGGAATATTCTCTTGATTCATTTTAACACTTTTTACGCGCACTTTTAATAAAAAAATACTGACGGCAACGCCCGAGATGATGTGTTTTTTTAGATAGTGTACAGTGCGGTTCGTGCTTTCTTTTTAAGAAAATACTGCTCGGCGGTAGAGATGTCGTGCTTTCGGCTGCTGCGCTTCTACTATATTATCCCGCTCGCGATGCCCTATGGTTCTCTATACGCGTACGAGCGCGTACCTCCCTCCTTTGCGCAGTGGGTGGCGGTGGTGGTAAGCATTTATCCAATGACAGATCGCGACGTATACATGCTGTTGGAGCGTGGTGGTGGTGGGGGAAGACCTTGTGCGAAAAATTATTCTCAAAGAGAAAGATATCTTTGTTTTGAAAATATTTATCGATAAGCGCGATTTTAACGGTGCCTTTGATAAATCGATACATATCGTAGTTCAAGAGGTATTTTATTACCCGTGAGTTCATCGGTAACACCGGAAATGTACAAGAGAGAAACACGATCTATTCTCAAAGAGAAAGATATCTTTGTTTTGAAAATATTTATCGATAAGCGAGATTTTAACGTTGCCTTTGATAAATCGATGCATATCGTAGTTCAAGAGGTATTTTATTACGCTTGAGTATTCGGTAACAGCGGAAATGAGGTCATCAATTTTAGTCACGTACGTGTAGATAAGTTTTGTTCAATAGAGAGAAACGCGATCAGTGCGTAAATATCGATAACTATTCCAAGAAAAGCCAAGGCTAGACTTGCAAGCAACGCGTTTCATCGTGTTTTTAGTCATGCGCGTGTGTGTGTGTGTGTGTGTGTGTGTGAACAAAAATGAAACCCGACTATTACTTTTTTTTTCGAGGAAACGAAGGGGATCGGATAATTTACTGGAAGAGTGTGGTTCGATAAATGAAAGAAGTCGTTTTGGTAAAAAAAAAAGTTTAATCGATCGATCAGATTATTAAGAAAAAAACTTACATAGTAAAAATACACAAAAACTTACAAACTATGATTACATAAATTTTAAAGCAGCGCGTACAACCGGGACTGATTACTTACAAACTAAAATTGAATGTGTTTTGCTCCAGGGATATTAAACTAAAATGTTAAAAGTACAAAGCGCATAGAAAAGCCTACAAACTATTCATACACACAAAGAAGAAAAATCATTAAAATTAACACCATACAATAGAACAAAGAACGGCGACATCATCATTATTGCGACAATGGTTTACACGATTGCATACAAAATCCTGCCCCTGCGGAAGTTGCCCGCGGAAAATTGTTCACGCGACGCATTTTCTTTTGTTTTCTTAGTTTTTTATCGCGACCTTTTCTCCTGACATTTTCATAAAACTTGGCAACTAATTTGTCGTTCGCGCGAGAATCGCGCGTAAAGACTTGACAAAAAGTGCGTAAACTACGCCCGCTACACATAAAATACAAAAACATAATACAATATTCACCGCAGACTTTTGAATCGATGCTCTGCAACTTTTTCTTGTTCCACACGAGACGCTTGCAATTTCTTCCGAGTCGGTCGAGATGCCAGCGCGACTTTGGTCCCAGACCGTAGCTGTCAAAGTAGGTGCCTCTTGCATGACGATCTATGTAGAATGCCACCCAGTGAGATCCAGGTTTATCCGCCGTGTCGATATTAGTCACGACGGCTGCGGGAAGGTTCAAGCGCCATGGTATATGGTCAGCGGCGTAGACTCCGATCGAATTAGCAGCGAGCCCACTGATGGCTCGTGTTATTTCTCGGGTGTTCATTCTTGAGACAATGATGCAGAGTCGCCGCCAGCTGTGAAGTATATGTTGCAACTATTCGAATCGTTGCTATTTGTATCTTTTGCCTCGTAGTCATCATCATCGTCCGATTTCTCTACAATCCGCAGAGTTTTTTCTTCTCCTTGCTGTGGTACTCGTGAAGCGCTGAAAAATACATTTCACTATTCACCCTTTCCTTCGAAGTAAGCCGCCATTCTTCGGGTAGTAGCGAGCGTAGCCATTTCTTTATTTGATTAGCCTTGTATAAGGCACAAAATTCTTTTTGCTTTTTCTGCGAATGCGTGGCGCACACCGTGGTTTTGGAAAAATACTGTTGAACTTGCCAAATGTTGGAGAAGCGTATTTCTCCAAGTTACATATACAGCGTCCAAATAGTGTTTCGATGTAGCGGGCCTTCTCCTCGCCGCGTACGTAAATTCTTCTCGCCCTCGGGCGATATTGTAGAGATGTCGATGCAACTGGCGAAGACTCACTTCCCCTCGAACCAATGAAGTCCATGAATGTCAACAGCGCAGTAAGTATTGGTCTGTTTAACCTCATCAGGCAAGTCATCGAAGCTGCAGGGCGGCTGTACTATCCAGTGATCCATAATTTTTTTCTGCAGACAAATGATTGCCACCTCCTTTGGCAAAAATTTTTTTTCGGTATCACGGAAGCCTTGAATATCTATTACGTAGTTCATGCTGTTTGGGGTGCGCGTGCGCGCGCGCAAAAGTGCGTGTATGCTGCCGGGTGCGAGAGAAAAAACGAAGTGACGCGAGGTGGCATAGAGTGTACGTCGTTAGCGCACACTCCACCACTTTTGTCCCCCACTTTTTACGTCCGGCGAGACTGACGCCACCTGTAGTGCTGACGTCAGCATTTAGGCACTGAAATTCGATAAAATTTGTCGAGTGGAGTCGATTTCGAGAATGTTATCGTATTCGGCATAAACAATACAGTTTATCGTAGTTGTCGGCGCGACTTCGAAGCCTACTTCTATACGCACGCTACCCGACCGCACGAGATTCCAGTGCGTGTGACAGTGAGCCGATAAGTCGGGCGTGAGATCGAAAGCTGTGAGAAAATAGCCTTGTGAATAATTGGCTCTGTTTATGCCGAGCCTCGTTGAGGAAATGTATACCGGTGCCCGAGTAGAGTGTTTGAAAGGCTTCGATAAACGAGGCATTGTTCCCGGTAAAGTGTGGCTGTAATGGTTTGCTCGGAATTTGGACACCATCGGCGTAGAGGAGAGGTAATTTATGTCGAAGTGTTGAAAGTTGAAAGGATTAAGTCGCCGATTTCCGTTGAACGCTCTGTTATCTACGAAACCGATGATTACGCGTTTCGGCAGTTGGCCTAGAATTGCATTATCGATGCTGTCGCCGTGTATACCGGCGTGAAGCGTGAAAGTTTTGATTTCGACGCGCGTTATGGGATACTTGGCAGTTGCCTTGGCCAAAGTATTGGCGTGCGCGATTAAAATACCGGGGTTTATTTTCACGCGACGAATAATGAGCGTAGCTTCTTTTATCCTTATGCCAAATTGTCCATCGTCTGTGCTGTCCATCAGACAAAGGCGTCTTTGCTCCGCACTAGGCGCACGCGCATTTCGACACCATTGATAAGCATTTTATCTTGATTAAACAAGTCGCAGTGCAGATGGCCAATCATGTCGAATGTCTTTCCGCCGAGCGTATAGTTTTGACGATTGACGAGGCCCTTGTTAGAGCCCGCTCCTTGATTTTGTGGGGTCGCCTCGAAGCAAGCCGGTGTGTCATCGTACCAGAGGCTAGCCGTCAGATGAGACTCTTTGGCTGCCGGTGAATAACTCAACAGCGACTCGATGTAAGCTCTGTAGGGATACGCGTTGTTTGGCGGCGAGACAAGTTTTTGATTGAGAAAAATATCGATTTGATTGAACATTGAGTGAAGAAGGTTGTTTACGGGCGCAACTTTTAAATTCACGTCGGGATCGGCGATCGGTAATATCTGTGCCTTTACGTACAGCATGGTGTGCGCGAGATCGATGTAATGCTCGCTGGCGCTGGGTACGACAAATTCGATCGGCGCGTCGCCTTCATCGCTGATCGACGACACGGGCTTATAGTTCAGAAAACTGCTGCCTTCGATCGAAGTTTGAGTCGCGGGGAGTGTAAAAGATCAAGCTCGCTCGACATACACTCTGACGAGTGCGAGTGTAAGAAAGACATTTTCTTTTTTTCTATTTACTTTGGCCCGAAAATATCGCTAACGCTTCGAAACGTTGGTGTTTTGCGTTTTTTCTACCTCCTTTGCGCGATTTTCGTCCGCCGGATGCTGGCACTTTTATGGCCCTCTTGCGTTTGGGGCGCACGGTGCGAACGGGGCCGCGTGACTTTCGCGACTGACGTCGACGTTTGACTCGGTTGGTTGTTTTATAGCCTGAACCTTTCATAACTTCTGCTATTTTCTCGGCCGCTTTACGCTTGAGATTTCGACCCGATTCACGGGCCCTCGTTTTTACAGCCTCCTTGAAACTGCTCCCTGTGTTGGCAACGTCGTCGAGAACTTTTATACCTGCGCGCAGCGTCTCCTTACCCACTGCCCTAGCGCCGCTCGTGACATATGGCAGAATGCGGCGAAAGAGGCCACCTAGCCACGCGCCTACACCTCGGCCCCTCTGAAATGGCGAGCCGGCAAAAACGTTTCTCACGCCACCCCGATCTGTTCGTCGTAATAGCGAGTATAATGTGCCATGTTAGCGATTGCGCCTAAAGTGTAGCGTCACCGTCAACGTACCATACTCGAATGGTATGCGCCGCCCGTGCTGATCTCTTATATCTATAATAACATTATTAAAATTGTGATAGAGAAGCGGTATGTAGTGAGCGGGTGCGAAGCGCTGGACAGTGCTGCATCCATATCTGAATTTAAAGGTATCCATGGAAACTATGCGCAAGAGTGCCGCTTGGGTATCCCCCACTGTGTAGGGTTCGCATATGTCTGTGTAAACATACAGCTGGTCGGGAATTGCTCGAGAGAGCGATGCAGGTCTCGCGGCGACTATGTCCCTTTGCCCTCGTCGTTTAGAGTGGTAAAAGGTATTTTTGCTTCTCCGGAGTGTCATCGAAGCCAGCAATATACGACGCATTTTTTCGTTGAAATAAGTCTCGTGTAGCTGTGCACAGTCGCACTTGCGCCTTATCGCGTAATAGCCGCGACGTGTTTTAACGGGTTCGAGCATTTGATGCCGATAGGTTTCATTCGAGCTGTTTATCGCGTCCGCCAGCTCAAAGAGTGAGTCATAAATTCCAACGGGTATATTACAATATTTTTCCTCCACGAGTTGCGCGTCGTCGTCGTCGTACGTGGAAAACTTGTAGAAGGCGTCCTCCTCTTGAAAATGTACGACGCTGCATGGCACGTGTATTTCCACCAGCCCGACGAGCCATTCGCCGTGTAATTTGATCTCGCGCGGTAAGTGCGTCGTGAAGCAGCTAGTTTTATTATCGGGAAAGTAATTCATACTGCTGTTGCTAGGCAGCACCATGTAAAAATCTTCGTACGTGTCCATGCTTGCTTGCTTGCTTTTTACGCGATTTTTTCGAGCTGACTAGCTTTTACCCAAGAATTAAATTTATCCGGATAGCCGAGCCACTTGACAAGCAGCTGCTTGTTGGCGCCGCGCCCTCTCTCGCGCACGACGCGTTCGATCTTGAAATTCTTATCGGGCGCCAGACGCTCGCGCCCGACGCGTACGAGTTCCTCTTTGTAAAAGAAGCCGTCTATGATCTCGTCGTTCAAGTCCCGAAGAATGTACGTGTGCAGCCCTTGCCGTCGCGATACGCGCGCTATCTTAAAAATTTCCTCGCTGAAATTGTTCTCGTATCCGCGCTCGAAGGTGTTTTTTGTTCGACTGATGCGCACGAGGTCTCCCACATTGAATTTACCATGTGTCGCGCCGACGCGGTGGTGGTGGTGGTGGCGCTGCCGTCGTCGCCACCGATAATTGGAGCTCGCGCGCTTGGTCAAGTTTTCTCGCGCCTGCGCGGCGTTGTAGATGTCAACGTCGGCGGGTCGCATTCGGGTGCCGCTGTGTAGAGAATGATTGTACGCGTGGACAATTTTTTGTAAAACGTCGATATATCGTTTGGTGTTTTGGTGGGAAAAATATCGCCAGATTCGCTCGCGCAGTGTCCTGTTGAGGCGCTCGACGACTGCTGCCTTGATATCGGGATTCCTGGCGACGCGAAAGTCAATTCCCCGTCGGTCAAGAAGTTTTTGAAACGCTGCACCGGTAAATTCTTTGCCTCGATCGGTTTGCACGCACAAGGGTAAACGTGGTTGTGCTCTGTCGATAATGCGCTCGAATGCGTCGGCAACATTGCTCGTCGTTTTATCCATCAATGGTTCAACCCACGCAAACTTGCCGAGTACATCGACGACTACGAGGATGTAGCAGTGTCCGTCGTTGTAATCCTTTATCGATGTGAGCTGCAGTAAATCACACTCCCACACGTCGTCGACGTTGCTCACGTTGTAGGTGAGTCGCGGAAAGCGTCTTTTTATCGGGTGATGAAGCGTGTACGCGTCTTGATTGCTCAGCCAGTCGTAAATTTTCTTCTTCTTCGCCTCTGTGCTGGCTGCGTTCAAACGCAGGAGATTCCGCGCGCCCGCGTAGCCCGCCTCGTGCTCGAGATCGTAGTACTGCTTTTCGTAAGCCATTGCTCTCTCTCTCTCTCTCTCTCTCTCTCTCTCTCTCTCTCTCTCTCTCTCTCTCTCTCTCACGCCAGGTCAAATTTGAGCCAGTTTTTCTTCACTTGTCTGACGGTCTTTTTATTACGGGTGAGAATCGGTGAGCGCGTCGAGTCGTTTGCTGCTGCTGCTGCTGCTGTAGACGACTGCGCTGGCAAGCGTCGTTTGGCTGTTAGTATTTGCCCTATTTTCAGAACTTTTGGATTTCCGATCAAATCGGCGGGCGTGTCGCTCGCTTTGAGAAATTTCGCAAATTCGTAGCGGCCAACGGGTGCTTCGTCCTCTGTTCCTGCTGCTGCCGCTGTCTTTTTCTTTTTCTGCAGTGCGTCGAGCAATAACTCTGTTATGTTTGTGCGAGGTATGACGCGGCCATCGATGCACAGTGCCTGTATTGTCCCATTTCAGGCGATTGGGCACTCTTGTTTTCCAGATGTGCAGCATGCGGCGCGCTTTGGGTGCGTGTATTTTTGGCAGGCTCTCGAGTATAGCTTCCTCGCTGAGTGGTCCGAGCGCCTCCTCTATTTCGTCGATTTCGCGCTTCGTCTCGCGCTCCGTCGCTCGTTCGCTGTCTCGGAAAAAAAGATAGCGACGTAAAATCTGTAGATAATTTAGGCATTTTTCGTAATCATCGCGTGCCGTTTTTGAGCGTAGAACCTCGTACATTTCGGCGTCTAATCGTGAAAAATTATCACCCTGTGTTTGTAAACTTTTTTCTCCCCCCGACTCTTTTGGCTGTGTTGTATCGGGCGGAGTGGATGACGTCATCGCATGCTGCGCAGCTTGAAACGTGTCCTCTGGTACGAGTATCATCTTGCGTGCCCGTTCCATTTTATCGCGTGGCGGCGCCGCCACCCGATCCAAATATTTTTGAGATTAGCGTTCCGAGTATCGGGGCGAGCAAGAGCGGTAAAAATGATCCTCCACTCTGAACAATCGATCGTTTCTTTGTGCGCCAATCGCCGTTTCCCCGTGCGTCACTCAGCTTTCTAAGCGCGTGTTTATGTCTGCGCAATCGCCTCTTGTCGGTATCGCTCAATTTTACGACCCCTTGTAAAACGTTCAACGCGCACTCGCATATGCACTTGACGAGTGGTTTGTCGGCCGTGCGCGCGATAGCCGCTCGATGTTTCTTATCGCCGTGACAGAGCGCACCGAGGAGTGCGAGATTTTTCTTGGAAAAATGATTACCGCGCGGCTGTATCCCGCGGCGCCGACGTTGGGCTCCGATGCGACTGCCCGCTGCCATAGTTTTTTTCCAACTGACGCGCGGCTGGCGAGATCAGCGTGTTTTAAGGTGCTTTGGCAAAGCACCTTAAAGCACCTTAAAGCACCTTAAACCGCGTCGGCGCGACACATGGTAAATTCAATGTGGGAGACCTCGTGCGCATCAGTCGAACAAAAAACACCTTCGAGCGCGGATACGAGAACAATTTCAGCGAGGAAATTTTTAAGATAGCGCGCGTATCGCGACGGCAAGGGCTGTACACGTACATTCTTGCTTTGGCAAAGCACCTTAAAACACGCTGATCTCGCCAGCCGCGCGTCAGTTGGAAAAAAACTATGGCAGCGGGCAGTCGCATCGGAGCCCAACGTCGGCGCCGCGGGATACAGCCGGGCGGTAATCATTTTTCCAAGAAAAATCTCGCACTCCTCGGTGCGCTCTGTCACGGCGATAAGAAACATCGAGCGGCTATCGCGCGCACGGCCGACAAACCACTCGTCAAGTGCATATGCGAGTGCACGTTGAACGTTTTACAAGGGGTCGTAAAATTGAGCGATACCGACAAGAGGCGATTGCGCAGACATAAACACGCGCTTAGAAAGCTGAGTGACGCACGGGGAAACGGCGATTGGCGCACAAAGAAACGATCGATTGTTCAGAGTGGAGGATCATTTTTACCGCTCTTGCTCGCCCCGATACTCGGAACGCTAATCTCAAAAATATTTGGATCGGGGGGCGGCGCCGCCACGCGATAAAATGGAACGAGCACACAAGATGATACTCGTACCAGAGGACACGTTGCAAGCTGCGCAGCATGCGATGACGTCATCCACTCCGCCCGATACAACACAGCCAAAAGAGTCGGGGGAGAAAAAGTTTACAAACACAGGGTGATAATTTTTCACGATTAGTCGTTGAATTGTTCGAGGTTCTACGCTCAAAAACGGCACGCGATGATTACGAAAAATGCCTAAATTATCTACAGATTTTACGTCGCTATCTTTTTTTCCGAGACAGCGAACGAGCGACGGAGCGCGAGACGAAGCGCGAAATCGACGAAATAGAGGAGGCGCTCGGACCACTCAGCGAGGAAGCTATACTCGAGAGCCTGCCAAAAATACACGCACCCAAAGCGCGCCGCATGCTGCACATCTGGAAAACAAGGTGCCCAATCGCCTGAAATGGGACAATACAGGCACTGTGAGCATCGATGGCCGCGTCATACCTCGCACAAACATAACAGAGTTATTGCTCGACGCACTGCAGAAAAAGAAAAAGACAGCGGCAGCAGCAGGAACAGAGGACGAAGCACCCGTTGGCCGCTACGAATTTGCGAAATTTCTCAAAGCGAGCGACACGCCCGCCGATTTGATCGGAAATCCAAAAGTTCTGAAAATAGGGCAAATACTAACAGCCAAACGACGCTTGCCAGCGCAGTCGTCTACAGCAGCAGCAGCAGCAGCAAACGACTCGACGCGCTCACCGATTCTCACCCGTAATAAAAAGACCGTCAGACAAGTGAAGAAAAACTGGCTCAAATTGGACCTGGCGTGAGAGAGAGAGAGAGAGAGAGAGAGAGAGAGTGAGAGAGAGAGAGAGAGAGAGAGAGCAATGGCTTACGAAAAGCAGTACTACGATCTCGAGCACGAGGCGGGCTACGCGGGTGCGCGGAATCTCCTGCGTTTGAACGCAGCCAGCACAGAGGCGAAGAAGAAGAAAATTTACGACTGGCTGAGCAATCAAGACGCGTACACGCTTCATCACCCGATAAAAAGACGCTTTCCGCGACTCACCTACAACGTGAGCAACGTCGACGACGTGTGGGAGTGTGATTTACTGCAGCTCACATCGATAAAGGATTACAACGACGGACACTGCTACATCCTCGTAGTCGTCGATGTACTCGGCAAGTTTGCGTGGGTTGAACCATTGATGGATAAAACGACGAGCAATGTTGCCGACGCATTCGAGCGCATTATCGACAGAGCACAACCACGTTTACCCTTGTGCGTGCAAACCGATCGAGGCAAAGAATTTACCGGTGCAGCGTTTCAAAAACTTCTTGACCGACGGGGAATTGACTTTCGCGTCGCCAGGAATCCCGATATCAAGGCAGCAGTCGTCGAGCGCCTCAACAGGACACTGCGCGAGCGAATCTGGCGATATTTTTCCCACCAAAACACCAAACGATATATCGACGTTTTACAAAAAATTGTCCACGCGTACAATCATTCTCTACACAGCGGCACCCGAATGCGACCCGCCGACGTTGACATCTACAACGCCGCGCAGGCGCGAGAAAACTTGACCAAGCGCGCGAGCTCCAATTATCGGTGGCGACGACGGCAGCGCCACCACCACCACCACCGCGTCGGCGCGACACATGGTAAATTCAATGTGGGAGACCTCGTGCGCATCAGTCGAACAAAAACACCTTCGAGCGCGGATACGAGAACAATTTCAGCGAGGAAATTTTTAAGATAGCGCGCGTATCGCGACGGCAAGGGCTGCACACGTACATTCTTCGGGACTTGAACGACGAGATCATAGACGGCTTCTTTTACAAAGAGGAACTCGTACGCGTCGGGCGCGAGCGTCTGGCGCCCGATAAGAATTTCAAGATCGAACGCGTCGTGCGCGAGAGAGGGCGCGGCGCCAACAAGCAGCTGCTTGTCAAGTGGCTCGGCTATCCGGATAAATTTAATTCTTGGGTAAAAGCTAGTCAGCTCGAAAAAATCGCGTAAAAAGCAAGCAAGCAAGCATGGACACGTACGAAGATTTTTACATGGTGCTGCCTAGCAACAGCAGTATGAATTACTTTCCCGATAATAAAACTAGCTGCTTCACGACGCACTTACCGCGCGAGATCAAATTACACGGCGAATGGCTCGTCGGGCTGGTGGAAATACACGTGCCATGCAGCGTCGTACATTTTCAAGAGGAGGACGCCTTCTACAAGTTTTCCACGTACGACGACGACGACGCGCAACTCGTGGAGGAAAAATATTGTAATATACCCGTTGGAATTTATGACTCACTCTTTGAGCTGGCGGACGCGATAAACAGCTCGAATGAAACCTATCGGCATCAAATGCTCGAACCCGTTAAAACACGTCGCGGCTATTACGCGATAAGGCGCAAGTGCGACTGTGCACAGCTACACGAGACTTATTTCAACGAAAAAATGCGTCGTATATTTGGCTTCGATGACACTCCGGAGAAGCAAAAAATACCTTTTACCACTCTAAACGACGAGGACAAAAGGGACATAGTCGCCGCGAGACCTGCATCGCTCTCTCGAGCAATTCCCGACCAGCTGTATGTTTACACAGACATATGCGAACCCTACACAGTGGGGGATACCCAAGCGGCACTCTTGCGCATAGTTTCCATGGATACCTTTAAATTCAGATATGGATGCAGCACTGTCCAGCGCTTCGCACCCGCTCACTACATACCGCTTCTCTATCACAATTTTAATAATGTTATTATAGATATAAGAGATCAGCACGGGCGGCGCATACCATTCGAGTATGGTACGTTGACGGTGACGCTACACTTTAGGCGCAATCGCTAACATGGCACATTATACTCGCTATTACGACGAACAGATCGGGGGTGGCGTGAGAAACGTTTTTGCCGGCTCGCCATTTCAGAGGGGCCGAGGTGTGCGCGTGGCTAGGTGGCCTCTTTCGCCGCATTCTGCCATATGTCACGAGCGGCGCTAGGGCAGTGGGTAAGGAGACGCTGCGCGCAGGTATAAAAGTTCTCGACGACGTTGCCAACACAGGGAGCAGTTTCAAGGAGGCTGTAAAAACGAGGGCCCGTGAATCGGGTCGAAATCTCAAGCGTAAAGCGGCCGAGAAAATAGCAGAAGTTATGAAAGGTTCAGGCTATAAAACAACCAACCGAGTCAAACGTCGACGTCAGTCGCGAAAGTCACGCGGCCCCGTTCGCACCGTGCGCCCCAAACGCAAGAGGGCCATAAAAGTGCCAGCATCCGGCGGACGAAAATCGCGCAAAGGAGGTAGAAAAAACGCAAAACACCAACGTTTCGAAGCGTTAGCGATATTTTCGGGCCAAAGTAAATAGAAAAAAAGAAAATGTCTTTCTTACACTCGCACTCGTCAGAGTGTATGTCGAGCGAGCTTGATCTTTTACACTCCCCGCGACTCAAACTTCGATCGAAGGCAGCAGTTTTCTGAACTATAAGCCCGTGTCGTCGATCAGCGATGAAGGCGACGCGCCGATCGAATTTGTCGTACCCAGCGCCAGCGAGCATTACATCGATCTCGCGCACACCATGCTGTACGTAAAGGCACAGATATTACCGATCGCCGATCCCGACGTGAATTTAAAAGTTGCGCCCGTAAACAACCTTCTTCACTCAATGTTCAATCAAATCGATATTTTTCTCAATCAAAAACTTGTCTCGCCGCCAAACAACGCGTATCCCTACAGAGCTTACATCGAGTCGCTGTTGAGTTATTCACCGGCAGCCAAAGAGTCTCATCTGACGGCTAGCCTCTGGTACGATGACACACCGGCTTGCTTCGAGGCGACCCCACAAAATCAAGGAGCGGGCTCTAACAAGGGCCTCGTCAATCGTCAAAACTATACGCTCGGCGGAAAGACATTCGACATGATTGGCCATCTGCACTGCGACTTGTTTAATCAAGATAAAATGCTTATCAATGGTGTCGAAATGCGCGTGCGCCTAGTGCGGAGCAAAGACGCCTTTTGTCTGATGCAGCACAGACGATGGACAATTTGGCATAAGGATAAAAGAAGCTACGCTCATTATTCGTCGCGTGAAAATAAACCCCGGTATTTTAATCGCGCACGCCAATACTTTGGCCAAGGCAACTGCCAAGTATCCCATAACGCGCGTCGAAATCAAAACTTTCACGCTTCACGCCGGTATACACGGCGACAGCATCGATAATGCAATTCTAGGCCAACTGCCGAAACGCGTAATCATCGGTTTCGTAGATAACAGAGCGTTCAACGGAAATCGGCGACTTAATCCTTTCAACTTTCAACACTTCGACATAAATTACCTCTCCCTCTACGCCGATGGTGTCCAAATTCCGAGCAAACCATTACAGCCACACTTTACCGGGAACAATGCCTCGTTTATCGAAGCCTTTCAAACACTCTACTCGGGCACCGGTATACATTTCCTCAACGAGGGCCTCGGCATAAACAGAGCCAATTATTCACAAGGCTATTTTCTCACAGCTTTCGATCTCACGCCCGACTTATCGGCTCACTGTCACACGCACTGGAATCTCGTGCGGTCGGGTAGCGTGCGTATAGAAGTAGGCTTCGAAGTCGCGCCGACAACTACGATAAACTGTATTGTTTATGCCGAATACGATAACATTCTCGAAATCGACTCCACTCGACAAATTTTATCGAATTTCAGTGCCTAAATGCTGACGTCAGCACTACAGGTGGCGTCAGTCTCGCCGGACGTAAAAAGTGGGGGACAAAAGTGGTGGAGTGTGCGCTAACGACGTACACTCTATGCCACCTCGCGTCACTTCGTTTTTTCTCTCGCACCCGGCAGCATACACGCACTTTTGCGCGCGCGCACGCGCACCCCAAACAGCATGAACTACGTAATAGATATTCAAGGCTTCCGTGATACCGAAAAAAAATTTTTGCCAAAGGAGGTGGCAATCATTTGTCTGCAGAAAAAAATTATGGATCACTGGATAGTACAGCCGCCCTGCAGCTTCGATGACTTGCCTGATGAGGTTAAACAGACCAATACTTACTGCGCTGTTGACATTCATGGACTTCATTGGTTCGAGGGGGAAGTGAGTCTTCGCCAGTTGCATCGACATCTCTACAATATCGCCCGAGGGGCGAGAAGAATTTACGTACGCGGCGAGGAGAAGGCCCGCTACATCGAAACACTATTTGGACGCTGTATATGTAACTTGGAGAAATACGCTTCTCCAACATTTGGCAAGTTCAACAGTATTTTTCCAAAAAACACCGTGTGCGCCACGCATTCGCAGAAAAAGCAAAAAGAATTTTGTGCCTTATACAAGGCTAATCAAATAAAGAAATGGCTACGCTCGCTACTACCCGAAGAATGGCGGCTTACTTCGAAGGAAAGGGTGAATAGTGAAATGTATTTTTCAGCGCTTCACGAGTACCACAGCAAGGAGAAGAAAAAAACTCTGCGGATTGTAGAGAAATCGGACGATGATGATGACTACGAGGCAAAAGATACAAATAGCAACGATTCGAATAGTTGCAACATATACTTCACAGCTGGCGGCGACTCTGCATCATTGTCTCAAGAATGAACACCCGAGAAATAACACGAGCCATCAGTGGGCTCGCTGCTAATTCGATCGGAGTCTACGCCGCTGACCATATACCATGGCGCTTGAGCCTTCCCGCAGCCGTCGTGACTAATGTCGACACGGCGGATAAACCTGGATCTCACTGGGTGGCATTCTACATAGATCGTCATGCAAGAGGCACCTACTTTGACAGCTACGGTCTGGGACCAAAGTCGCGCTGGCATCTCGACCGACTCGGAAGAAATTGCAAGCGTCTCGTGTGGAACAAGAAAAAGTTGCAGAGCATCGATTCAAAAGTCTGCGGTGAATATTGTATTATGTTTTTGTATTTTATGTGTAGCGGGCGTAGTTTACGCACTTTTTGTCAAGTCTTTACGCGCGATTCTCGCGCGAACGACAAATTAGTTGCCAAGTTTTATGAAAATGTCAGGAGAAAAGGTCGCGATAAAAAACTAAGAAAACAAAAGAAAATGCGTCGCGTGAACAATTTTCCGCGGGCAACTTCCGCAGGGGCAGGATTTTGTATGCAATCGTGTAAACCATTGTCGCAATAATGATGATGTCGCCGTTCTTTGTTCTATTGTATGGTGTTAATTTTAATGATTTTTCTTCTTTGTGTGTATGAATAGTTTGTAGGCTTTTCTATGCGCTTTGTACTTTTAACATTTTAGTTTAATATCCCTGGAGCAAAACACATTCAATTTTAGTTTGTAAGTAATCAGTCCCGGTTGTACGCGCTGCTTTAAAATTTATGTAATCATAGTTTGTAAGTTTTTGTGTATTTTTACTATGTAAGTTTTTTTCTTAATAATCTGATCGATCGATTAAACTTTTTTTTACCAAAACGACTTCTTTCATTTATCGAACCCACACTCTTCCAGTAAATTATCCGATCCCCTTCGTTTCTTCGAAAAAAAAAGTAATAGTCGAGTTTCATTTTTGTTCACACACACACACACACACACACACGCGCATGACTAAAAACACGATGAAACGCGTTGCTTGCAAGTCTAGCCTTGGCTTTTCTTGGAATAGTTATCGATATTTACGCACTGATCGCGTTTCTCTCTATTGAACAAAACTTATCTACACGTACGTGACTAAAATTGATGACCTCATTTCCGCTGTTACCGAATACTCAAGCGTAATAAAATACCTCTTGAACTACGATATGCATCGATTTATCAAAGGCAACGTTAAAATCTCGCTTATCGATAAATATTTTCAAAACAAAGATATCTTTCTCTTTGAGAATAGATCGTGTTTCTCTCTTGTACATTTCCGGTGTTACCGATGAACTCACGGGTAATAAAATACCTCTTGAACTACGATATGTATCGATTTATCAAAGGCACCGTTAAAATCGCGCTTATCGATAAATATTTTCAAAACAAAGATATCTTTCTCTTTGAGAATAATTTTTCGCACAAGGTCTTCCCCCACCACCACCACGCTCCAACAGCATGTATACGTCGCGATCTGTCATTGGATAAATGCTTACCACCACCGCCACCCACTGCGCAAAGGAGGAGGTACGCGCTCGTACGCGTATAGAGAACCATAGGGCATCGCGAGCGGGATAATATAGTAGAAGCGCAGCAGCCGAAAGCACGACATCTCTACCGCCGAGCAGTATTTTCTTAAAAAGAAAGCACGAACCGCACTGTACACTATCTAAAAAACACATCATCTCGGGCGTTGCCGTCAGTATTTTTTATTAAAAGTGCGCGTAAAAAGTGTTAAAATGAATCAAGAGAATATTCCGCACACGCTGCTATTCAGCACGTGCTACGCTCTCAATAAATCGCACTCAAAGTTTGTCTATCTCGGCTTACAATACTTCGGCAAACAGTTTCGCCCTGTTATTCAATTTGACGGCGGCGTTTCACCTCACAAATACGTCACTATGGACAAACCTAGCTGGGAAAAATTCACGGAACATTTTGTCACCATTCAAGAATATCTGATCAACGAGAATCGAACACCTAGAAAAATCATCCTACCCGCCCACGACATTTCATTGATGCTCTGCTACAGCTCAAAAGCCGTAACCGTCAACCATAGTCGGGAAATTACACCACCTGACTTCTCGAGCTGCTACGAACACGAGGCCCAGGACTGGGATACCGCCGATGGACGCAGTCCCTGCCTCACGCACGGCATAATACACGACGACGATACCGTCAGCACCACCAGCACCACCCCCACCACCGCCACCACCACCACCGCTGCAGCCACCGACGTCGACGAACCACCCAAAAAGAAGAGAAAGATCGACATTTTACCGAGTGTTGTGATGCAGTTAAAGACATTTGCGCACTTGAAAAAATTACGCGAGTGTATAAATTTTAGATTCAAACAACTGGAAAATATCGTGATATTTGTTAATTCCGCGGTAGAGTTAATTATTAATAACATCAAAATAAACATTCGTGAAAAAAACGACGAGAATATAATACACTCATTTTTTGACGGCATAACTTTTCTAAAAATATTCGGCGAACTAAAAGAAAATTTAAAATCTAATGTGGACGGTCGCGTAGGTTAGTCAAACTTTAGAGAAACCGACTTAGAGATTGTTTTTAGAACTTCGCACTCTGTATTTACACATTCTGGAAAAAGAAGTACACGAAAGCATCCAATAAATACACATTATTCGCACATTTGATTTTTTACTTGCGTCATCATCATGCCCATCACCACCACCACCACATAAATATAAGTAAAAGACAACACCGCGATAAAACAGTAGAGCTGCGATCCTCATCGAGACAACATCATGGGACCGCCGTTCAGCAAACCAGCCGGCAAGCCGGAAGACAAACAGCCTCTCGTCGATAATAAAAAAGACCATTCCTCCACGGATAAAGATTCTGCCCGTTTTAAATCTTTTTCCACCAACACCCACTCTTTCCCAAAAAGAAGGCTACTCCAGATACAGCTAGTCGTCACCACCATCATCATTAAAAACTAATAACACAACCAAAAATACTACACTATGACAGACAGTCCACTACACACTCCTCGCGCCATTTACCTGTAAAATTTCTTAGTGTCTGCGTACACTATTATGTGTTATTTATGTAAATGTGTGTGTATGCATGTATGGTGTGTTAATAAAAATGTGATTTATGATTTTTTACAAAAACAATTGTTTTCATTTATCGACCTCACATTCGTCCAGTAAATTATCCAATCCCTTTGTTTCCTCGAAAAAAATAATAATCGAATTTCCCCTTTTTTATTCACACATACGATTAAACGCGCTGCTACCTGCAAGCATATCCATTTGTATATCTATACAGTACCTTTCCCTCCCATCCACGCAAGCGAGCGCTTACTCATCTCTCTCTCTCGCTCACACCAAAACTCCCCACTCCTCTCGAGCCAAGCGGCTTGCAGGCACGCATACACAAACGCACACAGCAGTACGCCCAAGCCACCCGGAGAGAGCACACGGGCGATCCACCACAGGCCCGCGCTCAGCGGTGCCAACTACCAGCACACGCGTGGCAAGTATAGCGTAGTCCGCCGCTCTACACCCACCGCTGCGAAGGAGTGGGGGGCGTGATGACTGGTATAGCGCACCAATACCCTGCGCTGGCTGCGAAGGAGTGGGCCAGCAGGTTACGTCATGACCGCTATAGCGAGAACGGAGGTATCAGGTTACGGCGCCATCAAGTGGACACTTAAACAGGAGCTATACAGTAGCTCATTAACAATAGGCTATTAATCATTGTTTATATAAATAAACAATAATTAACTACTGTTTTTGCTACTGTTTTGGCTACTGTTTTGGCTACTGTTTATATAAACAAACACTTAAGATAAGAGATGTTTATATAAACACTTCAGTCAAGTGCCCACTTGAAGATGACACCGGAAGTGTAACCTGATACCTATCTGTCTCGCTATAGCGGTACACCTACTACTTTTGTCAATTTTGCGAGATGCCGGGGCATTCAGCAAAAACTTGTAGGAAAATAAGCAATAACCAACAATGTACATTCCCAAGTAACAATTACAATGCCTTAAATAAATCCTATGAACATCGAGATAAAAATAGGTATGGATTTTTCCGAACAAATAACCAGAACAGCAATCATTTTTCAAGGAATTCAAACAGTAATTATAGGGGGAACTTTAATACACAAAGTATAAAATGCGAATATTGTAATTTCACCGGGCATACATTGGAAGATTGTAGAAAATTAAAAAATCTGACGGCACAAATTAAATGCTCTTTTTGCAATAAAAATGGACATCAAATAAACAATTGCCATGAAATCAAGATGCTACAAAATAAATTAGATAAATTTTGTAAAATTTGTAAAAACACGAATCACACAACTGAGGAATGTGCGTCACGATCAGTACTTAATCAACAAACTTCGGAAAACTAACAAATTCTTCTGGAAATGAGTGGACTAGAAGGATTAACAAAATACCACTCAAAGATAGCGCAGATATTAAAGTAGGTACATTTAATAGTGATGGTATCACCAACGGAGGGAAAGACACAGACATCGATTTATTGATTACAAAGAATTTAAAGAATATTACGGAAAACATCGAGAAAAATAAGGCAATAAATAGATCAGAAATTATAAATAATAACGAAATAAATTTAAGTGATTTTGAAATAAATAGTATTAAAAACGAAAAAACACAAGAAAGAATAGCAGTAATCAAAATTGCAATGTATTTTCTGAAATTAGAAAACTCACTGCAGTATATTGAAATAGAAAACCACTATACAAATAAAAAATGTAATTTACTTGTAGATAGTGGGGCTCAGTTAAATATTATCAAGGGAAATCAGATACCTTCTAATATAATTTTAGAAAATAGGAAAATTCATTTATCTGGTATTACAGATA
The DNA here is from genome assembly GCA_036365515.1 of Torymus aiolomorphi. NCBI lineage: Eukaryota > Metazoa > Arthropoda > Insecta > Hymenoptera > Torymidae > Torymus > Torymus aiolomorphi. The sequence goes on from CM070873.1 coordinate 113,775,525, forward strand.
AAACAATTGAAACATTAGGAGTAATTAAAATGAATATAAATGGACTGAATATTGATTTCCATGTAGCACCACCAAATTTTTGTTTACCTTACGACGGGATTTTAGGAATAAAAATTCTTACTGAACAAAAATTAAGACTAGACGAGGGCTATTTACAAATAAATCATAGTAAGATCAAACTGAAAGCAGCCTATAAATTAAATCGTAATCTTAATACAGTATCTGAAAAGTCACAAAAAACGGATAAAGAATTAAAATCAAGAATAACAATAGAACAGAAGGAAGTTTTAAAGAAAATGTTAGAAAATACGAACGAAAAACAAAGCTTAATACCCATAATTCATGAAAATTGCGAACAAGTAATACAAATAAACGAAAAAACTGAAAATTTTCAAATTGAGGACAAAATGGAGAAATCATCTTGTTTAATATCTTATGAACCTGAGTTAATCAATAAAAATGAAGTAAATATAAATTCAGAAATAACATTATATGATGACGTTATGAAAATTTTAAATACGATTCCAATATTAAATGCAGAAGGAAAGGATTCACAAAAAAAATGTTAAATGAAATTCTACCAGAAAATATAAATGATTTACATTATGAGGAAATTTTGGAAAATGACGAAAATAATATTAAGTCATTAATAAATAATATTAATATTGCTTTTGAAAATAATGATCAAGCAATCGATTTTGAGGAAATCGAATCAACAGATTATAAACAATTTTTGACAATAATGAATAAAAAGATTGAAGTAGATTTAGAAGATTATAATAAACTCTATGGAAATTAAAAAGAATATAGCTTTATATCTTATGAAATAGACAATTTACCTGAAGGTTTTCAGATAACAGAAGACTTTAACATAGATGAAAATGAAATTATTTATTAAATTTGGGATCAATAAATTTTATAGGAAAAAATGAGTCAGTACAAGATTTTAAAGAATATAATAGAGAAGAAAGATTATTAGAAAAATTATGTTACGAAAAGTTGCCTGGAAATAGTAAAACAATGATTAAGGATCTAGTATTGAAAAATAAGGATATATTTTGGCTAGAGGGAGACAGTTTAGGATCATGTAATGTAGAACAACATGAAATAAATTTAACAGATGATAAACCCGTATACGTAAAGCAATTTCCTTTACCTCATAAATTAAAAGAAATCGCGATAGAGGAAACTCAAAAATTAATAACAAATGACCTAGTTCGAAACTCAAAAAGTGCTTTTAACGCTCCAGCATGGATTGTAGCAACAAAACAGTTAGCAGACGGAAAAAAACGATGGCGTTTAGTAATGGATTACAGAAAACTAAACGAAAAGACAATTCCAGATCCATATTTACTCCCAAACATTACAGAAATATTCGATCAATTGGGGAAAACTATGTTTTATCACGTTATAGATTTAAAGTCGGGATTTCACCAAATTCCTATGAAACCAAGTGATATACATAAAACTGCATTTAGCATCAATCCATTGGGACGTTTTGAATTTCGAGTATTACCTTTCGGATTAAGAAACTCATCGCGTACATTTCAAAGAGTTTTAAATACAGTCTTAGGCGATTTAATCGGTAAGATATGCTTCGTATTCATCGACGATATAATTATTTTTGGCGAAACTATGACAGAAGCCAACGAAAGATTCAATACAGTTGCACAAAAATTACGAGAAGCGAATTTAACATTAGAACCAGAAAAATGTTAATTTTTTAAAAAAGAAGTATGTTATTTAGGTCACATTATTAGTGAACACGGAATAAAACCTGATCCAAAGAAAATAGAAGCAGTAAAGAAATTTCCTACACCGAAAAATGTTAAAAATATTAGAGAGTTTCTAGGGCTTTCAGGTTACTATAAAAGATTTATAAAAAATTACGCAAAAGTAACAAAACCCTTAAATATATTGCTAGAAAAAGACGTGAAGTTTCATTGGGAAAAAGACCAACAAAAAGCCTTTGAGGAAATTAAAGAATTATTATGCACAGCACCAATCTTAGAATATCCACGTTTTGATGAACCATTCATTATTACAACAGATGCTTCGAATTCTGCTTTAGGTGCAGTTTTGTCGCAAGGAAAAATTGGCAAAGACCCATCGATAGCTTACGCATCACGAAGTCTACATAAAGCGGAAACTAAATATCACACCTATGAAAAAGAAGCATTGGCAATAATGTTTGCCATAAAAACTTTTAAAAATTACGTATATGGAAATAAATTCACAATAGTTACTGATCACAAACCGCTGTTATCGTTAAGATCAGCTGATAATAATACAAGAGTCCAAAAATGGAGACTGAAATTATCAGATTACGAATTTGATATCGTATACAAGCCGGGAAAACAGAACGCAAATGCAGATGCTGTATATAGGAATCCAGTAGAGATATTTGTTATTACCAGAGCACAAAATAAAAAAATATTAAATAAAAATAACGAACAACCTAGAATTCTTAGTAACGATGACAAAATCAAAGTAATGAATGAGGATAGACAGAAAATTAAAGGAAAAAGGGGCAGACCTAGGAAAAATGACAAAAAATGACTACAGGTAGAAAAGAAGAGAAAATTGAGGAAAACAAAGAAAATATACCGGAAATTAATAATATCATTTATTCTAAAAATTCTATACAATTTAGAAACAATAATATTGTTCATTTAATAAATTTAAAAGGAAAATCATTAGATAAAAATACTGAATTATTAATCAAAAGTAAAAACATAAAACCAAAACTATCACTTACAAAAGATAGTATAGATATAATAAATATAGAGAATAAAAAACTATTTGTGTTATACATAGATACGTCCGTATCATGTAAATTAATAAAAGAAAATTTAGCGAAATTATTTAATCAATTAAAGGAATTATTAATTACTAAGAATATATGTATTTATAGTATTTCTAGGGATATAGAAATTTTAAATATAAATTGGTTAGAAATAGAGGAAGTATTAAAAGAAATATTTAGCAATACAAATATAAAGGTAATAATATGTTTAAATAATATTGAATATGTAAAAATTGAAGATAGGAATAAAATTTTTAACATGTATCACTCCTCTATGATAGGAGGACATTCAGGTGTAAATAGAACATACAATAGACTTAAGGAAAAATATTTTTGGGAAAACTTAAAATCAGACATCCAAAACAGAATAAAAAAATGCGAAGATTGTCAAAGAAATAAATTAAAGCGGAAAAAGACTAAACAACCAATGATTATCACAGATACACCAGGGAAAACATTCGATAAAATCGCAATGGATATTGTAGGACCATTTAACATTACTAAAAATAATAATAAATATATTTTATCTATACAAGATCAATTATCAAAATTTGTAATTTTAGTATGTTTAAAAGATCAAACAGCAGAATCGGTTTCAAATGCTTTTATAAAAAGATTTATATGTATATTTGGATGTCCAAAGATAGTACTAACCAATAGAGGGGCAAATTTCACGAGTAAAATAATGAAACAGATAGCTAAAAGGTTTAAATTTGATAAAATTGAAACTACAGCTTTCTCGCCGCAATCTAATGGTTCATTAGAAAGAGCACACCACCCGTTGTGTGAATATTTAAAAAAATTTTCTACAAAGAAATATGAATGGGATGAACTATTGGATTTTGCACAATTTCATTATAATACTAGTGTACATACTAGCCATCAATTCACACCATATGAACTAGTTTTTGCCTGTCCTGCTAGAATTCCGTCTAGCGAACCAGTAAAAAAATCAGAATTATTACCGACCTATAATGGATATTTAGAAAAACTGATTAATAATATGAGAGAAATTGCCTTAATAGCAAAACAAAAATTAATAATGTCAAAAGAAAAATCAAAGATATATTATGACAGATTTATTAACCCAAGAGAATTTAAAATGGGAGATAAAGTATGGTTGATCAAAGAACCTAAACCAGGGAAACTTGAAAAAGATCATTATCATGGTCCTTTTGACATTATTAAAGTAAATGAAAATAATAATGTTGTCATAGACTATAAAGGAAAGGCAAAAACAGTCCATACAAATAAATTAAGCCTTGTTAATAATAAAAAATAATAACATAACATTTTTGTTTTAGGATATGGACAACATACTCAATATTAATATCGATCATAATCTCTTCTTATTTTTTCCAAATTTAATACAGCAATAGAGAATTATAATTGCAGCTGAACTTTTCCATTTGAAGCAAAACTATCCTACTTCTTGGTGAACTAACCCTAAGGTGATCCAGATTTTACCAAATATACAATATAAAATTATAACCACTTATCAGTTTGTCTACAATTGTTCGTATCAACTTGTCAGAATTTTGTGAAAAGCAACTATATTTCCTAAGAAAGTTAATAACTTTATAAAAATGCGATCGGAATAATATAAGTTTGAATAATGAAATTCTAAGAAATTTTTACGAAGACAGTAAAAAGATTCACACATGAAAGATTTTAGAAGTAATGCCACGACTAACAATAACATCGTTGACAATTAAAAAAAATATACATTGTTCTTTTCTTTTTTAACAACAACAAACAAAAATATTGCGATTACATATTAAAATACCTCAGTTTTTGGATGCTAATGAAACAAGCAAAAGTTTTATTTGTAAAAATTATGTGTTATTAAATAATAGAAATATTTAATTAATTATTTAGTCACAAAGTAGAAAACATTTCAGGGATCAATTTAATAACTTATTATTCTATCTATAACTTTGAATAAGAAATTATAGAGTTAATGCAAAGGAAAAAGAAAATCAAACTATTCCTAAACCTTGCAACCCTAACAAACATAGATAAAAATAATTTGACTGTAATTTTATGCAAAATTAAGCTGTATTTGCCATCAGAAAAATTGTTCGCACTTATAAGAACAAAAGGAAGAAATCAGGTAGCTATACTCACATTGCTAAGATTAAATCGAATATAATGTATTGGAAGTGATCAGTTTCATCATATACTGACATGATCATCCTACAAGATACACTATTCGGCACTGTATTGAGTAAAACAAATATCTACCCTAACGCACTGCGTACTCTATAATGCAAATATGTGAATAGTACTCATGCCAGGAAAAAAATCTTGAGTTCTAAAATGAACATTGAAATGGCTGAAAATTTCCAGGAAAAAAGGCAATACAATGATGCATAAGAGTAATAAGAAGTCAAAATTAACAAAAGTCACTCCGTCCTATTAACCTTCCTTTTTATCAAAAATACTTACCAATATAATTAAATTTTTCTTTTGGAAATAATTATAATTTTTCTCAGTATACGGTTGAAAAATATTTTTTTATAATGATAATATCAAAAACCCTTTAATGTTATTCTACTTAAACAAAGAGGAAAAAATAATATATCTTTTGCCAAACATCTCAGCAGGGAGGGAAATGAATGATCACTTGAATCATTCCCTATATTTCTCCTCACATTTTATTTATTACAAAACTATTTAATACACACATTATTTCTAAACTCAGTTAATCAATGACTGTAATTTATGTAAAACCAGCAAAACAAAATTTATTATACATTAGCGTAATAAAATAATTTAATTGTCGAAATGCGATATTCAAACAAGATATTATATATCTCTATACAAATTCTAATGCATAACGTATGCTATATTTATTACGTAACGTTTTATTAATCAATTGTTATATAAAATTAAAACCGTAGGTTAAGTGTAGTCTAGTGTTAAGTTAATTTTGTTTAAATTTATTGAATTTTTATTATTGTTTTTGTTATTGTTTATATATATAAATTTTTAGTATGGATTTAATGATATGAATTTTTATTATTGTTTTATTATTTGAATTGTTAGTATTATTGAACCTTTTGTAACAAGAAATTACTGATTGTTCCTATAATTGTTGAATCTCTACGATATTCAACAGTCTAAGGGGGGAGGTGTTACGTCCGTAACGTATCCTTAAATTCCATTTGCTATTTATATTCTCATCAGTAATTTCTTGATCCACAAAATTATGTGATTTGCAAATTTATTGACACCCACGTATCAACTAGTATAGAGAAAAAATTGCAACACAAGGAAATTGTAAACATCCTTCTACGAAATGAACCACAATTTTAAACGAACCATATTGAAATTATTTAAAAATTTCTCAAAACATTTTATGAAAGACGTTGTTGTAATTTGAAATTATTGTAACAGAAAATTACTGATGGCTAACTATTATTATACTTGTTGAATCTCTACGATATTCAACAATCTAAGGGGAAGTGTTACGTCTGTGACGTATCTCTAAATTCAATTTAACAATGCATATTTATCACCAGTAATTTTCTGACATACAAATGTCGTATATTTCGTATATGTTTAATGACGTTATTAAATCTCAATATTAATTTCTTTGACCCACAAAACGATGCCAGTGCGAATTTTAACAGTACAGCAATTTCGGCTACGCAACAGCCAGCGTGACGTAGCGAGCCACTGACCTTGTGAAACCAACCGCTCATCGCAACTTTGTTTAGAATCAGCACTTTTAAATGTGAAATCGAAAGGATGATATTTAAATGTTTACTAAATTTGTTTAAAAAAAAGGATTTTTACTCAGCGTCAAAATCATCTTTAACCCAAATTAACCGCTTAAAAATACGGCGACTCTCAACACACAAATTAGTAATCGTGCAACAGTCGCGAGCTCCGTACCACTCCAGCCGACAAGAGGAGAAGCGAATACTTTATACGGGTCAAATACCCTACATTCAATTACGAAGAGAATTTCTTATATCAATAATTTCAATAATCTATCGGTATTATATATTGTTTAACAACGTTAATAAGTTGTAAATCGCATAGTCTTATTTATAAACCTTATATCTTTCAATAAATAGTGCATCTAACCAATCAGCTGTTTATTATTTACGAGAGCCTACGCCCAGAATAAAGGTAATATAAATCAAATATCAGTTGAAAATATAATATATATATATCATTCAAATATAATTTGAAGATAAACCATACAAATTTCAATACACATATAAGAGTAGATTCCTCGACACTCAAGACTTAACATACCTATAAAAAAGTATTTTAGATAAATTATAAGGTTAATTCATCTTTGATTAATTATAATTAAATTTTTTATTTTATATTTAAAATAGAATCATACTTTTTTCAAAATTTGCAAGCATCTCTTATTAAGAGATTTAGATTAAGAGTTCAATATGCCTAAAATACAATCTAGTAGCTATAGATTGAGAAAAAGTCGTGATAAAGAAAGAAAAAGATTAAACAGATTGAGTCAAACAATTAAGATCTTAAAGTCTAAGGTAACCATGAAAGAACTACGAATAGTTAAGGAATTTGTGATAAAAAAAAACATTGCGTAAAGCACATAAAATTCGTATTATTCGAGCTAATACAAATTATAAAGAAATAGAAAATCTTAGAATAAAATCAAAGATTATAAGTTATCGTCGAAACCTAATTTTTAAAGAACATGAAAGAGAACAAACTAAAAAAGAAAATGAAAGAAATTCGACAAAAATATTTCTATAAATTTCAAGAAAATAACAAGAATAAAACAAGAAATAAGAAATTACGATTAAATAAGGAATACAAAGAGAAGGAAAAGAAGGCCAACGTTATTAGAAATTTGAATTTGCGTTCAAACGAGGAATACAAAGAGAAGGAAAAGAAGGCCAACGTAATTAGAAATTTGAATTTGCGTTAAAACGAGGAATACAAAGAGAAGGAAAACAAGGCCAACATTATTAGAAATTTGAATTTGCGTTCAAACAAGGAATACAAAGAGAAGGGAAAGAAGGCCAACGTAATTAGAAATTTGAATTTGCGTTAAAACGAGGAATACAAAGAGAAGGAAAAGAAGGCGAACATTATTAGAAATTTAAATTTGCGTTCAAATGAGAAATACAAAGATAAGGAAAAGAAGTCCAACGTAATTAGAAATTTGAATTTGCGTTCAAACAAGGATTACAAAAAGAATGAAAAATCTGATAATTCAAAAAGGATTAAAGAATTACGTTTAGATTATAAATATGTGTAACAGGAAAAAATTCATAATAAACTAAGAGTTAAAAATTTAAGAACAAACCATGTTTACAAAATGTAAGAGTTGAAAACAAATGTTGAAAAAATAAAAAATCTTCGACAAAAACGTGATTTTAAGATAAAAGAAACGCAGAAAAATAAAAATCGCATGAAATTAATACGGTCTAATACAAACTATAATCAAATAGAAAGCGATAAAAATAAATTGAGAAAACGAAATTTAAGATTAGACGAATTGTTCAAATACAGAGAAAATTTCTATAATACAGTTCATTGTAACTTACTTCTGAAAAATAATCCAGAATTAAAAGAGTATTTAATAATTAAAAACTATATTGAATCTAGAAAATATGGTCCTGAAGAAGTATGTATTTGTTGTGACAATTTATTTTATCGTAAATCAATGCTTCTTTTTGACAAAACGAAAATAGTAAATAAACTTACTGGAATAATGAATAATATTCCGGAATTTATTTCAAACGTACAAAATTCATTATTAGTTTTGATTTGTAAAACATGTTATAAACATATCATAAAAGGGGATTTCTCGAAAATAGCTGTTACTGTAAATCTTCGATTCCATGACTTACCTATAGAAATCACTTCTTTAAACGATGTTGAAGAACGCATAATATCTCCATATATTCCTTTTATGCAAATAAGAGCTATGCAACCTTATGCTTTAAATCCTCAATTGTTGTTAAATGGTAGTATTGTTAATATTGCCATTGATATTAATGATATGAAGTATTTACCGCGTAAATTTAATAATATGTCAACTATACAAATTCAATTTAAACGACATATTGAACATAAGACTAATTATATGTATGAAACTATAAGACCTTCAAAAGTTATTGAAGCATTAGATCACTTAATTGAAAGTCCTTTATATATTAAATATGAAATAAAAATTGATAGAACTTTCTTTAATTCTTATGCGAAAATAAATAATGAAGAAATTAATTTTATTGTCGATGAAGTTGACGTATTAAGCGCTGAAGAGAACAATTTAATGAAAATCAAATTTCAACAGAATAATTACGAGAAACAAATAGCAATAAATGAAGAACTGGATCAAATGGACAATTTGAAATTTTATGAAATAAATGGTGAAATTTTAATATTAGATAGGAATAAAGAAGTTTCAGAAGATATTCATATTGGAAAAGATAAACGTCCACTTCCATGGCATTCATTAGAAGATATTGACGAGTTATGTTTTCCTAGAATTTTCAGGGGTCATACATTTGAAAAAGATAGGAAATTAACATATTCAGAAAGAGTTAAATACGAAAGTCGTCACAGAGATAGAAGATCATGCATTTCTACTCGAATTCTATTTATGGCAAAAAAAGCTAGAAATGAGCGTGGCTTCATCGATTAATACTTGTTTAAGAAAAACAGTTACTGTTGACAAATTAACTGTTAAAGATGTAAAAAATTTTAAATTGATGAATGATTTAATACGCCTTGATGATGGTTACCGATTTTTTAGACAAGATCATCACCTACTTTTTAGGAAAGTAAAAAGAAGCATGCATTATCAACCATTCGACAATTAGGTATACCAACAATATTTTTAACTTTATCTGCTTCTAAAATAAAAAATCCTGATTTGATAATACTACTTTATAAGTTAAAGTATAATAAAAATATAAGTTGCCAAGAAGCCATGTTTTTGGATATAAGTGAAAAACCAAAATTAATTAGAGATGATCCAGTTACATGTGTAAGATACATGTATGATAGGTATGATAAAATTTTTTCATTATTACAGAAATCAGATGGTCCACTTGGAGAATATCACGTCACTGATTATTTCAGAAGAGATGAAATCTAAGCTAGAGGATCAGTACATACACATGCAATCGCGTACTGTAAAAATGCACCTCAATATGATGAAAATAATTCAAATTCTATAAGAAATTGTGTTAACTTTATTGACACATTTATAGTATGTGAGTACGAACCAAAGAATCCATTGATGACTTATCAAAGGCATAAACGTAAACCAACATGTTACAAAGGAAGGAAAAACAAAAAATATGTAGATTTAATATTCCAAATTACGTTATGAATGAAATGATGATTTCGATACCTCTATAAGATAATGAACAATAAAAATAATTCTAAAAAAATCTTGAAAAAATTAAAGAATTGATGCAAAAATTTTTTGAACATAATTCTGAAATATCTTATACAGATCTGTTAAATTTATTGGAAATGACAGAAATGGAGTATATTACTACTATTCGAAGTACTCTTTTAAGACCAAAAAGGACCCCGCACACAATGTATGGAAAATAATCATTCGGTCAAATTGGATCAAACTTGGGGAAAAGATAGATCTTGAGGTCCTGAACAAAAGTTCTCATGGGCAAAACCCCCCAAAATTTGACCGAATGATTTTTTCCCATACATTGTGTGCGGGGTCCTTTTAAAAAAAAGAAAAAGTAATGAAGTTGCAATCAACGCTTATAATAAAATAATATTATTATTACTAGAATCAAATATGCATATCCAATTTATTCTAGATCCTTATAGTTGTATATCCTATATGATTAACTACGTAACAAAAATAGATGCAGGACTTTCAAAACTTCTAAGAGAATCTATCCAAGATGTTGAGTAAGGTAATTTAGATCTACGACAAAAGTTAAGAAAAATAGGAAATATTTTCATTAATGGAAATGTCTTATCTGCTCAAGAAACAGTTTATTATATTTGTCTTTGCCATTAACAAAATCTACAAATCTACAAGAACGAGTATATATATATATATATATATATATATATATCAATACAAGGCCACAAATAGAACGTGTAAGAATTGTAAAAACAAAAGAGAAATTGAATAATCTAGATGATGACTCGAAAGATATATATATATATATTGTAACGCGTGTCTAGCCGCGATTCTAATCTACCGCGCGAAGGTAGTGAGCGCGCGCGCGCAACTCCTGCGCAGCCGAATCGAGGCGCGCCGCGCGTAGCGAATCGGTCTCGCGACGCGTAAAATGCCCGTCATCCGTCGCGAAGCTGCTAACCTGTTCCCGCGAGAAAAGGGAGCGATATTCGTGTCTGCCATCGCGCGAAAAACATCTCCTCCGTGTCTCTCCTGTTTTTACTTGTCCGCGCCGTCCTATCGTACATTGTGAGACCCCGCGAGTGTAGTGGAGGCGCCGAATATAGTGAACGTGCGAAAGAGAGACAGAGAGAGAGCTGTCCCGAGCCGCGTGAGCCGCACGAGACTGTGAGAAACGAGCCGGCAGCCAACCCGCCTGCCGACCCGATACAGCGAGCAAGAGAGAGAGAAAGAGAGCACAACTGCTGTGCGAGCGACAGGGAGCGAGAGAGAGTCGAGTGCACCGGCTGCTCCTTCCTAACGTAAGTTTTCTACTCTCCTCTCGCGGGTTTATTGTAAAGGCTCGCACGGAAATCGCCCCGTGCAAGCTTTCTGTGCCGTGTACGTGGGGGTGTGTGTCAGCCCTCCGTACTTTAACACCGCGCGCGAAATTAGCAGCTTCGCCGCGCGCCGTGTAGTTCGCGCGTTTGAATATTAACGGTCGCGCGCGAACTAACTCTTTGTTCTAATCAGCACTTGCGTCGTGCTTGTAAAGATTAGTGTTTGTGAATATATTGTGATATCTAGTTACTCGTCGCGTTGTTCTTTACAACCTGTCCTTCTCCCGGATACCGCCGCCTCCGCGGGAAAACGACTCCGCCGGTCGTTTTCATATCTGAAACATAGCGGCCGCGCGCTTTACTCGTCGAGCGCGCGCTTTTCACTCAGCGATCCAATTGGTTGGAAAGCGAAGTTCGTGTGCGATCTTCGCGTTGTTTTCAGGATTCCAGGAGCAGATCCCCGGGCAAGTCATTTTAGTCTGACACCCGCGGCACCGTGTTCTAGGGCATCGCTGGCCTGTGGCTTGTTGGAATTTTCCCCCACTAGCTATCCCGTTACAACTGGCGCCCAACGTTTTGGGGGTGGAGAAGGACCTGCGACGCGTACGTGATTCGCGGCGAAGCTTGGCGCGAAGAAGCTCAGCAGCGTAGCTGAGCGTAAGCTGCAAACAAAGGCTCTTCGTGCCGCAGCTCGTAGGCGCGTGTGTGCGTGTGCGTGACACAGCCGTGCTGTTGCGAGAGTGCGGTCGAGAGGTTAGGCGTGCGATAGCCAATAACCCTCGACCTAGTGTGCCGACGAGGAGAGATATTGATCGCGGAATTTTTGGAGCGTTGAGGAATTATTGTTAACAATTAAAGTTTTTTAATAACAATTAATTTTTTAACGACAAAAAAAAAAAAGTTTTTTTTTTTTAGCGATAATTAATTTTTTAATTAATTTTTTTCTCGTCTCGAAAATTTTTTTTTCTTCTCGTCCTCTCGTATTTCCGATACGAATTATTTTTTTTGGGCGAAAAATAAAATTTTTTTTTTTTTTATCGTGCAGTTAGAAGAAGATCGAGAGAAAGTCGGCAAGCACTCTCGGAACAAAAAGTTGACTGTGCGCCCGAGTAAAAACTCGAGCGCAAAAATCCCCTCGAACTTAAAAATTGTTTTTATTTTTTTTAGGTGAAAATTGTATTTATTTTTTTGTGTTTTTGGTGATTTTGTCCGTTTTGACACATATATATATAATTTTTTTCACATATATTTATTTTAAAATTACAAGTGCGAGTAGTGGAGCATAATTAATTACAAATCGTAATTAATTACAGAAATAGCTTTTATTTTTTTTTAGAGCCGCATACGGGAAATCCTCGTACATTATCGAGGTTAAGAGCAACCGCCGTAGCTCTTAGAAAGTAACCCGGGTTCGCGTTGAAAAAGCTAGCTCACGGGTTGAAAAGGCAAACTCTCTCTGCCATCAATCAGGATACTACTCGCGCTAGTAAAATAAGTTCGTGGGGAAGCGCACAGCCAATTGACACCATGGCCCGATCGTCGCAATTTGCGGAATCTGCGATACTCAATTGGGCGTATACACAGCCCGAAGAGGAAATTATCGAGGCCATGCAAGCCCTTGGTCTGCAGCAGTCAGATCTGCAATCAGTGAATATGCTGACAACGATCAAGTGGCTTATGGGCGATTACAGTGCCGCCGATTTTGTGCCAGAGCCGGAGCTGTCGGAGAAGCAAGCGTTTGCTAAACGCGAGCAGTCCCGAAGGGCGTTCATCGACTTAACGTTGATGAACAAGTCTGGGTCGACTATTGTGGATCCCAATACTGATCCAGACCAACCGCACCCGTTCATTACGCTCCTTGATGACCCGATAGTGATGCAAAAACTCTCGGAGTCTCGGAGGATGAACGCTCCACAACAAGCACATAATGCAGTGGTGGAGCCAGCGGATGAGGCAAACGGCCAGGAGGGTTCCGGGACAGAGATATTGAGCTCTGCAGCACCCACCGGGACATCTCCAGCCGAAGCCGAGGGACAGCTCCAACAGCAACAGCTTCAACAGCAACAACTGCAGCAGCAGCAAATGCAGCAGCAGCAAATGCAGCAGCAGCAAATGCAGCAGCAGCAACTGCAGCAGCAGCAAATGCAGCAGCAGCAAATGCAGCAGCAACAAATGCAACAGCAGCAGCAAATGCAGCAGCAGCAGCAGCAACTGCAACAGCAGCAGCAGATGGAGCAGCAGCGACGGCAGCAACAGCAACAACAGCAGGAGCAGCAGCGGCAGCAACAGCGAAAGCATCAAGAGCAGCAGCGACAGCAGGCGTTGCTAGAAGAGCAGCGCAGGCAACGACAATTCCGGCGGAGTCAAGAACAAGAGTCGTTGTCGGCACAAAATGGGCAGCACGCGTTCTGGCAGCAAACGCGAAGTCCACCGCAGCCACAGAGTTTTGAGTGGCCAAGTGCGGGGGAACAGCGTACCGCAGGGATTGCTGTGGGAGATAACGTAGTCTCAGAACAGCTGCTGTCGGTGATCCATAGACTCGTCAAAGAGGTGGAAGAGCTCAAAGAGAGTGTGCGAATACTCCAAGAAGCTCGACACCCACCCTCAAGCACGCGCTTGGAGGGAGTCCAACTACCGAGTGCGGGCAGGGGACGAGGATCACCACATGTGAACTTTCAGGACACGTTCACATATGTGAATTTTGACAGCAGCAGCCCCAATACTGAATCGCCAAGGGACGCTAGGAGGAATAGCGGAAGAAATCCTACACAGCGTCAGGCGGGGTGAGCGCTACACTGGACCAGTCTACGAGGCAGACGTACGTGCCTCAACAGACGAACCGTGATGTTGGCCAAATCGTAAGGAAATGGCACATCAAGTTCTCTGGGTCCTTGAAGGAGCAGAGCGTCGAGTTATTCCTCACGAGAGTAGAGGAATGTCGAGCTCTAGCAAATCTGACGTACGACGAAGTACTCTCGTCATTGTCAGAGCTCCTGAGTGGAGTAGCGGCCACCTGGTATAGGAGTAACCGTCATACGTGGCGATCTTGGCAAGACTTCCAAGAGGCCATAATACACATGTATGACGGTGACAGGGGCCATCAACAGCGAATCCTAGCGGAGATAAACGCGAGGACTCAAGGCAGAAACGAACTCACGAGAGATTACGTAGCGAATCTGCAAGCCTTGATTCTCAAGTTAGTTCCGGTGCCTAGCATGCCCCAACAATTGGACATGTTGCACCGGAACATGCGGCCAGAACTACAAAAAATGGTGATGCGTAATCAAATTACGGATTACCGAGGGCTCCTGGATTTAGCCCGGGAGGCCGAATTAGCGCTCGCGGCAGATAAGGTGTATCACTCGCCACCACCGCCAGAGCGCACTTACTTGCCAGAGTTTGCCTACGTACCTACAGAGCCAACCACGGATCAGCGGAAAAAGCAGAATCCAGGAGTGGCGGCGATGGGGCAACAACAGCAGGAGCCTCGAGAAAGCCTCGAGGCTATGTTCCGTCGGGTGATGGCCGAGTGTTTGTCAAGCTTGACAAAGAAAGGCACCGACGGAAATAGTGGGCAAACGCCAAACCCACAGTCGTTCAAGAAGCTCAAGAAAAAGAATAATTGGGAGAACAGGCAGCGGGAAGGCGGGCAAAGTAATAATCAGCCTAGTGGGGGTAGTAGCGCGACCCACCAGGCTAGGCCGCCAAGTCCAAGGAGTAATGGACCTTCACAAAGGCCAGAGTACCGAAGGGGTTACGGCAACGAGCAAAGGGGAAGCGACCGCAACCCCAATGCTGCCGGAAACCAGCAGGGAAACGGCCAAGGGGGCAGGTAAACACGGCCACACGCCCGCCCCCAGCTCTCACATCAGGGACCGAGGGTAACTCGGTCCAATTGCCTGAAGGAGAGAGCGAAGAAGTGCCCACGACTCAACAGAACGAAGATAACCAGGAAACATGCTCGCGATGGTGGCTTCAAGTAGGTGTAGCCGGCTACAGGCTACGGGCACTCTTCGATACTGGAGCTTCCTGGACTGGGATGAATTCCATCGGCTTACAGCTCGCTACAGCCTGTGGAAAAGAATTAATCCCGGCCAGCGGCCTAACGGCACGGGTAGCTAATGGGCAGAGCATAGCAGTGGTTGGCTATGTGTATCTACCCATGGTCGTGGCAGGCGTGTGCAAGGATGTGCGCGTCGCAATCATGCCAGACTTAGACACGGAGTGCTACTTGGGGTGAACTTCATTAAGAAGTTTAGCGCCGTCTTAGACCCCACTGACAATACGCTGCATCTCAAAGATGATGATGCAAGCGTAAAGTTAAAGTAGCCTCCATAACCGCCAATAATACCGTGTCCGTATCAGCTATAGGGTTGGCGGACCCAACAGAAGAGCAGCGCAAAGAAGCGGAAGCTTTAGTAGCTGAGCTGATGGGAAACGGCCTGGCACCATTAGGGTGTACTTCGTGGGTTGAGCATGCAGTAGACGTCGGCTCCACAAGACCCATAAAACAGAAGTACTACCCAGTATCTCGAAAACTCGAGGAAGAGATGCACAAGCAGGTGGAGGAAATGCTACTCGCGGGTATAATAGAACCTTCGACAAGCGGCTGGTCAAGCCCTGTGGTAATGGTACGCAAGTCCAACGGGAAGTTCCGTTTCTGTGTGGACTTCAGAAAAGTGAACGCAGCGTCAAGGCCAGACGCATACCCGTTACCATACATGGAGAGTATCTTAAGCAAACTGCAGAAAGCGCGATACATATCCACGTTGGATTTAAGTAGTGCGTACCACCAAATACCACTAAATCCGGAGTCCAAAGAGACTACGGCCTTCACCGTGCCAGGCAAAGGGTTATTTCAATTTACAAGAATGCCCTACGGTCTTTCGTATGCCGGAGCGTCCTTCCAGAGGCTGATTGACAAAGTCATCGGCCCCGAACTCGAACCTTTTGCTTACTCGTATCTCGATGACATAATATTAGTCACAGAAACATTCGAGGAGCATAAAGAGGTTCTAAAAAGAGTTCTAGATAGGATAAAGGACGCGGGCCTCACAATAAATCGCGAGAAGAGTGTCTTCTGTCGCGATGAGGTCCAATATCTCGGGGTCATAGTAAATAGGGATGGTTTTAAACCAGACCCCGAGAAAATAAAGCCCATTATGGAATATCCGGTGCCGAAAAACCTCCGTCAGCTGAGACGCTTCCTAGGAATGGCCTCGTGGTATAGAAAGTTTTTATCAAACTTCGCCACAATTGCTGAACCACTGACCGAACTAACGAAAAAGGATCGAAAATACGAGTGGTCAACGGCACAAGAAGAGGCCTTCCAAAAGCTAAAAGCGCTAGTTGCTTCTGCACCGATTCTCCACAGACCGGTATCTCACGCACAGTTCGTGGTGCAAACTGATGCGAGCGATACAGGACTTGGAGCGGTGCTATACCAGATAATAGACGGCAACGAAAGAGTCCTAGAGTTCGCTAGTCGAACTCTGAGCGCGGCCGAGAAGAATTATAGCGTGACGGAACGAGAGTGTCTAGCAATTCTCTGGGCAATCAAAAGTTCCGTCCGTATATAGAGGCCTATGACTTCAAGGTCATCACGGATCATAGCAGCTTGAAGTGGCTCCGTGATCTCCGAAACCCATCAGGCAGGTTAGCAAGATGGGCTTTGGAACTACAAAACCACAGTTTCACAGTCGAACACCGAAAGGGCTCTTTGAACAATGTCCCAGATGCCCTTTCGCGGATGTTCGAGGAAGAGGAAACCAGCGGTCGCCGCGTTAGAGCTCGAACGCGATACAAACGACCAATGGTACCTCGAAATTGTGAAAGAGGTTCAACAGCGGCCGCGAGACTTCCCCACGTTCAAGCTGGCGGGGGAGACTGTACAAGTACGAACCTGATGAAGTCATAGACGAGTCTCTCGGCGACGATGATGCATGGAAGTTAGCAGTCCCTCACGAAAAGCGACGCGAAGTACTGAGAGAATGCCATGACTTTCCAACTGCTGGGCACTTGGGCCGCGAGAAAACGCTAGAAAGAGTAAAGCGGAAGTATTATTGGCCACACATGTCTCGTGATGTAGCCAGATACGTGAGCCAGTGCCAAATTTGCCAGCAGTGCAAAGTCGAACAGCGCGCTCCAACAGGATTCATGGGACGCCGAATTACAGAGCGTCCATGGCAAATCGTGGCCAGCGACATTATGGGGCCCCTCCCAAAAACCACGCACGGCCACGAATACATTCTCATATTCCAGGACTTGTTCACACGCTGGATTGAAGTAATTCCGATAAAAAGGGCAGATGGTAAATCGGTAATTAAGGGACTCAACGAGCGAGTATGTCTGCGATTCGGAGTCCCGGAGGTGTTTCTCTCAGACAATGGGACTGAATTTAAAAATGCACCATTAGAGGCATTCTTAAAGGAGAGAAATGTGCATCACACGTTTACACCTCCGTATCATCCTCAAGCCAACCCTGTCGAGCGTGTGAATCGAACGGTGAAGACAATGATTATGTCTTACGCAGAGGAAAATCACCGGTCCTGGGATGAGAAACTGAATGAGCTGGCGTTCGCGTACAATACTGCCGAACACAGCTCCACAAAGATAAGTCCTGCCATGCTCATTTACGGCCGACAACCCGACCCACCGAAGACACTAAGGCGGGAGGAAGACAGGTTAGCCGAAGAGCAAGGGCAGCAAGAGGCGATAAACAATTGGGTGGTACGTATGGACAAGCTCCGCGAATTGCACGTTCGGGCGGCGGCCGACGCGCATGCGGAGCAGGCGAGACAAGCCAAATATTATGACGCTCATCGTCGACCTCCACAATTCTGTCTAGGCGATCGTGTATGGAGAGAGAATAAGGTACTATCCTCAGCAGCTGAGGGGATTTCTGCCAAATTGGCCCCGAAGTATGCGGGGCCCTACACGATTGTGAATATTCTAGGCGAAAACACCTATGAGATCCAAGGTGAGGATGGTCGAACGATACGTCCCGTCCATGCGCAGCAACTCAAGAGATACGTCTCAGCAGAAGTAGCCCAGGCGCTACCAGCGAGGGACTCTTCAGCCGAACGTAACACGTCAGAGGGCCACAGAGTTAGCCAGGGGAATGTACAGCCTCGGGCGACGGCTAAGAGGCGCGGTCCACCTCGTAAGACCGCGCTATTAGTTAGGCCAGGAAAGCGTGCGAGCGATGGCCGGCCTATGCGTGTGGCCGGTCCAACAGAACCCAAGCGAGGCCCAGGGAGGCCAAAGGGTTCGAAGAAGAAGCCCGTACCTGCTGATGCCGGACTAATTAGTCCTCGTAGGACCCGAGCGTATAAAAAGCAATAATTGTGCCGTCCGACTTGTGTCGTACGTACTAACCTGTGTTCGTCCTAATCATTACTACCATATTAGTAGGTACGACGACGGCCATGATTAGCAGAGCTGCTCACGGTCCCCTAAGCAGCGTCTGGCGGGGGGGTGTAACGCGTGTCTAGCCGCGATTCTAATCTACCGCGCGAAGGTAGTGAGCGCGCGCGCGCAACTCCTGCGCAGCCGAATCGAGGCGCGCCGCGCGTAGCGAATCGGTCTCGCGACGCGTAAAATGCCCGTCATCCGTCGCGAAGCTGCTAACCTGTTCCCGCGAGAAAAGGGAGCGATATTCGTGTCTGCCATCGCGCGAAAAACATCTCCTCCGTGTCTCTCCTGTTTTTACTTGTCCGCGCCGTCCTATCGTACATTGTGAGACCCCGCGAGTGTAGTGGAGGCGCCGAATATAGTGAACGTGCGAAAGAGAGACAGAGAGAGAGCTGTCCCGAGCCGCGTGAGCCGCACGAGACTGTGAGAAACGAGCCGGCAGCCAACCCGCCTGCCGACCCGATACAGCGAGCAAGAGAGAGAGAGAAAGAGAGCACAACTGCTGTGCGAGCGACAGGGAGCGAGAGAGAGTCGAGTGCACCGGCTGCTCCTTCCTAACGTAAGTTTTCTACTCTCCTCTCGCGGGTTTATTGTAAAGGCTCGCACGGAAATCGCCCCGTGCAAGCTTTCTGTGCCGTGTACGTGGGGGTGTGTGTCAGCCCTCCGTACTTTAACACCGCGCGCGAAATTAGCAGCTTCGCCGCGCGCCGTGTAGTTCGCGCGTTTGAATATTAACGGTCGCGCGCGAACTAACTCTTTGTTCTAATCAGCACTTGCGTCGTGCTTGTAAAGATTAGTGTTTGTGAATATATTGTGATATCTAGTTACTCGTCGCGTTGTTCTTTACAACCTGTCCTTCTCCCGGATACCGCCGCCTCCGCGGGAAAACGACTCCGCCGGTCGTTTTCATATCTGAACATAGCGGCCGCGCGCTTTACTCGTCGAGCGCGCGCTTTTCACTCAGCGATCCAATTAGTTGGAAAGCGAAGTTCGTGTGCGATCTTCGCGTTGTTTTCGGATTCCAGGAGCAGATCCCCGGGCAAGTCATTTTAGTCTGACACCCGCGGCACCGTGTTCTAGGGCATCGCTGGCCTGTGGCTTGTTGGAATTTTCCCCCACTAGCTATCCCGTTACAATATATATATATATATATATATATATATATATATATATATATATATATATATATATATAATCTAAATATATTTCAAAAGTATGAAACAAGATCTACCAATTTAGAAAACATTTGTTTAGCTATGTTTGCATGCAAATATAATATAACTAAAACATTATCATCTGATGAAGAATATGCAGATGAAAATGAAACTTTTGTTTCGGGATGCCAAAGGAAAAAGCTTAAAATATTGAGGTATCATAGATACAAAATTCAATATGACCGTAATAATTATTTCAGAGAACAAGTATTATTGTTTTTACCTTGGAGAAATGAAATTGAAGAAATAGCGTCTATGAACTGTGAATCAATTTATTATGAAAATATTGAAGAAATAAAGACAATGCAGAAAGAATTTTCAATTATTTTTGGCGAAAGTATAGATAATATTTTAGAAACACTTGAACATGACTGTAAAAATGAAGAAGAAATCGAAGATTTCATTAAGCATAAAATACCAGAAGAACAAGAAATAGACATTTTCAATCAGTGTGGTAAAAAAGAATCACCTAAAAAATGCATTAGTAAAATAGCTGTACCACCTATAATAACTAATGAAGAAATATTAACTATCGTAGATCAATTAAGGCGATGTGAGGACGAAAAATCTAGTTATAAGACTCACATGGTAAAGCAGATATTGCCAAGTTATGCGTAATCCCCAATAGATGGCGAGAGTGCTCTCTACCGGATAGATATTTCAGTGAGGCAATTGCTCACAGATGGCGCATATAGTTTTACTGTGACCTTTAATATATACATAGGCCATAAGAGTTTTAAATTCGAATTAACAAAACGAGAAATAGTTGCATGATTAGTTTTCTCCAACACTTGAGATGAAAGTAAATGAGGCTTTGTCATTTCATTACACAATTTACCGACTATCAAATTTGCTATTTGACGACCAAGTTTATCTGTAGTTTCGTCTACAGATATCCAAATATAATGGTCACCCATATTCAACCTAATATTTTCAATCACCGAATTGTAGCAAATATCTAAATAATTTTTTCGCAAATTTGACTCATCTGGAATTTTTTGACGTGTGTATTTCGCTAAAAAATTTCTCCATATCTCATTGTCAAGACAACGCCAGGGCATTTTAATAGCAATCATAGCTTTGCATAAATCAATATTAAATTTATTTGTATATCTTGATTGTTGCTTTTCTCCATCAAAACTATTACTTTCTTCCCTAGGGTCTTCTGTACTTTCCAAGTGTAGAACATTTATTTTATGCGTGGATGTTGAAACATGTTGAGTCAATTGTGATTTTCTGTCACATGTAATCTATAAAACACAACAAATGTAAAGAAAAAAATAATTAGTCACAGAAAATTATCATAATATTATTAAATAATATAATATATATACACACACACACACACACACACACACACACACACACACACACACACACACACACACACACACACCCACACACACACACACATATATATATATATATATATATATATATATATATATATATATATATATATATATATATATCATATAATATATTAATATAATATATATTTAATAATAATATTATTAAATAATATTATTTATAAATACTATTTTCAATAATTTTGATTGTTACCTCTTTGTTATTACATCCACTGCAATAAACCGCATATCCATCACTTGTTAAATATTTGTCGCCGATTTGATCAGTCCAGCTTTTTACTAATACGTTTCTATTTTTCTTTACCTTTGGCATTTTATACGTAAACTTAATAAACAGTAATATTACTTAAGCTAAATTACTTATGCTGTCAATTGCTCGGTATTCCAAAAGGAACTGATGTGATATTATGAATAACAGAAACAAAGAGCGAGAGCACAATGAGAATAACAAATAATACAGAGACTAACTAGCTGTAGTGTGTGCCATTACAGCAAGTAAACATAAACAGTTTTATGAGAATAAAAATATGAGATTATTAAATAAATACAATTTTGTGCAATATATGCAATATTTATGCAAAATATTCAATATTTAATCAAAATATGCAACTCTATGCAAAATATGCAAAATATGCAAAATCAAAAATATGCAGAATATTCAGTTATATGTTTTTGCATAAAAGTCCGCAGTCTGATTATTACAATACCCAATTGTCAGTATAAAACTAATATTATTTGACGAATTAGGTATACATTTCTTTTCTTGTACAATGTATGATTACATGTACAAGTTTGAGAATATTATGCATTGTAAAAGTGTAAGCATAATTTTAAGAAATACACTTAGTATATTATTACATTTTTCTAGTGCATAAAAGCACTATATAAAATAAACAAATGCGCTCACTAAACTAACCATTCATTTATCATGCATCTATGCAATATAACATGCTCAGCTATAAAGCTTTTATATGACACTTTTAGATGCCAAGCATATACTATTCTTTTTACAATTTGTCTGATATTCATTATACTAAAAATATGTATTATAAAAGCATTATAAAAGTGAAATTCTGAAAATACTAAGTTAAAGAAACTACAATGCATGCACTAACTACATAATTATACACTACTCTTATACTACTCTAACTCGTTCTTTACGTATTATGGCATTGTGGTATCTAAAATATCAATTTTAGATGCGGATCATATGCTATTCATTTTAGCATTTATATTATGTTCATTTTAGATATTGTTATTGATGCAAACAATTTTCTTTTTGTTTTTTTCTAATTTATTCTTTCATTTGCTATATGGTCATATCATGCATTATAAAACTATAAGTATTATTTTAATACATTTTGCATATTACCAATTTTTGTTAGTACACATAAGTACTAAGTTAAAGAAACAATGCATGCACTAACTACATAATTATACACATGCAACGTTTTATTCATTATGTATTATTAGAATTTAATATGTTAAGCCACATACACAATTTAAATAGATGAAGTTTTTATCGATCTGTGGAGACAGGCCATAGTAATACGAACATTAAAGCCAAATACTATCTCCCTAACATGTTGCATCTGTAAAATTTGTTAAAAAATTTTCAACAAACGGTTACGATAGTACCTCGAAATAAACAATATGAAATGAGATGGTAAACTCAGTCCATATCATAAAAATTATGGGCCTTACATACATATCTTTCATACCAAATTTGCTCCAAAAC
Source organism: Torymus aiolomorphi (assembly GCA_036365515.1). Taxonomy (NCBI): domain Eukaryota; kingdom Metazoa; phylum Arthropoda; class Insecta; order Hymenoptera; family Torymidae; genus Torymus; species Torymus aiolomorphi. The sequence goes on from CM070873.1 coordinate 113,798,739, forward strand.
CAGAAATATATAATCTAAAAAAAATGCTTCTCTACAATGAGCGTACTCAAAACACAAGTAGTCAAAAACTGGGGGGTAAATCAACAGATACAAAATACCAACAATTTTATCTATGAAGACTTTTCCGCACACAATAATTTTATAAGTGTTCCGTACAACGCAGGTATGTACGTTTGTATGTCATCAAGTTTCTTTATTTTTTACAAAACTTTGAAGGAATCTGATTGTAACACTTGATGACATTTACAGAAAAAGCTATTAACAAACATAAATACGTAAGCGTAATTAAAATTATGTACCGCGCAACACTAAAGAAAATCAGACAGCCGAAAACGACATGCCTGTCCATTCCATCGTTTTTTCACGACTTGGCAAAGTATTTTCTCGTGATGGACAACATATCAATACGAACAACACAAAAACACTCGAAAATTACAGGAAACCAGAGGGAGAACAGAGAAAACAATGACCTTAGTGAGAATGTGCAAGGTAGCACCAATAAACTACTAAAGTTTAAGGTGATGGTTGTGTGTTAAAAACAAAACTAGTCTTGTCGACGGTTTTTTTCGATTGTTCGTTCGGATGGAGGACAGTACTTCGAAGTAGCTACTTCGGGTAAGAATACACGATGAACGTGACGTGGGTATGCGTTCTAAAAGAGAGGAATGTTGTAAACAATATGAACAATGGAAGAACTATGCATTATCTAAATCTACACGAGTAGCTCAGACTACTATTTCGTAACTCATCTGATATCAGAAGTTAGAAAAGGAGCAACAAGAAAATCAGATGTGCCCAAAATCTTTCTCATTAATAACAGCTACCAGTAGCTGACTACTAAGTAGTCAGTCTTATAGCTCCATAGGAGTTATAACATCACATTTTGATGGTACAATAATAAAATACGGTTGATAAAATCGTGCTATAGAATTACTGTTATTGTTTAGAAAACCTATGTATAAATACCTTAGGTTGAAGAAAGGCCCTGACCAGCCTATAAACAACGCTCTAATAATAGCTACTTACTTGTATTTTACTTTCCTATAAACTTTAGCATTGTAACAGGTAATACGTGAACTCTCTGTATCATTCGAAAAAAATAGTTCCCCAACAGCAACTGTAACTGTGCTGCTCAAAAGTGGAACTGCGTTAGCTTCTCCTTAGGCCTTCATCGCATCTCCCTGTATCTTGCAGCCCTCTCTTTTATTATTATTAGGCACGACCGATTCTCGTTTTTCTATTGTATCTAGAAATACAAATCAGAAGAATTAATCAGACATGGATATAGATCTAATGAAGAATAAATCATTGAAACGCTACTAACCATACCTACATTCTTCTTCGAAACGCACCTACAAAACAAGATGATTAAGCTACCTGCATCCGTATAAGCTTCCTACGTAAGCTTCCGTCAATCCTACAAAAATAATAAGGAGATGACATAACAATAGAGTTGGGTTTAATGTGAAATGTTACTCACCAGCAGTGGCGACAGCACAAAACTTAAAAGAGGCGTAAGGGTGCGTTCCCATGCGTTCCGAAAAATTAAACGGAACCATTTAAGCCCGTGAGAGCGAGAGAGGGAGATTCTTCCGTGAATTCTCTCTCGCTCTCACGGGCTTAAATGGTTCCGTTTAATTTTTCGGAACGCATGTAAGCGCACCCTAATTCGCACCAAGTGCTTGCATGGGTCCAAAGGAGAGATGAAGTATGATGTGTTGTAGTAGAAGATTTACAGCTTTTTCCTGTACATCTTCCTGGTAGTACAAATAAAAAATGAGAAGTATGAGACAGAAGCAAACATACGTAGCTGTTAGATGCACTAATCTCTGCTTGCCTGTTAAGGCGGTGGGTAGAAATTGAGAAACGGAGATTATGGGCTGAGAAGGCTTCATCGTTGAGGAGATGGTTGGCTGCTTCCAGGTTGTTTAGAGTAATGGAGATTTTGAGGAATCCAGAAGCAGATATGGAGATGATGTTACCTGCGTATGAGGCAGCTAGTAATCTGCCAGTAGTTGTTGGGTGAAGATGACCTTTCACTTTTACAGGGTCAATGGGTTCCGCAAAAACCACGAAGTTTTACCTCAGATGTAGAGTTGTTGGTGTTGATTGTGGTATTGTCGCTGGGAAGAGCTGCAGAGTCAGATAGTGTTGAGATGATACCGGATATGTAGGAGTGGTGACGGTTGTAGAGGAAGTCGAGGATGAAGATCCTGTCGGTGTTGTGGTCTGAGACGTATGAGGAAGCTTCTTTGTAATCTTGTATGAGCTTTTCTTTGTAGTAAGTAAACCAGTAAACCTTCTTACAGAAAACTACTCACTAGAAAATTTTTCCAAAAACTTCAAAGGTTGCCGATGTCCATATAAAAGACATACCTCCACCATCTGGTTCCAATAAAAAGAAAATCCGGTAACAGCAGCAGCTCAAGACGTCGTGATGTCGTCTGCAAGAGCCCTTGCCCTAGGTAATAAAGTAGAATTAAAACATGAATAAATTTGTAGCGGAAGGAGGACAGAGAAGCCACGCTCCTGTCAAAGAGAAGGGAATAGTTGCAGAATAGGTGCCGGCTGTAAAATAAAGCAGTAAACCTTACAGCAAACTACTCACCAAAAAAATTTTCCAAAAACTTCAAAGGTTGTCGATGTAAATATAAAAGACATACCTCCACTAAAAAAAGAAGAAAAAGTTCCAATAAAAAAAAAAGATCCGGTAACAGCAGCAGCTCAAGACGTCGTGATGTCGTCTACAGGAGCTGTTCGCCCTAGGGAATAAAAAGTATAATTAAAACATGAATAAATTTGTAGCGGAAGGAGGACAGAGAAGCCACGCTCCTGCCAAAGAGAAGGGAATAATTGCAGGATAGGTGCCGGCTGTAAAATAAAGTAGTAAACCTTACAGCAAACTACTCATCAGAAAATTTTTCCAAAAACTTCAAAGGTTGCCGATGTCCATATAAAAGACATACCTCCACCATCTGGTTCCAATAAAAAGAAAATCCGGTAACAGCAGCAGCTCAAGACGTCGTGATGTCGTCTGCAAGAGCCCTTCGCCCTAGGCAATAAAGTAGAATTAAAACATGAATAAATTTGTAGCGGAAGGAGGACAGAGAAGCCACGCTCCTGCCAAAGAGAAGGGAATAATTGCAGGATAGGTGCCGGCTGTAAAATAAAGTAGTAAACCTTACAGCAAACTACTCATCAGAAAATTTTTCCAAAAACTTCAGAGGTTGCCGATGTCCACATAAAAAACATGTCTCCACCATCCGGTCCAAATAAAAAAAAAAAAAAACGGTAACAGCAACAGCTCAAGATGTTGTGATGTCGTCTACAGGAGCTGTTCGCCCTAGGGAATAAAAAGTATAATTAAAACATGAATAAATTGGTAGTGGAGAGAGCACAGAGAAATCGCGCTCCTGTCAAAAGAAAGGGAATGCGTATAATGAAAAGGGTTTTTATGGTAAAATTAATTTAGTTAATGTTGCTAGTATAGTAGCTAATTTATGAGCAGTGACTGATAGGTTATTCGTAAAATAGATACAAGAATAAAGGGGTTTCATACTGCTACCTTAAGCAAATAACGGCAACACAGATACTCGATATTATTTTGTAAAATTTTAATTCTGAAACTGTCACTGCTATCACTTTATTACCTGCATGATTGAATAATAAATTTGGGAACATATCAGAATTATGAAAAGTTGACTATAACCTCTAAAAGTCAATTAATTGTGGTAGTTAACGAATAAGCCACCTCATTATTCATTAACTACTACAATAAAACTGAATTTTATAGGTTAAAATAACTTTTTCACAATTGTTACATGTTCTCAGATTTATTGCTCAACCATGCAGTCTTAAATTGAACATTGGATGTCTTGCATTTTGTGAACATAACTGTTAAGCAGGGCTAACTATAGATCTATAGATCTTTTAGACACACTCACACTACACTACATTATATGGGTCAATTCAATGTTATCCATATTTACTTCGAGATGATGTGTCTGTACTTAATCGAAAAGACTGTAAGAATGATAAAATCCGCTTCAGTAATGCATCTCAGACATCTCATGTATTTTTGAGTTGACTTTATGTTTCTGAAAAAACATATGATTTAATAAAAAAAATGAAAATATGTAATTTTTCAGTTTGACAGTTCTAAGAAATACACAAGCAGTGCCTCAACTAAATCTGAAAAATTGCATAACTTAATTTTTTTTCATTAAATTATATCTACTTACAGAAAGATTAAATCAGCTTAAGAATACATATGATTTCTGAAATGCATTAGAGAAGAGTGTTTCTATTATTCTCATACTTTTTTAAATTAAGTTCGAAAATACATATCCTGAAAGTAAATATCAACAACACTTAATGATGAGTACACTTATTAAATCTGACAGGTCGCCTCTTGCTGCTTTTTCTGGAAGGAAAATGAAAACCCTGAAACAAAAAAATGAAACTGTAGCAATTGTCGAAAGCAGTAGATTACTGAAATAATAATTATTCAAAGAGACGATAAAGTGGTCACAGTGTATTAAAATAATTACAGACTAGATCAGGTTCCATGGATAATCTGGAAGACGAAGCTGTTAAGATGCGCGTATCAGGAAGCACTTCACTTAAGATTTCCCATTGTAATGCCAGTGTTGAGTTTTGTCAAAGTTGCAGTTTGGGGATATTTTCTTAAAGGTCCCCTGTCTTATGATGGTCATATTAATAGCCATATTGAGAGTCCATTATAACTTCTAATCGATGCTGAAGAACTGTACTGGGACAAATTTGGTTTCATAAATAACGGTTGTTATTTTAGATTTGAATATCCTGGCATGTGTAAGAAAAGGGAAAATCAAAAATTTTCTATCAACATGGTCTCTTTTGCCGGGAAAAGAAAACAAAAATAGAAATTATTTGGATTCAATATGAAAAGTAATTTCATTAAATAAAATAAACTAAAGAAATGGATTACCAATAATATATTTTACAAAATTCTCCTTAGAATAAATTATCACACTATCACCTATGGATTGGAAAATCAAGCACTATTTCTACAAAATATTTAGATGTTAAGATAGGTTGTAAGTGTTTGTAAGTGTCAGACCTATGTACAGGTACCATAACCATAAATTACAATAGCTACACATAACTGACTGCTAGCAGCAATATAAACACAGCTGTCATCACAGAGTAAGTACTATGATTTCAAACTTCTTTATTTTATTTTATTTTATTTTATTTTATTAAGAATAAACGGGAGTTAGCCCTTGGTTAATACAATAATATTCTGTACAAAATGTGGGCTTTATATGCCGTTTCTGAATTAATTTTTTCTTTTTCGTTTCATAGAAGTAGTGTACAATGAATGTTTTATTGAAGTGTCAAATTAGCTTGAGAACGAGATAGTATTGTTAAGCACACTCACTATGAATAGAAAGATATTTATGTCAAGATTCAGTTTAATTAAAAAAAAAGATACACGTAAGTGAAAGAAAATGACAACATCTACTTACTAATGGACCTAGAATTGGAGCTGCTACTACTAGAGCATCAGGGACTGATGTTGGAGGAACCTCTTCAATAGGCTGTGGTTCATTAACTTTGCTCTTTGTCCAGGTTTCAGGGTTGATGAGAGATAGAGATGTTTTATCATACTTAATATGTTGCTCTTCAGATTTTTTAGCTGATTCCCTATCCTCTCTTTCCCTTTCCTTTTCCTTATCTTTGTTCCTGTCTTTTGAGCCATCTTTGGCATTAAGATTATTGTGCTCTTCATCTTTGTATGGCCTCTTGTTATTTTCTCCAATCTGATCATGTAGTTGGCGTTATCATTGACGTTGTCATCGCAGCCGTACTCGCGGCAGTAGCTACCATCGTGACAGGCGTCGTGACGAAAGCTGTCGCTGCCACCTCTGCTGCTTACGTACGATGCCGACCGGACCGCATCCTTCCTTCTTGATCCCCCTGATGCTGCTGCTGCACGTTCTTCTCTGTACTTATCTATCTGGCACACAATCACAAGCGTACCTCGTGCATACCCGCTCGTTCGCAGGTGAGAGTCCGAGACACCTGACACATGCGCCGCGCGATATCGGAGCTGCAACCCGTAAAAGTTAGGTTATGGCTCTGCGGTGTGCGGCACCCGCCTCGTGGGCGTGCTCCGCACGCGGTGTGAGACGGCGTAGGTACCATACCTCGTCATCGTCGTGCTCGACATGCAACAGTGCTCAGCGTCATGCATAAACAACACGGACCTAATACGTCATATACGAACAATATGACTATGACCATTGCGCGGTAACATGTTCGTAAGAGGCGGTCACTAATGTCTTTTAGACGGTCAGTTTTTCACTTATTAACTTTACTATTTATCGCATGATAACAAAAACTATTTTTTTTTAAATATTTTGCAAAATCATGAGTTACATTGTCCTCCGTAATGATATTATCTATCATTCTGCAAAGTTTCACGTCGATATTTAGTAAAGAAATAGAATCATAATACTAGAACACAGACAAACTATGTCATTTACGCAAGAATTCGAATAAAAATTTCTTTCATACAAAGTCAACCAAAGAATGGAAAAACTAACATTAACTCATTGCGATAATTTTATTTCTTTACTAAATTATACCTACTTTCAGAAAGATAAAGTCAACTTAAAAATACATGAAATGCCTCAGATGCATTGTAGAAGCGAATTTCTATCATTCTTATATTCTTCGCTGTCTCTATTCGCACAAAAAACACGTAATTTACGTGGATTTAAATGGATATAAGAATACATTACGTGGATATAAATTACAATTTTACTACAACACTAGAGACACGTAAATTTTCACGATGAAAATTTTCATTTTCAAAATGAAAAAATACAAGATCAAAAATGAGGTCGTACACTCTAAAAATTAAAAAAAAAAATAAGCTCAGACGTCATGGCCTTCGCTATCGCCTCGACAGAGCCAACGAAATAGTAGAAAATCTGCTGTGTAGTCTACGGGCGTAAATTCCGCTCGAGCGTCGGGCGGGGTTTACGCCCGTAGATACATTCCATTAGCAGCTTCGACTTGCGATTCGGTAAGCAGGTTCTCAAAAACGTTCTTTCTTACAGATTATGTAATGAGGGACATTTTGCTTGCCGACCCAGCTTTTGAATCCAATTGAAGACAAATTTACCAGTTAAATAAATAAATGACTAATTAAAAATATTTATTTCCGAAAATTAAATAACAAGACCGTGAAAATAAATCAGCCGTGTTGCATAAATGAGGAAAAAATAAGCTCGGACGTCATGGCTATCACTATCGCCTCGACAGAGCTGACGAAAGAGTAGAAAATCCACCTATGGGCTCGAGCGTCCCGCGGGGTTTACGCCAGTAGGTACATTTCATTAGCAGCTTCGAAATGCGATTCCCAAAGGTTTTTCGAACGTTCTTTTTTACAGATTAAGTAATGCGGGACGTTTTACTTACCAATCCACCTTATGAACCCGATCGCAGTCAAATTTACAAGTTAAATAAATAATTGTTATAACTATAAATATTTATTAACTAAAATGAAAAAATACAGGATTAAAAATGAGGTTCCTACACTCTAAAAATCAGAAAAAAATAAGCTTGGACACCATGGCCTTCGCTATCGCCTCGACAGAGCCGACGAAAAAGTAGAAAATCCGCCTATATAGTCTACGGGCGTAAATCCCGCTCGAGCGTCGCGCGGGGTTTACGCCCGTAGGTACATTCCATTAGCAGCTACGACATGCGATTTGCTAAGCAGGTTTTCGAAAACGTTCTTTCTTACAGATTATGTAATAAGGGACGTTTTACTTACCAATCCACCTTATGAACCCGATCGCAATCAAATTTACAAGTTAAATAAATAATTGTTATAACTATAAATATTTATTAACTAAAATGAAAAAATACAGGATCAAAAATGAGGTTCGTACACTCTAAAAATCAGAAAAAAATAAGCTTAGGCGTCATGGGCTTCGCTATCGCCTCGACAGAGCCAACGAAACAGTAGAAAATCTGCCTATGTTCTGTCGCTCGAGTGCCGCGCGGAGTTTACGCCCGTAGGTACATTCCATTAGCTGCTTCGACATGCGATTCGGTAAGCAGGTTCTCAAAAACTTTCTTTCTTACAGCCTATGTAATGAGGGACGTTTTACTTGCCGACCCAGCTTTTGAATCCAATCGAAGACAAATTTACCAGTTAAATAAATAATTGCTAATTATAAATATTTATTTCCGAAAATTAAATAACAAGGCAGTTAAAATAAAACAGCCGTGTTGCATAAATGAGGAAAAAATAAGCTCGGACATCATGGCCATCACTACCGCCTCGACAGAGCCGACGAAAAAGTAGAAAATCCGCCTATGTAGTCTACGGGCGTAAATCCCGCTCGAGCGTCGCGCGGGGTTTACGCCCGTAGGTACATTCCATTAGCAGCTACGACATGCGATTTGCTAAGCAGGTTTTCGAAAACGTTCTTTCTTACAGATTATGTAATAAGGGACGTTTTACTTGCCGACCCAGCTTTTGAATCCAATCGAAGACAAATTTACAAGTTAAATAAGTAATTGTTATAACTATAAATATTTATTAACTAAAATGAAAAAAATACAGGACCCAAAATGAGGCTCGTACACTCTAAAAAGCAGAAAAGAATAGGTTCAGTCGTCATAGCCTTCGCTATCGCCTCGACAGAGCCAACGAAACAGTAGAAAATCCGCCTATGTAGTCTACGGGCGTAAATCCCGCTCGAGCGTCGCGCGGGGTTTACGCCAGTAGGTACACTTCATTAGCAGCTTCGACATGCGATTCGCTAAACAGGTTTTCCGAACGTTCTTTTTTACAGATTAAGTAATGCGGGACGTTTTACTTATCAACCCACCTTATGAACCCGATCGAAGTCAAATTTACAATCTAAATAAATAATTGTTATAACTATAAATATTTGTTAACTAAAATGAAAAAATACAGGATCAAAAATGAGGTTCGTACACTCTAAAAATCAGAAACAAATAAGCTCAGACGTTACATAGTGATCTAAAACATACGGCGCGCGGACAAATTACCTTTTAGGACGAACCATTAAACGGATTTGAAATTTTTTTTTTTGCAAAATACTCTTGAAGTAATTTCTCACTCATCCCTCAAGCCATATTTTCAAATTAGGAATCCCCCTGTTATCTAGAAAAGTTCAAAAGTCGTTAAAATGAATAATTGACGTTTTTTTCACTTTTTTTCATTTTTAGTCACCTCTAACAATTTTAAACATTAAAACAATGGTATATTCTTATTCTAGAGACAAAAATACGTCGATTCCTGCAGTTTTTATTTTTTTTTTAACTGTATAAAGTATCAAAAAACTTATAAATTTTTCGAGTTTACTTTTACTTCCTCTTAGAGGAAGGAAAAAATGAAAATTTTACTTTTCATCACATTTTTTTATGCTTTATACAGGTAAAAAAAATAAAAACTACAGGAATCGACGTATTTTTGTTCCTAGAGTAAGAATATTGTTGGAGCGATATGCGATATTTGGTCTTGTAGCTCCTGCCAGATATAACAAACTTTCAATGGCTTCTCTGTATGGTGCTTTGGTTTTTATTTTTAGTTCTTCTGATTCGTTCGAGTTTTCTTCACTTCTGAGTTCTCTGTTTTTAACTTGTCTTGTCACCATGGGTGTTCTCTGAGTTTTGCATTCTGTCATGTTAAATCTTTCCAAGATTTTCTCTGTGTATTCTGTCTGTTTTAATGCCAAGGTTTTATTTGGTCTGTCTCTGATAATTCTCATTCCTAAGAAGTTCTCTGGTTCTCCTAAGTCTTTCATTTTAAATACAAGACTTAGTTTCTCTCTGATTTCCTTTAATTTTTGTTTGTCATTACCTGCTAGTAGTATGTCATCAACGTATAGAATTAACATAACTACTTCTCCATCTTTTCTCCAGGTAAACAGGCATGGTTCATTTATATCTTTTTCCAGTCCTAGTTTTAGTGCTCCTTCTGAAAACCTTACATTCCATCTTTTTGGACTGATTCTCAGACCATATAGAGCTTTCTGTAGTTTGCATACTTTTTTTCTTCTGATTTCTGCATCACAGTTTATACCATCTGGAATCTCCATGTATATCTCTTCTTCCAGTGTTCCATTCAGAAAAGCGGTTTTGACATCCATCTGAAATACCTCTAGGTCGTATTTATTTATTATGGCTAATGCCGCTTTGATTATCGCTAATCTGGATACTGGTGCGTATGTCTCTTTCAATTCGTATGCATTTCTGTCTTTGAAGCCTCTGATTACTAATCTGCCTTTGTGTACATTTTCACCTTGCTCTCCAGTTTTCTTTTTAAAGACCCATTTTGAATCTATTATGTGTACCTTTTTGCCATCTTTTGTTGTAGAGGGTCTATCAACAAATTGCCATACTCTGTTTTCCTCCATTGATTTTATTTCATCATTTATAGCTTCCAACCACCTAATTTTGTCTTTTGATTCCATAGCTTCTGAGTATGTTGTTGGATCTTTATTGATGGTTGCGATAAAAACATGTCTGATTTCGTCCTCTGTATTGTTTCTATCGTTCATTGTTTCAAGGTTTGATGTTGCTACTTTGTTGTTTAATCTTAATCTTGTATCCTGTAGTTGTTTTGTTGTTTGGGTTCTTCTGATTGCCATGTATTTTTCTCTGTTTTCTGTTGTTTTCGCATTTCTTCTGGGTTGTTTGCGTTTATCAGCTTCTGGGTTTTCTGACTTTTTCTCTTCTGCTTTTCTTTTCTTTGATCTCTCATCTTTTTGTTTCTTTTCTGATTCTTTTTCCTCTGGTTTATTTTCTTGAATCTCTTCTGCTTGGGTTTCTTTCTCTTCTGAGTATAATGGTGCTATTTCTTTTTCTGGATCCTTAGATTCTTCTGTTTCTTCTGATTTGTTATTCTGTTCTGGCTGAGTTTTGTAGATGTCTTTGTAGACCAGTTTTTCATTACATCTGACATGTCTGGAGTGAAGGAATCTTCCAGTTGAAGGATGCCAACGAACGTAACCTGTCTGTGAGTACCCTACCATTATGGCTTTAATTGCCCTTTCTGAGAATTTCCTGTCGGTTATGGGAATTTTGGCATATGCTACACATCCAAATCTTCTGATTTTCTCTAAGTGATTTCTAACTTTTGGAGTTAGCATATTTATTGGTGTCTCTGAGTTTAACGACTTATATGGTGTTCTATTGTAGATATGAACTGCGGCTTCTACTCCCAAAATCCACATGCTTTCTGGTAAGCCAGAATCTATCATTAAAGCTCTGATTTTGTTTTGCAATGTTTTATTAAATCTCTCTGCAGTTCCATTTAATTCGGGTGTGTGTGGTGGTGCTACATTATACTCTATCTTTTCTTGTTTCATTACTTCTGAGAATTTTCCTCCGATGAATTCTGTTCCGTTATCTGCTCTGCTGTAACAAACTTTTTCATCTTTGCCTAATAGGTTTCTTGTAGTTATTAGGAATTTCTCAAGACAATCACCAGCTTCATTTTTGTGTTTGACCGAGTAAACTTTAGAAAATCTAGTGAAGTCATCCACAAATACAATTATAAATCTGTTGCCACCAGGGAATGACATTGGCTTTATGGGTCCCATAGTGTCCGTATGTATCATTTCTAGTGGTCTAGATCCTCTGGTTCTATTTTCTGAAAAAGGTAATTTTTCCATCTTCGCCATGATACACACTTCGCAATCCATAATGTCTGTCGAATTTAATTCCTTTTAGTTTTTCGTCTGATTTTTGCATCTGTTTGAGATAACCTAAAGAGGCGTGTCCTAATCTAATATGCCATAGCATACCTTCATTTAATTTATTCTTTTTACTATCATCTGATTTTTCATTATAATTTAGAATTTCCATAGACTCATTTATACTCATGTTATCTAGGTTATGTATTTTCCTGTTCAAAATACTTTCATCTAAATCGAAATCGCTGGTTATTTGGGGGCTTCTGATATTTTGTCTAGTTTCAACGAGTTTTTCTCGATTCTCTCTCCCAATCTCAGACGTGTGTGTTTCAAGTTTCTCTGTATTCTCTTCTGATAATTTGTTTGAATCTAAGTTCATAACATCCGTCTGAGATTGTTGCAAAAACTCGTCCAAAGTTACCAACCTAGTTATGCATGAATATTTTTCGCAATCTGAATTTACATTGTTAATATTTTTTTGTTTTTCTACTTCCAAATTTATTATCCAATTTGGTTTTTCATATTTCCCTGTAATATATTCAGCACCTGTATTTTTATCAAAAATTTTCAGAATTTCGTCATCTAAATAAATTCCTAAACCTACATCTGCAAATCGTCTGAGAGAGATTAAATTCTCTGATATATTTTCTGCTGATATTACATTTTTCAAAATAATTATTTCATCTTTATTAATATTTGATTTTACAACTAAATTTCCTTTTGCATCTATCTGAATATTCGCTGAGTCATTTTTGTTCGCGCTTCTGATAAACTCTCCCGTGCAATGTTTAAAATCGCTCAATATAATACCCTTATTTACAATATGATCGGTGGCACCTGAGTCTGCGATAAATGTAATTTGTGTTTCTGATTTGAATTTATGATTATTGTTAATCGTACCTGCAATATACGCTGTTGCTCCTTGCTTTAAGGTGTTTTGGACTGCACCTCTTGCGCCTCGATTTGCTCCTCTTTTAAATACCCTACCTCTGAAATTTCCCCTCCCACCGCCTTTTATACCATTACCCCTGCCTGTTCTATTACCTCTCCCTCTGTTATTTTTGTTACTTCTGAACTGTGTGTAATTGTTTGTGTGGTTTTGTGTCGTGTGGTATTTAAACTCCATATCATCATACCTTCTGGGTGGTTGTACTACCCCCTTCTTGGGGCAATCTGGTCCTTTGTGGTCGACTTCTATGTCGCAGAAATAACAGAACCACTTGTTCTGTTGTTTCAACGGGCAGTTCTGAGCCATGTGCCCCCTCTGATTGTACCGGAAACATTTGGCATGCGGCCCCGACTGCCACTCTGGTTTCTTCTGAGCTAGTTGTGCCTTTGGCCCTCTGGTTTCCTCTACGTACTTATTTTCTGCCTCTAACTGTAAAAGAAAGTCATTTCTTTATTATCAGTCTGTCTTCTGATTAAGTAAGCTGACCGAAGTTCAGAATTATCGCATGAAACCGCTTGGTAGAACGCTGATCTTTTCTCCTCCTCAGATAGTGGCACACTTGTATCGCAGCTCTCATACTCTCTTATAATCGTATCCAATCTATCACAAAATGCATTTATTTTTTCTTTCTTATTTAATTTTAAGCGATACAATTGAGCCCTTACTGAGGATGCTGTAACATTTGCTTCTACTTTTCTGAATCCTCTGATTTTCTCTATTATTTCTTTTGGTTCTTTCAAGTTCAAGATTTTCTTATGATAATATTCGTCTAAGTGGTTTATAATAATGTCTCTGACTACTGATTTTCTCTTTTCTATTTCTTTTTCTGTGAGATTTAGAGGGGCTGGTATTTTGTCATCGATAGTATCTAGTAAATCATTTGAACTTAACTCTGAGTGGAGGTAATCTAACCATACATTTAAAATTACTTTCTGTGTTAATTTATAGTCTCTTTTAATGTTTAGCTTTGAACTATTTTTCTTTGATTCTAGCGTCTGAGTGAAATTCTTAACGGTTTCATTTAAATCATTTATTGTAATACTTTGTTGTGATTGTGTGTTACTTATGCTTGTTTCTAAGTTTATATTATCGTCTGAGATTAAGGCGGTGGAATTAAGGATGGGTTGTGGTACCTCGAGTCGTCTGATCCTCGCTGTTTCCACCTCCAGCATTTTCTCCATCAGTTGCTTCTGACTCTCCATCAGAGACTTCATTTCCGCCATCATCTCCTTCTGTTCTTTGTGGTTTTCGCGCATCGCGCGAAACCACATGTCGATGTCCCCTCTTGCTCTTTCTGACGGTAGCCGGCGAGAGGCTGGTAGTCCGGGCGGTGTTTGCGGCGAATTTGGTGTTAAGTTGCCGTCTGATTATATATAAATAATTATTCTGATAAATATTTGGTCTTTTATATACCTCTGAGCATTCTGATTTTTAAAAATTTTACAGATCTGTACTCTGATTCTCTTAAATTATTTACATTCTGTTCTGAATTATCATAATATCAATTTTGTTTCAATATACTTTTTACTACACTGTGTAAATGACTTTATTTGATTTGAAATAGAGATAAATATTTATTTATAAAAAATATATATATATATATATATATATATATATATATATATATATATATATATATATATATATATATATATATATATACTAGTGGGGATTCGCCCCCCTGCTCGCTCCGCTCGCCAATCCCCCATTCAGAACAATGTATTGATTTTTATATATAAAATTTAAATATATCGACAATTCTTTATAATAAATATATTTTCTAAAAATAGTAATTATGTCGTTTTAAATCATTAACAGTTTTCCACGCCACCCTGGAGGTACTGTTCAACTATTTAATTACCATATAATTAACTTCATAAATATGAAAAATAATATGGATTCTAATAGTTAGCGCGTTGGATTGTTTTTTAAGTGGCATCCCTCGCCAATAGCCCTACGTAACCACTTTTTATCTAAAATGTTGAATTTATTAATTGGTATTAATAATGTTATATATATATTGGTATTAAAAAAAAAAAATATATATATATATATATTACCTTCCATGTAGATATTTAAAGTGGGTGTAATATGTTTAAGACTGTATAAAACTTAAATTTTATTTAAATTTTACGAAAATATTTATGTATAATATATGATATCATTTATAAGTGTTCGATAAAAAAATTTTCTTTAACATATTCTCTAATGTTTTATTCTTAAGCTTTTCATATTTTGGAACTTATTTATGGTTATTGTTCTTGGTATATGTATTTTAACTTATATAGAATTGTATAAACATTATTGTAGAATACATAAAAGAAATATGTATTTAATAATATATAAGTTTCTAATCTTAATATCATTTTCGTAAAATTTTCAATGTTCTATATTAAAACGAAAAATTAGTGATAAAATTATTTTCTTTAAGATATTATTTCCGTATATATGTATATGTATATACGTTTATAACTTAATCAATTTTATGTTCATTATGTTTTAATTATTTATAATTTGTGTTTTTTCATTATATTTTTCAATTAAATTTTTTAAGTAATTCAAATCATATTCTTGAACTAACACTTCACAATATTTATTATACTTACTTTCTTCTTTTTCATATATCTTTTAATGTATCTAGTTTTACAGCATCTTCTAAATTTTCTATTTCAACAAATTTTTTTTGTTCTGGATTCCAAATAGTAGGTATACTGGTTTCAATATTGTAGTCATTAAGTTGACTAATTAAATAGCTTCCATATTCATCTTGTTCATTAATATGTTCTTGTATTTGATTGTTCACTTCATCCAATTGTCTAGCATGTTGAATACTATTGACTGTTATATACATATTTTTCTGTGGGTCCCATCTCAATGGACCTGGAGTTGAATCACCTTGTCCACCAATCATACTGTCTTATTAAAATATATATTATTAGATCAAATAATGAATTTTAAATTATAATTATAATAATGCATATCCAAAGTTACTTTTATAAATATCTTACACTATTGTAAAATAATTTAATTATTAATAATTTATTTATTATTTATTCTATTAAAAAATTGAATTATTATTAATTTTGTTATGATATCGTT
Organism: Torymus aiolomorphi; assembly: GCA_036365515.1. Classification (NCBI taxonomy): domain Eukaryota; kingdom Metazoa; phylum Arthropoda; class Insecta; order Hymenoptera; family Torymidae; genus Torymus; species Torymus aiolomorphi. The sequence continues at coordinate 113,814,516 of CM070873.1, forward strand.
ATTTTACTTAAAAATTAATTATTTAAAATTTCTTTCCAAACAATGTTTGTTATTTCTTTTTTATTTTCAGATTCATTTTGTATATATATATTATTTGGATTTTTACATCTCGAAGAGCTACATATAATTGTCCATGTGTAAATAAAGATTTTTTTAAATATATTCCTACGTTATCAAAACTTTGACCTTGAGATTTATTAATTGTTATTGCGAAAGCTAAAATAATAGGAAATTGTTTTCTGTATAGAATGAATGGTAAAGATGATGATTCACAAATATTTAATGTTATACGAGGTATAAATACTCTATTTCCTATGTTTTCTCCAGTAATAATTTCTGCCTCTATATTGTATTTATATAATTTTGTCATTTTCAGACGTGTTCCGTTACATAAACCATCAACTATACTAAGATTACGAATTAACATAATAATAGCATTTACTTTTAATATTATCTTATGTGGAGGTAAACCCTCACGTATATTATTTAACATTTCTGTTGGATAATTTAAATGTATATTTTCATCTGATTGATCTACTCCTTTATGTGTTGCATGATCTATACTATAATATGTTATTGCTTCACTATTAATTAAATTTAATATTTTATTGTTTAATATATTAACTTCTTCATTATGCGAACTTAAAATTACACTTTGTGAAAAATGATAATTTTTGTTAATGTTTTTATAAATTTCATTGCAAACGTCATTTGTAATCCATTTATCAGGAATCAAAAATTGATTAATTATACCTTCTCCAATATCCAATAAAAATGACGCAAAATCATCATTTTGTGTACGAATATTTACTTTTAAATTAGAAATATTAAATAATGGCCAAAGGTACGAATTTTTGATAGTTTCTTCTATAATAGTATTTCTAAATCCATTTTTAACTACTGGTAAAATTTGTCTAAAATCTCCACCTAAAACAATTAACTTTCCTCCAAAAGGTTCATCCTTGTAAGTGACATCTCTTAAAGTGTTATCAACAATTTCTAACGCTTTTTTCGGAATCATTGAAGCTTCGTCCCAAATTATAATGTCTGCTTCTCTCAATTTTTTTTATCAGAATCTAATTTTACAAATGCACTTTCAATATTACTTAAATCTAAAGGTAATCTAAATGTACGATGACTAATCATACCCATCGGTAATAAAATAGAAGCTATTCCTGTCCAAGCCATAGATAAAAATTTTTTTTTTAATGAAATAAAATAATATATTAATGTTTTATATAAAAATGTTTTACCAGATCCACCAGGACCATCTATAAAATGTATTTTAATATTATCATCACGTATTATCTTGTTGAAAATAAATTTCTGGTCGTTGTTTAATTTAACATACATACTTTCATACTCTTGTTTACAAAAAGTTATAAATTTTAAGTCATATTCATCTATATTTTTTATATTGTTTTCATTTGGTTCAGGTAATCCAAAATTTTTACATGACATATCTTCAGTAATTAAAATTTGATTAATATGTGCAAGTGCTTTATCTTCTTTATTTTCAGTAAAATCTTCTGTAAAAAAGTTTTTATATTTTTGCCATATTATATAACCTTCAATGTTTTCACATAAAAGAAAAGTTGCAAAAAATTTTCGTAATTGTACTGGAAGCATTATTTGACAAGCTTCTTCAAATATATTATAAAGTTGTGTTTCATGTTCTATTAAACCCATAACAATAGCTGTTTCTCTGTATGTATTATATGTTTGATTTTCATAAGTTCGTAAATCTTTAAATGATGTTACACCTTTTACTCGATTAAGAATTAATTTGAGGAAAAATCGTTCACTATCTTTTGGTGATACAACATTTAATCTACCAATTGCTTTACATTTTCGTATTTTTTTTCTTTTTATCCAACATTTATTTTTAAAGTTATAATATTGTGGTAAATTAACATATTTAATATTTTTAGCAAAATCATCTTTTTGATTTAAATCAAACCATGCTGTTAACGTAGTTTTCCAGTTATTTAATGCATTTTCCACATTATTTTCATCAAAAATAAGTCTTTGTTGATTTTCTGTATGAACAGCTAATCTTATTACTGGATGACTCCTACCGCATAATGGAAATTGCTGTAATCGCCATGCTGCTTCCATTGGACTTAAATATCTACCATCTATATAGTGATTTATTTCATCATATACTTCATTTTCTTCTTTATCTTCATTCTCTCGTTTTTTTCTTAATTTTACAACGAGCTCTATCTCCACCTTTATGAATATAGTCAAAAATATATTTAATACTTTGTACTGAAGCACAATATTCAATATTTATATGACAATTATATTTCATCAATAAAAAACGATTATAAGGAACTACCATAGAATTATCAACGGGAATAACTTTATTACTTCTTGTAAAATGATATATATAATCATCTGAAATATTATTTCTTCTTTTATATTCGGGATATTTATTTTTTTTAAATAATGTTTGATCCTGAAATGGTTTTGGAAATTTTTTTTTGCATAAATTTTTATTTTTATTCAAACAAGGAGATTTCTCTGTGTGTGGTCCATGTAACATATGTTTTATAACCAGTTTTTGTAATTTTAAATTATCTGAAGGAATTTCAGCAGAAATATGTTTATCTATTGCTTCTGGAGAAAATAATTTATCGTCTGGATGTAATGTAATAATAATATGGGCATGTGGTAGACCTCGTTTTTGAAATTCAATCGAATGTACATATGATAAAACAGTTCCGAAAAGATTATTATATTCTACATCATACATTAACATTTTAAACTTTGCATAAAATAAACGACCAGTAATGTTAGGTATATCATTGGGGGTTGTTCCTTCTGGAAAATTTTTTAAAACTTCCTTAAGTTCTTTCCATTTTGGATTACACGTCATTGTTATAAATAAATCAGGTTTTCCTGTATGTCTCATTATAGCCATAGCATCTTGATAATATTGTTGCATATATCTTGGACTACCAATGTATGTTGATAGTAAAATAAATAGATTTCCTAATCTTTCCTTCTTTTCAAAATTTGAAGAAATATTTGAGGCACTACATTTTACGTGATCTAATAAACCTTGATAACATTCGATACGTAATTCTTTTTGATGATTTTTAAAATAATTCATTCTATTATTTTCAACCATTATATAAGGCCGAATCCATCTCAAATCAGACAGCCCGCGTATGCCTATTTCACCTATCATGTTGAAATAAAAATATTTATGTTCTACTCGAAAAAATATTTTACACGTGTTTTTTTATTTTTTTGTTTCATCAAAATTTCATGCGTTCAGCGATACCGAAAAATTCCGAGAAAATTCTTTCATTGAGAAAAAAAATTTTCAATGTGATTTTCAGACTGCTATTGTTTCAGCAGTTTTTCAAGCTTTTAAACGTGTAACACATAATTTCACTCAGTTTTGAGCCCTCTTTAACGGCCTTAATGTCATTTTCAAAAAAAAATAAAAAATCCATGAGCTATGCACTTTTTACTGAAAAATTCATTTTTTAGAGAAGTGCCTTTTTCTCGAAAACTCCATGTTTTTTTTGCACAATTTTTGTTGTCGTGATAGAGGACGGTAATGCCTAGCTAGACGTATTTGTGAGATTCGGTACTTTTTTCCTGGGATAGCGATCACTAATGAGATAACACACAAACAAATTTTTCACGCTTAACGCTTATATATAGTCAATGATATTAGAGTCAATGTAAAGGTATTTATCTTTGTGCGTATGTAATATACATGTACGTGCGCCTACTTATAGGAGTATATGTACTAGTACATTTGTCCGCTAGATGGATATGGTTTGACTTAACATTTACAAAGAAAAGTTCGGTTTCTGCTATATATCACACATCTCGTCTTATTTAAAACCATCATCTTTTGGAAAATTATTACATATTTACACCTTATCAACTCAACTACGATGTCTCAATATTACTCAACAGAGAGAATCAAATGTGCAGACTTTTTAGACAAACACAAACAAATTATTTACAAATCTAGTTCCGTACGTTTAAAACAACTTGAGAATCTTGCTCATCCATTGAAGCACCTCTATCCTCATTTACCTTTGACACCTTCTACATATCTGTGTCAACATTGTTACAATCGTGCTTTAGAATTGGTGAGTAGTACTGACAATGAATTTATAACGGATAATGAAGTTACCGATAACGTAGTTGATAGAGATGAAGATTTTTTACCAAGTACTCCAGAACGCATTGAAGAATTTAATAATGAAATAAGTACATCTTTCTTAGGTTCTGTATCGCCTCTTAAAAGAAAAAATCTTATACATGAAAAATCAATTGAAAATTACGTAACAAAGAAGAAAAAAAAAAATACTTTCAACATTGTCTAATACCCTTGATGTGAAGTTGAACAATGTTTATGACGTTTCTATAACAGCAAATGAATCAACTGTATGCCATTGTACAGAATGGATACAAAATCTTGTTCTAGCCTTGCAAAAGTGTTCTACGGTATCAGAAAAAATAAAAATTCTGACTTTGCTACCTTCATCCTTTACAAAACATGAAATTTTATCTTTATTTCCAGAAATAACAATGTATATGATCAAAAAATCGAGAAATCTTGTTAAAGAAAAAGGAATTTATTCAGAACCAGATGCATATTCAGGCCATCCGATTGATGAAAACATGGAAAAAATTGTTATGGAATATTATTTAAATGATGATTTTAATTGTTCAAGACAAAGTCCTAATAAATGTGACGTTGTTACAATTAAAGTTAACAATAAAAAAGAGAAAAAAGTTAAGCGTTTTCTTACTCGAAGTTTAAAAGAGACGTATAAAGTATTTAAAAATGATTATCCAGAATTGAGAATTGGAAAATCGAAATTTTATAGTTTGCGACCAAAGTATGTCTTACTTAGCCCCATCAAAGAAGTTTGTCTCTGTATCTATTGCGCAAATTATGATTTATTTCTTACGAGCTTAATTAATTTTAGAGGGAGTAACGTCACAGAGTTGGATGAAAGTCGGTCACAAATAATAAATGCAACAATGTGTTCTGAGCCATCTGATTTATGTTATTTACAAGAATGTAAACTATGTCCAGGGATTAAGGGAATTACGTTTCATGTTTTAAAACTGCAAGATGTAGAAGGCACAGAAGAAATTACATATGCTTTGTGGGATAATGGAAACCTGATTAAAACGACACTATCAATTTCTGCTTTTAAAGATGAACTTTCGGTTTGGACCATGAGGGTTAGTACTCACATGTATGTAAAAAATATACAACGCAAAGCTATAAAAACAGAAAGAGAAAGTGCTAAAAAAGACTCACATCATTTAGTTCTTCAAATAGACTTCGCTGAAAACTGGGCTGTGATTCATAATAAAGCTGTTCAAGGAAATCATTGGGTTAATGATCAAATTTCTATTTTCACAGCAGTCTCTTATCAAGGGGATTCGACACAAAGTTTCGCAGTTATAAGTGATGACCGAAAACATGATTCAGCGTATGCTTTGCTAGCAGTACAAAAAATTATAAAATTCTTGAAAGAAAATTGTTGTGATTCAATTAAAAAAATTACCATCGTATCAAACGGCGCTGCGAGTCACTTTAAAAATCGCTTTCAATTAGATGAACTAAAACGAGCACCGTGTGATATAAAATGGTTGTTCTCTGCTACTGGGCACGGCAAAGGAGCTGTAGATGGTGTGGGTGGACTTATAAAGCATTATGCTACTTCGCATAATCTTCGAGAGCCCCTTGAAGAAGCTATTCAAAACGCAAATGATTTTGCAATACATGTTCAAAAATATACTGATGCTATTAAAATAATACATTTACAAGATGCTGAAATAGAACAATTCAGAAAAGAAAAAAATATTGATTGGCTTACAACTCCAAAGTATCCTGGAATTCAAAAAACTCATATATGGGTTAAAATACATGTGACGATAAAATTGATTGTTTGACAGCAAAGCCCGCTGATCGTCCGCTTACTGAATTAAGAGCAATGAAGCAGAAAAACAAAGGTAGTAAAATAGGTATACAAATGAAAAAAAAATATAAAAATAAAAAATCAAAAAGAGGCAAATAACAAATAAATACATAGTTATGTGTACCTGTATATTACATACACACAAAGACAAATACCTTTATATTGACTCTAATATCATTGACTATATATAAGCATTAGGCGTGAAAAATTTGTTTGTGTGTTATCTCATTAGTGATCGCTATCCCAGGGAAAAAGTACCGAATCTCACAAATACGTCTAGCTAGGCATTACCGTCCTCTATCACGACAACAAAAATTGTGCAAAAAAAACATGGGGTTTTCGAGAAAAAGGCACTTCCCTAAAAAATGAATTTTTCAGTAAAAAGTGCATAGCTCGTGGATTTTTTATTTTTTTTGAAAATGACATTAAGGCCGTTAAAGAGGGCTCAAAACTGAGTGAAATTGTGTGTTACACGTTTAAAAACTCGAAAAACTGCTGAAACAATAGCAGTCTGAAAATCACATTGAAAATTTTTTTTCTCAATGAAAGAATTTTCTCGGAATTTTTCGGCATCGCTGAACGCATGAAATTTTGATGAAACAAAAAAATAAAAAAACACGTGTAAAATACTTTTTCGAGTAGAACATAAATATTTTTATTTCAACATGATAGGTGAAATAGGCATACGCGGGCTGTCTGATTTGAGATGGATTCGGCCATAAGCATGTAAAAAATACTGCTGTGTTAATCTACCGCCAAGTAATAAGGGGCTAAAATTAGTTTCATTTGATCTATATGATAATCTATATATGTAATATTGTAGCGTAGTCAACATTTTCTTATTTTTGTTTGCATCTGTACTTTTAGTATTGTCTATTTTTACACTAAGACTTTTAATATCATCTTTTTTTGTACTAGGACTTTTAGAGTAACCAATACTCCAACCTAAGTCTCCTAAAGGAAAAAATAATGGGAATACCATTGAATCTACGTGATGAGATAATTTATTTAAGTATGTATGAGTAATCTCATTCTCAGAAGTATTTTTTAGATATACACACATATCATAATTGTCTGGAATACCCGTATTTGACACAATAATTGCTCCACATTCAGAAGTTAATGGTTTATTATAACGATGTTTTGGTTTGTCGTTTTTACGAATAAAATATAATTTATAATTGGGTATATTTTGAATATTAGATAATTGATTTAAATGTTTATAATTTTTAGCATATGGATTATCACTTAATATTGTAGTTAGAAGAATCATATGTTCTTTAATTAATTTTTATTATTTTTTAATCTTTTATTAACTGAAGTTAGATTATCATAAATATATAATTGACCACAGGATGGTTCTTCGTTATTATTAGGTAACAATGTATTTTTTTTTTTGTGACAAATTTGACCTTGAATTTTTAAATTATATATAGCTTTGTCTTTGGTATGAATACCAAATGATGATATGAACACTGTATAGTCCCTGCTTAATTTTGTAGTTCCTTCTTAAAATAGGAAATTCCAATTCCTCAGCTTTTCTTTTCCATATCCTCTTTAATTGTATTGTATACTTATTGTACCTTCTACTTTATGTATATCTTTTAAATTTATAAAAAAAAAAAATGTTCACCGCTGTCACTGTATAGTCCCTGCTTAATTTTGTAGTTCCTTCTTAAAATAGGAAATTCCAATTCCTCAGCTTTTCTTTTCCATATCCTCTTTAATTGTATTGTATACTTATTGTACCTTCTACTATATGTATATCTTTTAAATGAGTTATAGATATTTCGTCCATATTAATTTTTGTATCGAAAAATCTATATTGTTTTAGAGATTATCAAATTAGGTACTATAATAATAAAATTAATAATACTAATAATACTAAAACTTGTAGAGTTAATTTTCTGAGTTGAAAGCTTCTTTTAAGCATTAATTTATAAAAAAAAAACTTTGACCGCTGTCATTGTATACTGCTTAATTTTCTCGTTCCTTCTTAAAATAAGATTCAAATTCCTATCTTTCAGCTCTTTCTTTATCCGTATTATCTTCTACTTATATCCTTTTAAAAAGTTTTTCAAAAGAGTTATAGAAGTAGCCATAACTGTCATGTTACTAGGATCTTGTACATGTAAGTATAATACATTATCTTTATTTTATCCTTTCCTTAATTTTGTAGCTCCTCCTTAAAATAGGAATTTGCAATTCCTCAGCTTTTCCTTTCTTTCTAGCCACTTTCCGTATTATAATTTTTTATAACCCTAATGTATTCAATAATCTTCTTAAAGTTAACAGTGACGCGAAAAACTGTATGAATAATAGAAATAGTAATAGTGGTTATATAGGGCTATTGGCGAAGGATACCACTTAAAATAAAAATCCAACGCGTTTATGAACAGTACCCCTAGGGTGACGTGGAAAACTGTTCTTTCATTTTATAAATTTCTAGAAGTTATGTAGAGTTATTCAGAACCGTTTTTTTTTGCGTTTCATTTGTTAGCATATAGTAAAAGTTACGTTGACTGTTATTAAAAGCCTTGTCACGGAATTTTTTTGAAAATTTATAAAAAGTGGTTGTAAGGCTACTGGCGAATGATACGCTCCCTCTCAAAATAACGAAAAAATACGGTTATTTATACCTGTTAAGTTAATAGTTTTTGACACCACCCTAGGGCTACTGGCGAATGATACGACTTGAAATAGTAACCCTAGAGTGGTGTCAAAAACTATTCAAATAATGACATTATTTTGAGGCAGGGGTGAGGCGGGAGCTGAGGCGGGAGCTGAGATGGGATCGAGGCGGGAGCCAGGCGGTGGGAGGCGGAAGCGAGGCGGTGCGAGGCGGGAGCGAGGCGGTGCGAGGCGGGAGCGAGGCGGTGTGAGGCGGGAGCTAGGGGAATGATGGAGAGGCGCTTAACAGGTATAAATAACCGTATTTTTTCGTTATTTTGAGAGGGAGCTGAGGTGGGAGCGAGGCGGGAGCGAGGCGGTGGAAGGCGGGAGCGAGGTGGGAGCGAGGTGGTGCGAGGCGGGAGCGAGGCGGGGCGAGGCGGGAGTGAAGTGGGGCTGAGTGGTAAGAATTTTGAAACATCTATATAATATAGGGAGATATATATGTTAAATCAAATTACTTTGTCCGCCGTCGGCCTGAACTTGTCTTTCTGGTGTTAGTTCTTCTCTGTTGGACATTATGATTTCTCTTTTTCTCTCTTCTGCTACTTCTGAGCTTCTGGATTCTGGAATGCCAAATATTTCTTCTGTGAAAAGTTATATTTTTATTTGTTTTATTGTTGCTTCTCCCTGTACTAGACCGCACAGCAAGTCTAGTAAGTTCGAAGCTAGTCGTTACTTCCGTGTGTATCGGTTCCGCGTTCGTGCTCCCTCCGAACGTGACGTCACGCACAGCAATGACGCCAATATTGTCAGAGAGATGGCCGTACACTTACACAGTCCCGATAATTCACAAAGTTGTAACGACTTTACATGACGGCAAGAATTCTCTGTACAACAGTATCATCTACGCCTCATGTCGTCATTACAGTGTTTTATCTCGCGTCTCAATTTACTTCTGAGATTTGTGTTTGTGTGTGCGTATGCGCGCCTGTCTGAGAAAAAATCTTATGTGAAAGGAGTATCGTCTGACGCTTTCTCCGCGTTTCGTTTCTGTGTGTGCTTCTGTGTGAATGTACGCGCTTAGCGGATAGAAAGCATTAGTTTGAATCAAAATGGCGTCTGATTTTCTCGTCGCTTCTCGTCCGCGTGAGCGCGTCCGTGCGTGCACACCGCATGCGCGTCACAGCAACCTTCTACTCCCTCCGAATCTCTGAGTCAAATTTTTAATTTTCATACACACACTGCGTAGCTACGATTTGCGCCCGCACCACACTTTTTCACTTTTACTTCTCACTCCGCACCGGTCAATTTATACTTTCTCGTTTCGATCAATTTACTTCTGATAATTACTTCTGAATTTATATTGATTCTTATTCTTTATTGTTTCCTTTTTATCGCAAGATTAGAGTTACCTGTCGCGTATTTCTAATTAGCTCTTGGCTACTCTAAAAACTTACGTCCGAATAAAACTCTTGCCATGTGGTCAAAAACTTAACATGGCCGCGTCTGTAGGTTAGCCTCGCATACAACTCAAGTACTCACCAATCTTCTTCTGGGTGTCTGCCTCCAAAAAACAGCGTGGCTGAGCCTATAACCTGTTGGAGCGCGTATATTCAAATAAACAATTCTGTACACTTTGCTATTCTAATCAACTCTTTATTGAAGTCCTCTGATCTTATTGATGGCACAAAGTGCAAAAGCAAGCGATGCGTCCGTTCCGGTCGGCGTTCGGCACAGGAGAGAGAGCGGCGTCACTCGCGCGCTCATGTGGTAGGAGAGGGGGGATAGAGAGGAAGACGGCAGGCTGTCCGCTGCGCTGCTCTGCACGGCGCGTGGCGCCTTCCCGTAGTCGCTGGCATACAACGCCAGCTCCTCACTGTGTGTTTAAGGCGTAGCGGCTTCCTACTTTGCGTGCTCTTGAAGCATATCTCTTACAAATATATCATTGTTTTGATGTTTAAAATTGTCAGAAGTGACTAAAAATTTAAAAAAGTGAAAAAAAATGTCAATTTTTCATTTTTAACAACTTTTGAACTTTTGTTGATAACAGGGGGCTTCCTAATTTGAAAATCTGGCTTGAGGGATGAGTGAGAAGTTACTTTAAGAGTATTTTGCAAACAAAAAATTTCAAATACGTTTAAAGGTTCATCCTAAAAGGTAATATGTCCGCGCGCCGTATGTTTTAGACTACTGTGCGTCATGGCCTTCGCTATCGCCTCGACAGAGCCAACGAAACAGTAGAAAATCTGCCTATGTAGTCTACGGGCGTAAATCCTGCTCGGGCGTCGCGCGGGGTTTACGCCCGTAGGTACATTCCATTAGCAGCTTCGACATGCGATTCGGTAAGCAGGTTCTCAATAACGTTCTTTCTTACAGATTATGTAATAAGGGACGTTTTACTTGCCGACCCAGCTTTTGAATCCAATCGAAGACAAATTTACAAGCTAAATAAGTAATTGTTATAACTATAAATATTTATTAACTAAAATGAAAAAAAAATACAGGTTCCAAAATGAGGTTCGTACACTCTAAAAATCAGAAAAGAATAGGCTCAGTCGTCATGGCCTTCGCTATCGCCTCGACAGAGCCAACGAAACAGTAGAAAATCCGCCTATGTAGTCTACGGGCGTAAATCCCGCTCGAGCGTCGCGCGGGTCTACGCCCGTAGGTACATTCCATTAGTAGGTACATTCCGAACGTTCTTTCTTACAGATAAAGTAATGCAGGACGTGTCTCATAATACGGTGAACCTTGTCCCCATTGATGAGATACTCTTTTACACACTATTTATAGAAAAAAACTCTTTTATTTCAAACTTTTTACTCTAATAATGAAGCAATCATCGTTCCTCAGCTTTATTTTAATTTATGAAATCTACGAAACAGATATAAATCTTAATTTAAAGTTTATAAAACATCACCTCAAAAGTCTAATCTGACTGATTTTGATACCTCCGTATAAGAGATTTCAAACCCAGTTGTTCGATAACTGATTTATGTGCTGGAAGACTTCATTGTAAGAAATGAAGAAATAATTTATGATAGTTATGATTTGCATGGATTAAATTTTCTATTATAAATGAAATAAAATGAAAAAATTAAATATTAGATAAACTAAAATAAATAAAATAATGTAAAATATGAAATTGTTTGATCCACCGAGTCCAATTATTTCCTACAATGAAGTCTTTCAACCCATAAATCAGGTATCGAATAACTGGATTTGGAATTTCTTATTCGGAGGAATGAAAATCAGTCAGGTTAGACTTTTGAGGTTATGTTTTATGATTTGTAATTAAGCTTCTAATCAAGGTTTATATTACTTTTCTATCTGTGATGGATCAAAGTAATGCTGAGAAATGAAGATTACTGTATAATTAGCATAGAAAGTTTGAAATAACAAAGTTTTTTTCAATAAATAGGGTGTCAAAGAGTGTCTCATCAATAGGGACTATGACATAAAACTTCCAAATAAGGTACCATTTTGAAAATGGAAGTTGAAAATATAAAGTTTCATTGAGAAATTTTATTTTATTTAGCATTTACAAATTTAAGCAAATGTTAGATTTTCAACTCTTCATGCCATAACTGTATTTTAAAAATTTAGGCACTATCGCAAGAAAATCCTTTGAGTGTTTTTGTGAAAAAGCTACTCCAACAGACCAGTAACTTTTTAATGAATGGGTACATGTAATAAGTTTAATGTTAGATACTTATATACAAATAAGTAATCTGTAAGGAGTAGATGGAACGTAAACAATCACACTTTATAATCGCAACAGCTACTCATCTGTAGGGACTGCGATCTTCCCTCTCACTCTAACTGCGAGAGTGAGGGAAGCGGCCATGTTCTGTTTGGCGAGAAGTGGCCTGCATGCGGCAGTCGTTGCTCGGTCCTACGAGCGTACAGACGTATGTCTGCTGTATCCTCCTTTCTACTAATACATCTCCTCGTTACTGTTGACCCCTCGACTCTTCATTTCTCTCTCTCCCTTTCCTTTTCTGGAACGTGTGGAGACGTGGGGCTCATATCCCCACATTGGTGACCCCGACTACAGGCAGAGGAAGCAGGTTGGTGCCTGCCGTTGTGATTCTTCGCCGCCATCCTCTCTCTGTGGCATTTTCAACTCAGTGCGGCACCACAAGCCTCGGCGAGTCGTGCAGCACTTCGCCGCCTAGGAGGACTTCTTCAGGATTTCCCTGTGCGTGCTGGCACGCCGGCGCACACGAGAAATCTCAGGCGTTGTGAGTTACACCGTGTGCATGCTGTCACGCCGGCGCACACGTATCCAGGCAATTTTTGCCGATCGAATTTAGGTCGTGTACGTGCTGGCACGTCGACGTACACGCGTAAAAACCAACTGCCGAGAGCATTAAGCGCAGCTGCGCAATCATCGTGTCTCGTCGAGTCATCTCCGAGGCACTGCAGCCTTGCGTGAAGCCACCGTCACCGGCGCCTTTTTACCACACCCGTCGAGCAACGTGTGAGGGTCTAATTGCTCTTTTGCTACACCTCGTCGAGTTTTCTCGGAGGCCGCACCAGCAGACACCTCCAACGTCGTCTCCAAGAACACTTCATTGCATCAAGGTATGCGTGCGATAAGTTAGCGTTTAGGCGGTAAATCTGCGCATTTTGTGACGCAACATAAGTATTGCGCTCTAACTGTCTGTCGAGTTCCGGGAATTGTTTTCGCCTAACGTGCGTATACCGCAAGGCGTTTTCGTGCTGCGCGACCGTATTCCGGGAATTGTTTTCGCCCGGCGGGCATTTACCGTGAAGTGTTTTCGTTCTGCGCGACGGTACTCTGGGAATCACGAGCGCCACGGTAAACATAAACAGTCACAGCGAGTACTGCTGCGCCCGTTCTCTTCTCAGAAGTTCTGTCCTTCGTCGCGTATTTACTCGCCTACGGGGTATTTCTCAGGTTCCCGCATACCGCGCGCGCTGTTAACACTTGACGATTATTTCTCAAGTTCCCGCTTACCGCGCACGTGCTGTCGAAACTTGACGGGTTTTCAAGTTCCTGCATACCGCGCACGCGTTGTTAAAACTTGACGCGTTTTCAAGTTCCAACATCTTATAAACTTAAAATTTTTTTTTAAGTGGGAAAGTGATCTCTCGCTGCTTTGCGCGCGGCTTTATAGTATTAAGTCCTAGCTTAGGTTAGCTTTAAAATTATTGTATGTGCCTGTGAGCACTAACTAGGAGCTTGTTATGCGCATTGCAGAGTAAGGCAATTTAGGTGTTTTATCAACCCTAGTAGGGGATTTGTACCCTTTACCTCTAGTTCTACGTCACCTTCGGGGAGCGTACGACTAGCTATTTTCACTTGGTTAGCCATAGGACTCGCTTTTATTTTTCTGCGTGCACCTTCCAGTCGCGTAGAAGTAGCCTTTGCACTCCTCGTTTTAGGCTGGCGTACATTCTTTTTCATCAAGATGCCGAACAACACAGAGATCACCGTCGACTCTCTTCAGCAGGAGTTGCGAGAGCTTAGGCAACAGTTCTCGGGTCTTAATACTCATCCGGCGACCGCGTCTGCCAACCGCATCGAAGCCGCGCGTATGCCGAAAATCCCGCCATTCATTCAAACTGACCCCGAGCTATGGTTTATGCAGGCAGAGGCCGCGTTCCGCCATTCGCAGATCACGGTAGATAGTACCAAAGTTGATTATCTCTGCTTATCATTAGGCTCTGAGGGCATGTCGGCTATTAGGGACTTACTGAAAACAAATCCCACACCTCCGGACTACTATAAATTAGTAAAAGAGCGTCTTATCGCGACCTTTGCCAGCTCGGCAGAACATAACCTGCGAAAATTATTAAAGGGGGAAGTGCTGACCGACGGTAAGCCCACGAGAATTCTTCAAAGGCTTCGCGCTCTTAATCAAAGTTCGTGCGATGATAAGATTATTCAAACTGTCTTTCTCGACCAACTTCTACCACATCACCGTTCGATCCTTGTTGCCACTGGTGCCTCTGACCTCAACAAGTTAGCTGAAGCAGCTGACAGAATGGGTGAAACCTCTTGCACTGACGCCCAAATTCATGCTGTTTCTTCGAATAAATTGACCCCGGCTACCCTTGAAGCCCTTCTCAAGCGCTTTGATCGCTTTGAACGAAAGTTTGAGGCACTTGCTAAAAAGGTAGATGATATCTCAGGACCTTCAAAAGACTCATCTCGCTCTCAGACTGGAGGTAGGTCTAGGCGCGCTCGCTCTTCCAGTCGTGATTCTTCAGGCTTATGCCTCGCGCACAGAAAATATCCCGACAGCCCGCGTTCTTGCAGGGAATGGTGTTCCAAATTTTCTGTTTGGCAGAAACAGAACCCGCCAAAAAAATAACTCAACCTTCTGTTGAGGAGATGTCTTCAGAAGGTCCTCGTTTATCTAAACGTCTTCATGTACGTGATCGTATTTCGGGCAAGTCGTTCCTTATCGACACGGGTGCGGACATTTCGCTCGGTCCAGCCAATCCTAAGGCATGCGGCAAGCCCAGCTCCTTCAAGCTTTTCGCAGCGAATAATTCGTTAATTAATACTTACGGTGAATCGATGCTCACACTTAATCTGGGAATTCGACGCCCTATTCGCTGGAGCTTTTGCATCGCGGGTGTAACTCATCCTATTATAGGTGCTGATCTGTTATCTCATTATGGCCTTCTGATTGACCTTAAAAGAAGTCGTCTTGTCGACTCGTCTACCAATATTTACACTCTTGCAGTTGTGAAAGATGTTTCACTGGACTCTGTTTTTGCAGTTGTTCCCGGCTCGGAGTGTGCAAAGATTCTCACTGATTTTCCGGAGATCATGGGCGTTTCGAAACCCAAAATCCCCAGAAATAGCGATGTTTTTCATCACATTTTAACCTCTGGCCCCCCTGTCTCAGAGCGTCCTCGTAGACTTGCTCCAGATAAATTAAAAGCAGCGAAAGCCGAATTCGATGCTTGGATTGAGGCTGGAATTTGCCGCCCCTCCAGCAGCCCTTGGGCAAGTCCTCTCCATATGGAGTTGAAAAAGGATAACAGTTGGAGACCTTATGGCGATTATAGGCGCTTAAACGCCGCCACGGTCCCGGATAAGTATCCCACTGCTCATATTCACGATTGCACGAATAATCTGTATGGTAAGAAAATCTTTTCGGCGCTTGATCTTCATAAAGCGTTGAATCAGATTCCGGTTGCCCCCGAGGACATCCCGAAAACGGCCATTATAACTCCATTCGGCCTTTTCGAGTTCATGTACATGACCTTCGGGCTTCGCAACGCGAGTCAAACCTTCCAGCGTTACATTAATAGCGCGTTAGGCGATCTCGATTTTGTATACCTTTATATTGATGATAATCTTATTGCTTCATCTTCTATTGAAGAACATTATGCTCACCTTCGCACGGTCTTTGAACGACTTAAGAAGTTTCACCTTCGTTTAAATGTCGAAAAATGTACCTTTGTTGCCGAAGAATTGGCGTTTTTAGTCTATCTGGTGAATGGTGAAGGCATTCGCCCCATTTCCAGTAGGGTTGAAGCTATTCTAAACTTCCCCAAACCTCAAACAATAGCGGACCTTCGTAGGTTTGTCGGCACCGTCAATTTTTACCGCCGTAACATGCCTCGTGCTGCGACTTCTCAAGCCCCTCTTAATGCTCTTTTTAGCGATTCTCGCAAAAATGACAAACGTCCCATTCCGTGGACGCCTGAGGCTGAAGAGGCTTTTGTACGAGTAAAGGAGGAGTTGTCAGCAGAAGCTCTGCTTGTTCACCCCCGCATTGGTGCGGAAATAGGCATCGTTTCCGATGCCTCAGATTCTGAAATGGGTGTTGCCCTTGAACAGCTTTCCCTCACCCGAATTTGGGAACCCCTTGCCTTCTTTTCGAGGAAGTTCTCCCCTTCACAGCGGAAGTACAGTACATATGACCATGAGCTCACGGCCATATACGAAGCTGTCAAATACTTCTCATTTTTGGTTGAAGGTAGAGACTTCAAGATCTTAACAGATCACAAACCTCTTATCTATGCTTTTATGCAGAAATCTGATAAGGCTTCACCGAGACAAAGGCGTCAGTTGTCCCTTATCGCCCAATATACTACTCAAATTGAATACATTAAAGGTACAGAAAATACTGTAGCTGACTCACTTACACGTGTAGAATCCATCCGGCTTCCCGTTGAGATTAACCTGAACGATCTTGCCGAAAAGCAGGAAGCCGATGAGCAGCTCAAGGCCCTTCCTGAGTCACCAGAGTACCCGTTATCGTTGAAACGTATCCAATGGGGTCCTGCACATACTACTATATACTGCGAAATCACCGGTGAAGCCATTCTTCCTTACATCCCTGAGTCGCTCCGTGAGTCGGTGTTTAATCTTTTTCATAAGCCCGCTCATCCTGGTCCAAAGGTCACCGATCGACTCATACGGCAACGTTACGTATGGCCCAATATGCACCGTGACATTTCGCGTATGTGTAAAAATTGTCTAGACTGTCAACAGTCAAAAATCTCCCGCCATGTAAAACTTGTACCTGATACATTCGTTGCATCTGACGGTCGTTTCGACCATGTGCACATTGATCTAGTCGGTCCCCTTCCCAATCGCAATGGTTTTGAGTATGTACTCACCATGATTGATCGTTTTTCGCGTTGGATTGAGGCGGTGCTATTACGTGAAATGTCGGCACAAACGGTTGCCAGGGCATTTTATGACACCTGGGTCTCTCGCTATGGTGCTCCAAAGGTCATCACCTCCGATCAGGGTTCGCAATTCGAATCGCGCTTATTTACGGTTCTTTTGTCCCTAATAGGTTGCGAGCGTATTCGCACGACTGCGTATCACCCTGCGGTGAATGGCCTTATCGAGCGTTGGCATCGCACCTTTAAAGCGGCGATTATGTGCCATGTGGACAAGGACTGGACTCGTACCTTATGTACAGTATTATTAGGATTACGTAGTCATCTTCGTCAGGACGCGAATGCGTCTCCTGCGGAGTTTGTGTTCGGCACCACTTTGCGTCTTCCAGGTGAATTTTTCCTCCCTGAAGACTTTACGCCTGACCCGAATATTTTTATAGAAGAATTCCGCGAATATGTGCGCCAAGTCCGTCCAGTCCTTGTCACACATCATTATAAGAAGCGTGCGTTTTGCTTCAAAGATTTGTATTCCTGCACACATGTATTTATGCGCAATATGGCTAACAAGTCATTAGAGAGGCCTTATACGGGCCCATATAAAGTATTGAAACGTCCGTCCGATGGCGTCTTCGATATTGAAATTAACGGCGTATTGCGCAGCGTATCGGTGGAACTTCTTAAACCCGCGTATATGATCTCAGACAATCTACCCGATATGCCTTCCGGTGGTGATTTAAGAGGCAATCAGCCCACCACTGTAGATCAACCAGTATTAAAGACTTATGCCAGGAAGAATTAAGTATCATTTGCTCCTGCGACTAAAGCGTAAGGTAACTGTGATTACCTAGTTTGTTAAGTGCTATCGAGCACAGTATAATTATTTATATTTATCTTCATATTTATGTACTTCGTTGGCACTCGGGGGGGGAGTGTGTAGGGACTACGATCTTCCCTCTCACTCTAACTGCGAGAGTGGGGGAAGCGGCCATGTTCGGTTCGGCGAGAAGTGGCCTGCATGCGGCAGTCGTTGCTCGAGTCCACGAGCGTGCGGACGTGTGTCCGCTGTATCCTCCTTTCTACTAATAAATCTCCTCGTTACTGTTGACTCCTCGGCTCTTCATTTCTCTCTCTCCCTTCCCTTTCCTGGAACGTGTGGAGACCTGGGGCTCATATCCTCACACATCTGCTCATGATAGCGCCATCTACTGCATTTTCGAGAAACGTGCATCGGAGCATGAGTGCTCTCTGCATTGGTTATGTATATATATATATATATATATATATATATATATATATATATATATATATATATATATATATATATATATATATATATATATATATTAGCATAATAAAATGTTAAATTATACTTATTTTATGTTTTCCTAAAAAGGGATCTGGTACACCGTAAGTTAGCCAAAGGTAAAAATTCTATTAAATTTTGGGTCAAAACTGTTCATTAACCTTGAACTTCTCCGTTCCCCAATTTGGGGAACTGTCAATCTCTGTCAATAATTATCGGATCTACGCAACAATTTAATAGATTATTCCTCATTCGATAACTTACAATGTACCAGCGTTGTTTTTCTGAAATATTTAATGACTGAAAAAATTAAAATTATGAAAAAATGGTAAGTCGGTAAAGTAGAGTCTATTTTTCGTGCTCATATCACCTTAAATGACAAACAACGAAAAATTGTAATGCATATTTATAGTTCTTTCAAAATTGGAAAAACACCTCTAAAAATATTTATAAATGGTGCTGCTGGCGTTGGCAAAAGTAAAGTCATTTATACTATTAATTATTATCAAAATATTTTAAGGAAGTACCTGGTACACAAAATGATAAGCAAAAAATATTACTTTTTGCTTATTCCGGCAAAACGGTGTTTCTTATTGGAGGTATAACATTACATACTGCTTTTGCTTTGTCTGTTACAGAATTTAAAGGTCAAATGCCAGAATTGTCATCAGATATAGCAAACACGATTAGAGAAGAATTAAATAATGTAGAGTTATTAATAATAGATAAAATTTCATTAGTCGGAAGTAACACTTTTTCTAGAATCGATACAAGATTAAGACAATTAAAAGGAGTAAATCAAAATTTTGGGGGAATTTCAGTCATTATTGTTGGAGATCTTTATCAACTACCACCAGTAAAAGATTCCCTGATATACCTACCTCCAAAAACAACGGACTTAAGTATCTTATCTGAAAATGTTCTTTGAGAAGAATTAAAATTTTTTTAATTAACTGAAGTAATGAGACAGAAAGGTGATTATTTATTCAAGCTTTGAATGATTTGGCATCAGGGATAATGAACGATGAACAAGTATCATTGATTAATTCAAGAAGCATGAAAGAGATAGATGTCCCAGAAAGTGCTATAAGATTATATTACGAAAATAAATTCGTTGATATACTTAATGATAAAAAAATCAACACAATGAATGGAAAATTATATGAATCAACAGCCAAAGATTATATTCTTGTCATTGTAGATGGAAAGAAACAAGAAACATTATTACAACATGTAAAAAATAAAAAAAACAAAAGATTGCGGAGGATTGCCTTCGTTATTAAAATTGCCGATAGGAATTAAATATATGATAACAAAAAATATTAATATACAAGACGGGTTAGTAAACGGAGCTTGCGGTACATTGGAACACGTTACGATTTGCAAAAAATCAAAAAGTCCTATATATGTTTGGATTAATTTTCACAATGATATAATAGGAAAAACAAACCAATGCAAGTTCATACAATTTATGAACAATAATAATAATAACAACAATAATAAAAATTTCAAAAAACAATAATAAAAATGAAAAAATTTCATCTCGTATTAGTACGAAAAGTCAATCTGAAATATTTCGAGAATAATTTCCCATCGTTCCCGCTAAATCTATTACAATATATAAAAGTCAAGGCCAACCCTATGATAAAGTTTGCATTGACTTATCAATAAGTCATCATTTACAGACTTCATTGTTATACGTTGCTTTAAGTAGAGTTAAAAGTTTAAATGATTTATTCATAATAGGTGAACTTAAGCTACCGAAAAAAATCACGTATCCTGTTTTTTAAATAATGAAATGGATAGATTGAGAAAAAACAAATATTTGGAATTATCTCACATGGATAACGTAGACTCCGCAAAATTAAAAATCTTATATCATAATGTGCGATCATTACATAAAAATATATCTTATATTTTAATAGATAAATGGTATTATCAGTTTGAATTATTAATATTTTCAGAAACTTAAACAATAAGTACTGATGAATTTACAATAAAAGATTATGAACTTATTTTTCGATCAGACAATAATTTAATCGAACGTAAACAAAGAGGAGTTATGTGTTTTTTAAAAGAAAATGTCGAATATTGTATCATCAAGCATATTTGCGTCAATGAAAATACAACACAAAGTCATATTGATTTAGTACACTTAAAAATTCATAAAGAGCATATAATTACCGGTTATAAATCTCCAAATACAAGCATTAATTTACTTAGAAAATATCTCTCTCAAATATTACTAAATATTTCATTGATAGAAGGTAAAGAACATTATTTTTATAGGAGATTTTAACTACGATGTATACATATAATCAAAATACTTCTTTTGAAAAATGTTTCAATAATCATAATTTAAAAAGAGAATCATTACCTGGTTTGACATCCACAAATTTTAACACACAAATTGATATAATTTTCGTAAGTGACAGAATGAATAACTATGTGACTGGAATTTATGAATCGATTTTTTCTGATCACAAACCATTTTTTATTGGATTAAGTAATGGAACAAATTCTGAAATTAGAATATGCAATAATCCTAAAGAATACTTAAAAGTATCGGATTCAATAACTATAAATACTTCCAATAATCAATGTGCTTTAAGGAATTTAAATAATAAAATAAGTAATATAAATAAAACGAATGATACTAAATGTATTCAAAATCAAATAATTCTTGATACAATTACGTTGAATGAAATTGATAAATCTTTAAACAATGAAATTTTGCGTAGTGAAATTGATAAAAAAAAGATTATTTCTATACAGAGAAACACATTAACAACTAATTCATGGATTGGAGATGAATCAATAAATGCATTTTTAAATCTTATAAGGTATAATTATCCAATGTTCAGTACGATAGATACTTTGCTGATAAATAAATTACAATGGGTTGAACCTACGACAAATGAAGATATTCAAATAATACATAGTGATTTACATCAACATTGGCATTGTATTTATTATGATAGAGAAAAATTATATATTTATGATAGTTTATTTTGTTATAAACATACTTATGAAAATCTTGATGAAAAAGAAAAATGGTTTTTTTCAATTCGATATCCTTCTTTAAAACAGAATAATATAATTTTTGAAAAAGTTCAACAGCAGCTAGATCAAAGTTCGTGTGGTATCTTTGCTGCAGCTTTTGCTGTGACAAAAATTTTTAAAAAAGATCCATCAATTACAAATTATTCACAAAATATGCAATTTTATGAAAATAATAATAGAGAATATAATAAATGAATTCCCACAAAGTTAATTAAATTCAAATATATAAATATTGTATGATCAATTATACATTATATCTGCTATTATGATAATATCAACAACTGATTGCATTTTTAAAGATACTTTATTACAAAATAACAAAATAGTCAGATTCATTAGCATTCCTTTGCTAAAAACTATCAATAAAAAGATTTTTAAAAAGAATAATAGTGAACACAAACTTCATAAAAAAGGTCAACTTCTTTAATGGCACGTTGATAATGAATAAAATAAAAATATAGGTAGTTTTTTCGAGAGATTACTTTTGCTACAAATTAAAAATCAGAATCATTAACGTCTCATTGATATAAACTATCAATAAAAATGTTATTAACAAGAATAATAGAGAACTCAAACAATTATATAAAAAGGGTCAAATTCTTTGTCGAAACTTTGCTAGAAAATTATATAAAACTATTATTATCTACTTTAAGGATCAGATGCTAAAAAATACTAACAACAATTTTTTGAAAAAGCATTATTGTAAAAAAATATCAACAAAAATTTTTGTAAAAAAAATAATAGTAGTGAAAGTTTTTTAGAGATCACTTTTGCTATAAATTAAAACCAAAAATTTACTTTAGTGGCACTTTTGCTACAAAATAAAAGATGTACAACTTCTCTAGGGTCTTTTTGCTACAAACTGTAAATTATAATTTTCTGTGAATGAATAATAGTGAATTAAATTCACTATATGAAAAGGTGAACTAATTAGGCAACATCTTGTAATAAAATAAATATGGTCAGCTTCTTTTAGTCAGAATAAATTAGAGTTCACTTTAGCGGTGCCTTTAAATATTTAGTGATAGGTAAATCGTGGGTCGGGAGTGTTTTAACACGGTTTGGTAGGTACTGAAGCAGCGAGGTCCCGATGAACTGTCATAGGTAGGGCATACAGTCTGCAGTAGCTTTAGGATAAGTCAGATTAACAATCAATGACAATGCTACAACAATCGAGCAAAAAGATGTAATAATAAAAATGTATTTATTTGAGAGGAAGCATGTTGCGGATACAAATGGAAATTAATACAGAAGGACTCATAAAATACGAATTTAAATTATGAAACTAATTAGTAGATTAGTTTCCGAAAATAAAGTCTGTTAGTAGATACTGTATTTCTAAATTTATGGATTACTCGAAAAAAATCGAAATCTCAGAGTTGAAACCTTAATCGGAAGTACCATTTTCGCTTCCGGCACAAAGGCGCGAATGTGGTATGTTCGGCCCGGACCAAAATAGGCAAGTTTTTTCCTCCGAAGATACGTAATATACTATTATTTACGTATTATAGACTAATGTATTAAAGTTCATGCTCAATTAAAAATGATATTTCTTTAAAAAAATAGAAACCGACACTAAATTTAACATATTATATTCTAGATTACATTTAAAATAATTTCAAAATTCTAAATGGGTACGACGAGCGGAATGAGTAGAGGGGTACCCCCTAGTATATATATATATATATATATATATATATATATATATATATATATATATATATATATATATAAATGGTCAACTATTTTAAAGATCACTTTTGCTACAAATTAAAACAAAATATCTAATTGTTGGAGGATCACCGTTCAAATTTGGCGCGTTTTCGCTCTCGGTAGGAGCGGCGACGCGTGCGCAATCGCATCGACGCGTGGGAGGGCCGGCAGATGGCGTGAGGTGGAGACGCGCACTGTAAGAGGCACGCGAGTCAGTCGACTCACAGCAGTCTGGAGCGCCGGAAGTTGCCAGTGTAGTGTAAGGCGTCGCGGGAACACGTGGGCGAGTACAAGCTGAGCCGAATCCGTGGACTCGTACAGGGAGTATACGGTGCACATTGGGATACTGTGGTAAGGTGGGGTGTTTGTATACACTCACGTGCAGGAAACTCCCGAGTTCGTCTTCGAGTGTGGGCTGTACCTGCTCTCTCATTGCTCGTGGAGTGCCACTGAATCGCGTCTTCGTCACAAGCTGTTCCCGATCGTCCGTGCATACTGGCTGGCATTGCGGACGGGCTGTATCTGACCCCATGCTCTGTTCTTCGTGCTGACCATCTCCCCAGGCTGTCCCCGGATCATCCGTTGCGGGCGGACCGTCCCGGTCCTTACAATCTGTGCATCTTCCTGGGCTGTCCCCGGACCATCCGTTGCGGGCGGGCTGTACCCGACCTACTGATTCCTGACAGGTTCACCATCGTTCTCCGCTGTTCCCCCCTTTCTTTCATGGTAAGTCGCTAGGGCCGATGAATCGCGGTTATCGCTTGCTGTTGGCTCCGAGGCTTAACCGTAAGTCTTATTGTTTATGATTTTTTCTTTGTGTGCGTCAATTATTATTTACCTTGTATCGTTCTCGTTGCGATGTTGTAGCATGAATTGTACGAATCATTAATTTACACTATTTGATCTTGTTATAATTAAAATTGCCGACTACGCATAGTTTCTGCGTTTGTGTTTATTTCTTTCTCCGACTACACGCTCTTGCTCCTTTCTTCGTGTACTCACGTCTTTGTATTATTTCACCCTTCCGAAACATTATGGTCCTTCGAGCCGGATTTTAAGGAGGAGAGCTTGAGTAAGGAGAGAGAAATCAGGAGTTTATCGTTTTGATTATAAAGGCGTATGATAAATTGCTTCTTCTCTAGTCGTGCCTCTATTTAAGCACGTATTTATCATGGCGCCCTCCGTATTGAAGAAACTTTTAAAGGAGCAAAGCATTAGAGCTGGCAGCATCAAGCGAATTATCCAAAAGGCTAAGAACACCCCACCGGAGCGTCGAACGTTTAACAGGCTATCAATCACGGTGGAAAAATTGCGCAGTTACTGGTCAGACTATCAACGCGCTCACGTTACGATAGCGAGCAGGGATGATGCGACAACTGACGAGTACATCGCCAATAACGTTTTTGAGCAACTGGAGGTGAAGGTGGACGATTGCGAGGTAGACATCGAAGACCAATTACTTGAACTTCAGGTTCCACCTAATGCAGCAAATTCGCTTATGCCTGATAAGGCTCGGTTAAGCAACACAATGACTGTCAAGTTACCGATACTGCAACTGCCAACGTTTAATGGAAGATACGAGGACTGGACTGCCTTCCGCGACCTATTCACGAGCACGATCCATGATGAACCAAATCTATCGAAGGTGGCCAAACTTCAATATTTAAAAGGGTGTTTACAAGGTGAAGCCTTCATAAAGAATGTATCTGTAACCGAGGCCAACTACCTGTCTACTTGGGACTCACTACAGGAGCGTTATCAGAACTTGCATAAGATAGTATCTGCACACATGGAGACCCTTGAGCGATTACCGCAGTGCTCCAAGACCTCAACCGTAAACCTACGGCAGCTTCGGGACCTGACGCAGCAGTCGGTTCAGGCTCTAAAGAACCTTGGGCAGAACGTTGAACTGTGGGACTTCTGGCTCGTACACCGTATGGTAAACTGCCTGGATGCCGATACGCGAACTCTTTGGCGTTCGCAAGTACAGTTCCAAGCGGGAGCTTCAGACCGATTACCAACCTTCAAGGACATATCCAAATTCATCAACGAGCGCATCAACTCGCTGGAGGTTGGGGCATCTTCTCATGGAGCATCTTTCAGTTATACCCATTCAGCTCGACCACGGTCAGCAACGTCAAGCGCGTTTCATGTTACTACGAACCGTGTTTCACCATACCCTCCGCGAAAGTGCACCCTCTGCTCATCCGATCATTATGTTAACCAGTGTCCCAGTTTTAAGTCCAAGTCTTGGGCTGATCCACGTATTGAAGTGAGACGCTTAAAACTTTGTTTTAACTGTCTCGGTCCACATCTGGTTGAAAATTGTAAATCACCCAGAACGTGTACCATTTGCAATTCAAGGCACCACACTCTTATCCATGTTCCACCGTAAGTGACCAAGCCGAGCAGTCAGCTCTAATACCCCCTTCGTCGACCACATGACTAGGCTGTCAGGACAGGGTCTCGCTTGGAGAGGCCATACCACCCCGCCAAGCACCGGACCATCAGCTTTGCGTTCTCTTGGCCACGGCCAAGGTCAGACTACACGGACCTGGCAGAGATCAGGTCGAAGTGCGAGTTCTTCTTGATCAGGGTTCTAAGGCCTCTTTCATCACGACGTCGTTGGTACAGTTACTTAATCTGGAACAAAGATCGGTTTACGTTCCAGTCGCTGGGATTGGCTTGTCTTCAGTGGGCACATGCCGTTCAAGCGCTTATCTCCGCATTCAGTCCTTGACCTATCCAGACTATCAAATCGACTGTGATGCACTAATACTGCCGCGGCTAACTAAGCTTCTGCCGTCTCGAAAAACGAAGACGATTCTTCCGAATGTACCATCGGATCTCGATTTGGCCGATCCAGCCTTCCACGTACCGGCAGGAATTGACTTAATCCTGGGCGTGGAAGACTACGCAAAGGCCCTAAGACCGGGGTTAAGGGAAATCTTCCCCAGCAGCGTCATAGCTCAAAATACCATGTTTGGTTGGGTCCTGTCGGGATTGATGATGAGCAAGGCCATCCACTCGACCAAAGGGTCTATTGCACTTCACACCTGCATAACAACTCCTAGCGATGAGAATCTCATTAAAATATTAAGAAAATTTTGGGACTTAGAAGAGGTGCCCACCAATTTCGCCGCCATCTCGCCAGACAATCAATGCTGCGAAACCTTTTACGTGGAAACGCACAGCAGACGAACTGATGGACGTTACGTGGTCCGCATTCCTCTCAGCTCAAGCCCACCATTGGTAGCCAATGCTACGCGGCGTCTAGCTTACAACTCTCTCTTGTCTATGGAAAGGCGATTCATTGCAAATTCCTTACTACATGCTGCTTACAAGAATTTTATGCAAGAATATGAAAATTTAGGTCATATGGAATTGGTACCAACGGCTGAGATTGACAATCCGCGAGCTTGGTATCTACCCCACCATGCGGTAAATCCGAGTTGTTTTCGATGCCTCCTGAGCTGCACTTCCTCAAGAGTCCCTTAATAAGTATCTTAGGGCTGGTCAACCTTTGCAGCGAGATCTCACCCTAATCCTAACAGACTGGCGCCGTCACCGGTACGCCTTTGTTGCCGACATCATTAAGATGTACCGACAAATTTGTGTTCATAATGATGATTGGGACTTACAACGTATTTTGTGGAGAGTCCCATGACACGCCTCCCAAGGCCTACCGATTGACGACGGTCACTTATGGCACAAGCTGCGCACCATTCCTCGCTCTCCGAATTCTGCTACAGCTTGCCACTGATGAAGGGAAGCATTTTCCACTTGCCGCGAGGTGTCTTATAAACAATGCATACGTCGACGATATCTTCGCTGGAGCTGACCATATGACCAATGTCATGGAATTACGAGATCAGCTTGTGAGTTTATTGCGTGCTGTAGGGTTTGAATTGGACAAGTGGGCTGCCACGAACTCGGCGCTCATTCCCACCAATACACTGCGGGAAAATTTGCCTAAGGCGTTAGAGTCCAGCGAGTCAGTTAACACTTTGGGTTTGATTTGGAACCCGACCTTCGATCACCTCTCTCCGACGCACCAACCTCGGTCGGTGTTTCGGTAAGTATTACGAAACGACAAGTATTATCAAGTATCTCGCGGTTGTTTGACCCTCTTGGATGGATGGCCCCCATCACAGTGGCTGCCAAAATTCTAATGCAGGATCTTTGGATATCAAAGATGTCGTGGGACGAGCCTCTACCCCCTGAAATGACGAAGCGATGGACCGATATTCAAGAATCTTGGGCTTCCGTTACCTCTCTTACCGTTGATCGTTGGCTGGGATGCACTCAGGAATCACGGATCGAGATCTATGGATTTTCAGACGCCTCTAAGCGTGCCTATTCAGCTGCTTTATATGCCAGAACATACACTGGCAGGGGTCGCTGTCGGGTCTCCCTTCTCATGGCTAAAGCCAAGGTTGCACCAGTGAAAACCATCACACTGCCTAATTTGGAACTTTGTGGTGCCGCTCTCTTGGTGAGAGTGATTAAGCATTTACAGCAACGTCCCTTCCTTCAGAACTCACCCATTTACGCTTGGTCGGAGAGTCAAGTAGTCCTGATATGGCTGAGGGCTCATCCAAGCAGTTGGAAAACCTTTGTGGCCAACCGGGTCTCCTTCATTCAAACCTAATTGCCTTCCACATCGTGGCACTATGTACCGACCAATGAGAATCCTGCTGACTTGGCTACTCGAGGCAGTCATTCAGCTGTTTTGAGAACGTCTCGTTTATGGTGGCATGGACCGAGCTGGCTGTGCGATCAACCTGGTCCTTGGGTCCCGTTTGCATCAGCTACAGCTCTTCCTGAATCACCAGTACAAGCCTTTGTGGCTAGGAGAGTGGAAGAGGTCAATCCGGGCGAGCCGACTAAAGAAGATTACATTGCCAAGTTCTCCAGTTTAACACGATTGACTCGAGTTACAGCCTGGATTCTTCGATTTCGAGCGAACTGTCAACTTAAAACACGAGGAGAAGCCTTGACACAGGCATTCCTCTCTGCTGATGAGCTGACACGAGCCCGCCGCGCCATTCTAAGGATCGAGCAGGAACAGGCTTTTCATCAGGAACTTTCATGCTTGCGCAACGACCGTCGACTATCCTCAACCAGTTCATTGATTGGATTGAATCCGTTTATAGATCAAGATGGAGTTCTACGAGTGAGAGGTCGTTTGCGGCACTCGAACTTGACGTTCACGTCAAAACATCCACCCATTCTCTCGAAGGGTTCTCATTTGGCCCAGATGTACCTGAAGGAGGCTCATCTTATCGCTCTCTATGGGGGACCATCGCTTACCTTAAGTGGACTTCATAATCAAGTTTGGATATTGGACGGAACTGGAATGGTTAAGCTCTACGTGAGGAAGTGTATTAAGTGTTGCTGAGCGCGTCCGATCTTGGGTCATCAGCTCATGGGAAATCTACCAGCAGAGCGCGTTCTCGCTCCCCAACGAGCCTTTACCGCTACTGGGCTGGATTACGCGGGGCCAATAAAGCTTCGCACTACAAAAGGGAGAGGACAAAGATCGTACAAGGGGTACATAGCCCTGTTTGTGTGTTTTGCTTCCAAGGCTGTTCCATCTTGAAGCTGTCAGTGATCTGACTACGGCCTCGTTCTTGGCTCCCTACCGTCGTTTTGTAGGTCGCCGCGGGGTTTGCAAAACAATTTGTAGTGATTGTGGTACCAATTTTCAAGGAGCAGCGAAGGAGCTCTCGGCTCTGTTTCGCGCAGCCTCTCAGTTTTACAACGAAGTTGCTGGCCTCCTTTCTAATCAAGGTACAACCTGATTGTTCATACCTCTAAGCACCCCGCACTTTGGTGGTTTGTGGGAGGCCGGTGTGAGGTCCGTCAATCATCACTTAACTCGGGTTATTGGAGATCACACCTTAACTTTCGAGGAATTAGCTACAGTGCTGATAGAGATTGAAGCATGCCTTAACTCTCGACCATTGCCCCCTTTAAGTGATGATTCCGAAGACCTTCATGCCCTGACGTCAGCACATCTGCTGTATGGGGCAACATCAATGCTTCTCCCAGAGGTGGGCCCACCGGATGTTCCAGAGAATAGACTCACCCGCTTCCAATTACTGCAGCGTATTCGGAATCATTATTGGAAGAGGTGGTCTAAGGAGTATCTCCATCAGCTTCAGGAACGGACCAAATGGCGTAATCAGTCTGCAAACTATGTGGTTGGCTAATTGGTGATAGTCAAGGACGACCGATACCCGCCCACTAAATGGCCCTTGGGTCGCATTATTGAAACCCACCCAGGTAACGATGGATTGGTTCGAGTGGTGACAATTAGAACGGCCACTACCACCTTAAAGCGACCGATTGCTCGAGTGAGCGCTTTACCAGTCAACAATGATGATCATCAAGGCACTCAAGTTTGACTCAATTCGTTCATTAACGAAGCGGGCGGGATATGTTGGAGGATCACCGTTCAAATTTGGCGCGTTTCCGCTCTCGGTAGGAGTGGCGACGCGTGCGCAATCGCATCGACACGTGGGAGAGCCGGCAGATGTCGTGAGGTGGAGACGCGCACTGTAACAGGCACGCGAGTCAGTCAACTCACAGCAGTCTCGAGCGCCGGAAGTTGCCAGTGTAGTGTAAGGCGTCGCGGGAGCACGTGTTCCAGTACAAGCTGAGCCGAATCCGTGGACTCGTACAGGGAGTATACGGTGCTCATTGGGATACTGTAGTAAGGTGGGGTGTTTGCGTACACTCACGTGCAGGGAACTCCCGAGTTCGTCTTCGAGTGTGGGCTGTGCCTGCTCTCTCATCGCTCGTGGAGTGCCACTGAATCGCGTCTTCGTCACGAGCTGTTCCCGGATCGTCCGTGGATACTGGCTGGCATTGCGGGCTGGCTGTATCTGCCCCCATGCTCTGTTCTTCGGGCTGACCATCTCCCCGGGCTGTCCCCGGATCATCCGTTGCGGGCGGGCCGTGCCGGTCCTTACAATCTGTGCATCTTCCTGGGCTGTCCCCGGATCACCCGTTGCGGGCGGGCTGTCCCCGTCCTTACCATCTGTGCATCTTCCCGGGCTGTCCCCGGACCATCCGTTGCGGGCGGGCTGTACCCGACCTGCTGATTCCTGACAGGTTCACCATCGTTCTCCGCAGTTCCCCCCTTTCTTTCATGGTAAGTCGCCGGTAGGGCCGATGAATCGCGGTTATCGCTTCCTGTTGGCTCCGAGGCTTAACCGTAAGTCTTATTGTTTATGATTTTTTCTTTGTGTGCGTCAATTATTATTTACCTTGTATCGGTCTCGTTGCGATGTCGTATCATGAATTGTACGAATCATTAATTTACATTACTTGATCTTGTTATAATAAAAATTGCTGATCGCATAGTTTCTGCGTTTGTGTTTATTTCTTTCTCCGACTACACGCTCTTCCTCCTTTCTTTGTGTACTCAGGTCTTTGTATTATTTCACCCTTCCGAAACACTAATTCAGTGGCACTTTGCTACAAAATAAAAAAAAATGTTTAACTTCTCTTAGATCTTTTTACCACAAACTATCAAATTACAATTTTTTGCGAATAACAGTGAAAAATCAAGTTACGAAAAATGTTAATTCATTTAGCAACATCGTGTAAAAAAATAAATATGGTCAGCTTCTTTAACAACACATCCTTACAAACTACCAATAAAATTTTTCTGAAAATGAATAATAATTAATGCAAACTATTAAAAAAATGGTTCACGATTTTAGACAATAATTGATAGAGAATAAAACAATTGTAAGCTTCTTTAGCGAACATTTGCTACTGATTAAAAAAGGTTAGAATTTTTAAGAATACTGATGCAATCAATTACATGAAAAAAAGAGTCAGCGTTACTAGAGAATACTTGCTAGAGATTAAAAATATATTTGATTTTTGATCTAATTGGATCGTTAATTGAAGTCTACCTTGCTACAAAACAAAAATAAAAGTTTTTTAAAACAATAATAGTGAAAGAACCCTTGCTAGAAAATGAAGAAGGTTAGCTTCTTTAACGAACCTACGCTACAAATTACCAATAAATATTTTCTGAAAAAGCAATTTGCTAAAAAATACCAACAAAAAATAGTAAATCAATATATATATATATATATATATATATATAAATATAAATATATGAAACGCTAGTAATGCAGACACTTTCCGGAATTGAAATAGACTTATGCAGACAGAGACCGACTTATGCAGACGTCAGCATAAGTAGAGAGATTATTTCTTTAGTCACGCAAGACTTGTGCAGACACTTGTATAAACGGTATTACACTTATGCAGACAGGTCACGTGGTCTTATACATTGCTGTCAGTATAAGTCCATGTTCATATGATTATATATATATATATATATATATATATACCCCTATAGCACCGAATATTTGACGAATATTCGCTCAATATTTATTTGCCATTTTCCCAATTTTCGCTAATATTCCCTCAACGTTAATAAACAAGAAAGAAACCCTAAGGGAATATCCCTGCAAACCTTGATGACCGTTTTTCCATTCCTTTTCTAAAACGATCAGGTAGGCTACCTATTATTGTAATATTGCAGTAATATTCGTACAAGATTAATTAATACTAGACGAATATATATATAATTAAGTTTCATTAATATTTCCTCGATTAGGCAGTATGGCAGCAATATTCGTACAAAATTCATCGACACGAGAGGAGCATTCAATATGTATATTCCCCTATAACACTCATTATTAGAGCAATATTGCTTCCATATTGCTTCGAAATATTCGCTAATGTTCCCTTAATGTTAGTATACAGGTAACGTTAGTATATTCAATTTATTTATTTCACATAGATAAGGCGTAAAATTTTAAGTCCCCATTATAACGAGATATCAAAAACAAGGCAAGCCTTGTAATTCGGACTCTTCGTAAAAAGTCATTTGACGGGTGAATTATACAGCTTATATATTCTCGGCCATCCAGTGTAACCACAGAAAGCGCTACCAACGCGCCGCGTGGTGGATAAATAGCCGAAGCTTGCTTATCGAGAGCCATCCATCACAAGTTCCCCTTTATCACCGCTATGGGGCACGCCGATAGCGCTTTCTGTAGATACACTGAATGGCCGAGAATATATAAGCCGTGTAATTTAACCGTTCAAATGACTCTTTACGAAGAGTCCGAATTACAAGGCTTGCCTTGTTTTTGATATGCCGTTTACAATGGGGGAATGGGCATCCAAAATTTTACGCCTTATCTATGTGAAATAAATAACTTAATACTAACGTTACCTGTATACTAACGTTAAGGGAACATTAGCGAATATGGCGAATATGTCTAAACAACATTGAAGCAATATTCCTCCAATATTGAGTGTTATATGGGAATTGAATGCTCCTCTCATGTCGACGAATCTTGTATGAATATTGCTGCAATACTGCTTAATCGAGGAATCTTAAGGTGAAACTTAATTATATATTCGTCTAGTATTAATTATTCTTGTACGAATATTGCTGCAATATTACAATAATAGGTAGCCTACCTGATCATTTTAGAAAAGGAATGGAAAAACGGTCATCAAGGTTTGCAGGAATATTCCCTCAGGGTTTCTTCCATGTTTATAAACGTTGAGGTAATATTAGCGAAAATTGTGAAAATGGCAAATAAATATTGAGGGAATATTCTTCAAATATTCGGTGCTATAGGGGAATATATATATACACACACACATATATATATATATATATATATATATATATATATATATATACATATATATATATATATATATATATATACACATATATATACTAGGGGGTACCCCCCTACTCGTTCCGCTCGTCAACCCCCATATAAAATAAATTTTAAATTTTATATTTTGGAATAAGAGAACAAATCACCCTGATGTTCATTATTTTAAATTATTACACTTATTTTATTACTTACTTTATAAATATTGAACAATGTTTTAAATTTAATCAATAACTGTGTTGCTTTAATTCGTTTCATATAAACTTTATTAACTATAAAGATTGGTTGAAGAGACGAACAGTTTTCCACGTCACCCTGGGAGTACTGTTCATGGACAGTTGGATTGTTATTTTAAGTGGCATCCTTCGCCGATAGCCCTACATTACCACTATACCTAAAAATTTAAATTTTATTAAATATATTTTTATATCATTTCTATTACATTTTGAAATTTAGAAAAATAATAAATTAAAAGTAAATTGTATGATTTATATTATCTTTAATATACCCTTGAATGTTTTTATAAGCTTTTTATTATTTAGAACCATATATATTTATTTGTTCCTTTTATATATTTTTTTGCTTTTAAACATTATATTGGATACATGAAAGAATTTAATATAATTTATTGTGTCACAGGGTGGATTTTTGGACTAAGGCACGTTTCACCTGCGTACCTTAGCAGTTCAATTCCATATCTCTCGGTTCAACTCCCTGAGATTAAGTAGCCAGATTAGGTAACAGACGCTACAACGTTGTGCAATGTTAACCTAACCTGGTGACTTACCGTGCAACACGCAAGTCGATGACTTGCGCTTTGTTCCTCACCAGTGACTCGAACTCTCCTCTCGTTCACTGGTTCGTGTGCTGGCTGTTCAGATGAAACGATACGTATTCCCTTACGTAACGACCGCGGAGACGGCGGGGAACGGGGAATGACTAGGTCGCGAAATAACAACTCGAGCAGTTAAAGTTAATAATAAAGGGCTATGATTTATTAAATAAAAGAAGTTGTGGTTTGATAATAGATCAGAAATATAAAAGAATTGAATTTCAATTCGCGTATTCCCTATCTAAACGGTGCGCCAGCACGTTAGCTCTGACGTCAGCTGCCTCGGAGACTGACGTCACGCTCGAGGTAATTTACGCCGCGCACGTAAGGTATAATACGCCTCACATGTGCGGTACTCTACGCGCGCGCTCACCGAGTAAAGCGACGAAGTGTGAGAGCAGTCGCGATCGCCGCGCGACGCACACACGTATAAGTGTGAGACAGAGGGTAGATGGTGGGTTTACACGTGTGCGCACCTGTTGTGCGCACTCACCGGCTTTGAAAAAGCCGGTGGTTTGACCTCGCGTTTAACCTTGATGAAGTGCGAGCCCGATGCCTACACTCTCTCCTCGCACTTGCTCTCACCGCACGAGAACGCCTACTCGAAGCCGATGTCCAGGTGCGACGAGCCTGGACAAGCGGTTACGCGGAGCTAATACACGGCGCGGAAGAATGGGTGCACGCTTACCTTCTATACGGATTAACAACGGCTCAGCAAGGTGATCGGTCTCGGACGTGACGAGTCTTACTCCCTTGTCGAATCTATAGGCCTCGATACTGCTGTGTAGTAGAAATGAGAAGTGCTACTCCTTCCTCAAAACAACTAAGTGGTTTGAGTGCGGCAGGTGATACTAGCCTGTGGCACTTGCACTATACACTTTAACGCGCGAAAATCACAGAAGTACGTCGATACACGATTTTCCGTTTATCGCAACAAAAACACTCATGATTCGCGCTCTTACACGGTACTTCTTTCTTAAAAATCCGACGGGTACCTTTTTTGATAACGGACGAATCTATCGGAGCGAAAAGAAAAGCGGTTGCAGAAAACCGTAGCGAATTATAAGATCTCCTAGTCATCACGTCGATGCAGCTCAGATTCTGCATCGACGCTCCATCTCGCGTTCGCGCGCATGAGGTACTTCAACTATGGCTTATACGCTATGTCGGTACGGCAGGCCGTGACACCCCCCAACCAGATGTCCCTTATCTCCTGATATGGGACTCTGTAATTCAATCCGGCGTCGCTAATACCTGCAAATGGATTGAGGATTTGGAAGCACTCGAGCGAACACGACTTTTATAGAAAAAATAAAAAGATTTTATTGAAGAAAACCATAACAAAAAAAAAAACAATCGGCGCCGCTTCATCACCCGAAATTTTACTGATGTTTCTGCCGATAATAAAACGGGTTGAGTGGGTCGTGATTCGCGGCTCCAGGGCAGGTAGCTGAGTTGCGGACATTGAGGTGCCC
This sequence comes from Torymus aiolomorphi, assembly GCA_036365515.1. Classification (NCBI taxonomy): domain Eukaryota; kingdom Metazoa; phylum Arthropoda; class Insecta; order Hymenoptera; family Torymidae; genus Torymus; species Torymus aiolomorphi. The sequence continues at coordinate 113,849,840 of CM070873.1, forward strand.
GCAAAAGAAGCACCGTCTCGGTTGTTGTGGTTCTCCGGGCAGACACCGGTCAGAAGAAAGGGACCTCGAGTGCCCTGTAGATACCGCAGGAGCGCATCTCCTTTCCTTGGCCTCGCGGAGGCGTCGAGCTTTCTCCAAGGCTTCGCGAGTTTCGCGAGCCTCGCGAGCCTTACTCTCGCTTCGCTGTCAGCGAAACTCGACTGCCGCCGCGAGCTCTTCTTTGCGGCCCAGAACCAGGTTAAATCACTTTTCGGAGTGGACCCTCGCCCCTTCATAATCGTGGAAGTTATCCCATTCTTTCATGACGGCCTCTTCCTTTTCTCTAGCCAACTGGGATAGCTCTCGAGATGCTACCAAGTTGGCTTCGAGTTTCATCCAAGCGACCGATATGGGGGAGCGACCTGACAACTCACACGACTCGCTATTCTCCGCAGGCTTCTCTACCTGCGGAGTATCGTGGGCGAGGCTTTCCTCACTGGCCCAACTCTTCCGTTTTTCCGACTCTACAGGCTCCACTATCTGTGGAGCCGACGACTCCTCTTCAATCTCGCTACTTTGGCTAAGTACTTTGGCTAAGTACCAGAGTAGCAACATCTGTCTCGGTCTTTGGCCGACGCAGGATCGACCGTGTTGGTGATGGAACTATTGGCTCCCCTGCCGGTAGTTCCTCAATAGTTAAGGAGGATCCCTCCGCGACTCCTCCTAAAATGGCAGGTATTCCGGCACCTGATATTATCCGGCCAGGTGTCGGAGGCATCAGCTGCACCTGTGCCAGCAGCTGGCCTACGAGCTCGAGGAGCTGCTGCTGGTTCAGTTGTCCAAGACTCAACCTGTGGACAGAAGAGAAGATAGCGTTTATTCTCGGGAACCGTAGTTTGGATTCGCGCGTGTTCTCCGGGGGAACGTCGAGATGGGGTCGCAGGTTAGTACGCGATTCCGCGAACCTTTCGGTCGGCCACGAGATCGTTTTGGGGGCTCGCTCGCAACAGGAACGGGGTTAGTCGGTGCAGGAGAAGTTTTGCCTAGCCTACTCTTGACTATCGCAGTCTCTCGGCCTACCTCTCCCGTGAGCTTGCGTTGTCACGCCAACCTCGTCCTGGTCTTGCCCAGCGCCCGCTGGCGGCTGGGTTCTTGCAAGTGGCGGGTCGCTCTTCGCCATTTCTTCTTCTTCCCCCGGTGGTCGGGCGACGTCATCCTCTCCTTCAGTTAAATCGCTATTGGGTGTTTCCTCGTTATCCTCGGGCTCTTTTCTTGCGAAGTATGGCTTCAAGTGTTCTGCATGGACCAGATCTTCAATATCCCCTTCCTGATCCTCCAGTTCATACGTATTGGGCCCTTTCTTCTCTAAAATCTCATAAGGGCCAACGTATTTCGGTGCCAACTTCGTCATCACTCCTTGAGCTGCCGAGGATAACACGCGATTCTTCTTCCATACGCGATCTCCGACCTCGAACTGCGGTTCTCTCCGCCTGGCGTCATATATCTCAGCATGCCTCTCTTGTTCTTCTCTTGAACGGTGACCAGCATCATCTAGTATATTGCTGAGATGTTTCATCCTTTCTAACCAGGCGTCTTCGTCCTCTTGAACAGCAGCCTCTTCTACTACCTGATCTTACTCCCTCCTCTTAGTCCCGGGAGGCACTGGCTCTCTGCCATAATTTAACATAGTTGACGACTTACCAGTGGCACTATGGGGTATGTTATTTAGCGCGAACACTAGTTCAGGTAGCTTCTCATCCCAAGTATTATGGTTTCCCTCCACAAATGCCATAATACTGGTCTTAAGGGTTCTATTAACTCTTTCCACCGGATTCGCTTGAGGGTGGTAAGGTGGAGTATGAGAGTGATGAACTATCCCTATCTCGTCTAGATATTGGTCTATTATCATGTTTTTAAATTCGGTTCCATTATCGGAAAGGAAGACCTCGGGTGCACCGTATCGTAAAACTATCCTATTTTCAACTCTTTTCGAATAGTCTTACCGTTGGCCTTCCGGATGGGAATACACTCTACCCATCGAGTAAATAAATCCTGGAAGACCAAGATATACTCAAATCCAGCCTTGCTCCGGATAAAAGGACCCGTTATATCCGCCGCGACGACTTTCCAAGGCTGATGAATAACTCGCCGCCCCATCAATCCAAGGGGTGGCCTTTGTTCTATCTTGCACTGCTGACATATCAAACACGTTCTCACATGTTCTTTTACTGACTGGTAATATCTTGGTCAGTAGTAATATCGAGCTACTCTCGCGAAGGTCTTCTCCCTTTCGAGATGTCCAGCAGTAGGGTCGTCGTGACATTCCGAGAGTACTTTCTTCCTTTCCTCGCTACGAACTACCAGTTTCCATGCATCGTCGTCTACGCCTAAATCCTCTTCGATATCTTGATTTGGACGATACATGTAGAGCTGGCCGCCTAATACTTTCCACCTAGGATACGTATTAGGTTCTTCTAATACCTTTTTCTGCCAGCCGAGGTACCACTCGTCTTTCGTGGTTACTGCCCACGAGACGGCGCCTACGACTGGTTGTTCTTCGTCCTCGTCTTCTTCATACATTCTCTATAATGCATCCGGTAACTCAATTTCAAAGTTGTGCATCTGCAGCCTAAGCGACCACCTTGCTAGTCTACCTGTCGGGCTACGCAGTGATCGAATACAACGCAAACTGCTATGGTCGGTCACTACGAGGAAATTATATCCCTCTACGTATGCCCGAAACTTCTCGATAGCCCATAATACAGCAAGACACTCTCTTTCTGTTACTCAGTAATTTCGCTCAGCTTTAGAGAGCGAACGGCTCGCGAACTCCAAGACTCGCTTCTGGCCGTCTATCACCTGGAACAACACTGCTCCCAAACCAGAGTCACTTGCGTCAGTTTGTATTACAAAGCGCGAAGCGAAATCCGGACGGTGTAGGACCGGAGCTGAGGCTATGAGTGCCTTGATATGGTCGAACGCTTGTTGTTGTTCCTCTTCCCACACGTACCTGAAGTTTTTCTTCGTTAGGCGTGTGAGAGGGTCGGCGATCGTGGCGAAGTCGGGAAGAAACTTCCGATACTACGATGCCATACCGAGGAATCGCCTTAACTGTTTTAGGTTCTTAGGCGCAGGGTATTGCATAACCGGAGTTATCTTATCTGGGTCTGGTCTAAATTCATCTCGGTTGACGAGAACACCAAAATATTTCACCTCAGACCTACCGAATACTCTTCTCTCGGTTGATCGTGAGGCCTGCCTCATTGATTCTTGCCAATACGCGTTCTAACGTCGCCAGATGCTCTTCGAAAGTCTCTGTTACGATGATGATATCATCTAAATAAGAGAACGCGTATGGCTCTAGTTCGGGCCCTATGACTCTGTCAATCATGCGCTGAAAGGTGGCTCCGGCGTTCGACAACCCGTATGGCATTCTTTTAAACTGAAATAAGCCAAGACCGGGTATTGAGAATGCCGTAATCTCCCGCGATTCTTCTTTTAAAGGGATGTGATGGTACGCGCTGCTTAGATCCAAGGTGGATATATAGCGGGCAGCTTGGAGCTTCAGCAGGATCTGATCCATATTCGGCAGCGGATACGCATCTCCCTTCGCGGCGGCATTTACCTTTCTCATATCAATCACCATACGATGTTTATCGCCAGCTTTCGGCAATCAATCCGGCTGCTAGCATCTTTCGCATTTGTCGATGCATTTCTTCTTCCAATTTTCGAGAAATAGGAAATTGTTTTTGCCGGATTGGTCGAGTATTGCCAACGTCTATCTCATGCTCGGCCAGGTTTGTACACCCGAGTGGAGCATCATCTGCAGGAGTCAATGCTCTATTCAAAAGAGTTTGTAAACGCTGGTGTTCTTCCAGCGTTATATCGGCTAAACCAGCTGAAGAAGCTTTCATCGTGTCGATGGAGGCGATCCTGATCTGTGTTGGATCATTTGCATCTGACGAAGAGACACAGGCTAATTCCAGTCCTACACTCTGACCAGATTTTCCCACTATCAGCCTGTTCTCTACGGGGTCGTGCGTTGTCTCAAATGCACGGACGAAATTGGAACCGACATAACAGTCAACTTCCAGTTCTGGTATTATTGAAACCAGTATGTCTCGTTTGACACCGCCCAACTCGAACGGGAGTTCCACATGTCCCGTTACGCGGAGCAGGTTGTTGCCAGCACCTCTGGCGCCTGCTCCCATAGCTGGCCCGAACGTACGTCCGCATTCGGTAGCTAGTTGCAGCCCTAACGATCCCATCACCGTTCTCGAGGCTCCAGTACCGTATAGTGCCCGAATGCGGAACCCTCCGATCCCTACCTGTACCCACCAACGCAGCTCGTCGGGTTGTACAGGAATTTGATTGGAGCTAGGTTCTAGCTCCTTCATGGAGTCGTTCCGTTATCCGACTTTCTCTTCGTCTGGACATTGCTCAGCCTTGACCTGGCTGGCAGCTGCCACCAGGTCGGTTAGTATCTCGTCCTTCTTCCTGGACTCTTTCTGGGCCTCTAGACTGGTCTCGGCGGATTTGGACCCATTCAATCTCGCCGGTTCTCGTTTCCCAAACAGTCGGGGCAAAACGAGCGATGGTAACCTATTTTGCCGCAGCCCCAACACGTTATGGGTCCGGCCGGTTTGTCGCTCTTACGCTCGGGTTCTCCGCCGGTATCGCTCTTCTTACCGTCACCGGTTAATGTTCGGTTCTCTTTCTCTTTCCCTCTAGGGGTGTTCGACGGTGACGGTTTGTGTTTTTCGTGGCGATTTTCACCTTTCTTCCTTGGGTTGTGGCCGGATGTACGAGCGTTCTGTTTGCGGCGTAACTCGTTTAGTCCGGCCTCTAACCTCGATATAGCGGTCAGTATCGACTGATTCGTCAAGGTTTCTTCGCCTGCGAGGCCATTATACTCTCCAGAGTCCACTCCTGAGATTTTTGGCTTCGCAGGTTTCACACTCCTTGACTTATAGGCTGCTTCAGGCAACATAGTCAATTCCGGAGGCGGTGGAGTGCGGAAGGTTTTCTCCATATCGAGAGTTAGTTCGGCTTCCCTTGCCATCTCTTGTAACTCATCGATATCTTTGAAGTCGGCTCTCCTCAGCAACCTTTGGAGTCCCCGCCTCAAGTTTCGATGGAGCATGTCAAGTTGCGTTTCTAAGTTCGGTATCGGCTCCATTTTTCTTATAATAACCAGGAGGCAGGTTATGTAATCTCTCGCGAGTTCATCTTCTCCCTGTGTCCTGGCGGTTGCTTCCATCAATAAGTGTTGTTGGTAACCTCTTCCGGTTCCGTACCAACGCCGAGCTGCCGAACAGAAGTCTGACCATGTGTTCCACTTGTGTTTTTCTACTTGGAACTACATGGCTGCCACGCCTTTTAGTAGTTCCGGCAAGGCCTGGAATACCTCTGCTTCAGACAGGCTAGTCGATCCGCGGCACGCTTCTACTTTCTCCAGGAAAGCTTCTATGCTCTGGCCTCTATCGCCAGAGAACGACACGTTCCACTTCCTCACTGTGAGGCCAACATCTACAATCGGGAAGGTTCGTCTTCTTAATGACGAATCTTCGACTCCACTGGCGCCGAGGTTCTCGGAGGTTTCGTTCCTCGAGAATCATCCCCCCTCCCCCCAGGTTCTGCCACGGTTGCCCAACAGTGGCTGGGTCCTGTCACCTAAATGCGCCTGGGGGGTCGATGCTCCGTTCCGATGCAGATCGAGGGGGACTGACACGTGTATGTGTCTTGTAGGCGCACGTGGTCCTTCCGTTGTCTAGTTCGGTCATCGTCCATCCTGGTGCTAGACGCTGTTCCTTGCGTTGCGCCGATTGCACGCAAGGTTTTGTTTCCCTGCATGATATTACCGCAGAACTCTAAAAATGCTTCTGGCACCAGGAACTTCATGCCGGATGCGGATGTCATCGCTGCCATCGGCTCGGAAAACTGTGCCAGCGTCGTGTCGTCTACTCTGTCTATGTTGTCCTCTGCCAGCATGGATAACAGGTGTGGTTCGTCCATGGATTCAGCAGTTATGTTCTCCCATGCTGGTGGAAGGTCTTCCGTGCTGTGTTCTTGAATGAACCTGGTCCGGAGGTTTTCTCTCTTTACGAGCAGGGAATATTCGTCCTGCACTTCTTCCATTTGAAAATCCTCCGGCTCATATATTCCAAGTAGCCACTGCGACATCCTGTTCATCTTTATAAATTTGGAGCCGCTGGTTTTCAAGTTCAGTGTCTGTAGATGATCGTCTACTTCTTTTGCCGTTAAACATTGGCACCAATTTCCGATGGCTTCCTCTATATTCTGCGCCATTTTGGATTCTTATTTCGCTTGTAGCCTTCTTTACATGCGTTTGAATGTGTATTTCAGAGTGTGGTTGTGTGTGCGGTTTCTATTTAAGGGATCGTTCCCTAGGGCGCACCTCTTAATTTACAAATAAATAAATAAATATATATAAATAACTTGTAATATATTATAGTTCTACCTAACCTCCACACTCTGAATTTCACTTCGAGTTGCAGAGGGTTAGATACCAGTCGCTCGGTTTTAAAACACCCTGGCTGGTTTTCTTTTTAATTTGCCAGTAATTGGTGCTTCGATCCCTATTTAGCACGAAATACTGGTTTACCGCTGCTTTTCAGCTGTTTTAAAATTTTTACCCTGTAAAAAAAAATTAAATGCCAGCCAGGTCACCGCGGGTTCGAATCTACCCCTCAGTTCGATTCTTTGTCTCTGGTTCGAATCCCCTGAGGGTATTGTCTATACTAGCCTTCACTAGGCTAGCAACTGGTATCGATTGAACGCTCGTCACAAATTTAGTCGAGTGTTCAATCCCCTGATGCTTCTCCTCACAAATTTTTATTATTGTTTAAACAAATTATAATTATTGTTTAAACAAACAAAAGTTTCGCTCGCAATTTAATTTCGCCTAGGCGCACCGTATCTGACTATTTGACACGATAATCTATAAAAAGAAATAGCAACTTTGTAGCCTACAGCAATTTATCTTGATTTTTCTCAAAAATCTTCGAACTTCTACCCCCAGAAGGTGTGCTGTAAGTTGGTTGTTGTACTTTAGTCAGTTCCTTACTAAAAGTCTAAAAAAAATCGGAAAAATGCAAAAAGAAATTTTTGGGATTCGAACTTTGCTCCTTCGAAGCCAAATTTTGCAATATTCCCAAGCACACACACGTTTAGGGCGCCAGTTGTCACGGGGTGGATTTTCGGACTAAGGCACGTTTCACCTGCGTACCTTAAAGATTCAATTCCATATCTCTCGGTTCAACTCCCTGAGATTAAGTAGCCAGATTAGGTAACAGACGCTACAACATCGTGCAATGTTAACCTAACCTGGTGACTTACCGTGCAACACGCAAGTCGACGACTTCCGCTTTGTTTCTCATCAGTGACTCAAACTCTCCTCTCGTTCACTGGTTCGTGTGCTGGCTGCTCAGATGAAACGATACGTATTCCCTTACGTAACGACCGCAGAGGCAGCGGAGAACGGGGAATGACTAGGTCGCGAAATAACAACTCGAGCAGTTAAAGTTAATAATAAAGGGCTATGATTTATTAAATAAAAGAAGTTGTGGTTTGATAATAGATCAGAAATATAAAAGAATTGAATTTAGATTCGCGTATTCCCTATTTAAACGGTGCGCCAGCACATCTGACGTCAGCTGCCTCGGAGACTGACGTCACGCTCGCGGTAATTTACGCCGCGCACGTAAGGTATAATACGCCTCACGTATGCGGTACTCTACGCGCGCGCTCACCGAGTAAAGCGACGAAGTGTGAGAGCAGTCGCGATCGCCGCGCGACGCACACACGTATAAGTGTGAGAGAGAGGGTAGATGGCGAGTTTACACGTGTGCGCACCTGTTGTGCGCACTCACCGGCTTTGAAAAAGCCGGTGGTTTGACCTCGCGTTTAACCTTGATGAAGTGCGAGCCCGATGCTTACACTCTCTCCTCGCACTTGCTCTCACCGCACGAGAACGCCTACTCGAAGTCGATGTCCAGGTGCGACGAGCCTGGACAAGCGGTTACGCGGAGCTAATACGCGGCGCGGAAGAATGGGTGCATGCTTATCTTCTATACGGATTAACAACGGCTCAGCAAGGTGATCGGTCTCGGACGTGTCGAGTCTTACTCCCTTGTCGAATCTATAGGCCTCAATGCTGCTGTGTAGTAGACACGAGAAGTGATACTCCTTCCTCAAAACAACTAAGTGGTTTGAGTGCGGCAGGTGATACTAGCCTGTCGCACTTGAACTATACACTTTAACGCGCGAAAATTACAGAAGTACGTACGTCGATACACGATTTTCCGTTTATCGCAACAAAAACACTCGTGATTCGCGCTCTTACACGGTACTTCTTTCTTAAAAATCCGACGGGTACCTTTTTTGATAACGGACGAAACTAGCGGAGCGAAAAGAAAAGCGGTTGCAGAATACCGTAGCGAACTATAAGATGGCCGACGACTCGCCGAGGTCTCCTAGTCATCACGTCGATGCAGCTCAGATTCTGCATCGACGCGCCATCTCGCGTTCGCGCGCATGAGGTACTTCCACTACGGCTTATACGCGACGTCGGTACGGCAGGCCGTGACAATTGTAAGTGATTTTAAAATTAATATAATTTTATTTTCCTTAAATTTCAAATATTCCATTTTCATTCTTAATAATAATTTACTTCATAATAATTTTTGTTTTATTTCATTGAATTTTTATATTTATTACTTCTATTTAAAATTTACAAAAATATTTATAAAAAAATAATTTTCAAATTTTTAATTAAGTTTTCTTTAACATATCCTGTGACGTTTTTGTAAGCTATTTATAATATGGAAATATGTATTTTTATTTTTTCTGTTATATATATTTTTGCTTATAAACATTATATTGAATACGTTCAAGAAGTTAATGTACAATAATAGAACTATAAATTAATATAACTTAATACTATTTTTGTGAAATTTCAAATATTTTATACTAAAAAATTGAGTTTAAATTGTATCTTGAAAATATTATGTTTGCTTTTGATTTATTTTATTTTTCATATTTTTTAATTAAATTTTGTAAATAATTTAAACCATATTCTATAAGTAAATTATTACAATAGTTAATATACTTGTTTTCTTCTTTTTCATGGGTTTCTATTATTTCATTCAATTTTTCTAACTTTGTAGCATCTTTTAAATTATATACGTCTATGTATTTATTTTGTGTTGGATCCCAAATTAACGGGGTTTGTATCATAGTAATATTGTTATTATATTCAATGATATAATTATTTAAATGTATTTCATATTCGTTTTGTTCATTTATATGATTCTGTAACTGTTCGTTTAATTCATCTAATTCTCTTGCGTGTTGTATACTACTCACAATTCAATATACATATTTTGCACAGGATCTCATCATAATGGACTAGGTTTTGAATCACCTTGTTGAGACATCTTATATTTTACTAAATAATAGTTAATTAAATTAAAAAAAGTAATTTACATTAAATGTATAATTAAAGTAAATTTTAATTATATTACGTAATTAATTATTGTTTTATATTTTTCCTTAAATTATTTTGATCAATTATATTGTGTTATTATTCTAATATCGTTAAGAAGATCATAATATTAAAATATCTTATGAATATTTTATTGTATATTTATTAAATTTTAAAATGTTATTATTTTATTTGTACCATTATTAGGTTATTATATTATAATCTTATTATTTAAATTAATTATCTAATATTTCTTTCCAAACAATATTTGTTACGTCTATTTTATTTTCAGATACATTTTATATATATATATATATATATATATATATATATATATATATATATATATATATATATATATATATATATATTGTAACGGCCTGCGCGTGTACGTGCGCGCGTGTGCGCGAACGAGACATGAGGCGAGTCTCGGCACGCACTAATGCCCGAAATGAAAACACCTCTCAACCTTGCGCAAAGCCGAGAGATCCTTGCGCGTGCCGACGAAGCAGCAGGTAGGCAGTATCGTTTCGGTGAGTGCCGCGAGCAATAGCCTGCTCTGAGAGAGAGAGAGAGGAGTGCGAGATAGTGCACGCGAGTGCAGGGAAGTGCAGTTGAGAGAGTGAGCACGAGCGAGAGAGCGGCGCAGCAGCGTAGCCGATAAGCAGAGGGAGAGAGAGAGACGCTATCAGCAGCTACCGCGGCCGAGAGGGAGAGAGACGTCGGCCGATCCTCTGCGACAGCCGGACTGCCCGCGTAGGAGCAAGAGAGAGAGAGCTACGACGCGCGGAGCGTCCCGCACCGCTCGGCTTGACTCCCTACATCAGCCGGGACTTCGCGAGGTAAGCCCTAGCCAGGCGCTAGCGCGCTCTTCCCGCGGACGACGGGCGTCCGGAGAGCGACCGCCCCCCCCCCCTGCCCCACGCGAGCGAGCGAGGCTCACCGACGCGCGCGTGTGTGTCGATCGCGCGCGGCGATCGACCGACGTCGGTGCGAGCCGCTTAACCGGGTACGTGTGTGCGATCGCGCGCACACGTACATAGCGGCGCGGGCGCACCACCCGTATCGGCGCGTATACAGGATAGGCGCCGCATGTATAAAACTTATTAAGCCTGCGGGGCATTAAAGTTACAGTCTTCTTTTAGCTTCGAGTCTGCCTATTATTTGGCGCGCATTCCCTTTCCTTTTCCACGTCGGTGGCGGGCGCGAGTACGCAATACTCGCGCGTATCTGAGCAGCCGAGGAAGCACGCAGGAGAGAGACAGCGCGACAGCGAAGTCGCGCGTTGTAACGCCGGTAGGAACGGCTGCCGACGAAGGCAGCCGACGGCGAGAGACGGCACGCCGGCGAGAGCGAGGACATTTCGCCGAGGGTTGGCACAAGCCAGTGCTCGCGCCTGTCAACTGCTGCGCCGTTCATCGGCAATTCCGCGTCGGGGATTTGCGGCACTGAGGGAAAAACCTACCCCGTTACAATATATATATATATATATATATATATATATATATATATATATATATATATATATATATATATATATATATATATATATATTATTATCACTTAACCCCTTTATGAAGCCCATCCCTGTATATTAGTACCTACGCCCAGAGTTCCCGTATACAAGTGACTAAAGAAATAATCCCTCTCTGGGTATAGAAACTCTAGATCGGGCTCCATAAATGCCGTAAAGAATATTTTATGGGACCCGGACTCCATAAAAGAAAATGGGCTCCATAAATATGCTCATGTGTATAAAAGGTCTCCATAAATCAGGTAAAAGATATATATATATTTGGATTTTTACATCGTGAAAGTGCTACGTACAATTATCCATGGGGAAATAATTGTTTTTTTTTTTTTTTCCTACACTATTGAAACTTGGTCCTTGTGCTTTATTAATAGTTGTAGCAAATGCTAATAGAATTGGAAATTGTTTTCTATATAAAATGAATGGTAACGATGAGAATTCACAAGTATTTAGTGTAATGCGTGGTATAAATACTTTATTTCCTTTATTTTCTCCAGTAATGATTGCAGCTTCAATATTATATTTATATAAAGTTGTTATTTTTAATCGTGTTCCATTACATAGTCCATCAACGATGCTAAGATTACGAATTAACATAACAATTGCATTTTTTTTAAATTTTATTTCGTATGGAGGTAAACCTTCTCGTATATTATTTAACATTTCTATCGGAAAATTTAAATGTATATTTTCATCCGTTTGATCTACTTCTTTATGTGTTGCCTAATCTATACTATAATATGTTACCTTTTTATGTTCAATTAAGTTCAATATTTTATGATTTAATATATTTATTTATTCATTATGTGACCTTAATATTACGTTTTTTGAAAAATGATAATTTTTATTAATATTTTGCTATATTTCATGACAAACATCATTTGTTTTCCATTTATCTGGAATTTTCAAGTGATCAATTTTTCCTTCTCCAATATCTAATAAAAATGATGCAAAAGCTTTATCTTGAGTACGAATGTTTATTTTTAAATAGAAAATTTTAAACAAAGGCCAAAGATAAGAATTTTTTAAAAATCTCGAAAATGTTTACGACTCATCGCCCCCTCACCCCCTCGCGTCCCCTTGCCCCCCTCGCGCCCCCTCACCCCCCTCGCGACCATTCTCTCTCGTCCTCAGCGCTCCCCTCAGCGCTCCCTCCGCTCCCTCAAAATAACGTAAAAATGTGACTGGTTATACGTTTTTTTGAAAGAAATTGTTAAATATTCCTTATTACATGTCCGATATATCTTCCATTTCTTCTAAAATGTTTCAGATAACAAAAACTGTTTGTCCTTTGATAGTGTCCATTTCTTCAGAACAATGAAATACTATTATAAGAGTGGTTATATATGGCTACTGGCGAAGGATACCACTTAAAATAACAATCTAACTCGTCAATGAACAGTACCTTCAGGGTGACGTGGAAAACTGTCCGTCTCTTCAACCAATCTTTATAGTTAAATTAATTTAACCTTTAGACTGCCGGAAAGTCTATACATAGACATTAGTGGAAAAACAGTATTTTTTTGCGAGAGACAATATTCCGGATTTCTTTTGGGGTCACTGATCATGAATCTGGGTTAAATGTGATAAATTTACTTCAGGGGCTCCAACCCTCCCCTCCATCCCAAATGCCCCAATTGTTTGATATTTCTGAAACTCGTTGAAAATGTCACTCTAGGGGTTTTTGGAGTCGCTGATCACGCATCTAGGTTCAGATTTGATAAATTCATGTTAGCCCCCCCCCCCCATGCCCCAATTTTTTGATATTTCTGAAACTCGGTGAAAATTTCACCGTGGGGGTTTTTGGGGTCGCTGATTACAAATCTAGGGTCAGATTTGATAAATTTATATCAGCCCCAAGTGCCCCAATTTTCATCGAGTTTCAGAAATATCAAAAAATTGGGGCCTTTAGGATGGGAATTGGGGGCCCCCTGACATGAATATATCAAATCTTACCCAAGATTCGTGATCAGCGACCCAAAAAACCTATAGGGTCAGAATTTTACTGAGTTTTAAGCATAAAAAAAAATTTACAATATAGAATTTTTTTCTTCACCGTATCCTGCCGGAAAGTCTATATATAGATGCACCCTCTGATATGAACTTTGTATATAGTTGATACATGATACGAGACACTAATTTGGCCACTTTTAAAGTGCGGTTTGAAGGTTCAAATCCCGGCAGTCTAAAGGTTAAAAAATAAAATAAATAAATATCAATATTATTACATAGAACTTGCTATACTCGACAATTCTTCTAATTAATTATATCATGATTTATAACTTAAACAATTGAGGGGGCGGCGCTGAGGAGGGGCTGAGGGGGCGAGGAGGGGGGTCGCGAGGGGGAGGGGGTGAGCCTCTAACAATTTCTTTCAAAAAACCGTATAACCAGTCACATTTTTACGTTATTTTGAGGGGAGTGAGGCGGCGCTGAGGGGTGGCGAGGACGGGTCGACGGGGCGTGAGGGGGGTGCGGGGGCGCTGAGTCGTATACATTTTCTTACAACTATATAATATAGGAAGATATATATAATACATCTCGTTAACTATGTTTATAGAGACCTTTTTTAAAGATAGATAGCTTTATGGAGCCCGAATCCTTTTATGGAGCCCGGGCTCCATAAACATTCACTACATCCCGGTTTATGGAGAGTGACCTATAGTTTCTATACCCAGAGAGGGATTATTTCTTTAGTCACTTGTATGCGGGAACTGTGGGCGTAGGTACTAATATCAGGGATGGGCTCCATCAAGGGTTTAGGTGAAACACATAATATATACACACACACACACACATACACGCACACACACATATATATATATATATATATATATATATCTTCCTATATTATATAGTTGTAAGAAAATGTTTACGACTCAGCGCCCCCTCGCGCCCTCTCGCCCCTCTCGCGTCCCCTCAACCCCCTTGCGCCCCCCCACCTCAATTGTTTAAGTTATAAGTCATGGTATAATTAATTAGAAGAACTGTCGAGTATAGCAAGTTCTATGTAATAATATTGATATTTATTTGTATATTTATTTATTTTTTTTAAATTGATTTAACTATAAAGATTGGTTGAAGAGACGAAGCGTTTTCCTCGTTACCCTGGAGGTTTTGTTCATTGACGCGTTGGATTGTTATTTAAGTGGTATCCTTCGCCAATAGCGATATTTATTTATTTATTTATTAAACCAGAGTAAGTACATAGGTATTACAATAATATCAATATACATTTTTACATTACATGCGTAACCCAGCAGAGGAAGTATTTCCTGTATGCTGGTCTGGTGACTTAAACTAACTTAAAACTAAATTGAAGTATTGTCCCTGATTGTTTGTCGATCTTGTATCCCCGTAGCTAGCAGCTACGGAGTCAAGTCGACAACCACACATTATTCATGACTTTTCTTCTATCACCAATATCTAACCAACATTTGTCTTGCTGTTGTAAATGATTCCGTGGATGCGTTTCTGTCTCTTGCAAAGATGATTCTTTCGTAGCTGTTTAGTCTTGTTGGGCAGGTGAGTCCCACTGCACAGGTAACTCTGTAGTGTGGGAACATCAATCTGTGTTGGTTGGCTGAGTCACATTTACATGTTGATGTAAAAACAATGTCGTCTACTACTATGAGATCGTTGTATTTCGGGTGCTGTTCTAGAGTATACATTGAGTTTATAAATGTTTGTTTACCTCGAATGCCTCTGTCGAAATACAGTAGTGCTTTATTACAGCCTAGATAGTTGAGATCTCCGTAAGACATGCGGTAGGTGTTATCTTGCAGTATAGGCTTTGCCGGTGCGCCACTTGCTTCCATTGACATGGTTTTTGTATTGTTATCCTCAGCCATTTTATCTATCGTACTAAATACAGTTTCTATGGGATTATATTTTTCGTTGTTGTGTTCCTTTTTTATTTCAATATCTTTGGATTTTTCTTTGACAAAGTGTATATGTTTTATTTCATTATTTCCGTTAGTAATACGATAGTCACAACACTTATTGCTTAAAGTTGTATTTTTGTTGCTCTCTGAGAGCGTCCACCTGTTAGCAATCATATTTGCAATTTCGATGATAATTTGTTGATTAATATTGAGTTTTCGGATTTTGTTCCAGTTGTAATTAGATAATCGACGATGAGAACGTTTATAATGTAGTGTGCATAACCCGTGTGCGCATATATATGTTCTTATATCCAGTAACAGTTTATCGGACTCTAAACTCCCGATGGACTTCCAATGTGGGAGGTCTGTGTCCGATATCTTTATTAGTGAATAATATAGTTGCTTTATCTGTTTACAGTTAATATTATTAGTATTATTCATGGGTGTTTTATTATGCTAGATGTTTGCTTTTATCCAGATCTTGATTTTATATTTCAGACTTTTTTTATTCGTTATTGTTTTAAGGTCATTAGGCAGTTTGTTGTAGGTAGTTAGTGCTCTAATGTAGCTGTTTTTGATGCTGATGTGTTTACAACGTTTAGGTATTGGTATACTTTTATTCCTCGTTACTTTGTCGGATTCTATATATTTGTCTTGTAATTCTTTGTAATGAAATATTAGTGACTCAAAGGTAAAAATTTGCTCTATATTTAGTGGATTTCTGTCATAAATAAAATTGTTTTTATTTATAAGTTTAAGCAGTCTGTTTTGCAGGCTTTGTAAGCTTTTGGTTCTACCTGCGTAAGCGCCTCCCAGGCTATAATACCGTAGGAGGTCATACTGTGGAACAACGCATAGTAAATCATACGGAGATTGTCTGTGTTCATTATAATAGACAGTTTGTATAAAATGAAAGTAAGGTATTTGGTCTTATTATATATATTTTTGGTGTGTATATCCCATTTCATGTTGCTATCGAAAGTTACTTCTAGGTATTTGGTGTTTTCTACTCTTTTGATGTTTTTTCCTTGTATGCAAATGTTCATATTTTTAGGCGTGCTTTTATAATTGCTGCCGAATTCCATGTATATTGTTTTGTCCTTGTTGAGAGATAGTTTATTTAGTGCTAGCCAGTCGGCTATTTCTTGTAGGTAGTCGTTCATTTTAGTTTCTACTTCTTGCCAGGTTTTACCTATTGCTATGATCGCAGTGTCGTCAGCGTATGACAATATTGTATCTTCAGGCATTGAAGATAACATATCATTAATATAAATAATGAACAGCAGTGGTCCAAGTATTGTACCTTGCGGTACTCCCATATAGACAGTTTTGTATTGGCTATAATCATTACCTATTTTCACCCTTTGTTTCCTATTACTTAGATAACTTTTTATGAGGTTATATGCGCTACCTCTGATGCCGTAGTTATATAGTTTATCAAGCAAAATTTGATGATCTACTGTATCGAATGCTTTCGCTAGATCGAGGAATGTAATAGCTATTGGGTCGCTTGCATCTATGTGGTTATAGATTGTGTTAGTTATTTGATATAGTGCATCTTTAGTGCCTCTATTTTTCCTGAATCCAAATTGTTTATTTGAGATCAAGTTACATTTATCTATGAAAGATGATATTCTACTATGCAGTAGTTTTTCCAATACTTTTGCAACATTTGAGATCAGGGAAATTGGTCTGTAGTTTGTTGGCAGATGCTTTTCTTTGGCTTTATGTATTGGTATAATATCCGCAATCTTTAAAGCATCAGGCCAAATTTCTTTCTCTAAGCATAAGTTGGTTATGTGAACCAGTGGGTCGGAGATGTGTGATATTAAAACTTTGAGTGAGAGTGTGTTAATACCATCACACCCACCATTTTTATTTTCCATGTTTAATATTGTTTTTTTATATTTCTTGATGATTAGTAGGATATAGAAAAATACTCTTGTTATTCTTAGTAGGCAGCCTTACTCTTTTGTTTGGTGGAGTTTTAATTTTGTCACACAGTTGTTTACCAACGTTGCAGAAGAAGTTGTTGATATGTTCAGAAATTTCTTTTGAGTCGGTTATTTTTTTGTTGTTATTATCCATGATAAAATTAATGTTGTTATTTATTTTACTATTTTTTCCAATTTTGTTATTAATTAATCTCCAGAGATTCCTTTGATTGTTCATGTTTGATTGTATTTGCTTTCTATCATGGTCCTTTTTTGCTTGGTTGATAATGTGGTTAAGTATCTTAATGTAGTTTTTGTAATTTTCTTTTTTTACAGAATTAGTAGGATCCTTCTTCCATATATTATATAGTTTTTCTTTATTTTTACACGAATTTATTATTGCTTTTGTTATCCAAATTTTCCTCGGTTTCATGTTGTTTTGTTTATTGCTATGCGTCTTAATTATTGACCTGTTTAGGCATGTTTGAATTTTTTGTATAAGGTTATTTAAGGCTTGGTTGGGATCTGTTATTGATGAGATATCTGTCCATTTTATAGTTCCTGCTGTTTTTTCCAATTTATTGTAGTTAAATCTTTTTCCTAATTTGGTACGGGATTGTTTTTTAATATTTTTTAATGACATCATTATGGGAAAATGGTCGGTAAAAGGTGTTTTTAGTAAGTAGGTTTTATATTTAATTTTGTCTAGTTTAATGAAAAAGTTATCTATACAGGTGCCATTGCTATTGTTATTAATATCTGATGGTCTAGTTATACTTTTAAATCCTGGGCAGTAACCATTTTCTAATAGTATTTGTAAAAAGTCTTGATCTAAAACATCTTGGCTTAATATATCAAAATTGAAGTCTCCTATTATTATATTATTTTTTTGTTTCTTGCTTATTTTTAGAAAATTTTTAATATTCATTAAGAATTCAGTTTTATGTATGTCATGTGATCGGTAAATTGATGATAATGTTATGTTTTTGTTATTTTCAAGTGTGATTTTCGTGTTCATTATTCTAAGTTTATTTATTTGTATAATTTCCGTGGTTTCTGTGATGTCTTCACTTATATATAATACTACACCATCCGATTGGTTTATGTTGCTTTCATTATAGTACATTCTATATTTTGGAATATTAAAAAATTCGTAGTGTTCAAGTTTCCATGTTTCAGTACATACTATAATACAAGGCTTTGTAACAAGCCTGTTTAAGAATACTAATAGTTTATTGTAATTAGCATTTAAACTTCTTATATTAACGCAAAGAATTAATTCTTTGACTGTAGCTAGGCATCTATTTAATTCGGTTACACTATTTGTGATATGTTCGTTGTCAAATATTACCTCTTGAGAATCAAGATTCATTTTCATTTTCATTTTCTAACGTATCAAATCTTGGTTGAGCTGTAGATGTAGGGGTTGCTGGAGATAATGTACCGGCAGATGTGTTGGTCGTTAATCTAACTCTTCTAGTAGTTATCCATTGCTGTGAGCGGGAATTGCTTTGTTTGCCGATTTCTAGGTTGCCAAAGTACCGACGGTAGGTAGGCTGCAGTGGATAGTCTGTCATTTCAATGTATTTTTTATTTTGTGTTTTAGCACTTCACACTGATCACTGTCTATTGCACTATGATTTATATTGTAATTAGTTTTGTATTTGTTGTTGTTAAATTCACAGTTTGCACATTTAAGAGTATCACATTTACACTCAGCAGCTGCGTGATTTCCTGCACATTTGTAGTACTTGTCCTCATTATCGCATTTTTTGCCACTGTGGCCGACTCTTGAGCATTTAGTACATGGATTTGTGTTTATTATGTCAAATACTCTGCAATTTTGAAACCCTATAAATAACTTGTTTTTATTGTCTCTTATATGTTTGTAGATTGTAGGCGTTACTTCAACTATTGCACTCATTGTTTTAGCTTTTTCACTTGAGTTTATGTGTAGAACTTTGCACTTGTCATCAATATTGTTAAAGTTTCTTTGATTAATGTCTTGTTCTAGTTCTTTATCATTAAACACTTTTTCAATGTTAATAATTTTCACTATAGGTTTTTTTATTTCTTCTTTTTTGATTTTTGCATTAGTTGATAATTTTTTAGATAAGGTCTTTTCAATTGCATTTATACTTTCTTCGTTCATACAGTTTATTAATATAGTATCATTATTTATTTTTGTCACTTTTTTTGTTTGGATTGTTTTGTCTTTAGCAAGATAATGCAGTACAGTGTTTTCTAGGTTTATATTGTCTTTGTTGTTTGTTTTTTAACAATTAGTTTTGGTACTCTTTTAGCTTTGGGTTTAGTATTTGTTAAAATTTCTGCATAAGTGTGGGGCTTGATGTTTTTAAAATTGTTATTTTGTCTTTCTTTTATTAGTAATTCGTTTAGTAAGGCGTTCTTTTCTTGTGTTTCTTTAAGTAATTGTTTTAGCAGGTTATTTTCAATTTTCAGTGAGTCTGATTCATTGTAATCTTCATATATGGTTTTATTGAGACCATTTTCTTCTGTTGTCTCATGCACTATGTTATTCACAATGTCTTGTTTAATTTGTTCACGGTTTTCATGCTTTAGCTGTGCTATGAATTGCCACGCTGCTTCACTGAGCGTGCCATATGGCAACTTTGAGGTTAGTGAGAGGTTAGGATGATCTTGGCACACAATAAATGAGTTGCTGAGGAATTTAATTGGGTTTCCTATGTTATATTTTGTAACTATTTCATCAGTATGGTAGAAGTTTCCACACACTATGCACACCACTGCGCCAACGCTAATGCTGGGATGGCACTTGTAATATTTATTAAGAGAGGCATCGGGCGGCTCCTTCTCCTCCGACGCCATGTCGAAAACCATATATAACCACTCTTATAATAGTATCACATTGTTCTGAAAAAATGGACACTATCAAATGACAAACAGTTTTTGTTATCGGGGACATTTCAGAATAACACAATAATGTATTATATTTACACGTGCAAAATTATAATAATATCAAAGTTGTGGATACTTCTATAACTTCTTTGGATAAACTTTAACAAGGATATAAATCTATAATCAGTAGCACTGAATATTTATATTATTAAAAATTTTATCATTGTTCTGAAGAAATGGACATTATTAGAGGACAATAAGTTTTTGTTATCGGGGACATTTTAGAAGAAATAGAAGATATATCGGACATGTAATAAGGAATATTTAAAGCCTCTAACAATTTCTTTCAAGAAAACGTATAACCAGTAACATTTTTACGTTATTTTGAGGGGGGGTGAGGGGGCGCTGAGAGGGGCGCTGAGGAGGGGGCGAATGAGCGTGAGGGGGTGGGGACGCGAGGGGGCGAGTGGTCGCGAGGGGGGTGAGGGGGTGCTGAGTCGTAAACCTTTTCGAGATTTTTAAAAAATTCTTATCTTTGGCCTTTGTTTAAAATTTTCTATTTAAAAATAAACATTAGTACTCAAGATAATGCTTTTGCATCATTTTTATTAGATATTGGAGAAGGAAAAATTGATCACTTGAAAATTCCAGATAAATGGAAAACAAATGATGTTTGTCATGAAATATATAAAAATATTAATAAAAATTATCATTTTTCAAAAAATGTAATATTAAGTTCACATAATGAACAACTAAATATTTTAAATAATAAAATATTGAACTTAATTGAACATAAAATGGTAACATATTATAGTATATATTACGCAACACATAAAGGAGTAGATCAAACGGATGAAAATATGCATTTAAATTTTCCGATAGAAATGTTAAATAATATACGAGAAGGTTTACCTCCATATGAAATAAAATTAAAAAAAAATGCAATTGTTATGTTAATTCGTAATCTTAGCATCGTTGATGGACTATGTAATGGAACTCGATTAAAAATAACAAATTTATATAAATATAATATTGAAGCTGAAGTCATTACTGGAGAAAATAAAGGAAATAAAGTATTTATACCACGCATTACACTAAATACTTGTGAATCATCATCGTTACCATTCATTTTATATAGAAAACAATTTTCAATTGTATTAGCATTTGCTATAACTATTAATAAATCACAAGGACAAAGTTTTAATAGTGTAGGAATATTTAAAAAAAAAACAATTATTTTCCCATGGACAATTGTACGTAGCACTTCCACGATGTAAAAATCCAAATAATATATATATATATATATATATATATATATATATATATATATATATATATATATATATATATATATATATATATATATATATATATATATATATATATATATAGTCGTAAGCGTTATTTATGTTACGCAGCCGCCCCTCGCCCCCCCTCAGACCCCCTCAAAATAACGTAAAATTGTGACTTTTTTACGTTATTAGGAGTATGGCAGAGACCCCCGCCCCTCGCCCCCTCGCTCCCCCCTCGAACGCCCCTCAGACCCCCCTCGTAACCCCCCTCAAACGATAAACATAAGTTTTATTCTATTTTTTCCACGTCAACTTAAAGGTAAGTAAAGAGATGCTTTTTATTTTTAAATGGTATCCCCAGTAGACACAATCCACTTTCTACAGTCACTGTAAAGGATAAAAATGAAATCATATTAATAGATAGCATCAATATTGAAATAAATACAGATTGAAATATAATATTGAAATAAATGCCAAACAATGCTATTTGGTAAACAATATATTTATTATTCTATTTTTTCCACATCACCTTGGAGGTAAATAGAAAGATGCGTTTTATTTTTAAGTGGTATCCCCATTAGGCCTAATCCACTGTCTACGTTACTATAAAATTTAGAAAAACAACAAAAGGGTAAATATGAAATACTATTAGATAATTTATTAATAATTTGAAAATTACCTGATTTAATATTATCTTCTTTTTTCAAAAGTTTAAAATTTTTTTCTTTATTTGCGCTCATTTCATTTTATCACAAATAATTTTGATATATTCAAAACTTGAAATTTTTCTTCTGCCCAATATGAAATGTGATTATAAAATTTTGACACTTCGGAGCAAAGGGTAAAAATGAAAGTATATAATGTATAGCATAAATTGATAAAAAGTTATACTACATTATTATAATCAATTTTAAAAAATTACCTGAAAAAGAAAATTCAATCATTATAAAGAAAGATTTTTAAATTCTTCTAATATTTTTTCAACTTTAGTTTTTCCAATATTAATTTTCTTTTCTTTCGTATGATTTTTTTTTTTTCGTTTTGATTGATGATTTAATTTTCTTAATTTATCTTTTTCAATAACTTGATCCGACTCTAAATTTATCATATATTCCATAAAATTTTGTTCATATTTTAAATAGTCTAAAACTGATAATGTATTATTTATTTAACATTATTTAGCAATGAAAAAAAATATTTTTATAATTTATAATTTACTTTCATTGTGTGCATCCGACATGTTCTAAAATGAAAATAGTTTATATAAACTAAATACTTTTGAGAATTCTTTTCTATTAATTATACAGTTTATAATAAACAATAATAATATATAATTTACGAAAATAAAAATTAAAAAAAAATGTTTAATTATCAAAAATTTCTTTCCAAACGATATTTACAATTTCTTCTTTATTTTCTGAATTGTTTTCAATAAAAATTTTATCTGCGTTTCTACATCTTGATAGTGCTACATATAATTGGCCATGAGAAAATAAAGGTCTTCTAATATATATTCCAACACTATCAAAACTTTGACCTTGCGATTTATTTATAGTCATAGTAAATGCTAATATTAAAGGGAATTGTTTCCTATATAAAACAAACGGTAATGATGAAGAATTTCCAGTGTTCAATGTAATTCTAGGGATAGAAACTTTATTTCCACATTTTTCACCAGTTATTATTTCTGCTTCTATGTTGTATTTGAATAATTTAGTAATTTTGAGCCGTGTCCCATTACATAATCCATCAGTAATACTTAAATTTCTTATTAACATTACAATACTATTTATTTTCAGTTTCAATTTATGTGGTGGAAGTCCTTCACGGATATTATTTAAAGCTTCAATCGGGTAATTAATATGGATGTCTTCATCAGATAAATCTACATCCTTATGTGTAGCATAATCTAAACTGTAATACGTTTTTGCTTCAGTACTTAGTATTCGCAAAATTTTATTATTTAAAATATTCGCATCTTCATTATGGGATGTTAAAATTTCACTATTTATCGATACATTATAATTTATATGTTCATATATTTTAAAACAAACATCGTTTGTTTTAAAACTATCAGGTATAACAAATGAGGTAAATTTACCTTCTCCAATATCTAATAAAAATGAAGCAAACGTGTTGTCTTTTGAACGAATATTTTTTTTAAAATACGTAATATAAAATAATGACCGAAGATTTGAATATTTTATCGTTTCTTGAATTATTGTGCTTCTACAACCATTTTTAACAACTGGAAGAATTTGTCTAAAGTCACCTCCTAAAACTAATAACTTTCCTCCAAATGGCAAATTATTATTACAAACATCTTGTAACGTTTTATCGACAATTTCTAAAGCTTTACGTGGAATCATTGACGCTTCATCCCAAATAATTGCAGTTACTTCACGGAATTCTTTTTTATCTGATTCAAATTTTAAAAACGCACTTTCAATATTGTTTAAATCTAAAGGTAGTCTAAAAGTTTTATGACTGGTCATACCTTTCGGTAAAAGTATAGATGCAATACCAGTCCAAGCCACTGACAAAACTTTTTTTTCTAAAGATAAAAAATAATAAATTAACGTTTTATATAAAAACGTTTTACCTGAACCTCCAGGACCATCAATAAAGAAAATTTTATGTTCATTATTTAATATTTGTGTAAAAATTATTTTTTGATCTTCGTTTAATTGTTTATAGAAATTATTAAACATTTGTTTACAGAATAACGTATTTTCTTCATTATTTTCATTATTAATGTCCAAAATTTCATCAGGTTCAGGTAAGCCAAAATCTTTACAAGACATTTCTTCATTTTTTAAAATTTCATTTATGTGATGAAGAGCTCGGTTATCTTTATTGTTATTAAAATCTTCTGTAAAGTATTTATTAAATTTTGTCCAAATAGTATTACCATTAATATTGTCTGTTATTAAGAACCAAGTAAAAAATTTACGCAATTGAACAGGTAACATTATACTACAAGATTCTTCAAAAATTTTTTCAATCTGTAAATCATTTTCAACAAGACCCATCTGTATTGCTGTTTCTTTGTAAGTATTATACTACGTTCAAACGTCCTATTGCAAAATGTTTCAATTTTCTTTGACGTTCAATCCAAGTTTTATTTTTGAATATATAATACTTAGGTATATTAACGTATTTAATATTTTTTGCATTATCATCGTTTTTATTTAATTCCAACCATGAAGTTAGTGTGGTTTTCCATTTATCTAAAGCTTTTTCCTCTTTATTTTCTTCAAAAATTATATTCTGTTTATTTTCAGTATGAACTGCTAAACGTACTACAGTGTGACTCCTACCACATAAAGGAAACTCTTGTAATCTCCATGCAGCTTCCATTGGACTCAAATACCTCCCATCTATAAATTGAGTAATTTCATCATGTACATCTTTTTCACTATCTGTATTTATTTTTTTTAATTTACAAAAGGCTTTATCACAACCTTTATGAATATAATTAAAAATATACTTTATGCTTTGAATCGAAGCACAATACTCAACATTTATGTGACATTGATATTTTTTTAATAAAAAACTGTTATATGGTACAACCATTGAATTGTTTACAGGAAATGGATTTTGGTTATTTATAATTTTACATGTTAAGTTTTCCGAAATATTATTTTTTCTTCTATACTGTGGATAACCATTTTTTTGAAATGTTGTGAAATCAGTAAATGGTTTTGGAAAATTTTTTTTACAAATTGGCTTATTTTCAACATAACATGGTGAATGATTATTATGAGGGCCATGAAGCATATGTTTAATAACTAATTTATGCAATTCTTCATCATCATTTTTAGATGGAATTTCTGCAGATATATACTTATCAATTTTTTCAGGTGATAATAATTTATTTTTTGGATTTAATGTTACAAGAATATATGCATGAGGAAGACCTCGTTTTTGAAATTCTATGGTATAAATATATGATATAACATTACCAAATATGTTACGTTCATATATATCATCTATTAATAACTTTAATTTTGTACGAAACAACCTAACAGTTATATTAGGAATATCATTTGGGATAGTATTTCGCGGAAAATTTTTTAAAATTTCTTTAAGTTCCTTCCATTTAGGATTACATGTAACCGTTATAAATAAATCAGGTCTTCCTGTGTTTCTCATTATAGCCATAGCATCCTGATAGTGTTGCTGCATATATCTTGGACTACCTATATAAGTAGCTGGTAATATAAAAAGATTTCCGAGTTTTTCTTTATTCTTAAAATTCGATGAGATATTAGCAGCACTATTCATTACATGATCTAATAAGCCTTGATAACACTCTACGCGTAAATTTTTTTTTATCACTTCTAAAATAATTCATTCTGTTATTTTCTACAATAATGTAGGCATGTAAAAAAATTGTTGAGTTAATCGGCTGCCATATAATAATGGATTAAAAATCTTACAGTTTGGTCTATATGCTAATCGGTATAAATAGTATTGTAATGCAGTAAGATTTTCAGTTACATTTGGTTTTTTTAAATATCTAATACTCCAACCTAAATCTCCAGATGGAAATAATAACGGAAACACCATGGGATCAACATGATGAGATAACTTGTTTAAATAAGTTATTTCGTGATTATTAGAAACATGTTTTGGATAAATACATATATCATAATTTTCCGGTATGTGATCTTGTGAAACTATTATAGCTCCGCATTCTGATGTCAAAGGTGCATTATAACGATATTGTTGATTGTCATTTTTCCGAATGAAATACATTTTATAATTTGACATATTTTCATTAGATACTTCATGTAAATGTTTATATTTTTTAGCATATGGATTTTTATTTAACACTTCAGTTAATAATTTTAAATGTTCTCTACTTAAATTTTTGTTTTTACTTAATCTTTTTTCAATGGCTGTTACATTATCGTATATATAAAGTTGTCCACAACAAGGTTCTTTATTATTGACAGGTATCAATGTATTCGGGGTTGTATGACAAATTTGACCTTGAATTTTTAAATTGTAAATGGCTTTCTTTTTTTCGTATTTAATATTAGCATTAAATGTTGCAAAACCGAAAAGATTGTTATAATATCGAATCAAGTATCTAAAAATGTCATCATTTAACAGTAAATGTTTTAATTTTGCGTCATAATTGCTCAACGGTGAAAGAATTATGCTACCATTTTTACAACAATTAGATTTTTTTTGTTCTTCATTCCAAAATACTGCTGAACAATAACGACATTTATAGTTCATTTCCCCTAAATATGATCAACAGTTTATCATCAATTTAAATTTAAATTATGTAAAAGTTTATGTCAATTTTAGTAACATGGCTTTAAAAAGGAAAGAAACTGATTTTGAAAATGAAAACCCATCAAATAAAGAAAAAACCATTTCATTTTCTTCCACAGAATTTTTAAAAAATAAAATAATAATTGGAGATAAGTCTGCGTAAGTATCTTTTTACAATTAAATCAATAATATATAACAAACAAAAAATTAACCCATTCGTTGTTTTAATGTTTTAGAAGTGTAGTTGTATACATTGAAGATATTTTAGGTGAATTTAAATTTCTTAACAGAGAAAAACAAACAGAATTCAAAATTTTCAAGTTCATTACAAATAACAACGATAGCTATAGAATTCAATGTAATATTTACAATGAAAACATTACGAAATTTTCTAACGAATTACAACTTCACCAAGTAACTATAAAAATAATTATATTCTTATATTAGATAATTATATATAATTATATAATTATATAATTTTATTTATTAGAAAATTTTACTGGAAAATGTTTCCGTAACAAAAGCAAAAAATTATACTAAAGGAAATGCTTCATTTGAATTCAATCTACAACATTATTCGACCATAATACCCTTAAGAGAATTTAATTTAACAAATTTGGATCCAATTAAAATTTCTTTTGAAAAACTGAAAACACAAAAAGGATTTATTAGTAATATATAATTAAGATTTTAAAATATGACCACATTTTTTTAGATTTCTGCAAAAATAAATCTCAAATATGCTCATTATTTGCAGAAATTAAAGGATTTTTAAGAAATCCTTTTATTAAAAGAAATTTAAACAATGAATCAGAATATTTTGGAGTCCTTACCGATGGAAGATATAAATTAGACATGATTGTGAATAAAATTGAAAATGAAAATTTAACTTACAAACGAGGATCAAAACTAGAAGTTATCGGTGACGTTCAAGAAAATGGTAAATTTATTTTAGTTATATAAAAAAATTAATAATTTATGTTTCTTAAAATACACTGTTGAATATGTTTCAATTAAAGGTATTAATTATATTCTCAAAATTTTGAGTACCAACCATATTAAAATCATTTCTGATACTATAATGGAACTAGAAAACCTTATGAATGATTCGGAAATTATAATAAATGAAGTAAGTAATAAATAAAAAAAAAATGTAAGAAAAAAAGGTGATTTATGTACATTTCATATTTTCAGACTAAAGACAATGAAGACCAATAATTAGACAATTGGATACGTAATTTTCAATTCATTTTAATATTGGGCTGAAGACAAAATTTTAAGTTTTAAATACATCAAAATTATTAGTAATGAAATGAAATAAACGCAATATATATATATATATATATATATATATATAAATATCATTGTACGGTATTTTGAGGATTTCATAAAGAATTTGTACAATAGTGGTGACACAAATATAAACATTGTTATAAACAACCATAAACAAGCGCGTGACTAAAGAAATAATGACCCTAAGGTTATTGACTAACACCACGACGCCTGCGGCGCCCGCTTTTACGGAAAAATATCACGGAATTTCCGAAATCGATGTATTAACACACTATTGTGGAAACCGCTGAAAAATCCTCAAAATGCCTCTCGAGTGCTTTGGACTTTTGAGGAGACTCCTCAAAATGCCTACAAAATCCTCAAAATTCGGTATATATGACCTATATAATCCTCAAAATGCGTCCCAGATGTGAATATATATATATATATATATATATATATATATATATATATATATATATATATATATATATATATATATATATATATATATATATATATATTGCCAGCTAAGGAGCGAGAGAGAGAGAGAGAGAGAGAGATACGACGAATGAGGCGTCCAGCACCGCTCGGCCTGACGCCCTGCATCAGCCGAGTCTTCGCGAGGTAAGTCCTGGCCAGGCGCTAACGCGCTCTCCCCGCGGACGACGTGCGTCCGGAGAGCGACTCCCGCGCGAGCGAGCGAGGCTCACCGACGCGCGCGCGTGTGTCGATCGCGCGCGGCGATCGACCAACGTCGGCGCGGGCCGCTTTGACGAGTGCGTGTGTGCGACCGCGCGCACACGTAACTAGGGCGCGGGCGCACCACCCGTATCGGCGCGTATAAAGGATACGCGCCGCTTGTGTATTATTCCTTACGCCCGAAGAGACAATAAACTTCTTTCATCGTTCACACGCGTTCGTGCATTATTTGACGCGTAGTCCCGGATCCTTTTTCCTAGTCGGTGGCGCGGCGGTATAGAATACCACCGGCTTCCGCGGGCGCGAGTACACGGTGCTCGCGCATTTCTGAGCAGCCGAGTAAGCACGCACGAGAGAGAGAGCGCGACAGCGAAGTCGCGCGTTGTAACGCCGGCAGGTACGGCTGCCGAGGAAGGCAGCCGACGGCAAGTGACGGCGCGCAGGCGAGAAGGAGGAGATTTCGCCGAGGGTTGGCACGAGCAAGTGCTCGCGCCCCACTGCATTGTTGCGCCGTTCATCGGCAAATCCGCTTAGAAGAAGCAAATAATTGTGCGACGCCTGCCCCGTTACAATATATATATATATATATATATATATATATATATATATATATATATATATATATATAAATATATGAAACGCTAGTTATGCAGACACTTTCCGAAATTTAAATAGACTTATGCAGACAGAGACCGACTTATGCAGACGTCAGCATAAGTAGAGGGATTATTTCTTTAGTCACGCTAGACTTGTGCAGACACTTGTATAAACGGTACTACACTTATGCAGACAGGTCACGTGGTCTTATACATTGGTGTCAGCATAAGTCGATGTTCATATGATTATATATATATATATATATATATATATATATATATATACACAAAATGAATCTGAAAATAAAATAGAAGTAACAAATATTGTTTGGAAAGAAATATTAGATAATTAATTTAAATAATAATATTATAATATAATAAACTAATATTGGTATAAATAAAATAATAACATTTTAAAATTTAATAAATATACAATAAAATATTCATATGATATTTTAATATTATGATCTTCTTAACGATATTAGAATAATAACACAATATAATTGATGAAAATAATTTAAGAAAAAATATAAAACAATAATTAATTACATAATATAATTAAAATTTACTTTAATTATACATTTAATGTAAATTACTTTTCTTAATTTAATTAACTATTATTTAGTAAAATATAAGATGGCTGAACAAGGTGATTCAAAACCTAGTCCATTAAGATGGGATCCTGTGCAAAATATGTATATGGAATTGTGAGTAGTATACAACACGCAAGAGAATTAGATGAATTAAACGAACAGTTACAGAATCATATAAATGAACAAAACGAATATGAAATACATTTAAATAATCGTATCAATGAATATAATAACAATATGACTATGATACAAACACCGTTAATTTGGGATTCAACACAAAATAAATACATAGAAGTATATAATTTAAAAGATGCTACAAAGTTAGAAAAATTGAATGAAATAATAGAAATCCATGAAAAAGAAGAAAACAAGTATAATAACTATTGTAATAATTTACTTATAGAATATGGTTTAAATTATTTACAAAATTTAATTAAAAAATATGAAAAATAAAATAAATCAAAAGCAAACATAATATTTTCAAGATACAATTTAAACTCAATTTTTTAGTATAAAATATTTGAAATTTCACAAAAATAGTATTAAGTTATATTAATTTTTAGTTCTATAATTTTACATTAACTTCTTTCACGTATCCAATATAATGTTTATAAGCAAAAATATATATAACAGAAAAAATAAAAATATATATTTCCATATTATAAATAGCTTACAAAAACGTCACAGGATATGTTAAAGAAAACTTAATTAAAAATTCGAAAATTATTTTTTTATAAATATTTTTGTAAATTTTAAATAGAAGTAATAAATATAAAAATTCAGTGAAATAAAAGAAAATTATTATAAAGTATGAAAATGGAATATTTGAAATTTAAGGAAAATAAAATTATATTAATTTTTAAATCATTTACAATAAATTATATTAAATTCTTTCATGTATCCAATATAATGTTTAATAAAAGCAAAAATATATATAAAAGGAACAAATAAATATATATGGTTCTTAATAATAAAAAGCTTATAAAAACATTCAAGGCTATATTAAAGATAATATTAATCATACAATTTATTTTTAATTTATTATTTTCCTATATTTCAAAATGTAATATAAATGATATAAAATATATTTAATAAAAGTTCATAAAATTTTAGGTATAGTGGTAATGTAGGATGCCACTTAAAGTAACAATCCAACGCGTCCATATACAGTACCCCCTGGGTGACGTGAGATACTGTTCCTCTCTTCAACCAATCTTTATAGTTAATAAAGCTTATATAAAACGAATGCAACACAGTTATTGGTTAAATTTAAAACATTGTTCAATATTTATAAAGTAAGTAATAAAATAAGTAATAATTTATAAGTAATAAAGTAAGTGTAATAATTTAAAGTAATGAACATCAGGGTGATTTGTTCTCTTATTCCAAAATATAAAATTTTTAAACTTATTTTATATGGGGGTTGACAAGCGGAGCGTGTAGGGGGGTACCCCCCCTAGCATATATATATATATATATATATTCACACATACATACATACATACATACATACATATATGAGCAGATCCACTACTTTTCGACGAAATTTTGCACGGTCAACTCTTCGTTTTTCTCGCCAATTTTTTAGATGAAAGTACACATTAAAAAACTATATATATATATATATATATATATATATATATACTTGTGGGGCTTTGCCCCCCTGCTCGCTCTGCTCGCCAACTATCGATTAATCTCGTGCTTTGTAACGGATAATTAATTCTCCGGCTGCTCGATAATCATCCAGCTACAAATATAGTGCATGCGGCGGCGAGGCTAGCGCACCTCGTGCAATGCACGCCGCATGCGAATCTTAATGATTGAGTAATTAAGGGAGAGCGGGGTAAGGTAAATAATTAATCGCGAGAAATAGGTAGAAACCGTATGGCGTTTATTGCTGATAGGAAAGGGGGGAACACCTGTAGCGATACGCAGTCAGCGGGCGCAGAAGGAGGCCCGAGTTGCCGTGGGCTAGAGAGAGAGAGAGAGAGAGAGTAATCGAGCCGGTACTTACAGCTGCGTGGTATCGCTGTTGCCGGAGACGCTTCGCCTGAGCTCCTGGTGCATAGTTGCTCTCGCTTGCCTACCGGAGACTAGAACAGGCCACCGACTCGTGACCGGGGGCTCACTCACTCACACACAGTCTCACAGGAACGCCCGTCGTAACTATTCTCCTATAACACGGGACGGCGACGAACACGGGCGCTATCACAAACAAGACTGATTCGACTCTCTTGAGTCTAAACGGATGGCGCGCGCTCCTCGTGTGCTCTCTCTCTTTCCCTCAATCGGCCGAGCGTCCGTCTGCATCGTCTGCACCTGTCACATAGTCTGGAAGGGAATTAATACAATTATCATACGGGGAGAGAGGAAAATAACGGAGAATAATTTTCCGTCATACGCCCCTCCCCCAGACGCTGGTTACTGGCGACGTACCAGCTCGAGGTAACTTCTCTCTCCGTCATGCAACATGTTATAAAGGACTAGAGCTTCGTCGGGCCATGCAATAGGCTTTTGGAGTACAAAAGGGAAAAGGTAAGTAACTCGGGTTCCCTTTTACAATTTTCATTCGGTGACTCGCAGGCCCGCGGTCTTGCGGAGCCGCGATCCTTCGCGCATTGCGCGGGCGCTTATCGGCTCACTCCTGAATGATTCGCCCTAAGAATTGGTCACTATGTTCGATGGTGAGGTGTGAGGTTAAGGGGTTAGTGACGTGCTCGGCGCGTTGCGGCGCGCGTACGTCGGGGGGAGGTCTCGCGACACGGTTAGTTGTGGCTGCGTTCCGGAGCTTTTAGGCCGTCCGTGGCTTCGGGGTGTCGTTACGCTTGCATTTGTCACGAGTGGTAGCGGCTTTCGCTCGTCAGCGTCTGCCGTTACTCGCGAGCGCTTGCTCGCCTGGGCCCCTATGACACGTGTGGTTCGCGTTACCACCAACCGGGCTTTGCGTGGTCTTCCCCTCTTGCGGGGTGCGGGCTGCTGCTCGCTCACCAAGTCATTGGGAGATCCGTCGTTGTCTGGGTCTTCCCCAGCCTGGTCATCACGTGCCGAGTTAACGTCAGTTGAGCTCCCTGCCGCCACGGTGAGATCAACCTTTTCGTGGTAGGGTTTGAGGTCTTCCACGTGGACCTTACCCCAGTCTTTTCCATCCAAGTCTTGCAGCTCGTACACATTTGAGCCTAGCTTGGCTGCTATTATGTATGGGCCCGCGTACTTCGGCGCCAGCTTCGCTGCTACGCCTTGTGCTGCGGAGGAGAGGATGCGGTTTCGCTTCCAAACCTTGTCCTTTAATTCAAAGTGAGCATCGCCGCGTGACGCGTTATAATATTACGACTGTCGCTGTTGCGCTGTGGAAGCGTTCTTGGCCGCGGATTGTTGCACGTCTCGCAACTTCTGCAACCGCGTGCGCCAGCGCTCGAGCTCGGCTGCTTCTGCAAGTTCTTCGGCTGCGCGCTCTTCGCGATGTTTCAAGAAGATGGGTGGAGTCGGTTGCCGGCCCATGTCCAGAAAAGCTGGGCTCGACCCCGTCGAGTCCTGAGTCGCACTGTTGTACGCGAACATTAGTTCGGGGATATCTAATTCCCAATCCTTATGGTTTTCTTCGAGGAACGCGGTGATCATGGTTTTCACCGTGCGGTTCACTCGCTCCACAGGATTCACCTGCGCGTGATAAGGTGGAATCGTCGTATACACAACTCCACACTTGCTTAGGAAGGAGTCAAGAGCCTTGTTCTTGAACTCCGTTCCATTGTCGGAGTAAAAAGCTTCATGTACTCCAAAGCGCAGGAAGATTCACTGTTCCAGCTCCTTTTGGATGGTGCGTGCGTTCGCCCTGCGAATCGGCACGCATTCGATCCACTTACTAAATAAGTCCAGAAAGATCAGTAGGTACTCGAAACCTCGAGCAGACCTGGGGAAAGGTCCCATAATGTCCCCTGCGACAATTTGCCACGGGCGTAGCGCGCGATGGCTGCCCATGAGGCCTACCGGCGCTGTCTGCTGCCCTTTGCACTGCTGACAGATCAAGCAGTTCTGCACAAAGTCAGCGACATCTTTGCGCAGCCAAGGCTAGTAATAATAGAGCGTGACACGCGCATGCGTTTTCGCTCGGCCTAAGTGACCCGTGGTAGGTTCTGCGTGGCTCTCTTGCATCGCTTTCTCGCGCTTCTCAGCTGGTAGCACTAATTTCCAGGCGTCCTCGTCCTCAAGGAAATCTTCAACTGCAGGATTTTGACGGTAGCTGTAGAGGCGCCCGTGAACTATCTTCCACCACGGGTAGTCATCGGGATTTTGTCTGACGGCGGCAACCATGCGTTTGTACCAGGCATCGTCTGTCTCTTCGGAGATGTCCACTGCTGCGAGATCTGGCGCTTCCTCGTCCTCAAACATGCGAGAGAGCGCGTCAGGCACGTGGTTTAGTGAATCCTTGCGATGCTCGACGTCGTAGTCATACGCTTGCATTTCAAGCACCCACCACGCTAAGCGTCCGGTGGGATTATGCAAATTACATAACCATTTCAGACTACTATGGCCCTTTGTCACTTTAAAGTGATACCCTTCGACATAAGCACGGAACTTGTGTGTCGCCCACAAAACTGCGAGGCATTCGCGTTCCGTGACTGAATAATTCCGTTCCGCCGCGGTCATCGTGCGGCTTGCGAAGCATAAAACTCTCTCTTCGCCGTCGATTGTCTGCGTGAGTACCGCTCCAAGGTCAGTATCACTCGCGTCCGTTTGAATCACGAACTAGTGTTCAAACGATGGCCGGTGTAATACCGGGGCAGACGCAATGAGAGCTTTAATCTGCGCAAATGCGGATTGCTCCGCGTCACTCTACACATACGCAACGTTGTGCTTTGTTAAAAGTCGGGCAAGAACTTGCGATACCACGACGCCATACCAAGGAACCTTCTCAACTGTTTGAGATTCTTCGGCGCCGGATATTCCAAAATTGGAGGGTTCTTGTCCGGGTCAGGCTTAAAGCCGTCTCGGTTAACTAGGACCCCGAGAAACTTGACCTCGCTGCGACAGAACTCGCTTTTCTCAAGTTTAATCGTAAGATCTGCATCTTTAATGCTGGAGAACGTGGCTTAGCCACTTGAGGTGTTCCTCAAACGTCTCCGTGACGATAATAATATCGTCCAAATAGGAGAACGCATGAGTTTCCATCTCCGGACCGATAACGCGGTCTGAAAGTTCCTGGAAGGTCGCTGGCCCGCCCACTACCCCGTAAAGTATTCGGGTAAATTCGAAGTGGCCCATTCCCGGGACAGTAAACGCGGTTAGCGCCTGCGCCTCCTGCCGCAACGGAATTTGGTGGTAGGCACTGCTCAGATCGATTGTCGATATATATCGAGCAACTTGGAGCTTGCGTAAAATCGCATCCATGTGAGGGAGCGGGTACGCGCTCGCCTTCGTTACCGTGTTCAACTTGCGATAATCGATGCAGAATCGGTACGTGCGATTCGCTTTCCGTTGCATCACAACAGGGCTCGACCATTCACTGGTCGATTGGACAATAATGCCCGCCTCAAGCATCTCTCGCACTTGCCTGTGCATTTCCCCCTCGAGCTTCTTCGAGACAGTATAATATTTCTGCTTTGTGGGCCTAGTGCTTGAGACGTCGATGTGGTGTTCGGCCCAGCTGGTGCATCCTAATGGTGTGTCACTCGCGAGCAGCCAGTTGATCGAGCAACTCTTGCAACTGTCGCCGTTGGGCTTCGTCAACATCGGCAAGGCCAACCGAAGCGAGGTGTACAGCGCTCGCTTCGTCGTGCGCTAGTGAGGCTAATTCTAGCGGAATTCGCTCTTTCACTCCTTCGATGCTAAGCGTCGATTCGCGCGGCCACAGCACGGCGTTAAATTTCCGTATGAAGTCGGCGCCTAGCAGACAATCTGCGTCCAATTCTTCGAGAATCACCACTTCGAGGTAATGTCGCACACCTGCCACGTCAAAGGGCAGGTCTACGTGGCCCAGCACCGCCGCGGTTTTGCCGTTGGCGAGGCGTGCCCCACTTCCGCGGTGCGGCGTAATCTTCTTGCCACATGCGGTTGCAATCTGCAAGCCAATAGGGCATACTGCGGTGCGAGATGCGCCTGAATCGTGTAGCGCGCGTATGCAAAATCCACCCAGACCGATGGATAAATACCATCGTGAGTGTTCTGGTTGACTCGGGGTACTCAGATTTTCCTCCAAGTCGGTAGAGGTTGTTGTGATGAACGCAGCCGGGGCGCCTTGCAGTGGCACCGTTGAGGTCACGTCAGGTTTTGGAGGGGCGAGAGGGACCTCGTCTACGTGCCCCCTCTGCCTTTTCCCGAGCACTCCAGGCAGTGAAGCTTAATATAGTCAGGCCAGCTACAACCCCAGCACCGCACGTGCTCTTTTGGCCCGGGCTGGTTGTGGGCGTTCTTGTCGTTGGTTGGAGTTGGCGGCGCGTAATTCTTCTCACCGGTTCTTGCCGGAGCGTTTCCCCTATGCTTGTTAGGGGGGCTGCGACCACTCTTGTGGCACGCTCCTGTCCTCTTGGAAGGGCTGCTGCTTGTTGGCGGCGGACCCAAGGGTCGTTCGTTGCTCAAGTTAAGTTTTGCCAGTTTTTCTAGTTTTTCGTCTAGCTGTCGGCTAATCAGCTGGTCGAGCCCCTGAGCCGACTGCTCTGCCATCGCGGCTAGGCTCGGCTTGCTATCGCTCGACGCGAATCATCCATGCTTGTCCTGCGGGACCGCGCTACTTGCCAGAGCCGTCACACTGCTCTTGCCGCACTGCGGTTCCGTTTTCGTGGACTTTGGCCCTTTGTAGGCTACGACTGGTAACAGACTATCGTCCGGGTTCGGGGGAGGCTTGTAACTCCTCTTCGCCTCCCTTAGTGCTTCGGCTTCTCGTACAAGCTCTACGAGCTTGTCTATATCGGTGACTTTCTCCCGTGGTCCCAAGCACTGGAGATTAGGGAGCATATTTCTGTATATATGCTCGAGTTGCCTTTCATCATCCCAGGGCTCCTCGAACTTACTCAAAATCGTAAGGAGGCATATAATATAATCCCTTACAGGCTCGTCTCTGCCCAGGGTGCGGGCTTGCACTTCACCGACGAGTCGTACCTGGAATCGCTTGTCGACCCCGTAGCAGCGGCTTGCGGCGACGCAGAAGTCTTCCCAAGTTCGCCAATTTTTGCGAGCTTGGCGGCACCAATGCCTTGCCACGCCAGACGTCAGCTCGGACATAGCGTTCAGCAGATCTTCGTCTGTGATCCGCGCGAGCGAGCGACACTCGTTAACTCGCTCGAGAAATTCCTCGATGCTACTCGCCTTTCTCGCCGGTGAATTGCAATTTCCACTGCCGCACCGTTCTGCCAACGTCCATATTAATGGATTGAGAGAGCGTGGTTCCTTCGCCCGAGTATCTGCTTTGCGAGTTACTCGAGAGGCTCCCCCTCCCCCAAGACTCTTGCCGGTCGCGGGCATGAGGCTGAGGATGTCGTTGGGGGCCACGCTCGTTCGCATAATACCTTTGCGGTGTGAAATTTTGCGCTGCTGGGTTTAGCGCTGGTGATTGTCGCCCGTTTGCGTTCGTCGCTGTGTTGCGCGAGTCCGTTTGTGTACTTCCATCGTCAAGGTACTCTAATCTGTACGTGTCTTGGAAGTTCGTTGCCTGTCGTTCTATTTGACATTGCATACAGGCGTGTACTCGCTATTAGATCTGACATCTGCTCCTGCAGCTGCCTTATTTCTTTATCGTAGCCTTTTGCGATTCCTTGTATCCTCAACATGTCGCATGCTACTGCTCTTGGCATTGTGTATGTTTTGCCGTTTGTGAGCGTGCATTGTACAGGGTCATCGGCTCTAGTTGCTGTTCGTGTCGTAAAGACCGATTGCGGGGTTGAATGTATTGTGTACGTGCCCGCAGTGCTGGCTACAGCTGTACTCGCTGTTGTCGTCGTGGTCGTTAGCGAGTTTACCCACGTTGACTGTGTTGTGATAGGCGTTGGGAAAGTACCTTCGGCTATCGCTTTTCCCTGTTACGTCCGGAGACGTATTCTCATTTTAAAGAAAAAGCATAATTAGTATCAGATATTTCCTGACACATAAAAGCGAGAATGCAACTTAATACTACGCAGCGTTCTACTTATGCGACCTTGTGACGTATAGAGTCACCCACTCAGGAAGACAACGCATGCAGTTTTTAACATACGGTCGAGCTAGAATCCAAGCCATCGAACTCCGCGGCAGTCTAAAGGCCACACTTTGCAATGCTCAGCATTTCGCAAGTACGACGACCCAGAAAATTTGTAATTCATAAGTTGTCAAAAGATGAATTTGATACGTCACCGGGCTCATCTTTAACCTAATTCACTTATGCATTAAAAAGCCTCCGCATGGGCCGCTCGAGTCAGTCACAGCGTACAAGAAACCTGGAGAGCTCCGTGTAACTCTACGACATCGAGGAAGTTGAAATCGTAAGCCTTACTCATCTAGCAAGCAGATCTTATAAATTATTGAAATTGTAATCGTAAGCCTTACTCATCTAGTAAGCAGATCTTATAAGTTATTCATAGTAAATTTATAAAAGCAAGTGTAAATTCTAAACGTAAAGAACAATTATAGAAAAAGAATTGTAAGTAAAATTACAACGCATCGATCTAACAGAAGCCAGCAGATTGTATTGGTAAATAAATTATTGTATTTTATATAATAAACATACATAAAACCAATTACTATTTATTTCCACTTATTTCCGGACTTCACATTGGTTCCGGTACGAATCGAACATTAGTTCACTAGACTGTTTAAAATAAAAGAATAAAAATAATTATTTCTCGGAACGTCACATTGGTTCCGGTACGAATCGAACATTAGTTCACTAGACTGTTTAAAATAAAAGAATAAAAACAATTCTTTCTCGGAACGTCACATTGGTTCCGGTACGAATCGAACATTAGTTCACTAGACTGTTTAAAATAAAAGAATAAAAATAATTATTTCTCGGAACGTCACATTGGTTCCGGTACGAATCGAACATTAGTTCACTAGACTGTTTAAAATAAAAGAATAAAAATAATTATTTCTCAGAACGTCACATTGGTTCCGGTACAAATCGAACGTAAGTTCACTAGATTTATACGAAAAATAAGACTGGAATGAGAGGAAACGAATAGTATTTGAAAATTACTAAAAAATATCACTACTAACTGCTTCCGAGCTTCTCGTTTTACAGTAAGAAGTTGAGAGGATTATTGTAGCATAATCGTTTAAACTTCTGAAGATAAACGTGTACGGCTCGTCGAGTTATTAAGAACAAATTTCATAACAAACTATAAGTGAAATAGCAGGTGTCAAAATAAAAGTACATATTGAAATCAGAAGATATTATACGGAAAAAATAGCAGTCAAAGAAAATAAGACAAGTGAGAAAAAAAATCAATAATAAAATATTTAAAAGAAAAAATAATAAAACAAAAGAGAAACATTACAATATATAAACAAAAATATTAAAAGAACAAACAAAGATTATAGGAAAAAGATTAAGAATAATTGCCAAATAAGTTGGAAATATATACGGGAAAAAGAAAGAATAGAATAAAGGGTTAAACGTAAGAAAGGAAATTGAATAATAATTTAAAACAAAAATTATGAATTAAATAATCCGTGTATATATAAATAGTGTATTTTAAATAATAAGATATAAAAGCTCTAAGAAAAATAAAGTGAACGGAAAATAGAAGAGATAGAGATACAAAAGCAGCAAATAAACAAATTATAAAATCATATAAAACAATTACAAAAATATAAGTATACACAAAAAATAGTAGAACTAATAATAAAACCATATTTAAAAAGAAACATTATAGATATCATAAACAAAAGACCCAAAGCCATCCAAAATTTAAAAAAAACTAGTAAACGATAATAATAAGCGAACGCTTTCGAAAAGAAACTAAGAGTTTTAAGGCTAGATTACTAACCATACTGATACATAAATAAAAAGAATAAAGAATAAAACATAAGAAACGAATGAATAGAAATAAATAAAAGGAAATAAATAATAGAGAATTTACACGATACAAAATAGAAAACATATGAGAGATATAATCAGTGTATAAAATAATCGAGTCATTTTTAATCAAAATAAGGAAATCAAAATAATAATAAAAAATAACTAAACAAACGAAAAGTAATACAATAAAAGTAAGAATATTATAATGAAGAATCATACAAAAACAGAATTACAATAAAATATTACATTGCAAAAGGGAATATAATAAAATAAGAAAATGAACAACACTCAAACGAGAAAATGAAAGAAAGACAATAATAAACAAAATAAAAGATAAATTCAAAAATAAACTACAATAATAATTACGAACATTTAATAAAATGAAAAAGCGATGATGAATAATCAAGCTAATATATTTTATAATTTTGAACAACAAAACCATTATTATACTAAAGTATTTCATTGTCAAATTTTCCGAGATCAATATCACGAAGCATTGTTTTGCTCTAATGCAGTTTGTGTTTTTTGTGAAAGTAAAGATCATATATCATATTTTTGCAAGAATGCTAAAAATAAAATAGAACTTTTCTGTAAACGCTGTAATCATAGAGGACATTCTGTAGTTAAGTGTACATTTAACCAAACAAATGAAGTTTATTGCCAATACTGTCAAATCATAGGACATACAGCTACTCAATGCCCTGTTGTAAAGAAATATGAACTTGATTGTGATTATTGCGGAAGCACGGGACACTCAACTAAAGACTGCTTGTCAGCAGTATGCACGAAATGCAATAAACTCGGGCATTGGATGATATACTGCCCTATAAACGGAAAAATAATGTGGTGCGCGTTATGTAAGGAAGAAAACCACGATGCATCAGATGCAAGCGTGCGATTTTAAGAAATAGAATAATTTGCCAAATTTGCAAGGCGGTCACACATACTGCAGCATATTGCCCAGATCGAAATACAAGTTTAAAAATGAATACCAATTACACGAATATTAGCCTAAATTATAGAAATTTAGAAAACAAATACACGTACCACACACAAAGCAATTCAAGGAATACAAACAGATTCAATAACATCAAACAACAAAATTACAAACCAAGAAATATGATTTTTAATAATCAACAACCCAATACAGTAAATAGAAAAAGAATTCAATGTGAATATTGCAAAAGAATCGGGCATGACGTCGACTACTGCAGAAAACTTAAAAATCTTATAATGCAATATAATGCAATGGGAAATCATTGTGATCTTTGTAAAAATCCAGATCATACTACTGAAGAATGTGAGGAAATCAAACAATATCCAAGTATTAATACTGATGAATCATACCATAATGTTACAAAAGAAACAATTAACGAATCAAAAATTCAGAAAAATAAAGTTAATGCAACGAATATTGAAAGGTATAATAGTAATGAACTAATTACAGAAAATAAAGTAAATAAAAATAAACAGGAAACTAATATCATAGAGGAATCTACAATAATTAATGATGATAAAGAAATCAATTCCATTATCGTACCTTTTATAAAAATACATGAAATCAATGATGAACCAAAAAATAATGATATGATTATAAAATATCATGGAAATACTAATGAAATTAATTTTGTAGACTTTAACGAAATTTTCAAAAATAATCATGAAATTGAAGAAATTATGGAAACAAATTTAATTGATTCTATTGAATCTACTGTAAAAAATGATGAGACTAATGAAGAAATGAATTTCAACGAATCTAATATATAAACTCATGAGGATTGTGATGAAATTAATGTAATTGATTTTAATGAATCTGATATAAATAATCAAAAAAATGAAAATTCGAATGAAAATAATAAAGAAGATAATAATTCGTTGGAAACAGTAACTTTTTATGATGATCTTAAAGTCATTTTAGACATAACTTTTGTTTTAGCTGAACCATTTGAATCCGAAGATGATCAAATGGAAACTAAATTCCAACAAAACTCGCTTGAAAATTCGTTAAAAGAGAATATAGCATCAATACATTCAGAAGAGTTTTTTTTAAATGATACAAAAAATCTAAAGAACTTATTAAATAATAGTAAAGTAGTTTTCGAAAATGAAAATCAACCAAAAGATATATTTGATAATCAAAAAATTAAAAAACATTTAGAGAATAAAAATCATCTAAAAATATTTGATAATCAAGAACACCAAGAATAGCTTGAGAATAAAAATCGACTACAAGAAACTTTAGGTAATCAAAATCATAACGTAATAATCAAGCTAAATACAAATCCTAATAAACTACACCAATTGCAATTAGTTTCAGCCAAAATAACATTTAATAAAAACGTCAAAAAACTAAAATGGACATCTAATAATCAAAAACATTTTGAAGAATTTGTAAAAAATACAAGATTAAAATTAAAATCTAAAGGTTACTACAATAAATTTATTATCAGAAGAAAGTTTAAAAAGGGAGACAAAACATGGCCTATTAAAGAACCAAATATGAATAAATTTCAAAAGGATCAGCATAATAAAAATTTTCAACGCTATTAAAATGAACAAAATAATATCTTAACTAATTATGAAAAACAAGCAAAGACAATATTATAACAAATAATAACATAACATTTTTGTTTTAGGATATGGACAACATACTCAATATTAACATCTATCATAATCTCTTCTTATTTTTCCAAATTTAATACAGCAATAGAGAATTATAATTGCAGCTGAACCTTTCCATTTGAAGCAAAACCATCCTACTTCTTGGTCAACTAACCCTAAGGTGAT